>CM074721.1:249545427-250166438 GCA_037306005.1 Rhinophrynus dorsalis
CGCTTCTACACCACAGACACAAACATATCAGTCAAAAAACACACACACTCACACACACTCAATCACACTCTCACTCACACTCTCAGACTCAGTCATACACACAATAATTCACACACTCTCACTCTCTCTCTCGCTCACACATTCACTCACACTCAATCACACACACATTCACTCACACTCAATCACACACTCTCTCTCACATACTCACACACACACACTCTCACTCACACACACTCTCACTCACACACACTCTCACTCAATCACACACACACTCTCACTCAATCACCCACACTCTCACTCATACACACGCTCACTCACACACACTTTCACTCAATCACACACACACACTCTCACTCAATCACCCAAACTCTCAATCACACACACTCTCAATCACACACTCTCACTCACACACTCACACTCTCACTCATACACTCACACTCTCTCACTCTCATACACACTCTCACTCAATCACACACACTCACGCAATCACTCACATGCAATCACTCACACGCAATCACTCACACTCACTCACACCCCGGGAGCCAGCACGATCCACCTTCTACCATAGTATGTGCAATTACCAGATGCATTTCAACTACATGAATGAATGCCACTCACTCACTCACACCCCAGGAGCCAGCACGATCCACCTTCCACGATAGTATGTGCTATTACCACATGCATTTCAACTATATGAATGAATGCCTCGGTGGAGGCATAAGTACAAACACAAACTCATTACAATGACACATAAGTCGCCCCCTTATGACTCACTTCTGTGTGTGTGTGTGTGCCTGTGTGTTCCTCACTGTGTGTGTTGCATGTCTGTATCACACTCTATGTGTCTGCATGTTGTGCATTGCATGTATGTGTGTATGACTGTGTCGCTCTTTATGCACCTCAGTGCATGCGTGTGTCTCTGTGTGTGTTTGTCTTGCATCCATTTGTGTGCATTAATTCCCTATATATTCTGACGGGCAGCGCCGTCCCACATTGCTAGTATATATATATAAATATACACACACATACACACTATATATATATATATTTATAGAGATAGAGAGAGTGCCAGAAAGAGAGATATATATGTATATACATATATATATATATATATATATATAGATAAAAATACTAAAGAAATGGAGAGTGCTAACAGTGTACTTTACACCAAACAATTTTATTAATAACAAAGATATTAATATAATATTTCAGTCAACATAAGCGCTAAAAAATATATTAAAAATAAAGCTTTACCCCTTAACGACCGGCTGTGCACGCACCTTGCAGTCCGTTAAGGACCACGGAGCATTTTTTTTTTTTCACGGCTGGGTTCCGGACTCCCCGAACGGCGTGCAGCTGCGCAGGGAGCCCGGAATTCCATGACTGTCCAGTTCCGTCATGGGTCCTTAAGGGTATAACAACCCATGACGGAACAGGATTGTCATGGGTCCTTAAGGGGTTAAAAATCAAAAAAGCTCCGGAGCTTAAAACATGTGCAATGAATAGCATAAAAACTGATCAGAGTCCAGATGCCAGTTCCATCTAATCTTAATATCATTCCAAAGTATACGATCTTAAGTTGATTTGTATGCCAACACAATAATGTCATTTCTTTAA
The DNA here is from genome assembly GCA_037306005.1 of Rhinophrynus dorsalis. Classification (NCBI taxonomy): domain Eukaryota; kingdom Metazoa; phylum Chordata; class Amphibia; order Anura; family Rhinophrynidae; genus Rhinophrynus; species Rhinophrynus dorsalis. The sequence continues at coordinate 249,547,045 of CM074721.1, forward strand.
AGCATAACAGGGAGAAGATCTGATATTCTTAATATAGTATTAACCTTTTTGATACTCTGGTGCTTTAATGTCGCGGGCAGATCTGTATCACTTTCTTTTTGATTTTTAAGCTTTATTTTTAATATATTTTTTTAGAGCTTATTTTGACTGAAATATTATATTAATATCTTTGTTATTAATAAAATTGTTTGGTGTAAAGTACACTGTTAGCGCTCTCCATTTGTTTAGTATTTATTTCTATTTTTTAAACCCCAATCACTGACGGGGTTTAGGATAGAAGTGCTACACTGTTACTTTAATGACTATTTGGCTGGTAGTAGACCCAGGGCGCCGTGATCACAGATAGTGTGGGGTTGTATTTTTTATATATATATATAAAACATGTAAAAGAAATACTCACTCACGGGCTGGTTATCAGTGTGACATCAGAAAGTGTCAGTGATGTGATCCAACTGAATATTCAGTGAGTGCCATTGATCAACCGCTCAAAAGTCAAACTTGAATTGTTTAAGTACAGTATCTCAATGGCCTGAAAATGTAAAGTGGAGCTGTTGCTACACCATCACATGGACAGCTGTGGTTAGTTGACCATAAACCTCAACAGAATGGTAAGCAACAGTGCCACTGTAAAGTTTCAGGCCAATAAACTGCAAAAAGTTTTTAATGAAACACCTCTCAGCAACGTGAGTACCATTGTTTTACATGATAAACCCTACAATATATATTCTTTGAATATCAAGTGGAGGATAAACCCTACAATATATATTCTTTACATATCAAGTGTTGCAATTCCTTTAAAGCTATAGATTTTAAAGCTGTCTAGCTCATTGCAATGGGGAACACCAATCTAAGATGCTTAGCATTGTGTCAGTGATTTAAATGGAATCTATCACCGATCTCAATGGGATGAATTTACGAATCTGCCAGCACAGTTCCACTGACATTAGCCTTCAATGCCAGTGGCTGCATTCAAGGTATGATCTACAGCATATGATCACTGTAATGTATACCAGTGGATACACTACATCATCATTAAGAGTTTAATGCCAATAAACTTCTTACTCCTGCCCTATAGCATGCTCAGGAGAATGGAGTAGTTATTCCATTTCATCTGTGCCTTGTTTACCCTTTTATCAGAATGGTGGCATTGCATCTGAGCATAGAGATAAACAAGACGCAGAGGAAAGGAACTCCCCCATTAACGGTTGCTTAGTAAATTAGCTTTAAGCAGGTGTAGTGCTAGAAATTGATTCCAGCAATTGTTTTTATGCTGAATCAGATCTATACATTCCCCCAATAGCTATTACAGTCAGATAAGGGTTCATTATGCTGTACTCATTGTTAGAGTATATTATAGTACGTATAAAATATTATACATAGCTGATAGTAATACTTTAAGTACCAGAGCATTACAATACTTTTCTGGCACTCAAAGGGTTAAGGTAATATAGGAGTGTAACTGTTTTTTGTTTTTTCCATGTACAGTCAATATGCTAATGAAGAAGATGCAGAAAGCCAAACATTTCTTACAAATGGGACTGGTGAAAAGAAGACGTTTGATGAATACACAGAAGAACATGTAAGCATTACTATTAATTGCTTTAAACCCCTCGCATGCTATAGATGTCTTCAACATATTGCACCACAATACTTTAGATATATCTATCGCATCTAAGGGGTTAAAACTATTTTGTCAGCAAAAGTAGGCTTATCTTTACAATGGTTCCATTTCAGTCCAATTTGCTGAATAATGTAAACGTGTTTCATTAGGACTTCTCAGAAATAATACTTACAAAAAAAAAGTTTACAGTACCATCTGTCTCCCTAAGCAAATCATTTTAGCCATCATCGTGTATTTCAAATGTCCAGTCTCATATTTCCCTTTTGAAATTCTGTCCTTAACCCTCTGACCTCCCCATCTATGTTACTTCGACACAGCAGATCTCAGTAAATCTAGGCCAGTGTCAATAAGTTTGAATTATGTCTAATTATTAACTTACACAAGCACAGCAACTCTCTAAGCTTCCAAGATGAAAAAAAATCATCTAATGATTGAGAAATCAATGAGCTAGTGGCATCATCATAGACAATGACAGCAGTTGAATGTGTCCATTTAATTCTCACTGTTTAGCACATTAATTTTTATTTTATTTTTTTCTCAACAAAAGCATCCTGGGACCACTTCATTTGGAATGTCGGTGTTTAACCTTAGCAATGCCATCATGGGCAGTGGAATTCTTGGCCTTTCCTATGCCATGGCTAACACAGGCATTGTACTGTTTGTGTAAGTACAGAATAGGCTAATAAATGTTCTGCATTGTTAAACCACTACTCTATTATTATCAGAATGACCTTGAAAGTATCTACTCCAGGGGTAGTCAGTCTCTGGACCTAGTGCTATTGGAGAATCAGTGGATGGATGGAGGCCCAAAGTTTGACTATCTCTGGTCTACTGTAACCACCTCCATTCAGAGGTTATAGTAGCATTTTTTTAATTTAATCTTTTTATTTATCATGTAAGATTTATTTTGGTATCGTTAAGGTTAAAAGGCAATAGGTTTGAGTTCTAGCCAATAGGGATGAGCAAAAACAATTACCTCAAAAGAAAATGTGAAAGACAGCACTTCCTTCTTGCTCTGGAACTTCCATGAAAAGTGACTTTTTATACTCATTGAAATTATTGATTATAATGTAATTCTGTCTACCATGAAGAGTTTCCCCCATGTATTCCTGCATCCTAACTCACTATAAAAGGGTTATCAGTTTATCATATTATTAATTTGTGATGGGAGAGAAAGGGAAAGCTGTTAACAGCACAGATTGTCCTACTTGTCCCATTGGTAGCACTGGGAACAACGCATGCTGATCACCAGCCATAGACTATATGGATCCCCTAGTAGGGATGGAGGAAAATTTTTGCCATAAAAACTAAACATGCAAAAAATACTTTGCCTTGCACATTAAAACCCACAAAAGTGCAGCTTTTCCACTTTTTTCTCTGCATTGGCATACATGATAATAGAGTAATTTCCGTTGACTAAGAAGTCAGGTACTTTACCTCATTGTCAGTATGTGCTGAAAGAAACAGGTAGAGAAAGCCACTGAAAACACGGACACCCATAGAACCACACAAACTGTCCCCTCCCCCCAGCCTTGTCCCACTGTGAACCAGAGACCAACACAATACTATGTCTGACCTCCAGTACTCACTGCCATAGAAAGCAGAGGCGGAAAACGGAAAAGTTCATTGACAGTAGTGAAAAGGTAGGCATTTTATTTAATTTACAGGTAAGGGAATTTCCATAGAAAAAGAAGCAAATTGTGGTTTCTCCTGAAGAAAATGTTGCAACTAAATTAGACTTTGTATCCAAGTCTAATAACTATTGATAGAGGAAGCTTGAGTTAGAAAGCTATATACCCTCTCTTTGGCTGTTAGCCTTTGTTTGTTCCATGCCAGCACAGAGTACTAGGAAGTGCGTATTAGTTAGTGAGTACTATAGTCAACGTGTGTACCTCTAGTCTGTTTTTCTAATGCTATGAATCCTGAACCTTATGCTTTTAATTTGTTTTAATAAATCTAAATGTTTGTTACTTTCTGAGTGCTTTCACACTGGTTCTCTTTTTCATACCTTGTAGACTATCACCCCCATCATCCCCAATAAGCCAGTGGCTGAGTGTGGATTATGGGAGTTGTAGCCTCCAACAGCTGAAGACCCAAAGGTTGACTACCTCTTGTCTACTGTAACCAGTTCTGTTTAAGGATTCTAGTATTATTTTTTTTAAAATGAAAAAATAGAAAGTACTGCTTTGAATTTTTCAGAATTGGATATGCATTTGTAGATTGCGTTCATCTTCCTTGTAGCCTATATATAGTTGCGAGAAGAATACTTATTTGATGCTTGTTTTGTGCTCTTCTGATCTTTAATCTATACGAGGAGTAAATCAGAGTCAGTTGCTTGTCCAGTCTGGTTCCTACTTACATTAATTCAAGACAAAGGTTCAGATTGGTCCGAAGCATTCACCTAGAATTCCTATGGGTGCTTCCCATTTTTCAAGTTCATTTCACATTGGGAACGTGCACCTTGTTGGAACGTAAGTCTATCCTTATTCAGTGGCTGGAATGTCATCTGGACAGGATCAGTGTCAGGTGCTTATTATATTTCTTCTTTATGTATGACACTTGAGTACTTAAAGAGATTGCACCGCGAGTAGGATAAAGTCATGGAGAGCCAGTTACTTACTCTTTAAGGCTTGTTCCTAGCTGGGCATCCCTGTAGATTAATTATATTTGTAGGCCTTTTTATGCTGAGTAAGACAAAGTAGCTTTCCCTGATGGAAGACGACTCATTAAAAAGTTACTGAAGTGCAAATCTGCACTTTGGGAAGAAGGTGGTTGACTGTAATTTTCTATTAACATCTCGTTTTATTTTAGTACAGTACATGAAGAACTGACTGTTGTAGACACTAGGAGATGCATTTGTTTCATTTCAGTGTTGTTACTACTGCAGCACATGAAGAGTGGAGTGACATAGACACAAGCTCCCTAGACAACAATAAAAACAGAGCCACTGCACCCATCTTTCTCCAGAAAGTGCTGTTTTGTTTTGTGTCTTTTGAAAGTCACATCCTCCATCACTGTGTTAGTCTACATGGAAAGTTTAAATTTAACTCATCCTCCTATATAATAATTTGCTTGGATGTCTGTCAGGATGCAGTCATATGCAGTAGAGACTGTCCGCATTGGGGCAGTCTCTACTGCGCATGATTGCATTGCGTGAGTGAGGGGAACGCAAGACTGCATCGAGTGGAGAAGTGAGGTAGCGGCCTCTTAACCCTTTGAGTGTCAGAGGGGTACAAAAGCAATGAGTTGCGTACCCCTCTGGCACTCAAAAGGTCAACATTAGCCAGACCTTGGCCTGTGTCCATGGGCTTTTAAACCAGTATATAATTAATTGTTTAGTTAGGGATGCTGCAAGTCCCTGAATTATGTTTGTTTTAATTGTCAAACTCTCCCTACTCAGCCTCAAATGATATCAGATGTTCCAAGCTCTTTTCTGATCCAAGGTTAGTGGCCCCTCTCTGGTGAGGACATGTCCTGCTCAGACACCAATTCAAGGGCATTTCTCTTACTGATTTTATGCCAAATGGAAGCCACTGGCACCAGAAATATGAGTAGCCAGCAGTTTTTGATCTGACCTTATATGCGGTTCATTGGGACTGATTAAAGAAAACCTGGAGAAAATATATTTGCAGAATGATTTTAAATGCTAACATATAAATGCACATATGCAATGAGCTTTGTTCTGTTTAGAGATACCATATGTCTGTGGCCTCCTGAAAATACTTAAAGAGAGATGTGGCCCTAAGGCCAACATAACTGCCGACCCCAGCTTTAAAGGGATAGCAACTCTATTTTGATTTTACATATCCTGCAAGTGCATAATATTTAAAGTCCATTTGCATATCTATCATATATATATATATATATATATATATATATATATATAGATAGATTTTTTTTTTTCATCTTTACCTATTTTTGACACGATTGTGTCCCTGACTTGAAGCTGCCTGGATGTCTGCTTCAGGAGAATATTCTGATTAGTTGATCATAAGTGTTCTGTATGCAGAATGCTATCTTTTTTTTTACATTGTATGTATTATATATATATATATATATATATATATATATATATATATATATAAATAAATATATATATATATTATACCTTCTTTCACAGTTCTGGGAAAAAGACCTCTGTGGAAGCAGATCCAGGGTGTTGAAAGTGAGAAAGTATAAAAAAGGTGAAGATGAAAAAAATAAAATAAAAAGTATAGGAAATCTGACTTTGGACAAAATATGTAAAGTCAGTATAAAGGGTAGCTATCTCTTTAACATTTTGTGACATATTGAAATTGCACAATTTTTTTATAATGTCCTATGAATTAAAATGGAAGTATAGCATTGAACAACACAAGCAGCATAACAATTTACTACAGTCTTTGTTCCTAATTGTTGTTGAAATAATTACAATTACAATTGTTAATTAGTCAACAACTTTAGGAAGAACAATTTGCTTCTATTAATAATTACACAAAATATCACAGAATATAAATCAGAATATATTTCATGATGGAGCCAATCTTACATGATGTAGCACAGCCCAACAAATCAAGTTCATTAACCTAGCTTAAATTCTTGATTGACCATATTGATTAAAAATCTCTACTATCAAACAGCAAAGTCATGTTTAAGCAAAGCTAATCATAAGATATATCACACTATTGTCTGCTTCATTGTGATGTGAAAGTGCAATACTAGGGTTGGGCAAACTGAGATGCTCCAGCTTTTCAGGACTAAAATTTTCATCATCTCGACCAAGCTGTTGATGTGCTGCAGTTAATGATAATTATAGCAATTAATAGCTTGGATCATCTTTTTGCCTATCCCTGGCATGAAAGTAGTAGAGTAAAAGCGATACCTTCATTAGCTAAATTAGTAGCTTTAATGTGCAAGTATTTAAAAAACCTTTGAGTGAGTTGCATCTCCCTCTGCACTCAAAGAGTTTTAAGACCACTAAGGTCTCTTCATCAGGCAAGACGAGGTGACCTAAGTGGTTAGTTTTACTATATTAGTCCCTGCTGGGAATGGGCAAGTCTAAATGATGTGTATTGCATCATAAAGTGGGCAGGGCTTAATCGGTTGGACAGGGCTTAACCAAATTGAGAGGAGGAAAGGTTTGGCTTGCCTAGGACCCATGGCAATATGAGAGACCCTAGCTGCAAGTAATGGGTCAGAGACAGAGGCCCTGCTGTTGCTCTCACTAACACCTTGTGTCAGACTCTCTTATTGTTGAAAGAGTCCAGCATCATGCAGTTTCTCCCACTTCCATTAAAGCCACAATGCCAATACCTGTTAGCAGCACTCTGTGTCACAAGCCCTGGATCAAGAGGTGTGGGGCCTCAAATTGGTACCTTGCCTGGGGCCCCATGGAGCCTTAATCCATCGCTGATCACACCTGGAGAATCAGCCACTGAACCGGAGACCCAGTAATTGACTCTAAAAACCAGAGTCTCTGTGGTGGAGCTGGAGAGTTCCAGACACTTGCATAAAGCAATGAAGCAGCCAATTTTGAAATCTAATAGAATTTTGATACTTTTTTTTTTTAGGAAAACAAAACAAAACAATGAGAATAAATTGCAAATATATATATATATATATATATATATATATATATATATATATATAAAATGTAATCCAACTTTATCCCAGACTAGCTAACTTATAACTATACAAAAGAAATGACAATTACCACAATTTTAAACCTAAATAAGGGTCTTATGGGTATTATGGTTGTGTTGGACTTTAACTGGGAACATCTGTTGCTGTAATTTTAGGAAATCAACCAGAATTAATGTAGTACAACATGACCTATATTTTTGTGTAAAAATTGTGTAAGCATTTCCAGGCTGTTAAGTTATCCTATATTATGCTTTTATTTCAGAACATTTTGAATGCTCTGATGTATATCTATAAACCTGTTAGTTTACATGTACAAATATAAAATAACTGGACTTTGTACTTTACAGCAATTCTGGAATCCGAATGTTAAAATAAATCTATGAATTGAGCAATTAACCCTCTATTACTTCTTTGAGTACCATAGTGGTATCCAATGCATTGCTATGTTGGACACCTCTCTCTGGAACCCAAATTGTTAAAAAAATAAACATCAATATGATAGTGGAAGGAGAAGGGATCAGTCATGGATAGCTTTCAGGTATTGATGACAGCAAGAATTCAGTCTTTTTACAAGCCCATCAATCCTCTCTTTTACCTCAGAATTTACCCTGTCATTCGAACATCCTTAGAAAAATGTTTATTTTTGACAAATTATACATACCAAAGAAAGGCTTTTAGAAGAGGAAACAACATATAACTGAAACAGGGAAGAGCCTTCCTATTATAGGTTATATATATGAGTGAGATTGAATCCCAGAGCAGCTCCATTTGACAAAATTCAGGCCTGAATTCCACACAGGGGATAACTTCATTGGTTTTTATATTGAAATTGCCCCATAGACTTCAACAGGAATCTGTGAGATAAAACCAGTAAGATCATTATCACATGCAGTGTTATATAGGCCTCAGTAAGTCCGAGGTACTAAGAAGAATTGGAGCAATTCTGGAGAAAACCAAACGCACTACAGGGACAACTAGAATTTCACACATTTCCCACTGATATAAATGGAGCTGTCAATCACTTCAGTGACAGAAAAGAATCCAACATATTGATTTGCTCCAGAATTGTTCCAGTTTTCCTTAGTAGATTAGTGTCAGATTTGTAACCAGCTTTCTTTCTAAATGTGCAAATATGAACTACCAAATACTAATTAAACCTGGGCAGGGCTACATGTGTTGGGTTATCTTAGAGTAGTGGGTCCCAGTCCTCTCCATAGTGATACCTAACAAACCATGGGGGTTATACACTAAAGGGTGATAAAGAGGTGATCTCACTAAAGAGTCATCTCCACTTTACCCCTGTTTGTCACCTCTTTATAATCCTTAGTGCATCTCCCCCATGAATTTAGGATTTCAATGCTCATACACAATCCATGTACAGATAACACTGCCCAAACCGAAACCTTTTAATTTATGCAGTAACCTGTTTTGAGACACTTTAGCAAAGGCTTTTGCAAAATGCAAGTATACTACCTCAACAATTCCATTGTCCAAATAACTACTTACCCTTGCGTAAAATGCAAGTAAATTAGTCTGACACGACTAAAAACCATGCTGATTCCTACTAATAATATTCTTTGCCTTCAAATACTTCAGTATAGTGTCAGTTAGTAACCCTTCTAGTATCTTACCCACTATGGAAGTCAAGCTCACAGGTCTATAATTTCCTGGTTTGGATCTTGCTCCCTTTTTAAGCAGTGGAACTACATCAGCTTTCCTCCAATCGCAGGGCACTGCACCTGATGAGGGTCGGGAACTGCTGCCTTGGAGGGAACACTGGCCCAGATTTATAAAAGCAAACTGGAGTTATTCTGGAATAAACCAACTGCACCATAGTAGACAAAATTAAAATTCCCAAATTTCCATTCACATGAATAGAGCTTTTTAACCCCTTGAATGCCAGAGAGGTCTTCAATGCATTGGAGGCCTCTCTGGCATTCAAGGGGTTAAACACCCAGTTTAACAGAAATGTTTATTTGCCCCCTATGGAGCAGTTGGTTTACTCCACAATAACTCCAGTTTTAATATAAATCTGGGACCTTGTTCTTAACCCCTTGGAAGCTAGAAATGTCTTCACATCAATGCAAAACAATGCGTTGGAGACCTATTTAGCATTCAAGGAGTTAAAAGTGCCATTTAAATCAATGGGAATTAGTTGTCTCATATGGTACAGTTGGTTTACCTGAACCCTCAATGAATGAATGAATGAATGAATGATTGTATATATATATATATATATATATATATATAGCGTCATTTAGTGTACACAGCACTTTGCAATTTAACCCTCTGAGTAACCCTCTGCTACTCAAAGGGTTAAAAACATCCCAGTCCTTCTTGATACACCAGTCTCTGTTTCCCTTGTACCAGTATAATTCACTTTAATACATGTTATCATTCTTGTCTCACCGAGAAGTAACCCTTGTGTTCTTTTTAGATTTCTTCTGTTTGGAGTTGCAGTTTTATCACTCTATTCAGTCCATCTTTTACTGAAGACATCAAAGGAAGGAGGTATATTTCCAATATATATTGTAATTATTTCTATTATTGTAATTGATTATGATTCATATAAAGTGATAGTAATGTCTGGTTTTATGTGTTATATTGTAGATATTAAAAAAATAAGTTCACTGATGTTAGGCTTGTCTCTCAAACTTTTATAGTTTGAGATATATACGATTATAAACTCCCCCCTCCCTCCCCTTCCACAGACGTCAGCTGTAAAGCTGACAGCAGGAGAGTCGTGTCGGCCTACTCGAGGTGGCTCTTCAGCAGAGCCGAAATAGCGCCATGTAAAAAGAAATACTTCATTGGAAAGGTCTAGAAAGTGTGCTTGGTTTGTAAGCACACCTTGTAGACAGTTCCAATGAAGTATTTCTTTTTACAGTCCCATGACCAGGATCTCATGATGTCAGCTAGAGGCTGACGTCTGTGGAAGGGGAGGGAGTGGGGAAGTTTATAATCATATATCTCTCAAACTATAGAAGTCTGAGAGGCAAGACTAACATCAATGAACTTATTTTTAATATCTAGTATATGACACTTACAAAAAAACAAGACATTACTATCACTTTAAAACCTTGTTATTTCCTCTTACTTACAAACATAAAATAGAGCAATTCTGCAAACTATTTACACTATAGGGGATAAACAGACATCCCCATTGATTGAAATGGGGCTTTTAATCACTGGAATGGTAACAAGGTCACCAAAGCTTCATGTGTGAAATGAATGATTGAATGAATGAGTGAGTGAATGATTGAATCAATCAATCAATGAAAGTATGAATGAATGATTATGTTTATTTATATATATATATATATAGTGTCATAAGTGTACACAGCACTTTACAATTCAACCATTTGAGTGCCTGGGATATCCAATGCATTGCTTTGTTTAGAAAATACAGGGTTACAAGTGCTTTGCAAAGTGAAACACAGGAAGTGAGGTCCCTGCCCAAAAGGTTACAAAGTGGTAACGGGAGACATACAGAATACATAAGGGCCAAGTGTGGAATACAGTGCTAGAGTTCTAGTGCTGATAAGGGACACACAAATAAAGAAATAAATTATAAGAGCCTTGGATGTACACATTCAGTGCCTTCTAGCTTGATGAAGTTTTGTTGAGGAGGTGTAATTGTAAACATGACTTAAGGGATAGTAATACTTAAGATGTAAAAAAATGTATGTTGTAGGGTTTATCACCCTGAGTAAAACAAGGGTAATCCCACTGTTGAGAGATATTTTATTAAAAAATTATAACAGCTCAAACTTGAATTTTTTAGGTGCAATATCACAGTGGCCTAAAAATTTACGGTGGCGCTGTTGCTACACAATCCTATGGAGATTTATGGTCTACAGACCAGAGCAGTCCATAGGATGGTGTAGCAACAGTGCCACTGTAAATTTTCAGGCCACTGTGATATTGCACTTAAAAAATTCAAGTTTGAGCTGTTATACTTTTTAAATAAAATATCTCTCAGCAGTGGGAGTGTCCTTGTTTTACTCAGGGGGATAAACCCTACAACATACATTTTTTTACATTTTATGTATTACTATCCCTTTAAAATCACATCACAAATCAAAAATTACATCTGATACTCTTGTACACAAAATACTCACTTAGAAGTACCTGCAGCCTGGAATGCTTAACTTTTTATGTGCCAGAGTCGGTATATAATGCAAAGTGTTGTGTCCTTTATGACATTCAAAGGGCTAAGATAAATATGAGTTTTTTGGGTGAACATTAGATTTTCTTTTTGAAACGATACAAGGTTTTAGGAAAAATTTGAACTTTTTAGTAGTAATATAAGTAAGTAATATAATTTTGATGCAAAATGATTGTTTCTATCATTCATGGATATTAAAAATGCAATTATAATCAAGAGGTATTTGCCTTTTTTTAATAAACATTTTCATTGAATTTGTTTACTTTCAATATAGGTTCATTAATTTATGAAAAATTAGGGGAAAAAGCATTTGGGTGGCCAGGAAAAATTTCTGCTTTCACGTCCATCACAATGCAGAACATTGGAGGTAAGATTAAATTGCTATTAACCGTTTACTGTCCTTGAAGGGATTTACCCATTCAGAGCAAGAGAGCTGCCCAACACATTGATTTATAATCAACTCTGAAAGGGTTAAAAGACATCTTTTTCATATTTTATAAACCAATCCTGTCTGAAAAGTGGAATGATAATTTTATGATCCCATAAGGAGACGTGCTGAGCTAATGCAGTTTTAAATAAATCATTCAGCTTGCATTCTGCATTTCTTTCACTCTGTGTACAAAGGGAAACCAAGCTGGTAACTCAGTTTGTGGTGCGCAAGGAGTCTTCCATAAACATGACCTCATGGGAAAACTATTACTAACCATGATACTTTGACATCTTACTAAAAAAAGCAAAGTATGAAACCCATCCATTGAATACATCCTAAAGAAAATTCCCATACACACATTTCAGAACGAATTCCAGAGAAATGAACTTTGGCTTTTAAAAATGATGCCATGCAGACACTTATTTAGCCCATTAATCCTTTCAGTGCCAGACGGGTATGCAACACATTGCTTTACAATGCATTGCGTACCCCTCTGGCACTGAACGGGTTAAGGATCAGAGGGGTGTGCATTGCATGCCTTCACAATGTATTGCACACCTCTCTGGTCTTTAATGAGTTAACTCTTTTGGTCCTCAGGGACAGGCTATTCTGCACCATGCACTTACAGTATAGTATTGATTAATATATAACAGATATTCAGATATACTCAGCCTGGGTTCTGCTGGCCTCATACTAGACAGCACACTGGAACAATTAGTTATATCAAAGACAAGTTAATTTATTTGCATCCAGGCATGGATGCAAATAAATTAATTCCTCTTTGATTCAACTAATTATTCCATTCTTTGATTCCAGTGTGCTGTCTCATATGAGGATAGGAGAACCCAATCTGAGTACATCTGAATATTTGTTAGACTATTTTTTATGGGACGTGCACCTATTTGTTGTATTAGGTATTTAACCTTGTGAGTGCCACTGTCTCTGCTTTGTTTTATATATATACTAGTGTAAAAGCCTGTGTACACGGGCCATGGGCCTGTGCGTTCAGGCAGTCTCTACTGTTCATCGAACAAACATACATCTTCCCTTTTATATTATAAAGGATAAATATCTATCTATCTATCTATCTATCTATCTATCTCTGGCTGGCTGGGGTACCTCTGGGTTACAGCATGCAGAAACATATCCCCTTTGGTGTATGTTATGGGGAGAACTAAGGGTTAGTATTTCAAAATCTCAAGGTCAGCTCATTTTGAAAGTTCCCAGGTATGTACATTACCTACAGTGCGTGCATATCGAGATGCATTGTATCAAGTGATATTGCACCTTTTGTTCTCATTAGATCTCTGTGTTCATCTGTATGACTGATGTAAACAACATTCTCTAACTGTTTGGATGTTATAGATATTTTGTCTGTATAACTTCAGAATGCATTGGAGAAGTCTCTAGTATTCAAGGGGTTACTAAAGGTTTAGTAAACCTTCATGACATCTAATTAAATTTTTCTTATTTTTAACTTTATCCCTTTGTGTCCTAGAGAGATATCCAACACAGTGCATTGGATACCTCTCTGGCACTTGTAGGGTTAAATACCCCCCCATACTATACATGACATGCAATATTAACAAAGATAAAAATAATAATAAAATGAGTATGTTCCTGAAAGCAGTACAAACAAAATAGTGCCCATAGGTACATAAACACACACCAAATGGAGGGCACTGCAGACCATGTGGGTGCACCTGTCCCTGGAGACACACCTACACATTCCCATATATGTCACTCACAAAGCAGATATTTGTACACACAAGGGACCTTATTCAGGACACTATAAATGTATAATACTGCAGCAAACCAACTGCACCACAGGGGGAAAATGTAAATCCCAATTACTTTAAATGGGAATTTTAACCCCTTGAGTGATAAAGGTCTCCAACACATTGCAAAGAAATTCATTGTAGACTTCTCCTTTCTAGTACGCATATAATTAAAAATCCCATTTCAGTCAATGTGAATTGGGGGTTTATCATTTCCCATGTGTTACAGTTGGTTCACCACAAAACTCCATCATCTACAAAAACAGCATGGAAGACAATATCTTTCTCACAGTTTTGTTTTTGTTTTTCAGCAATGTCAAGCTACTTATTTATTGTAAAATATGAACTCCCTGAAGTAATTAGGACATTTTTGAGACTCGAAGAGAATTCTGGGTATGTATTCATGTATAGTATGTACCTCTCATCACAGAAAACGACACATTTTGTATTATTTTCTTTTAAGCATAACATTTTATCACCTGCATCATCTCATATAATATACACATTTTCCTCCATATTTAGAGAATGGTACCTGAATGGAAACTACCTCGTCATTTTTGTGTCCATTGGAATTATCCTTCCACTATCTCTCCTAAAGAATTTAGGTAATTATTTTTATGCCATTTCAAAACATAGAACAGAGTAACCAGCAATCTGTTATTTTAAGGAAGTGGGAGGAATTGCTTTAGAAGCAATAGGCTTTATGTATAAAGGCAAAATAGAAGAATTCTGGGGCAGATTGGCTGCACCATAGGGAATAAGTAAACATTCGCGTACACGACTTCCAGTGTTCCCAAGGTCACTGCTAACTATTCATTTTCTTTTACAGTGCTGCATATAATTAAATGTACATGGCATAGAATTGCAAAATTACAGTCTTACACATTCTTATTCATGTTCTTTTTAATTAAACAGGTTACCTTGGTTATACAAGTGGATTTTCCCTGTCTTGCATGGTGTTCTTCGTCAGTGTGGTAAGAAATAAAGGAGCATTTAATTAACCATATTTCTATATAGGATACTACATTTTACTTAGAGTGAGGCTTTACATTAAAATAATGTTTATGTAAAAGAGTGTATAATAGGTAACCAGGGGTATAGTTAGGCTAGTACTCAGCCAAGACCCTTCTCTAATTTAAAGTAGTGATAATAGGCTAGCATATTAATAATAATCTTTATTTATATAGCGCCAGCTTATTCCACAGCGATGTACAATAGGGGATAGACATGTAGAGATATTAAATAGTACAAATCATATGTAGAGAACAGAAGGATCAGAGGGCCCTGCTCGTGAGAGCTTACAGTCTAGAGGAAGGTGGGTAGGATACAGAAGGTGTAAGTGCTGTTGGGTGTAAGTTTCTCCTGTCACATAAGTTGCCGGTCAGTGGATGGGAGAGTGAAGTGCTAGTGAGTGCAGTGGTCCAGGGAATGGTTGGTTCGTGGTGATAGTATTTATGGAGGTAGTTGATATGCTTCCCTGAAGAGGTGAGTTTTCAGGGAGCGTCTGAAGATCTGAAGGCTAGGGGAGAGTCTGATGGGGCAGGGGATGGAATTCCAGAGCTCGGGTGCAGCACGGGAGAAGTCCTGTAGGCGGGAGTGGGAGGATGTAATAAGAGCTGTGGAGAGCAAAAGGTCATGTGCAGAACAAAGAGGGCTAGTGGGAGTGTATTTGGAAAGGAGAGATGAGAAATAGGGTGGTGAGGTGTTCGTAAGGGCTCTATAGGTTAGCACCAGAATTTTGAATTTAATTCTATGTGCTAATGGGAGCCAGTGAAGGGATTGGCGGAGGGGACTGGTGTTGGAGAAGCGGTTGGTTAGGTAGATTAGTCATGCTGCGGAGTTCATGATGTACTGTAGTGGGGTTAGTCAGGCGAGTGGAAGGCCAGTTAGTAGTGAGTTACAGAGTCAAGACGGGACATGATGAGTGTTTGGATTGGAATTTTAGTAGTGTCTTCGGTGAGGAAGGGTCGGATTCTAGAGGTGTTGCGGAGGAGGAGGCGGCATGATTTGGAGATTGACTGGATGTGTGGAATAAAGGATAGGGCGGAGTCAAATATGACCAGCAGGCAACGTACTGAAGGGGTTGGTGTGATGGTAGTGTTGTTGACAGTG
Source organism: Rhinophrynus dorsalis (assembly GCA_037306005.1). Classification (NCBI taxonomy): domain Eukaryota; kingdom Metazoa; phylum Chordata; class Amphibia; order Anura; family Rhinophrynidae; genus Rhinophrynus; species Rhinophrynus dorsalis. The sequence continues at coordinate 249,562,776 of CM074721.1, forward strand.
AGGGTAATATCTGGGATGGGGCTGGTAGGAGACGGAGAGAAGATAATTAGTTTGGTTTTGCCAAGGTTAATTTTGAGTTGACGGGAGGACATCCAGGAAGACACAGCAGACAGGAGGGAAGGGGAGAGGTCTGGGGAGGAAAGATAGATTTGAGTGTCATCAGCATAGAGATGGTGGTGAAACCCAAAGGAGTTAATTAGTTTGCCCAGGGATGCAGTGTTAATTGAGAAGAGCAAGGGGCCCAGGACTGAGCCCTGAGGCACTCCAATAGACAGTGGGAGGGATGGGGAGGTGAAGCCAGAGTAGGACACACTGAAGGAGCGGTTGCAGAGATATGATGAAAACCAAGAGAGGACAGTGTCACAGAGACCTAGAGACTGGAGGGCTTGGAGGAGGAGTGGGTGATCTACTGTGTCAAAGGCAGCTGACAGGTCCAAGAGAATGAGTAGGAGAGCATTTGGCCACTTTAGTGAGGGCAGTTAATATATTAATAAACTACCCTAAGTTTGCCTGTATATAAATGTATCTGACTGCCCCCTGCCATGATCAAAACAGAGGCAGCAGCAAAGTGTGTCATCAGTTCGCAAATGCAGTGCATTATGGGTTGTGGGTTGCATTCTGCCATTGGTGCACAAGCTTTGAACTTGCTTTGGGTTGTGTGAGGCATTGGATGTCATAACACTTTTGGGGACTTTCAATTTTAAAAGCCTGTGGATAATGGCAGCAGTCATTTATGTAAGTTGCAAGTAATATTTTGTGGTCTGTATACTAAGATATAATGGATATGATTGAACAAAGGCCCAACTTTTTTAGAACTATGTCACTACATCACAACGCCCCCAAAAACCTAGACCCACACCTGAATATTGGAGATCTTTTATCACTCACAGCTTTATCAGATGAGTGCTAGTGCTTTGCAATGCATTCCGTACCACTCTGGCACTCAAAGGGTTAGTGCCTAAGCCCCAAGAGTAATTCTGGGGCAAACCAACTGCACTATAGGGGAGGAACAAGAATTGTGCTGGAGACCTCTCTAAGCATTTGAGGGGTTATAAGTCCTTTTTAAATAAATGGGAGTTTGGTTCTGTCCCCTATGTTGCATTTGGATTAACTAAATGGTAAATTTGGTTTAACTACAATTCTTCTTAGTACATCAGTCTCAAAATATATTGTGTTTCTTAACTGGTGAATCTCTTAATACAAATGGGGTTTACATTTTTAGAATGTTTCGTAGCAATAGTATGCGAACATGTAAATATAACTGATATTAATACTTTTTATTAATGGTCTTTTCTAGGTAATTTATAAGAAAACACAGATGCCTTGCCCCTTACCTTTGTTGGATCACAGTTATGGAAATCTGACAAGCAACAATACCGATCACCTTCAGCCACTAATGATACAGAATGAGAGTGTTGGTTCTGGAGTGAATTTTATGGTGGACTTTACACAGGGGCAGATAAAAGGGCTCGATGAGCATAAAGATAGTAAACATGGGAGTGGTGTAGAATATGAAGCCCACACTGAAGACAAGTGCAAGCCAAAGTATTTTGTGTTTAATTCACAGGTACGTATTTTCCAAAATCTTAACATATTCATGATCTGGATATATAAAAGTTAAGCATTCCTGGTTCGCAGTCAGCTGCTCTCCAGGGTGGCAGTAGGATGGGAGGGTTTATTTTGCCACTGGATCTGGCCATTCCTTTTAAAATCAACACCCCATCAAACTCTGTGCAGAGACTTTCATAGGGGAGTTGATTTGGAAATGGGTAGATGGTGTTAAGAAGCCCCTTTGTTCAAATCAATGCACAGAGTTTCCTAGGGCCCTAGATAGCTTTCATCTTTCAATTCTCTTCATACAGTCCCTTCCACACAGTCCCTTTGTCACCTTATTCTCTTCCTCTGCATCCCTTTCTAACCCCATATCTCCTATTCTCAGCATCCCCTTTTTTCCCTACCTTTTGCTGCATTCCTAACTCCCTCCCATTCACCACATCTCTGTCTCACCTCCCTCCCATTTGCTGCATCCCTTTCTCACCTCTGTGTCCCTTTCTCACCTCCCTCCCATTCCCAGTATCCCTTTATCTCCCTCCCATTCAGTGCATTCCTTTCTCACCTCTGCATCCCTTCCTCACCTCCCTCCCATTCACCACATCACTTTCTCACCTCCTTCCCATTCACTGCATTCCTTTCTCACCTCTGCATCCCTTCCTCACCTCCCTCCCTCCTTCCCACCCATTCACTGTATCCCTTTCTCAACTCCATCCCATGCACTGCATCCCTTTCTCACATCCCCCTTCACAACACCACTTTCTCACATCCCTCTCTCCCAATCACTTCACCCCTTTCTCACCTCCCTCCCATTCACTGCATCCACTTCTCACCTCCCTCCCATTCACTGCACCCCTTTCTCACCTCTACGTCCCTTCCTTACCTCCCTCCCATTCACTGCACCCCTTTCTCACCTCTACGTCCCTTCCTTACCTCCCTCCCATTCACTGCATCCCTTTCTCACCTCTGCATCCTTTTCTCTCCTCTGCATCCCTTTCTCACTCCCCCCTTTACCACACCACTTTCTTACATCCCTATCTCCCAATCACCTCCCCCTTCCTCACCTCCCTCCCATTCACCACTTCACTTTCTCACCTCTGCATCCCTTCCTCATCTTCCTCCCTGCCATTCACTGTACCCATTCCTCACCTCCCTCCCATTCACTGCATCCCTATTTCACCCCTGCATCCCTTCTTCACCTCGATCCCCCCATTCAGTGCATCCCTTTCTCACCTCCCTCCTTTCACCCCCCTTTCACCTCACACCTTTCTCACATCCCTCTCTCCCAATCACCTCACCCTTTTCTCACCTTCCTCCCATTTATTGCATCTGTTTCTCACCTCCATCCTATTCACTGCATCCATATTTCTCCTCTACATCCCTTCTTCAACTCCCTCCCTCCCATTCACTGCATCCCTTTCTCACCCCCCCTTTCACCACACCACTTTCTCACATCCCTCTCTCCCAATCACCTCACCCCTTTCTCACCTCCCTCCCATTCATTGCATCCATTTTTCACCCTCCCCCCTCATTCTCCACATCTCCTCTCTCACCTCCCTCCCTCTAATTTGCTGCATACATTTCTCACATCATCCCCTATTATTCGCGATATCCCTTTCACCACTTCACTGCTTTCCTTACCCTCTCTCCCTCCCTTTCACCACTTTGCATACCCCTGCATCCCAATCACCACTTCATCTATTTGCAGTCTACTAATGGCTCCTATTCTGGTCCACCTAGTTCTCTTGGCTCATTTTCTTCCTTTGAATTTCTTTCAGTGGGATTGGGTTTAAAGGAAAAAGGGCAGAGAGAAGAGAAAAACATTTGAATTTAGAGGCCCTGGAGAAATTCACATAATAGTGATAATATCAAAACCTATACATTATTTAGCTTTTTGAGGATATCCATTGCTGTTTAAGAAAAGAAAATTTGTTTCAATATAAGAGGCACTGCTCCTTTAATCATTGCTACTCCCATCACTGGTAGTGGAAGTAATATAAATGTCCAGCCCTAACAGTACATTATGTCATCAAAAACAGAGCTTTAATGTACATATATTTTTTTCATGTTAGTTGCCCTTTAAAAATGATAGAGTAAAAACTGTGTTTCTAAATTATACTTTTTTAAAGGAGTAGAACATGGAGGGCTATGTATGTTAGTATTGGGATTAATATTTAGTTAGTGCTTGTTGATCCAAGAAGAAATCTGATTGCCATTTGGAATGAAGAAGGAATTCCCCCCCCCCCCCACACACACACACACCTTCCCATTCAAGGCAGAATTTGAAATTGCTGTATTGAGGGGTTTTTTGCCTTCTTTTGGTTCACAATGGTAAACAGGAATAGGAAAAGGGTTGAACATGATGGACACAAGTCTTTTTTCAACCTAAACTACTATGTAACTATGTTATTAAATGTGGACCTTGCAATGCATCTAAGGGATTTTTAACATTTTGCCTTTTGGGAGGGAAAAAAAGGTTTTTGAATATTTAGGAATGTATACATGAATCTAGAGGGATGCAATTCAGGAGAAAGGTGATTGTGACACAAGATGCACGGTTGTGCAGGTAGTGCATCATATGTAATGTTCAGCTCGTTGTCATGCTGCATGTTAGTGATTAAATATTTAAATACACTATGAAATAAGGGAGAATTTTTAGTGTACAAATTCCTTTTCTTTATGTGAACCTATGCATACTTTCCCTCGTCACCCTATTCATTGCAATGAAAAAAACAAGGAAAGACTTGGAGAGGCTGATTTATTAACAATAAATGAATCAATTTATGGTAAAAACAATTCACCATAGGGGATGAATAAAAAAGTTCCATTTATTTACATGAGATTAACCCATTGAGTTGGAAGCTTTGGATATCTCTCTAATCTTCAAGCTGTTAAAAGGCCCATTTAAATCAATGGCATTTTTATTTGTCCCCAAGGTACAGTTGGTATGCTTTAGATTTCTGAATAAGACCCTATGTGAAATAAAAGTATCCAACACTGTGAATCTACATTAGTAAAAAAGTATAGGTCTCTTCTTATTTCTTATCAACACACATTTATATAACAGATTGTTTATATTTGGGATTAACCCCTTGAGCCCCAGAGCGGTATTCAACATATTGCAAAGCAATGCATTGGATACACCTCTGGCACTGAAAAGGTTAATATTGGAAGATGCACAGAATAAGGGCAGAAAAGAAAAAAACACAACAACTAAAAACACTTGTGTGTCTACAATATTTGCAGGTGGGGTATTTGGTTGTCATAGAAAATCTAGGTTTTATAATTTACAAGTCTCGCAGCATTTAGAGATTTCATGCTAGTTTACATTGCAGGTGATAAATGTTATCTTACATATTCCAGTTGAAGTGCATGGGGAAATTTGCAGATAAAACCATTATAACCTGTAATGGAATCCATGCCATTATCAGGCATAATGTTCTCCTACAAATTAGAATCTAACACTCACATTCACTTTGCTGTAATTGGTTTATCTTTGCTGACTTCTTTTGCTAAACCCTAATTTGTTACAATAAGCTGTGAGGGAAATCATGGTTTAGTTGGACAACCTGAGGGTTAAAAACTAACACAAGGTTTCTTATGTCTTTCAGACAGCCTATGCTATTCCAATTTTAGCCTTTGCTTTTGTGTGTCACCCTGAAGTTTTGCCAATCTACAGTGAACTTAAAAGGTATGACTGCACCAGATAATGAACTTTCACCTGAAAATCTCTGAAACATCTTCTTTACAAGCAAAACCAAATCTTATATTTATTTATATTTTTCTATGTATAAATGCTAAATATATTTCAAACTTGTTAAACACCAGCAATTTAGGACCTTTCATCAGAAAGCTGCAGAGATGCAGTTCTGGAGCAAATCAACTGCACTATCCATCAGCAACAAATGAAAATTTCCATTCATTTAAAAGGTACTTTAAACACTTTGAATGCTAAGAGGTCTTCAACATTCAAGGGGTTAAAAACCACATTTAAAACAATGGGAATTTGGAGCTTTTTTTCTTTGTGTTCCCTATTTTCTAGATAGTTTGTCACAAATTACTACCACACCTTTATAGCTTCCTGAATATAGCCCTTCATCCATCTGGCGGTGGAATATGTAGTCAATTTGTGTGTGTTTAAAGGATCAGGAAACAAATAAAAAATAGCTCCAACTGATATTCTAAAGGCATGTTTTTATAATGAATTCTGTTAGTGGGCTTGAGTCATAGACTATATCTCTCCATGGTAAGTGATAGGAATAGCAACATCTGGTGGCCAAAATATGAATCTGTATTGTAATAAAATAAATAATTTAAGATGTAATAATTTTGGAATGAAAAATCTCCCTTATTTAACTCAGCGGGAAAAGTTCTATAACATTTTCACATACAAAGTTTACTGTTCCTTTAAGAACCATTTTCAAGACCCAGACCAAGCTTGTTCTTCCTACAGTAAAGAAGATTTGCTGATTTTCCATGCAGTCTGTGAGAGCCCCACCACCACTTTTCAACACTGGGTACGGGGTGACAAGCTAGCCTCGTGTTAAGTTTTAGTGTTTCCCCATTCCAGCAAGCATGAGGTTTCCTTTCAAACCAATCAATCTGCTTATGGGGGCAGACTTAACCTGGGGCTAAAAGCTGTAACTGTTCAGCCTTTGAATATTTCATGCGCTTGCAAGTTGTTACATGTATCAGTTATCAGAACAACAAATAGCAACAATTTTTGTATTAGGCCCACATTGACTAAAACCTTTAACCCTCTGAGTGCCAGAGGGGTATGCAACGCATTGCTTTAATGTGTTACATACCCCTCTGGCACTCAAAGGGTTAAAAATTCCATTGACTCTGGAGATAGCCTTATTATAAATATAGATATTAATTTAATGATCAGTTCAGTCAATATTAAAGGGATAGTAATGTTTCACAAAAACAGCAGCTCCATTAATCTTCATAGTATATGAGCCATGAAGAGTGTTATTTCAATAGTCAGAGTTCAAGAGGAATTGATTGATAAAGTATCCCCCTCCTGCCCCTTTTACCTAGTGTAAGCCACCTCCCCTTAGATGTGGAATCTGGTCTTTTGACCAGACAGGTCACAGCAAGGGACAATCTTCTTATTGTGAGCAAAAGGAAAACCCTGCCCCCCTTGACAGGTTTTTCAGGTTTTTCCTCATGCTCACTGAAGACTGTCCCTCTCTGCGATTCATGCGTACATGCTTGCTGCTCTAAGGGGAGCAGTGTCACATCAGTAAAAGGGGTGAGAGGGGGGATACTTTGTCATTCAATTACTTTTGAACTACAACTCTGACAGTATTGAATTAACACTCTCCATGGCCCAAATACTATGAAGATTAATTATTAATTTATTGTGAAACATTGCTATCAATTTAACTGCTTGGATACATGGAGAATCATGTTAGACACATCTCTAATATTCCAGGACTTCTCATTACTGAAATCAAATAATATACATTATGAGGCTGCTTTAACCCTTTGAGTGCTAGGGAGGCATCTAAAGCATTGTGCTGCAATGTACTGGATACCTCTTTGTGACACTCAATGGATGAAAACAGAGATTTTTCTAATCTCTTGAATGTTAGAGGTCTCCAACACACTGTCTCTGGCATTCAGGGAGAATTGTGAACATTTCCATTTGTCCTTGTTGTGCTGTTGCTATGCTGGAGAGTTGCCTCAGTTCATCTTATTAACCCCTTAATGACCGGCAGATGAGGCATGCGGCTAGCCTTTAAAGGGATAGTAATATTTCAAAATAGGAGCATCTCCAATTAATATTCATGGAGAGTTTTATTTCAGTACTGTCAGAGTTGTAGTTCAAGAGCAATTGAATGACAAAGTATCACCCTCCCGCCCATTTTACTGATGTAACACTGCTCCCCTCCTAACAGAAGGGTGGTGTCCAGTTGGCTTGCAGAGAGGGACAATCTTCAATTATCATAAGGGAAAACCTGAAAAAACAGTCATTGGGGGCAGGGCTTTCATTGTTCTCACAGTAAGAAGATTGTCCCTTACTGTGAGCTGTCTGGTCTTAAGACCAGATTCCACATCTGAGGTGAACAGTGTTACACTAGGTAAAAGGGGCAGGAGAGGGAAACTTTATTGTTCAATTACTCTTGAGCTACAACTCTGACAGTATTGAAATAACACTCTCCATGGCCCAAATACTATGAAGATTAATTGGAGCTGCTTTTATTTTGACCACGGGTCTTTTTTTTTTTTTTGCAATGGATTTTGGGGTCACAGAGCGGTGTGCAGCCACATGACAACCCCGAAATTCCATAATGAGTCAGGACTGTAGCCAGTCTATAAGTGATAGGCCAGACGTGACGGTCCTAGCATGTCAAGAGTCGTTAAGGGGTTAAATAATCTACTACGTGTGATATGTATATATTCAATAGCTATTTTTCAAACTAGCACAGTTAAAATTATTCTAATACTCCATCAGTGTGATATTGCAGACTAGAATATTGCCGTTAATTCTGCAACATATAATTAGATCTGTTATTTAAGAATGTATAACAAATCAGTCGCAAATTATTTTACTCTCGTATTGCTTCACACCCCCCTGGTCCTCCGTGGGTTAATGCATTCATCTGTCTTGACTTGATTGTCTTCACTAGTTCATTTTCTCCATATCTGTAATGTGATGTGTATTCCCCATGGTCTCTGGACTAATTAAAATAAAAAAAGTGGATGTTACAGCTACAAACCATACTTTCACCCAATTTGTCTCTTACAGGTTGAACATTTTCAGTTGTTCGATGCATTTGTTCTATGCTTTGCAATTTTTTTTTTTTTGCAATACGCATATACTGGAAGAGAAACTTCTATATTAGAAATAGTCCCTTTAACCTCTTAGTGTGTGGGTGGTCATGAAGGACCACAGAGTGCCTTGCTGCCATCCCAGAATTCCATGATGTGATAGTCCTGGCACATCAAGGGTTCTTAAATGGATAGTAATGTTTCATAATAAAAGCAGCTCTAATTAATCATCATAGTATTTGGGCCTTGGAGAGTGTTATTTCAATTCTGTGATACTTGTAGTTCAAGAGTAATTGAATGATAAAGTATCCCCCTCCCACCTATTCTACTGATGTAATACTGCTCGGCTTAGATCAGCAGGGTGTGTCCAAGTAGATTGCAGAGAGGGACAATCTTACATTAAGATAAAGGAAAAAGCTGAAAAACTTGTCAAGGGGGGCAGGGTTTTCATAGTTCTCACAGTAAGAATACTGACCCTTGATGTGAGCTGTCTGGTCTATGGACTGGATTCCACATCTGAGGAGTGGGGGCTTACACTAGGTAAAAGGGGCGGGAGGCGGAAACTTTATCATTCAATTACTCTTGAACTACAACACTCACAGTAATGAAATAACACTCTCTATGGCCCAAATACTATGAAGATTAATTGGAGTTGCTGTTTTTGTGAAACATTACTATCACTGTAAAAGGGTTAAAACTGACCTGCCACTTTAAGAGTTCAGTTAATTTTTATGACATTTAAAGGTATAGTAACACTTAATATGCAAAAAATATATATTCTAGCGTTTATCCTTCTGAACAAAACAAGGGAACTCCTGCTGCAGAGAGGAGTTTTATGCAAAAGTTATTGAAGCTCAAACTTTAATTTTTTAGGTGTAGTATCTCAATGGCCTGAAATTGTACAGTGATGCTGTTGCTATACCATCCTATGGAGATTTATGGTTAACTTGACAAGAGCTATCCATTGGAAGATGCAGCAACAGGGTGACTGTAAAATTTCATGCCATTGAGATATTGTGTTTAAAAAAATTCAGCACTGGTAGTACCCTTGTTTTATTCAGGAGGATAAACCCTACAATATGCATTTTTTTAATTTTAACTGTTATTATCCTTTTAAACGCTGCCTGTTTGTTTTACTAGCAATCTGTAATATAAATATATTTTGAGAAATTAACTTTATTTGTTAATGGCACATTATGGCACATTATGCTAATTAACATTTGTGCTGGAACAGCATTAAGATATACAGCACTATGAATACATCTTGACAGAGCCCACACACACAGTGGGAACACTTTGAATAGCATAGGAAGTAATATGTTGGACCTTAAACAGGACTAATAGCAAAATGTGCAACACTGTGCCAACAAAGCATAAACCTTATTATCTATTTTACAGGAAAATGATGCATACAATACATACACACATATTTTAATCCTCTGTAAAACAAACTAAACAAGTCTTAGGGTGCTAGGTCTTCTTTAAAGGAATAGTAATGGTTCATTATAACCTCAATTATGATCATTCCTTATAGTGTATTCTTTTGCTCTCCAATGTTAACATCACTCTAGTTTCTATGAAATTATATTAGAAAGTGTCCCCCTCCCACCGCTTTTCAATATTTTAAGCTGCCTCCCCTCAGATCTGAAATCCGCTCATCTGACCAGACATATAGTATAAAGAAAACCCTGCCCCCTTGATGGAGGAAGACAGGTTTTTCCTTATACCGATAGAAGATTGTTCCTCGACTTGATTCATCTGTACTGGCCTTCATCTCTGAAAACAGAAGACTGATGTAAGGAAAAGGGGAGGGAGAGGGACACTTTATAAAATAATTTCATAGAAAATAGAGCGATGTCAACATTGCCAACGTTGGAGAGTAATAGTATACCCTATAAACAACGATTGTAGTTGAGGTTATAATGAGCCATTGCTTTCCCTTTAAAGTAAAATTATCATAATGTGCAGCCCGGTACTACTGCCTAGCAACATTGCTAATGGCAAGTCATCAAGTCTGCCTGCATATGAATCAGTCAAATGGTAGTTCCACTTTTTGGATTTTTCTCCTGAAACACTGTAAATCAGCGAATCAAAGCTCTTCTACAATAAAGTTAAAACTAATGCCAGCAAACAGAAAGATTCACAAATAAACAACAAATTTATTTGCTGTATTCTGGCACTTTCCATGATTAAATCAGTAGTAATTAAAATCAGCCCACTAACTGGAAAGCTGTTAATCATTTTTTGCTTTCTCTCCCATTCTCCTTTCAGCCGCTCACGGAGGAAAATGCAAAACGTCTCAAATGTATCAATTGCTGCAATGTTGATAATGTATTTCTTAGCTGCGCTGTTTGGTTATCTTACATTTTACGGTGAGTTACCCTCAATACCCTATATAGAGTAAGGCTAGTATATTTTATTAATATGTAGTATAGTGTACAAAATAATAAAAGTTTGAGAAATGAAAATACCAAATTCTTTGAAGAATTCCTGAATAATCAAAATGGATGCAATATACGAGAAACAAAACTTACTGGGGCTGAAACAGGAAGCTGCAGTTAAGGTTAGAGGGTAGGCTCCACCTCTGCACTCACTTCTCAGATTTGTTCCTGCCTACTTAAAGGGGCGGAGCGACTACCCTAAAGTTACCAGTAACCTGTATTGGACGACAGAGAAATATATATATATATATATATATATATATATATATATATATATGGCTGCTGTAGGGGGCGGGGACCACAGCAGTGGTTGGCAGGACATGATAGATAGTCTGCCAGCATCTGGGATGCCTCCTGTTGCCCATCCTGGCAACCAAACAGTGGGACAAGGCTAGGAGGTCACTATATATGTATGGCTCTTCTCTATCATGGGTCAAAGCTGGGGGGATTAGTATGTGTGTCTCTGTGGGTACCAGTGCGGTAGAACAAGGCCAGTGGTCAGTATATGTGGTTCTAGTGGATTGAACAAGGCTGGGGGTCAAGGTAGAAAAAAAGCATAAAAATGTAACTTTACATTGCAATTGCTGCAGAAGGCAAAATGTGCATTTTTCTTACAAGCTATTAGTGGTGAATCATGTCATATGCAGCCATTTGAAGACACCATCATCCAGGTTTGATCCTGAACACCAAAACATGGCAGATGTAATAAGCTGTACATGTATCTCACTCATCAGGAACTCTGGAAGGACTTACATTCCTTCTGTTGCAGACAAATATACTAAATCATCCTATAAATATAAAAGGCCAGATGTATGTTTGTCCGATGCAGTCATGCACAGTAGAGACTACCTGAACGCACAGAATGCTGGTCCTTGTACACAAGTTTTTGCAGTCATGCTCAGTAGAGACTGCCTGAATGCACAGAATGATCCATGTACGTGGGCTTTTACACTAGTAGTGGTATATTTGGGTGTCTCTTTATTAGGGATTAACATCCAGGGCTTGATTTGTTCTATAAGGGATTTTCTACACTTAATACTCTTGAGACTGCTTACTCTGGATGGCACCACATCACTGACATGTAATATACAGAACAACTGATTTGTTATTCAGTTGGTCAGTATAAGTTTCCTTTGGTAATATTGCTGTTCTTTTAAACTTTGCATTCACAGATTAATTTATTTTCACATTTTATTTATATTGCCAATGATTGGTGTACATAAGAAGAAGTAAAATGTATTTAAAATGTATTATTTAAGTAGTAGTATTTAAGGAGAAACTATACCTTACAAATCAGTGGATTTTAAGTTGTTGAACAGAATTACTTACCTAGCTATGTGTCCTATATACAGCACTTTGATCATCTATTTATATATCTTTGCAGTAGAACTGTATTGTAGATTATAACTGGGCATAGCCATGTTGCTACCTAAAAAAATGTTCCCTGCTCTAAAGTGGTGTATGTAAAGCTAATTTTTGTATCTTATCTCATTCAAACTTTTAAAATGTATTACATGTTATAAGGGTTATAAGGACTATTTACTAAAGCAAAACAAAACAGATCTCAGTAAATTAGAGCTACATTGCAAAGTCGATACAGAAATAGATATTCTGAACTGCTGTATAAAGGACACCTACTTTGGTAGGTCCTTCTGTTAAGCAAATTAAGTGTCATTTATTTTATAGTGTAATGATCCTCTTTAAAGAAATAAAAAGCCAGCATGTTAACCCATTGCCTGCCAGAGGTTTATGCAACGCATTGAAAAGCAATGTGTTGCGTACCCCTCTGGCACTCAAAGGGTTAATATATACTAATACAGCAATAAAAAAACAAAATTAAATAATTTCTTCTACTTAAAACCACAGATCATTTCTCAATCATGTTTTGCTGCAGGTGGTATTGCCTAAAAACGTGCACATTAAACTAGTGGGCTTTATGTACATAAGAGAACAGGAATAATTCTGGATCAAGCCAACTGCACCATAGTGAAGAAATGGCCATTTCTAAAATTCCAATTGATTCAAAAAGGGATTTAACCTCTTAAATGCTAGATCATCCTCCAACTACTTGTGAAACAATACATTGGAGACCTCTCTTATATTCAAGGAGTTAAAATCAAAGGGGGTTTTATTTGTCCCCTATGGCACAGTTGGTTTGCTCCAGAATTGCTCTTGTTTTGTATGTAGGGCCCCCTATGTACACAAACATATGTCTGTGTCACTGATAGACATGGTTGATTTGAAGTGGTGCATCTTTGTCATGTGAGAATTCAGATTATAAATAGAATGGCGCTGTGCAACCTGAGGCACTCCACCTGTTGTTTGACTACAGCTCCCATCATCCTTTGAGGAAGTAATCATGCTGTCACTTAGTTCTGGACAATCTGAACTGTTATAACATGTTAATAAAATAAGTGACAGTGGTGAGAGTATCCTTGTTTTACTACCTATAACACACAGGTTTTCATAAAAATGTGTACTGATTCTTTATTGTAATTTCCCTGTGTATGCAATGGGGCTGGTGTATGTGCATACCTGGGAACTTTGACATTTTGCCTCACTGGAAGGGAGTCCTGTGGTGCTGAAGGGGTGAGAAAAATTATGCAAATTGTGTCAAAAAGGGATGGGGCTTATCTGCCAGTTTGCACTACAACACTCACACACTGTAGTGCATACCATGAAGAGCAGCAACGGATGTGAGAGGCTAACGCCAGTACTGCTGCCCTGGCCTGTTTGTGCATTCACTCCGCTGTATCTGTAACTAGTTGTCTATCATCTGATACTAAAATAACAATAACAACAAAGCACTGAAATCACTCCATTATTCTCTGGATACATTAATGCAACTCTTCTGCAGTGCATGGTATTGCTCATACTGTAAGGTTATTTTTTTACTTTTCAGTTCAAGGCATAGGAATACTACAATGTAATCCAAATACATTTTCAAATGTTGATCTTTCCGCATTCCAATGAGAGTCTTTTGTATGTAAAGGAAAATAGCAGTTCATCATTCTACCCTTGAAGGGACATCAATTCCCCTCCTTTACAAAAAATGCATTTTAAACACAATCTCAGTCACATTCACCTTTGAGTGATAGAGGCGTGTGTGAGGCATGTGATGTGTTGCACACCCTTCTAGAACTCATACGATTAATAATGATCTTAATATTCATTCATTTTACTGTTTTAATAAGGGGAATGTGCAAAGGTGGTCCAGAGGTTAAATCCAAGCAGAGAACAATATCTGGGATCTGAATGGCTTCTGTGCATGGTTCGTTCCCATGGACATAGATAGTTGTGCTTCTAAAAGGCCACTTTTCTCTAACTGTGCTAAGAGATGGGCATTGTGGCAGTTGGTGCACTTCTCAGCAAGTCTTTTTTCTGTGTCCAGGAGCAGGCAATGTGCAAAGTGGGAGTTGAGGAAATAGGAACAAAAATGTCCGTTCCTTTATGCCTGCTGCCAGGGAAATGTAACTGGGTTGTGCATTGTGATGGTATGTGATGGAGGAGTTCTGCTTGATATGAACTAAGGCATCTGTGTATAAACTGAAGGGATTATTGGGGCTATACTCAGGAAACTAAAAAGAACAAATGCACTGTAGGGGACAATTTACAGTTTCCATTGATTTTATTGAGGCATTTAACCCCTTGAATGCTACAGAGTTCTTTAAAACACTGGTCTGCAATGCACTGGATAACTCTCTGGCATCCAAATACTTAAAATATCTACTCAATAGGAATTTGTGGAATTTAAATTTTTTCCCCAGTGTTGCAATTTGTTTCCCCACAATTGCTTCTGCTTTAACTTCTTGAATAGGACCTTTAGTGTGCTCATATACACAGGAGGCAAATATAGTCATTGATACCTTTAATGGCTGACTAAGCAGATTTAGGATGCAAGCTTTCAAGACCTCTTAGGTCTCTTCCTCAGGCATGTTATAAACATTTCTCTTATATACAAGTATGCAGTGTTTAGAATGGAAATCAGAAAAGAAAGCTCAGTCCAGACCCAGATTCTTTGATCACTGAATGGTAGAGTAGAGTGATGTAAATTGCAATCTTCCTCTGAGGAGTAAGAGGTATTTATGATCCCAGTTGGACTGTTGGAAAGGTTAATCCACAATGTGATAATGTGACATGAATTCTCTCTATTCAAACTGTCATGTAAAGCATTAAACTGCAGCATTAATTTAACCTCCCATATTTTTCTATCCCTCTCAATGCGGAACAGGCCCATTAGTACAGTTAATTTAATGTTCCTGACACTGTGTCCATTTTGGCAAAAATGTTCTCCCACTGGTGTCTCTGTTTTTTGTTGTTAGCACTGGATCTGTGGGAATTAAACCTTTCATGTAATGGCTGTCTAGTTTCACCCACATAAAGTGCTGTTGGGCATTTTGCACACAAGATGAGGTATATTACATTGGATGGTTTGCAGGTGACGGTACCATTGACCTTATGGTGTAACTGGGTATTTGGAATGGGTATCTTGTCTGTGATGTATATGTTTCACACCTCCTTTGTAGGCAGGGAGATGTGCCATTTTTTGTATTTTTATTCAGGGCAATCCTAACCATCAGTTGTTTTAAATTCAGAGGCTGTCTGAAGGAGAGTAAGGGAGGCTGTGGGAATATGTTCTTAAGTCTTTCATCCATATATAATATTGTTTGAAGTTTGCGTGATATCTTGCATAGAACTTCAACCTGGTGGTGGTAAATGATCAACAATAGCACCAGGTTTCCCTTATGTTGTTCTTAGCGCAACAAATTTTTTCTTGGTATGTGGGTAGCCTTTTGTATCTGACTGTCAATAATACTTGCACTGTAACCCTGTTTTATAAAGTCTCCTCTGAGTTTATGGTGGTGCTTGTCACAGTCTATCATGTCAGGACAGATGCGGTTGTATCTAATGGCCTGGCTGTATATGCTGGAGTACTTTGTGTGTTTTGGTTGGAAGTTATTGTTTTTCAGGTAGGTTGGTCTGTCCCTTGGTTTGCGGTACAGGGATGTGTGGATGGAGTTGTTTTTAATACTGATAGTTGTGATAGTTGTTTGTGTGTGAGTGACTGAGTGTTAGGTTGATAATGGGGTGGAATGTATTGTAGTTTTCATGGAATTTGAGAAGTTCCTCTTCACTGGCAGTCCAGATGATAAGAATATCATCTATGTAGTGGAGATGGTCCAGGGCTTTTATCTGGAAGGTGGAAAGGAAGTCCTCTTCTAATTTTGCCATAAACAGGTTGGCATATTGTGGTGCCATTCAGGTACCAACTGCATTCCCCATTTTCTGAAGGTAGAGGTCCTGTCCAAACTTGAAGTAATTGTTGGTTAGTATAAACTGTATGAGTTTTGTTACCGGTTCCATGGGTGTGTTATTTTGTTCCAGATATACTTGGCATGCTGCTATGCCATCTGTGTATGGAATGTTGGTGTAAAGGGATTCCACATCCATAGTGGCCAGGATGGTGCTCTCTGGAATGGGGCCCAAGTCAGTTTGTTTAAGAGATATGTGGTGTCCTGAAGGAACCTGGGTGTTCCTTTTACCAGGGAGTTCAGGGTATTTTCTACCCAGTGAGAGATATTCTCTGTGAGTGTGCCGATTCCTGAAATTATGGGTCTTCTTGGGTTTCCTTCTTTGTGTTTATTTGGTTGCATGGAGAAGGAACCTATTTTTAGATCGGCTGGTATTAGGGGCCTTATCTGTTCTCCAGTGTTAGAGGGGCAGTTCCTTTATGTTCCTATTGAGTTGTTTTGTTATTTTGTGTGGGATCATCTTGTAATTTCACATAGTATCTTTCATCAGAGAGTTGCCTATTTGCTTCTTCAATGTAGTCCGCAATGTTCATAATAACAAAAGCCCCCCCCCCTTGTCTGCAGGCTTAATTATAATATCCTGGTTATTCTTTAGTGACTGTATGGCCTTCTGTTCCTTGTGAGTTAGGTTGGGTGTTGGTCCATACTGTTTCCCCAGTATTTCTGCAGCGACTGTTTCTGAAGTTATCTATGTATCTTTCCAGTGTAGGGTTGCTTCCTGGTTTTAGAGTCCAGGTGGATCTTTACGTGGTTGCATTGACATTGTGATGTTACTCTGTGTTGTGGTGGTCTCATCATTATCCATTTTGTCATAGAAGAATTCCATGAATCTGAGTTTTCTGAAAAATTCCTCCATGTCACTGCAGAGTGTTACCTTGTCCACAGGTTTAGTGTGACAGAATGACAGGCCTTTTGAAAGTACAGATACTTCCTCTCCGCTTGGGTTGTGTGTGGAAAGGTTCACAACGCAGTTCTGTTCTGTTTGATTTACAGATTTTGCTGGGAAACCTGCTTTGTATCGCAGTCTCTGTCGTTTTTTCCTCTTGGTGTTTATGAGGAGTGTTTGGAGTTTCTTGTAGTATTGTTTAAGGGCTTGTTGTATGTCCTCGGTGTGGTAGCAGATTCCAATAAGGTTGTTGCGTAGCCACTGGGAAGTCCTGGTACATAGTTGCTATGCAAACCTGCTGTTGTATGTGTCCATGGTAGGATTTTTCAGTATGTATTACATTTTCCTTTTTGTATGTAGTCAGGAAGAAGATGTCACTATCCAGTTGTGCAAGTTTCTTTAGGAGGTTTTTCATATTCATTTGTGTGTGGTACATTGGGGTATCTTTCATGTTGATAACAGATGAGAGTTGGTACCATGTTAGCCATAGAAATACAGGAGGCAAATATAGTCGTTGATATCTTTATTGGCTAACTAAGCAGATTTAAGATGCAAAGCTTTCAAGTAGATGAGACTTCTTGGATGGCAAGATAAACATATACATAGAAATGCAGGCAATTTGGTGGCAGATGAAAATCAATTGGCCCATCTATCCTAGGGTTCGACAACCTCTAGCTGCTGTGGACTACAGCTTCTATCATCCCCAGTGATCCAACATCTGATGAGAATTGTAACCCACAAGAGCTGAAGGGCCTCAGTTTGCCCATTACTGATGTCATATGTGATTCAAATTTGCAATTGGCAATTTTATCCTTTTTATATGAATTACACATTTAGAGAAGAATATAACAAAATTGAGCGACTTGCAGCAAAAAATATCTATTTTTTCTGAGCAGCAATTTAGTAGCACTACCAAATGCAACTATGAATTAAAGTGGACCTGTCACCTTGAGTCAAGTTTGCATACTTGAAAACTTCATTAAAAACTGCCAATGTGTCATGTTAGTGAAAGACTATCAAAGGTACAGTTAAAGATATATCCATATTCTTAAGCAATGTGCTGCACCAGGTGACTGACACTTTCACTTTTCTATATATAAAAGAATGTATATTTCTTCTCTTCTGGACATTTGGTTAACATGACATATAGACAGTTTGAATGAAGCTTTCATATATGTGAAAAAGTTCAAGGCGACAGGTCTACTTTAACACATTTGAGTCAAGTTTGGAAAAAATATTATTTTTGAAGACCTTTTTATTATACTTCCCATTACAATATTAAAGTGTCTACAACATTCCTTAATCTCTCCTAAACTCACTCAATAAACTGAATCAAAACAATTGAAATATGTCCATTGAGCCACACTGAGACAAAATGTAGAATTGTGCTGACCCAACACATGCTACAAAAAGGTCCATGTCTCTGCTAAATGTATTAATCACCCAAAATCAATGTTTGTTCTAACCCACTGAAATACAACCTGTTGTTTCAAGCTGCTGTTGGAATATGGTTTCCATCACTCAGGTATCCAGCAGCCATTGGCCAGTATGATTTGAATCCAATAACAGCTGGAGTCCTGCATGTTGCCCACACTGCACTGGATTGTTAGATTTGTTTCCCCAAATGAATGTGTCTTAGTCTGGGAACTAAGAGTTTTGATATGAATACTAGAACTTAGAATTATGGTCATGGGCAGTGACAAGATACTTGTGGTCAGTGAGAGTTGCACTTTTTACTAACAAACCTACTTGTATGCACAGAGTTCTATATAGTAAAGGGAGAAATGTACATTGACTGTTTTGACAGAAAGTCACCTGTGGGGGGCCATAAACATGTCCAACAAGTCACAAGAAGCATATCATTCCCATATATATATATAAAGAATTACCATGTAAAAAGTGCACACTCAGGTCTTGTGGAACAGTGCTAATTTATTTGTCAACGTTTCAGCCCCCGAAAGGGCCTTTATCACTATCAAGATATATACACAATTAATATCCCCAAAGGTTGGGGGTGGGGTTTACAGTTACTATCGAATGAATTAACTACAGCATTTACACTAAAAGAAAATGGTTGCCACAGCTTCTGTGTTGGCCTCAGAGAGCAGGGCTTACTTCTTCTAGTACTAAGAACATTGGGGGTTATGCACTAAGGTGTGATAAAGAGGTAATAAAGTGGAGATGACTTCTCCAGTGATATCACTTCTCCAGTTCCTGTTATTCTATGGAGCAGATTCTGCACTAAGATCTCCAAAATGTAAGAAATCGTAGCGCATAGGCTCTATAGAGTAACATAGGAACTGGAGAAGTGATATCACTGGAGAAGTCATCTCTACTTTTTCATCTCTTTAACACGCCTTAGGCTTCTCCCCCATTGTGTTTGTATGTGACTCAGTCAGTAACAGTTACATTATTGTTTTACTTGTCTAGATTTATGGAATTGTTCCAGTGCTGTTTATGTTTTCCATTTCTGGTCTTGCAGGAGAAGTCAATGATGAATTACTTCACACCTACACAAAAGTGTACAAGTTTGACACCCTTCTGCTGTGTGTCCGCCTTGCAGTGCTTGTGGCTGTAACCTTGACAGTTCCCATTGTTTTATTCCCAGTAAGTACACAAACCTTAAATATTTACATAATAATTAGTGTAAATAATAATATCAGCTTTACTTCTAAGAAAAACACATGAGAGCAGTATAATATTGGTAAGTCGTGAACCCACTTCACAGTTTGTACAAATGTACAGCAGGATCAAGTTTTCAAAGTAATGCACTTTGGACATAGTACTCATATTTCAAAGCCACAAAACTCCCTTCACTCTCATTTAATGTACTGCTGGTCACTGACACTTTGACATGAGCTACATCTGGTGCAATGCAAAGAATGTGTCTAATAATTTCTCTTTTGTGCAATCACAAGGGTAGGTATCACAAAACCCAAAGCTCCACTAGCAGGCTAGAATTTGGAGATAGGTGTCTCTGAGCACAGATAAATCAATAAACCCCTTTGACTGCTAGAGAGTTCTGCGGTGCATTGCATCACAATACATTGGAGACATCTGTTGCATCCAAGAGTTTAAAATGACTGAGCTAATGATGAAACCACCTATGCTCAAGGATAGCACCCTACCTGGAGTTAGTGCCTACTGAAATGAAGTATTAAATGAACATTAACACTTTCTTATAATAACCGCCATTTACCTTACTATGAACTAAAAATCCTAATGGCCACTGTAAATTTTGTCCTTGCTCCTTGGTTCAAGAGTTAAAATGTTCAATCAGTCCTGGATGTCAAGTCCACAAACATGGACATAACTCTTGCTGGAAGGACTACTGGACCTCATACTCCGCCCACTGTACTGCTCAAGGACTGCCTGCCTCACAAAAAAAGAAAACACAGACCCTGCAAAGGGTGGGGTACAATAGTCCTTCTAGCAACAGTCATGTCTACCCTAATGGACATGGTATGCAGAACTGACTGAAGATGCTGGGGTTAATGTAAGAATTCACCAGTGCAGCCCCACTGGTATTGGCATCTAATGCCAGTAGTTGAACTGCAGGATAGGCATTACAGTTTATGATCATATTAGTATGATCAGAGTAATGCCAGCAAACGTGATTGGATGCTCAGGGAAACTGTGTACACTTACACTGACTAAATAAAGGTGTAGAGTAAAGGAATGCTCAAAACTGCTCACAGGCTGCCCATTGTCCTCATCTTGACACAAGTATTCTTAAGTTGAGGAATCTGGGCATAGTAGCTTAGCACAGTGATGTTAGGTAGGCTTAGGGGGAAAAACTAAATTCCAGCACCTGATTTAAAGGGATATTAATGTTTCATAATAAAAGCAGCTCTAATTAATCATCATAGTATTTGGACTTTGGAGAGTGTTATTTCAATTCTGTCAGAGTTGTAGTTTCAGAGTAATTCAATGACAAAGTGTCCCCCTCCCGCCCCTTTTACTGATGTAACACTGTTCAGCCAGATCAGAAGGGAGGTGCCCAGGTAGACTGCAGAGAGGGACAATCTTCAATTAAGATAAGGGAAAAACCTGAAAAGCTTGTCAAGGGGGACAGGGATTTCATTGTTTTCATAGGAATAAGAGTGTCCCCTTCTGTTATCTGTCTGGTCTTACAACCAGATTCACATCTGAGAAGAGATGGCTTACACTAGGTAAAAGGGGCGGGAGGGGAAACTTTGCTTGTGAATATCTCATAAACCATAAAGGTTTGAGAGATAAGACTTATATCATTCTTCATGTTTTTTAATGCCTACAAAATAAAATAAAGTTAAAACAAAGTATTACTATCCCTTTAAAGCAGACATGCATTAACTCAGTTAACTCTTGAACAAAGTTGCAAGAATAAAATTCATAAGGGCCAGTAAGATTTGCTGGCCCTAGTAAAGTAAGTGGGTGCTTCTTATTATCAAGTGTTAGTGTTCCTATGTGCATGCATATCCATTAGGAAGGTGAACTCTGTGACCCTTCAGACTTTCACTTACATTAGTAGGTTCAGTGCTCGATCTGACAAATAGATTGTGTAATGAAAATGAGCTACTGTACAGGCAGTTTTCAGATGAAGCCACTCACAACCATGAAGATTTCAGGCAGCTGGAGGCTTATTATGACAGTATTACCTTTCATACTCTATAAATATAATTCTGTTGTCACAGGGGCTAAACATGCCTTGTCAACTTAAATTCACAGCAACTACATTTAATCAACCCAATAAAGACCAAAGTTGCACTTTTCAATGTTCTCTCATTGTTTGCAAAAAACAAAAAAACAAAACGGCTTTGGGAACATTGCACATGTAAGCAGTGACATCTCATACTTTCCACTTACAAGTTAACCCACCGCATGTCATAGAGGCCTCAAGCACATGATGAGTATTGGAGACCTCTCTAGCATTCAAGGATTTAAAGAGAATGAATGAACCTATTGGGGCTATATGTTGAAAACAAAAGTGGAGGAATTTTGGCGCAAACAAGCTGTACCATTAAAATATCCCATTGATAGAACTGAGTCTCCAACATGTTGCTTCACAATCACAATATATTGGAGTCCTCTCTAGCACTTGAGGGTTCAAAACCCTGTTGATGTGGGAATTTGGGGGATTCATATTTGTCCTATTTGCATTTATACAAAAGGCACAAAGTGTTCTGCAAATGTGCCACGTTAAAACAATTTTCTTGTAATTCAGGTTTTCAACTACAACACACACAGAGCATGTTTTACCTGTCACACCAGCCAAAAATGTACATCTGCAAATGATGGACATGAAAACTATGGAATGAAAGAAATGATAATGGCCTCTAGCAAGTATCCTAAATGTTATTGTTAATACCCCTGAGTGAAGAGAGGTCTCTAACATCCCCGGCAAAGGGGTTTTATCTATCCACAAAGCTCTGAGCTGAATGTGTGGCACAGTAATTTTCATAATGTCTACATATGCAACAATAGAATACTCTTTAAATCTAATATCTCAAAGACTAATGCAGAATTAGGTCTAATTCGATGTAGTCATTCTTCTATGGTGGTATGGGTTAGTGGGATTCAGTCTATCTAGCAATGTATCTTTCTAGCTAATTATCTATCCATCTATTATCTATCATCTATCTAGAATACCACTATCCCAGACCACCAACGTGTACATATATATCTTATAATATAAATTGCTAGGCTGCGAAGCTCCCTGTGTGCGTAACCGCTGGAACAATGCAGTCATGTGCAGTAGAGACTGGCCGAACACGCTGATCTGGAGTGGGGAGCTCCGAAAGGTTCACCACCTGTCTCTGCTCCCGGCTTCGGGGCAACAGCCAAGGCCGCTGGGTGGCACTTTAGCCTGTGTATACGGGCTCTCATACTAGTGTCTCATACTAATGTATATATATTATAAATTTTGAGTGATGCAAGCACCCCCTATCTACATAATCAATGAGACAGAAGTAGCAGCAGAGACACTATAAGGTGGAATGGGAAACAATATGTTAAACTCACAAAAATATACAAGTCTGTGCAATTATAACTTTGAATTGATAATTTCCCAGAAGTACTCGTCAAAAAAGAAAAAAAAAGTGACATCTCTTTGCTCTAAAAACTTCTCATGAATCCAGCAGGTTAAGCAACTTTGAGCCTCCCAGGATTATAATCATCTTCATAGCTGAAATATGATCATTTCCCAGTTATTGTGCTTACATTTTTACTTAGTGAATGTCCAGTAGTCGAACGTCAGTATTACTTCAGCAAGTTGCATGTATCTGTTTGAAAGGTTAAAAGTCTACCTTGAACAGACCCAGATAAAACAACAAAGAGCACAGTTGAATGCAACAGGAAACAGGTGGCCCTGCACTTTCACCTGGTGGTGAGAATTCAGTTTATAGGAGCCAGAAATGACAGGGTCATTACAGACCTAATTTGTTCTAGTGATGTATGATCTGGCTATTTTAGCTAAATATTACCCTTAGGGTTTATTTAGTATTAGAGCCAATATATATTCCAGTTTCCTCTTATTGTATCAGTACTCAATGGCTAAAACAGACCTAAGCTTAGAGATGGGCAACCTGTTGTCTTCCATTTTTTTTGAGACCTACAATTCCCATAATCCCCAGCCAGCTATTGCCTGTATATTTTACACAGTGAAAGTGGAGCTATTATGATGGGTTGTTGTAGACCTCTTTAGAATCCAAGGGTTTAAAAAATATTTTGAATCAATTGGAATTGTCATATATTTATTTGTTCTTACTTTGCTGTTGGTTTATCGAAGAATGACTCTTGTTGTACATATGATATAATGTAGTTCTGAGATAATGACTATGAGCTAGATTAACCTGAATGTGAGCAGGAATACAACACAGGATATAACATTATGACAAAAAAATAGTTTTTTTTTCCACAAATACTCGCACACACACATGTACACACGTACGCACAAACACATACACACATGCACACACGTGGGGGCACATATACACACACACATATATACATTCACATGCACACAAACACACACACACATTCACCCACACATACAAACACACCCTCACACAGAAACACACACGCATGCACCTCCATTTACATGTTGTTACTGTTGTTGTAGTATTTTTTATATAATAATGGGGTTACTAGAGTCCAATGGGTTTCTGTTGCTTGCAAGGGTCTAAGATAGGATCCCACAAACAAGGGCATCTCCTGATTCTTTCCTTCTCCATACATGAGCTCAATGACTGCCCGTACCAAAGCCACCTGCTTAATATAGCTTCATCTCTAGGTGCTTTATACCATCCCTACAGATTCAAAACTATTCCCCAGCCAACACAGCAAGGCAAGGATTGTGTGAAGGGGTATAAAGATCTAGGTTTTCATCCTAAATAAATGGGGTATGGAACAGAACTAAGTATAATATCCACCCCTACATGTTAACAGGATTCCTCGAGATTGTTAGTAAATAGGAGGAGGAGGAAGAAATGGAGCAATAAGATCTCCCTTATATAATTAAACTCTCTAGAGCTGAGGGGATGAAGGGGAATTTAAGAAATTGCCATGGTTTGTAGGTCCCTATACTGACACAAGAAAATGGAGACCAATGGTATCTGGCAAATCCACTGTTTTTAATGTTAAAACAAACAGGTTACTCTCATTGCTGAGAAATGCATCATTCAACTTCACATACTGGGTTACTTACACACATTCGCTCCTACAGCCACAAGAACACAAGGAACAGGCATATACTGAGGAGTGGTGGTGTTTCACCAGCTGCTGTGCCCTTTACTCTTTATTGCAAGCTGCTGATTCTGAATTTAACATGAATATCTTTCAACACCCATCCAGTCACACTCACTATTAATGACTTAGCAGCAACACAGGCCAACATCCACAACACTAGCTATGTTCGAAGTGCAGTACCATTAGTAGTAGTAGTAGGAGGAGAGGGAAGAGTCTCTCAGGAATTACTCAGTCTATGAAATCTCATGCATGAATACACTTCACTAAATATCCAAAAGCTAAACATGTTGCAATCTGTTGTGTCTGTAAAAATAAACACGTGATCAGAGGGAAAGCAGGATCACATCTAGGTACATCCTCACTGAAATCTTACTTGAATCTCAACCAGAAGTCTGACTGGGAGACACTCCACCAGTAAGTCAAAGGTTCAGTGTCTAGCGGTAGTAGAAGCACTGCTGAATGTTCACAGGGCCAACAGGCAAGTAATAGTAGTGTTGCAGATGTCTCAGGGGTGGGACAACATTTTCCTCAGTCACAATAACATCCATGTCTCCTACTGCTCCTGCTGTGCAAACGGAAAGCAAGGGGAGGATGGCTCTGTGTCAGCTGGAGTCAAAGACCCCACACCAACCATCAAGCCTGCCACAACCAACATTACTCATGTAGTTAAGACAATAAAATTTGTATTCTGTGTGCTGCCAACTTGCACTTACTGAGTTCTTAAAAGAAGTCAAAATACACAAAACAAATTCTAAAGCATGTCTGTGGAAATGCCAACCGCCAGAATGTAGTTGGTTGATATACTTCTCAATTGTTTTGTTGAAAACAGATTTTTTAAAGAACTGATGCCATGTGTTGTACCCCATTTGCACACACCAAGCTGCAGTTATTTTTCAAGAATGCATGTGCCTGAGTTGTGCAAGCAGGTGGCTAGTACCGATGGCAAAGAGCAAGAGGACTCAGCCTGCTAACAATATTTTCATAGCTTGTGTTGCTGAAGGACTCAACCTGCTCACAACTTTTAATTTATTCACATCAATACTCAGCAGCAGTACTGTTGCAGAGGGAATTGTTGTTGTAGAAAGCATATGTAGAAAGGGTTCACTTTTAAAACTTTGCACACAAAACATTGTGCGACGTTATGGCGCTATAAGCATGCCTCCATGATTTAAAGGGTGACATGAGAATCTCTCCCTGTCAGAAAAGCGCAAGATTCTCATGTCACGGGTATTAAACAGCGCAGCTTCCAATATGTTAATATTGGACCTAGACCTGCAAACCTTCTCTTGGTTCTCTCTCCCGTTGTCTGTAGTTATCAAGCAGCTCAGCACTGCTCTGGGCTCTCTCTTGGTCTTGAAAGTTTGCATTTAAATCTGCTTAGTTAGCCAATAAAAGGTATCAAAAACTATATTTGCCTCTTGTCTTCATGCAGCGCTGAGCTGCTTGATAACTACAGACAAGGGAAGAGAGAGCCCGGAGCAGCGCTGAGCTGCTTGATAACTACAGACAAGGGAAGAGAAAGCCCGGAGCGGTGCTGAGCTACTTGATAACTACAGACAAGGGAAGAGAGAGCCCGGAGTAGGTTTGCAGGTCCAGGTCCATTATTTACATATTGGAAGCTGCTCTGTTTAATACCGGAAACATGAGAATCTCATGCTTTTCTGACAGGGAGAGACTCTCATGTTGCCCTTTTAATCACGGCGACATGTTTATAGCTCCGTGAATCGCATGCTGTTTTGTGTATGATGTTTTGAAAGGTATATAGCAGCAAAGTTATAGAATTGATGAAAGAAAAAATACATTATTTTTCGATTTGTGGGAATTTCAATTTGTATACAGCAGAGAAGAATTAACTTCTAGTCATACAATTAGTTAGCAGCTTAACCCCTTTGATGCTAGATAATTTTCTAACTCATTGCTTAGCAGTGCATTCGAGAAATTTCTAGCCTCCAAACTGTTAATTTCTTTAACTAGCTATAATAACTTCAGAATAAGAAAGTTATTTACAGTTCAAAAATAATAGGTGTGATCATTTTACTAGTTAAAGCTTTTTTCTCCACCCAGACTCCAGTTTGGCAGTGTCATTTATCTCTACTAGCTGTCAATGTTCGTGACCTTTTACCGACTTTCTTTTATGATTCGTCGAGTACAGAAACCTTTAAATTTAGATTTGAACATCTTGTACATTCATTGAAACAGTATAACTACTGACATCATAGTAATTGTGCAAGCAACTGCATGCTTAGGAGATACGATATGTATTGCCTTACCTTACAGTATGTAAACATGCTAAAAACACCAGAAAAATAGGGGAATTAGTGTGAGAGACCAAAATAAGTAGTGCCTTTACATTTGATTTACACAGAAAGAAAAGCTACAGTGCGTGTCTTATGCTTTTGGGTTTTGACATGTTTGAACAGAATTCATATCACATATGCCAAATGCATGTGTATATATATATATATATATATATATATATATATATATATATATATATATATACACATATATAATAGAGTGGGTATATTAAGTGTGTATTAAATTCCACTCATTTTGCCTTCTTCCTCTACAGATTCGGTCTTCAGTCACCGCAATGTTATTTCCTGGGAGGCCATTCAGTTTACTAAGGCACTTTTTGATCGCATTTGTACTCCTGGCTCTAAATAACACACTTGTAATATTCGTGCCTACTATAAAGGATATCTTTGGTTTCATTGGTATGTAAACTGAATTAAATTGACTACATTTAGAAATGTTTAAAGTTACAGATATTGAAAAATGTGTATTTTTTATCTGTTGTCAAATTGTAGTTTATGAAAGCTCCACTTAGACGGATAGCCAAAAATTTTTTTAAATATATATGTGATAAAAGGCAATACAACTCACATTAATGTTTGGTTAATAAGTATATATGTTTATAAATGAGTCTGTATAAATAAAATATTTTGGTTTTGCTCTAAATCAATTATTCAGTTATACAAAGAGGGGTTAATAGGTCATGAAAGACCCTAAAAATTATTGGTAATGCCCCGCCCACCAGCCACACCCCCAGCAATACCACATAAAAACAAAAGTGTGTTTGGCTATTTGAAATTATGGGAGGTATGATTAAAGGGATAGTAAAACTTAATATTTAGTAAACTTTATAGTGTAATGTTTATCCTCCTGAGTACAAAAAGGGTACTCCCACTGCTAAGAGATGTTATATTAAAAACTTATTGCAGCTCAAACTTGAATTTTTTAGGTGCTGTATCTCTATGGCCTGAAATTGTACAGCAGTGCTGTTGCTACATCATCCTATGGAATGTTCTGGTCAATTGACCATAGGATGGTGTAAAAACAGTGTCTCTGTAAAATTCCAGGTCATTGAGATACTGCACCTACAAAATTCATGTTTGAGTTGCTAGAACTTTTCAATAAAACACTTCTTAGCAATGGGAGTACCCTTGTTGTACTCAGGAGGATAAACCTGATAATATAAGTTTTACTGTACACCAAGTGTTACTATCCCTTTAATCAAATGTTAGGACAGAAAAAAGTGGTATGATTTTGACAGAAGCTGTTGCTAAGCAAACATCTCCCTACACTGCACTAGTACCCCCATAAAAATGGAATGGCCATATAGGATCTAACATTGCAATTATCAAAAAGGTCAGGGCTATATATAATTACAAACTATTTTGAAATGCTGAACCATCGAAATATCATTTTGCCTATGGATATGTTTATCAAAGCATCTGTTTGGTAAATACCCCCCTCGCACTCGCTCCCTAAATGTATATCAGAAATCCTTCCCATCATACCAATCAGGTCACACATCAATGATAAATCAGTCTGCAATCCAATCTCTTCTCACAGTGGTCACACTATTTTACCAATTATAATAATAATAATGCATTAGAATCCCCAGGATCAAAAAGTGAATTTTTGATAAATGTGGCCTACACAGTTTTGCTCTGTAATCACTTTTGAACGAACCATCACCCTGCCTATAACTCAACAATTTGCTTTTGTACAATGTATACCGTGTACCACTCTACACCTCCTGCTGCCCTCACATCATACTATTGCGTAACCTGGAAATGCAGTTGGTTCAGAAAAAAAAATTTAAAAATCAAGTACATTAACCATTTAAGTGCCAGAGGGTTGTGCAGTGTATTACTTCCCTTTGCATTACACACTCCCCCTTGAATGCTAGAGAGATCTCCAAAACACTGTTACCTAGCATTCAAATGTTTGAAAGCCCCATTGATATACCCTATGATTCAGCTGGCTTGCCCTATAATTGTTCTACTTAGTACATCAGCCTCCCTGAGTGTATATTTATCCTGTTTAAATTATGCATTTTGTTACATTTTGTTACCTTCTTCCCCACAGGTGCATCTGCTGCAACAATGTTGATTTTCATTCTTCCAGCTGCTTTCTATCTGCGGATAGTGAAAAAGGAACCTTTGCGTTCACCACAGAAAATTGGGGTAAGTTTAAAGTGGTCCTAAAATATTAATAGATCATAGCTTGCTGTCTCCAGATATTGTTAAAATACCAGAGAGACATTCACTAAACTTCCATAAGTTTTGGTGGCAAATTGGACCAAAATCCATTTTGTAATATGCACTAAGTTGCCTTATCTCTGTGGTTGCGATTCACCATACCTTCTCCATCCCTTCACTGCATTTATGATGTTGTGGTGTTTCCTTCACCAGTGACTTATTTGTACAATGTAATTTGGCTTAGTGCGCCTGTTTTGTATTCCTGATGGCATTTCCATTTTAATCTGGCTATTCACCACATTCACTAGGCCCGTTAGCCGGGGATGCTGTTGCCTTCCTGAGAATGGTGAATTGAGGGATCATAGCTCTCTCTGTAGCCATGAGGATGCAGTGCTGAACAAGAACGGCTAGCCCCATGTATATTAGAGTGGAGCTGGTATGTGGAGTATTCCACCCAACATTATTTATTTCTCCCAGTTTAAGTCTCTCACTCCCTCCTGTGTCTCCGCATCCCCTCCACATCCCCTCCATGTCTCTCTGCCCCAGAAGTATAACTAGAACTTGCTACCCCCCCTCCCCCGGCACCCACACTCACACACACCCATGTGAATATAATATATTGCAGTCTGGAATGTTTGCCACTGACCCATATGAGGAGGATCCCAGTGCTACACGGAACTACACTGTTATGCCTTTTGTCTCATTTTCTGTGGGATTCTACAGTATTGTGTATTGCTGGCTAGCATTTAACACCTTTAAATACAAAGGAGTGAGCATCATATTGCAACACAATGCATTGCATATCCCCTAGCACTCAAATGATAAAACTGATTCGGTTTCCCCCAGCCTTGTCCCACTGCATTGGTTGCCATAGATCTGCACATCTTGTCACTCAGCCTTATCCCAAAGCACTGGAAGCCATAAAACCATGCTTACTGACCCCCAGTCTTGTCCCACGGTTGCCTCTAGCATGACAGGCAACAGGAAACCCTTCAGCTGCTGTCAGACTACAACCACATCATCCCATCCCAGTCACCAACTGGCAGGGAATGATGGAAGTTGTAGTCTGAAAGCAGTTTGGTACCTATGGTACCTACATACTAAGTGTGTATAGAGGAGGAAAATGGCAAAGATCTTGCAGAAAATGTATTGGGGTTAGAGAAAATTTGGAAAGCTTATGGATTTTTGCCAAAAAAGTGTGACATTGTGAGTATATTTTTTGTGACAAAATCAGACTTTTCACCCATCCCTACCTCTGAGATGCATCTTAATGATCAGTTAACCCTTTCATTGATCAGAGGGGTGTCCAGAACATTGCAAAAAAATATGTTGCACACTCCACTGGCATTTAAAGGGTTAAGTGGCTACCACTGTTCTTGGTGTTGAATTTTCCATACTGTCTAAACATATCCCCTCTTCTCCCTCCTTGCGATTCCCAACACATCAGGAGATTTACGCCAACGTCATATACTAATGATCAATGTCTCTCTGTATCCCCATTAGTACATTTGTCAAAGGGTGTTTTACTCTGCAAGAAGAAGTGATCTCATCACACACATCATAGTCAGTGGTGTCCGTAGACATTTTTCCAGGGGGGGGCAAAGCCATAATATGACCCCCAGGCCAGCCCATCTAGCCCCTTTATATGGAGGAGGGTAATTGTAGGGGGGGGCAAGTGCCCCCCTTGCCCCCCCTCCGGATGCCCATGATCATAGTTACATGATTACATAGTAAATTAGGATGAAAAAAGACACAAGTCCATCAAGTTCAATCTTTGTCACAGTATAACCAAGAAAGCAAGAATTATATAAGCCCTCCTGACTCTAAATCATTGGTATTAATCTGTTTACCAAAATTCCTGTTTTATCTACTAATACACAGTATAATCCTTTATGTTTCCTTCTGCTAGAAATGCATCTAATGTATCTGCCATTACCAAATCCTTGAGCAAGGAATCACACATTTTAACAGACATTACTATAAAAAAAATCCTTCCTCTACTGAAGTTGAAACTTCTTATCCCCCATCATAAGGGGTGGCCCCTAGATATTTGATCAGGCCTTCGAATGAAAAGCTCACAGGAAAGATTCATGTATTGACCTTGCATATATTTATCAGTGTAACAAGATCCCCCCTTAGGTGTATTTTCTCTGCAGTAAATAAACCAAGTTCAGCTAGACATTCTTCATACATCAAATTCTCCATTCCCTTTATTAATTTATTAGTTTATTCAAATATTCTAAAATATTTGCACCGCATATTATTAATAAGGTCTTACCAGTGACTTAACAATGGCAAAATTATGTTATCCACTCTTGTTTCAATACCCCTTTTTATGCAAGGCAGTGCTTTGTTTGCCTTTGCTACTGCTGCTTGACATTGATCACTATTTCTAAGTTTGCAGTTTACAAGAACTCCTAGCTCTTTCTCCAGCAAGGAGTCTTCTAAAATGATTCCATTAAGTTCATAAGTAGCATTACAGATTGATCATCACAAATGCATAATTTCACACTTTCCCTTATTAAACGTCATATTATATTTGTTTGCTTAGTCTGCCACTTTATGTAAATCCCTCTGTAGAGAACAAATATACTGATCTGAATTTTTTCAACCCTAAATAATTTATTGTCATCTTCAAATACTGAAATTTTGCTTTCTATACCTATTTACAGGTCATTTATAAATGTGTTAAAAAGCAGTGGACCAAATACTGAACCCAGTGATACTCCACTCTCAACCATAACTTTAATGGAGAATTTTCCATTTATAACACACTGTTGCCTATCCTTCAGCCACTTTTCCATCCAGTTACAAATATTATCTGCTAGAACCAATTTCCTTATTGTATACACCAGCCTCCTATGTGGCACTATATGAAATGCCTTTGAAAACTAGATATACTACAACTCCTGGTTTAGCATTATCTAGGTTGCTGCTTACTTCTTTATAGAAGCTGAAAAGATTGGTTTGGCAAGATCTATTCCTCCTAAAAGCATCCCTGGTAATAATCATAGGTTCTGTTTTCGTTCCTGTCTTAATAAAGGCACCACATTGGCTTTATACCAGTCTTGTGGCACCGAGCCTGTGGTGAGAGAGTCATTAAAGATTAAAACAGCGGCCTTGATAACTGTACTGAGTTCTCAAAGAACTGTTGGATGTCTACCATAAGGACCTTGTGCTTTGTTAGTCTCACCTTGACTTTTTTTTGTGTTAATCCAATATCTGAAAATGGTATGTTTGTAATTGTTATTTGTTGAGGCTCTATTACCATGCCTTGTTCCCCGGTATATAATGATAGAAATAATTTGTTCAGACATCAGCCTTTTCCTTATCCTCCCTAATTAACTTGGCCATTTAATTTTTGAAAGAACCAATACACTCCCTCTCAAGTTTTTTTTGCTATTATGTATTTGAAAAACTTATTTGAATAGTCTTTATCTCCCTAGCAATTTGAGTTTCATTTTCTATTTTTCTAACCTAATTGCCTTTTTGCAGTCTTTGAGCACTCTCTGTATTTCAAGACAGAATTATCTGTTCCTTTAGACTTAAATAGTCTAAATGTTTTTTCCTTAAAATGTCACTCTTTACATTTGCATTTAACCACACTGGCTGTGATATATTTCTTTTGCATTTGTTCCCCAAGGGTATTTACAACTGAATACATTTGTGCAACCTAAACTTAAACTGACCATTTTCCTCAGTATTTTTTCCTTTTAATAATGTGTCTCTGTTTGAGTGTTGCAATGATGCTGGTAACATTTTGAAGCCTGCCTTTTTAAAATTAAGAGTTTTGATTGAACATATATACATACACATATCTGTGTGCATTGAGGTGTATACATGTTTTTTGTGTGTTCACGTGTGTTTGCTTCTGTGTGTGCATATTACTGTACACACATTTTGCTGTGTGTGTGTATTTCTGTGTTTCCGTTCCTCTGTGTGTTTCTGTGTATGCATGTTTTTGTGTATGTGTGTTTCTGAGTGTACTTATTAGGGTGACCACATTTCCATTCTGCCATTCAGGGATACTGTGGAGAAGAGAGCAGCAGAGTACTTTTCCTTGGCGCTAGTGCAGCTATGTGGGAGGGGTCACTATACTTCACTGGACATCAGTGTGCAACCTGCTCTTTCTCCAGCACACCTCACCATACCGCCCAACATTTTAAATTGCCAAAGAAGGACACTTGTGTTTTAGGGGGTGTTGCTGGGGGCGGGGCTTGTGGGTGGGGCATTACCAGGAATTATTAGGCTATTTCATGACCTATTTATACAAATGTGTGTAACCTAATAAATGACTTATAACATGACCAAAGTATTTTATTTACACAGACTAATTTATAAACACATATACTGACATTTGAACAAACAATAATGTGAGTTCTATTGCTGTGGAGCAATGTGATACATTTATATATACCCAACAATCTTATCTCCTAAAAAGAGGGACATCAGGGTGGGAAAGAGGGACAGAGGGATTTGGGTCTAAAAGTGGGACACTTGGGAGGTATGCCACACTGGAGGGAGAACTGTCCACTGACTGACAGAAAAGTGATGCATGTTGTGGGCTACAAGAAAATGTACATCACAACCAAAGTTTTAGACTAGCATTACACTACAACAAAATTGCACTACAGCTCCTGTTTGATGTCTGGATACAGGTTAAAATCTCTCTGTAGTGTTTAGAGTGCTGTCTGGAAGCCATTTTGTTGTAGCCCAGCATAGGCATTATTTTCTATCACAGTAGACACTGGACAGTTCTCCTTCTAGTGTTTAGATCTCTGGGCTCTGGAATCTTCATTCAGGGACTTTGTATTGTCCCAGAAGGGGGCTGCCAGGGACAAGTGACACACATTTAAAATCAGGGACTGTCCTGGGCAATCAGGGACATGTGGTCACCGTAGTGCTTATGTGTGTGGGTTTGTGGGTTTCTGTGTGGCATTTTATGTGCATATGATTCTGTATGTGTGTGTGTGTGTGTGTTTGTGTTTCTGTGTGCATGCTTCTGTGTGTAATTCTGTGTGGGGGTGTATTTCTCTGTGTGTGTGCTTACGTGTGTGTTTGTGTTTCTGTGTGTAATTCTATGTGGGGGTATTTCTGTGTGTGTGTGCTTACGTGTGTGTTTGTGTTTCTGTGTGCATGCTTCTGTGTGTAATTCCGTGTGGGGGTATTTCTGTGTGTGTGTGCTTACGTGTGTGTTTGTGTTTCTGTGTGCATGCTTCTGTGTGTAATTCTGGGGGGGGGGTATTTCTGTGTGTGTGTGTGCTTATGTGTGTGTTTGTGAGTTTCTGTGTGTTCATTCTTCTGTGTGTTTCTGTATGTGTGTGTGTGCGCATGTGTATTTCTTTGTGTTTCTGTGTGTATTTCTATGTATGTGTGTGTGCGTGTATATGTATCTGCATTTTTGTGTTTCTTTTCTGTGTTTGTGCATTTTTCTGTGTGCATGTTTTGTTTATGTATATGTTTCCATGTTTGCATGGAATGCAAGAGAAGTCTTCTGCACATTGCTTTGCAATAAACTGGATACTTCTCTAGTGTTCTAGTGTTTAAATCTCAATTTAACACCTTAAGGACCCATCACGGTCCAGGACCGTCATGGCTTAAATGATAGCAGCATGCCTCCATGCACGCTGCCATCATTAATTCCAGGCTGAGACTGAGCGCTCTGAGACTGGGGTGTTCAGTCTCAGCCCTTCTTGCTTGTGCCGGTTCATGTGATCGCCGTAGCAGCGATCACATGTACTAGCATAGTGAGAGACAGAGGCAGCACAGAAAGCATGCTGTCTCTGTGTGTCTCCCCTGCCTCTGTCTCCCTTGCTATCAAAGTAAGGGAGACAGAAGTAGAGAGGAGACAACTAGTGGTAAATTAAAATACAGCAGCTGGGGGTATTAACCTCTTCACTGCTGGTGCTGGAGGCATTAAACAATTTTGGAAAAAGGGACATGGGGATTTTCACCCGGGGGGACAGTGGACACTTTAAACTGCGCATTTTGTAGGTATGCCTGACTGGTCATACCTTTCATGCACTTTCCATAAAAATTTAACTCTTTGTGCCCAATTGATCCCAAGAGAAAAAACAAAAATGGTGTTTTTATTACATTTTTTTACCATTTTTTTTTTACTTTTAATAAAGTAAATGGTGGGTTATCCATATAAGTGGAGTATCAAATGAAAGCCCTATTTGTGCTTAAAAAAACAGTATATAATTTATGGGGGTGGAATAAAAGCCTAAGAGGAAAAACACTGTTGAACAAAGACATAGTCAAAAAGGTCAGAAATGCTCTGGTCCTTAAGGGAAAACGACCTCAGATTTTCCCAGTCCTTAAAGGGTTAAATCAATGGTAAACTCAAGGATTTTCATTCCAGCTGTGGTACCTTTGCTTTGCTTTGCTTCAGGACTGATCCTCTTCAGTTTGATGAACAAGGCCCTATGATTGAAGTAGTTGATAACACTGATTTACATTTAAAGGGATAGTAATACCTAAAATGTAAAAAAATATATGCCATAGGGTTTATCCCACTGAGTAAAACAATGGTACGCCCACTGCTGAAAGGTGTTTTATTTAAAAGTTATTACAGCTCAATGTTGAATTTTTTAGGTGTAATATCACTGTGGCCTGAAATTGTACAGTGGCACTGTTGTTACACCATACTATGGACAGCTTTGGTCTGTAGACCATAAATCTCCATAGGATGGTGTAACAACAGCGCCACTGTAAAATTTCAGGCTACTGTGAGATTGCACCTAAAAAATTCAACTTTGAGCTGTAATGGTTTTGGGATAAAACACCTTTCAGCAGTGGGAGTACCCTTGTTTTACGCAGGGGGATAAACCCTACAACATATATTTTTTTACATTTTAAGTATTACTATCTCTTTAAAGATGCACTTGTATGTCATTTAGTTTAAGCAACTAAAATTATGAAGCTTAGGAAATTAGTAATATAGGACCTCCATATTACACAAAATTGTACTGTGTACATATTGTACTATAGATAACAGCACTTGGGCAATCCCCTAGTTTCTCCCTCGCTATCATCATAACAAACAGGAAGTAGAGCACAATGACATTCTGATCCCTAGAAGCCAACAGACTGCAGTGCCAGCTATATACAGAACTAAAAGCCTGGGTCAAAATTTATTTCATTATGGGTGGAATGAGTTGGACAGATTTGAGGTTTCTAATACCCTTGCATCAAGGCCTGCTGCACAATATTCCCATATGTTAACCCTCTGAGTGCCAGAGGGGTGTTTAGTTGACACCCTTTTTGTGCTCACAGTTTAAATCCATAATTAGCTAGACTTTGGTCATCAATACAAAATAATCTCTATACATAAAACTTTAAAATGTGATGTTTCAAGAACTTTAGGTGGAATTTACACGGGCAGCTTCCTGTCTCAGATAGTAAGCAACTGGTAACATTCACTTCATTGTACATATCATGGCAAACCTTAGATTTTCAGGGAGAAAGAGAAAATATGAATATATAGAAATTATATCTAGCATTGTATTGTTCCAGTTCCATTTTCATAGGCCAAAGTGAGTAGCCTTATCCCTCCATCAACAGGTGGAGAGGAGTAGACTGGTCTACCTCCCTAGTATAGTCATATGCACAACAGGAGTAAGCAGTTCTCTTTGTTGAGGGTGCTACATTTGTAACCTCTGATCTGATAGGGACAAAAGAATACAAGGGGCTTTGTGAGCAGCTCAAAACCTCCTCTCATTGTGCCCTAGGATATGGGCAGGGATGGAAAACCCACTAGTCTTTTCAGTTGGAACAAGAGGGGAAACTATAGGTAAATTATGAAACTTAAATACCTCAGCTGCTCTGGTACCTGTTAGTAAACAGAATTATCAAGCAGCATTTTTTACATTGGGGTGCCTCAAATGCTATTGGCTGCACTCCAGGGTATGTACTACAGCGTATGATCCCCATACTGCATACAGGCGACTCTATCCAGCATCATTAGGACTTTAATGCCAGCAATTTTCTTATACCTGTCCCATACCATGCTCAGGAAAATGGAGTAAAATTATAAACTTTTACTCTGCACCTTTTCAACCCTTTGATTGCTAGAGGGTTGTCCAAGGCATTGCAATGCAACGCAATCCAATGCAATGCAATACATTTCTGGTACTCGAAGGGTTAATATATATCATTTAACAAACTGTAGAGCAAAGGAATACCTCGAAGTACCAATACACTGCCTCATTACCCTCTCCTTGGCACAAGTAGCTTGAAAAGTATGTTTTGGCTTAAG
Organism: Rhinophrynus dorsalis; assembly: GCA_037306005.1. Classification (NCBI taxonomy): domain Eukaryota; kingdom Metazoa; phylum Chordata; class Amphibia; order Anura; family Rhinophrynidae; genus Rhinophrynus; species Rhinophrynus dorsalis. The sequence continues at coordinate 249,600,221 of CM074721.1, forward strand.
TAATTTAGTAAACTGGCATTATGCATAATGCTAGAAAATGGATCCCAAGCCTAGATTTAGCTATGAGTAATATTTGTACATTCCCACTATTGCATCTCTACACAACCCTATATGTCAAAAGATTGAATTGTGACTGACATGTCTTTTCTTCCTGCAATTTATTCTGTCGTTGCTAGCTTTTAAATAACTGGTGGTCTTCCATAATTACAATCACCCTTGTCCAGGAGCAATTTTCCACTGTCATATATTACATCCTCTGCTATATTAGAATAAATCTAGAATTAATCATAGGTAAAAGGTTGTACTGTGTTAGCAGTAAAAAAAAAAAAACTGGTAGAGTAAAAGTGATTCCTTTATTGGCTAACTGAGTAGCTTTAGAATGCAAGCTTTACCACTTGGCCAGCTACAAAGAAATGCCTCTACTGAAGTCTAAGAAATAAGTTCCATATACAGTGGTGATAAGAAATTAACCTTCAGTGGAATTTACATTTTAAAAGAATTTGCATGAATGTATAACCTGTCGTGTATTTTGTATTCAGCCTTCATTCTAAATATGTCTGAAGAAGAGACATAAGCTATCTTGAAAGCTTTCATTCTCCAGCTACTCAGCCAACAAAGTCATCACTTTACCTCTACCAGTCTCATATAATTAAATATGCACTGTTGCTCTATTACCAGAAGAGGGAGCTTCACTCCTTTCACAGAAATATCAGTCCTACTCACCAAGAAATGTAGCTACTTTTCTACAGCTTTTATATATATATTTTTTTTCTATATGAAGTGGAGAGCAATTACTCAGTTGTAAAAGTATGAATGAATGAGGAAGATTCAATAAAGTCTGATAAGCTGCAGTAATAAAATTATATTGAAATTCAAGAATCAATTTCACAACTGATAACAAATGTCAAATGCCATTGTTACAAAAGCTGATTTACAGCCCATATCCTGCCTGTACTTGTACTAGTCATTCTGACTCCATTCATATTTGTACAATGTCATTTGCCCATATAAGGTACAATTAACCCTTTGATTGCCAGAGGGGCATGCAACGCATTGCTTTGCAATGCGTTGCGTACCCCTCTGGCAATCAAAGGGTTAAATTATAGCTGCTGTGTATGAACCTTTCCAAATTCTGTAACAATTGCATGTTCCACATTACCACTCTCTTGTGAAGCAATGAATTGAAGATCTCATTAGCATCCAAGGGGTTAATAGTACATCTACTCTGAGAGATCATAGTTATTTCCTCCTCAAAATGTTATCCTAGAAAACCAAAAAATTGTTTTGGAGCATCTAAAGCTGTATATATATTTCTATGTATTTTGTTTGAGACACGGTGTTATGTTTTGTTTTTAGCTCACCAACAAAAATGCATTAATACATTCAGTGACTTCCCTATTTCCCCTGCGATTTTCAGGCAACATTTTATTAAATAAACCCTAATGAGAATTTTAATTCCCCCTTTTATGGAGTAGTTTCAAGAATTGCACTTTTGTAGCTTGATGAATAGTGCCCTAACTTCACAATAACTAGCTGACAGAATGTTATTTATTGATTTAGAAAATGTTTTACCAGGAAGAATATACTGAGATTTCTCATGTTTTCAAGTATGTCCTGGAGTGTATACAGAAAGGGTTAGTGGCAAATTGATAAGAATAATTTGTGTTTTATTGATTAAGATCTACAGACCATTGTTGGTTAACACGGGCTTTAAGAGTATAAAACTTTTATTTAAAAAAGATAAAATATTAATGTTCCCATTCATAACAATAATGTCTAAGGAGATATTAACCATATTCATTAGAATAGCAGATTAGTATTACGCTAAATCAAATACTTGAATAGTAGATTATTCATTTCCTGTCAAAACTGACATAGAAAGCAGTATTACAAAATATTATTGTACATATTCCTTTCCTGCCACATGACACCTTGTTTATTAATCATTCGGTAAACCATCAAAGTTTCGCTTTTTTTGTAGGTTTTTAATTATGTTCTTACTTGCTGGATCTTGAGCTACACACCCAAGGATGTTCCCATGAACATTTTTAACAAATGAGTCACTCACTGTTTGAATGAAGTCAGTGAATTATAGACATGCTATTTTAACTTAATGACAGCAGAGGTCAGTATTCTTCTACTGGCTGCTGGGACGATATATATATATATATATATATATATATATATATATATATACACATACACACAGTACAATAGATAACATAATATGTTTTAAGAACCAAAAATGTGTAAAAGGCAGAACTCAGAGATACAGTTATTATTATTAACAATAATTTATACAGAGTCAGCATATTCTGTAATGCTGTACAATTTGGGACCTCATTAAAAACATGTGATGCATTTAAAAAGATACAAATGGTGGAGAGGGCCCTGCTCTTGACAGCTTCCAATCTAAAGAGAAATAATGTTGTTACCTTTTACATTATTGACTGTAGAAAACAGCCAGTGTTAAATTAACATTAATCCAATAATGGAAAATATATAATGTTATTTTATGTCTTGCAGGCCTTGGTTTTCCTTATTGTTGGCTTCATATTTATGATTGGAAGCATGTCACTTATTATATCTGACTGGATCCACAACCCATCATCTTCCAAGCACCATTAATCTGTTTGAACATTAGACGACAATTCCTCATAGAGGTGGCTGGACGCCCTACTATTTCATGACAGTGAGGACAACTGGAAATTCATTAATCTCCCAAAGGATGCTAACCAAATCCTAAGAATATTGCTGGTACCAATAACATATTTTACTAGGGTTTTGTTATGTATTAAAACATTAGAAAATGTTTAGGTAATTAGAAAGATTAGAATGGGGTTTGTGCTATATGGAGATATTTGTTCTAAAGCAACTGAAAAGAAAGATCCACTGGATAAGAGATTACTTTAATGATTCTCTATGCATTGGAGGCCGGTCTAGAATCACAGGTGTTAAACCTATTTTAAAAATATCGGTGGCCAAAATGTGACTTTTCAATATTTTTGTAAGTAGGTTTATCAACACCAGATAAACATGGCTTGTTTAGGTATGTATAATGCATACACCTAAAAAGTGTTATAGTAGTGAGGTTTATCTTCTAGAGAAGTGATATATTTAACTGGTGAGTATAAGCTGTCATGTTCCATGTCATAGAATTAAAAACTGGACTGTCACCAGGGATACATGATCAGGATTGCGCTGTTGGGCCAGCTACCCCATCCTACAGTTCCTAGATAAATATGAGTATTACACTTAGACGTCGTACTTTGTCCAGGGGCTGGATAACCTGACTGTATACTTACACTAGTGTAGCAGATATTTAATTGGAAAGGTCTCCGAAACTATATACTGCAGCTCTGCCATAATTATACTGGGGCTGATGTGCCAAGTAGAACTAGAGAAAAACAGCTGTACGACAGGAGGTTTCCAACACATTGAGAAGCAATGCAGCTGAGACCTCTCCAGCATTCATGAACTTAAAATCCTAATAAAATTTATAGGACATTGTATCTATCCCCTGTGTTACAGTTGGTTTGCCCTAGAATTGTTCCATGTGTTCTTATTGCATCAGCCTCAATGTTTAGATAAACACTATAATCACCTATATCTAAGCCATGTTTTATATAATAGAGGTATAATGGAGTAGGGATTCAGTATATACAGGTTTTATAACAGTACAGCAGTTGTTCTCAGCATAATGTGACTGACAAATAACCTGTTGCTTTGAAAAAAAATATTTTATTCTTTGATACATTTGGTACAATTTTCTTCCTAAAACTGCACCACAACAATAGCAACACATTGCACTATATTCATCTATGAATGGTTAGTTTCCTATTATAAACAAGTAGAAGAAACTAGGAAAATGGGAGACAGCACAAGACCTGTTGTGTGAAGTGGACCTTTGGATATGACGATTAACAGCTATGGGTCTTATGCAGAAAGCAAAAGAGGGGCTGTTTTGGAGCAAACCAACTACAATATAGGGGACAAAGAGCAATTACCATTGATTTAAAGGGATAGTAATGTTTCACAATAAAAGCAGCTTCAATTATAATTCATAGTATTTGGGCCATGGAGAGTGTCACTTCAGTACTGTCAGAGAGTAATTGAATGATAACGTATCCACTTCCTGCTCCTTTTACTGAGCTGTCTGGTCAAGGGACCAGATTCCACATCTGAGGGGAGGTGACTTACACTAGGTAAAAGGGGCGGGAGGTGGATACTTTATAATTCTATTACTCTTGAACTACAACTCTGACAGTATTGAAATAACACTCTTCATGGCCCAAATACTATGAAGATTGGAGCTGCTTTTTGTGAAACATTACTTCCCCTTAAAGGGACAGTAATGCCCCATAAAAACTTTTTATAGTTTTGTAGAGGAGAAGAAAATAAGCTGAATGGCACAAGCCCTATCTCTCAAACCGCTATGGTTTGAGAGATACAGGCATTGAAAGTTTCCCCCTCCCTCTCCTGACATCAGCATCTAGCTGACAGTAGGAGATTCCAGCCCGGGGACCAGCCTGTGGCTCTGCAGCAGACCCGAAATCGCGTTATTGCAAAAGAATTACTTCTTTGGAAAGGCCTACAAAGTGTGCCTGGTTTGCAAGCACACTTTGTAGACCTCTCCAATTAAGTAATTATTTTGCAATAACATGATTTCGGCTCTGCTGCAGAGTCTTTTCGAGTTGTACGACTCGAATCTCCTGCTGTCAGCTTTACAGCTGACATCAGGAGAAGGGGAGGGAAGGGGGAACTTTCAATGCATATATCTCTCAAACCATAGTGGTTTGAGAGACAGGGTTTGTGCCATTCAGCTTATTTTTTCTCCTCTACAAAACTATAAAAAGTTTTTATGGGACATTACTGTCCCTTTAAAACAAACAAACAAATAAATAAATACATTGCTAGAGAGGTTCAAGAGATTAAATGGCCCTTGAAGAGGAATTTGGGGAATTTTTACTTTCCTCCTATTTTGCAGTTGTTTCCTACAAAATCACTACTATTCTGCTTTATATGTAAGGCCCTCTTTGTGTTAAACGGTTACTAATGCCCAAAATAAAGTTTATTCTATATGGTAGATTTTACAAAAATAAAGTATTTTCAGAAAGTCTTATCTCTCAAACCTTTATGGTTTGAGAGATATCCTCCGCTAAAGTTCCCCTTCTCCTGATGTCAGCTGTAAAGCTGACTGAAGGAGATCAGTGTCGGCCAACACGAGAAGGCTCTTCAGCAGAGCCAAAATAGGGATACTGGAAAATAATTACTTCATTGGAATGGTCTACAAAGTGTGCTTGCAAACCAGGCACACTTTGTAGACCTTTCTAATGAAGTAATTATTTTCCAATACCGTGAGTTGAGCCGCCGGCTGGTCCCCGGACCGGGATCTCCTGCTGTCAGTAGACTGCTAACATCAGGAGAAGGGGAGTGAGGAGGGAATTTTAGCAGATGATATCTCTCAAACCATAAAGGTTCGAGAGATAGGACTTTCAGCAAATACTTTATTTTTTATAAAATCTATCATATAAAATAAACTTTATTTTGGGTCTTACTAAACCTTTAAATTAAATAGTGCAGTATATTTGCTCATGTTTTAAGTAAATTAACTGTTGAAAAATAGTTGATCATGAACCATTGGTGTTTCAAATTTGCAAAATACAACATTTAAAAATATATATTTTTATGAAAAGTTTGCTAGCTACTGGTGCTTAGGCATAGTTTATTTTGTCATTATCTGTGAAGTTTTATCACTGAACAATGCTTATCCAGTTTGTGATTATGTCTTCCACAATAACTTATAGACGTGTATGGAGAGTACTTAGGATTTTGGTAGACTGTTATTGCTTGATACAGTGTATATAATAGATATGTTCAGTGCAGGAAACTGGTTTGAGATATATTTATGTGTATAACAACTTTTGTCTGTTTCCAGAATGTTAGCATTAGTAAAACATTTCAATGTTAAATATCTATATGTATCTAACCTTTTGGGCTCTGAGTTTTCTGTTACCTAAAATCTATTTTGGTGGACGCACAAATGAATAGATCTATAACTCAGTATTTATCTATTCTTGATCCTCCTGTGTTGGCCATAGAACCCTGTGTGCTACTGTATACTACATACTAGTGTATATATTTTAAAGAGGAACTTTCACATGATTAAAAAAGCTCCGCAGAGCATAGTTACATTAGCGATACAGACAGATTTATGCTTCAAAATAAAACAAATTGCTTAATTAACTAAACAAATCACCTTTTAACTAGGCAGGCACCAGGGAACAACACAGACATCTTGCAGAGCCGGTGTCTCTGCATCTGCGCTGTCCGTCCCCTTCAAATCCAGGATTGGCGGTTGACTGCCACTGTACCATATGGTACGGGAAGGGACTGACAGTGCAGGCTCAGACAGCGCTTCCTGTAAGATCCTTGCCGGTGCCTGCCGGGTTAAAAGGTGATTTTTTTTGTTAATGAAGCAATTTGTTTTATTTTGAAGCATAAATCTGTCTATATCGCTAATGAAACTATGCCCTGTGGAGTTTTTTTAATCATGTGAAAGTTCTGTTTTAAACTGTATTTTCATGGGACATTTTCTTGTAAAAATAAATCCACTCAATTATCTTTAGTCAACTGAGTGATCCAACTCCATCTCTGCCATGGTTATCACCAGCACTAACATTTGTTTCATTAAACCTTTGAGTGCCAGAGGGGTACGGAACGCATTGCAAGGTCCAGAGAGCTGTGCAACACATTATTTGACAATGCATTGTGCACCATTCTGGTCCTTTATGGGTTAACTTATTATGCACAGGGACAAAGTGAAAAGTAAATAGAAACACCCTTAGCTTTTTAGTAGATATTTTTAGTAGATCTTCATCATCTCTTGTAATATGTCCAACATGCATTGTACATTTGGCTCAAGCAAATTTGGATGATATTTCCTCTTTTTTTTAGGAACTTTTTTTCTTACATTGTATTGTATACATTGTCACTTTTTAAAATATATAATTAAGCTATATTTTAAATAGATTGTTAATCCAATTTTGTTTAGATGATAAAAGTAGATAAATGTTTACTGTGTTTCATGTAGCATTAAAGATGTTTAAAGTCTTCAGGGCCAGTTGCTAATTTGCCAAAATACCCTGTTCTCATTTTTGACCCACCAAAGACTTTGTTTGCAAACAAATTAACCCCTTAAGGACAGGCGCGTGCATGCGCGGCCGGCACTTGAGGACCACGGAGCTTTTTTTTTTTTTTTAAGTTCCGGTTCAGGGCTTTCAGAACGGCGTGCAGCCGCACCAGGAGCCCTGAACTCCATGCCATGCCAGGACCGTCACTGGTCCTTAAAGGGATAGTAATACTTTGTTTTAACTTTATTTTATTTTGTAGGCATTAAAAAAATATGAAGAATGATATAAGTCTTATCTCTGAAACCTTTATGGTTTAAGAGATATTCACAAGCAAAGTTTCCCCTCCCCCCCTTTTGCCTAGTGTAAGCCATCTCTTCTCAGATGTGGAATCTGGTTGTAAGACCAGACAGATAACAGCAGGGAACAATTTTCTTTCTATTAGAACAATGAAAGCCCTTCCCCCCTTGACAAGCTTTTCAGGTTTTTCCCTTATCTTAATTGAAGATTGTCCCTCTCTGCAGTCTACCTGGGCACCTCTCTTCTGATCTGGCTGAGCAGTGTTACATCAGTAAAAGGGGCGGGAGGGGGATACTTTGTCATTGAATTACTCTGGAACTACAACTCTGACAGAATTGAAATAATACTCTCCAAAGTCCAAATACTATGATGATTAATTAGAGCTGCTTTTATTATGAAACATTACTATCCCTTTAAGTGCCAGACCGCCTTGACGGTCCTGGTACGTCAATGGTCCTTAAGGGGTTAAAGTCATTTTAAATCGTATTATAATAATACAGCAAATGATTGAAGTTTGTCTGTTTAATCCAGTGTGTATGTCATCTCAAGTGCTAAATATGGCACTTGTTACAGGAAGATACCTCATTAAAAGGGTTTATTTTTAATTACATATTTTTAAATATGTATAAGGATGTGCCAATGTTTATGTACTGTAAAAACTGTGTCCTTGGGCACTGGTAACTCTTTAGGATAACAAAAAAACTATAGTAATCATTTTCGATTTCTTAGTTTTCTCTGGGTAAATGTTGTTTCTTCTACTAGTTAATGTAGTATATCCCCTCCATCTTTGTTATATTTACATTATATATAGGAAAAAACTATAACTTGAATTTTATATTTTAAAAATGTAAAAAATGAAAACCATTAGTTTGTATTGTTTTGGCAAATGCACAAAAACACATCTGGGACACCCAATCAGTCGTGGATTTTTCAAAATTGGATTGTGATATATTTTGCTATAATACTTGTAATATAGTTTGAGATGTTTTTGTTTTTTAGAAAAAAATATATAATAAATACATTTTTGAAAAAAGTAGGTTGTTTTTATTTCTGTAATTTCTAAATACAAATCTGTGTTTCTTTTATAAAAGATGAGAGTTGGTACCGTGTTACCCATAGAAATATAGGAGGCAAATATAGTCAAAGTTGATACCTTTATTGGCTATCTAAGCAGATTTAGGATGCAAGCTTTCAAGATCTCTTAGGTCTCTTCTTCAGGCATGTTATACCTGCCTGAGGAATAGACCAAAGAGGTCTTGAAAGCTGGCATCCTAAATCTGCTTAGATAGCCAATAAAGGTATCAACTTGACTATATTTGCTCCTGTGTTTCTTTTATGACATAATAATCTGTATTCATGGCTCTGTAACCCTAGCTTTATTATTTATCTGTATCAACTGCATCAACACAGTGTAGATATCATGACCATTATTTATCCCATTGTTTGGAAGACAAACATTGAGTGTTGGCATTTTAATTTTAGCTGCATTTATTATTACTATATTTTAATTCTCTAACTGAATCTCAAATACTTTTTATTTAATTTATTTTTATTATAAGGAAAATATACAGTAACATACCACATTAACACAGTTACATAATGGATTACTACACAATCCAGCAGTTAAAGAGTGGCAAATGTAGATAGTTACAAGCAATATAAAGAAAAATTCTTGTCCTCAAAGTGATTATAAATTTGTCTCAGATTCCAGATTTTGATACATTTGCCCTGTCTATTCATAAGTTAATTGGCTAGTTTCTCATTAAGGCAGACCATACACATGTTTATTAAGCAGGTGTTGGACGCAAATAGTAGGTGGCAGCCAGTATTCAGCAATGGCTGAAGTAAAGATATGTATTATTAATTTGCAATCTATCTGGTATATCTAATATATTTTGTGAAGCAGTACTTCCCAAAGTAAAAAGTAATATCCAAAGATTAGTCATTAGATTAGGGAAAATGTCTTATGCCAGAATTATTTTACAGTGGGGGTATTGTCACCCTGTATGAACCACAGTACCATTCTGTTGCATCTGGTATATAAAGTGGGCTGACGTATAAAATGTGGCTAGTCAATAGGGTACCATGTACCACCAATAAATAACTTAGTATGAGGCTTCAAATATAATAGTGTTGCAAGTGGAAATTATTTCTCAAACTATTTATAAAATGTTTATAGTCTATATACTTATGTGTTGCAGTCAAACATAGTAATTAAAAAGAAATAGTATGGTATAAGTATAAAATTAACCAAGGAAAAGACCTCTACTATACAGCACTATTAACTATCTGGACACTAGTTTGCTTGGCAAAAAGTTATGCAAATGCTGCATTAAAGTAAATAATAAAGATTATTGATATTCAGACCTGTCCACACACAGGTAAAAGCACAGGTAGGTTACTCAAAATGATAATTAAAGTACCTGTGCAATCATTTTTAAAACTATTTAAAGCAATCACCTGGTAGTGTTGTTCCTACCACTTACTATGTAGAGTCAAAGGGGGAGAGGCACTAAGCAGTGATAAAGTGAAGATTACTTCTGCAGTGATATAACTTCTCCAGTTTCTATGTTATTCTATAGAGCCTATGCACTAAGATCTCCAAAGTTAAAGGGATAGTAATACTTCGTTTTATCTTTATTTTATTTTGTAGGCATTAAAAAAACATGAAGAACGGTATAAGTCTTATCTCTCAAACCTTTATGTTTGAGAGATATTCAAAGCACAGTTTCCCCCTTCCGCCCCTTTCACCTAGTGTAAGTCATCTCTTCTCAGATGTGGAATCCAGTCCATAGACCAGACAGATAACAGAAGGGTGCAATCTTCTTCCTATGAGAACAATGAAAGCCCTGCCCCCCTTGACAAGTTTTTCAGGTTTTTCCCTTATCTTAATTGAAGAATGTCCCTCTCTGCAGTCTACCTGGGCACCTCCCTTCTGATCTGGCTGAACAATGTTACATAAGTAAAAGGGGGCGGGAGGGGGATACTTTGTCATTGAATTACTCTTGAACTACAACTCTGACAGAATTGAAATAACACTCTCCAAAGTCCAAATACTATGATGATTAATTAGAGCTGCTTTTACTATGAAACATTACTATCCCTTTAAAGAAGTGCGTAGGCTCCATAGAATAACATAGGAATTGGAGACGTGATAAACTGGAGAAACAGTCTCTACTTTATCACCTCTTTATCACTGCTTAGTGAATCTCCCCCCAAAGTCTATGAATCTAGCTCTCCAGTGGAGTGCATTATAAAAAAGAAAAGTCTGTCGTATGGACACCTATTGATGCTGTTGGTAATTGTTTCATAAAAAAGTCTGAACTTTTGAATTAAAAATCCTCCAGAGGTGGGCGGACCCATGTCTTACTCCACATAAAAAACACTGTAGCATATATTGGTTTCATAAAAATGTACTGCTCTTTTAATCAAGAATATCTTAAGGGAAAAAGCTGAATAGCACAGATTACATAATCATAATGAATGGATACACTATAAGCAACATGACTCCATATAGGGATGCAACATGTATTAGGTATGAAAACTCTAAAAATAAGATACACTCACGTATAATTAAAAACCAAAAGGAGGTACCCTTCAACTAATAGATACAAACATGATTATATGTATATGTAATGGAAGGTAAAACACCTCTAACACAGGAAAAGAACCCCATGATAATAAATGAATACTATATACTGTACATAGTACCTGCAATGCTGTGGATTAGATAAGGATACAAGGCCCCTTTAACCCTTTCAAATCCAGAGGGGTACACAAATCTTGCGTTGCATACCCCCTCTGGAACTGAAAGGGTTAACAACCCAGAAGATCCCATGGACAACACATGGGGTTTAATAAGTCTATACAATGCAAAGCTTCTATATACAGCTACCTAATAAAAACAAAATGCTGAGCTAACACCATACATCCTGCTTACAGATTTTTGCACTACTATTGGGTGTCAAAGGTGCACCAATTCCAGCAGCAGAGGCACTCATCATAGCTAAGGTTGTGCACAGTAATAACCTTTGTTGTTGTTGCTGCTGGTTACTCAACACTAGTAGTATGTGTAGCTGAGTGGGGCTTGAACTTGGAAGCAGTGACAATGCTGATGATGACTGACACTATGATTGTGTATTTTTGGGCATCTTTGATTCTCCGGGGTCAGACTTTCCAATTTTCAAATTTACAGTGTACAGACAAGCACTGTGCTCATTTTCAGTGGTAGAAGAGTGAGCCTTTGACTTTCAGCTAACTTTCTGGACATGTCATCATCTCTCTCATTCTCAGATTTATTTGTATCTGAAGAAGAGGAAGATATTGGTGGGATATATTCTAGAGCTACATCATCATTATAATCATCATTAGTCATCATTAGGTCATCTTCAGTATCGCCCACCTCTTCTTGCCCACTACTTTTATATTCCTCTAAGCTTTTAGAGTTCTCAAACAATTTACTTTTACTTACACAGAGTTTGCTACTACTTTGAGGACAGATGTTTTGATGTTTGGTTGTCTCACTATCAGATGCAGCAGTTGGTTGAGCTAAAACACCTTCTTTCATTATACTAACAACACTAGAATGCAACTCATTGCTGTCTACAATGTTTTCACATGTTTTTTTAATAGTACTGGCACTGGGGGTGGTGAAACTTTTGGTGGGATCTTGACAAACTGCATCCACATTGGGTGGATAGGGATCACCATCATTTATTGCACATTGCTGCAGTCAGTTTTTGAACTACCACTTTACTTTTTTGGACTACCACTTTACTCCTACTCTTATTCCCCTCCCTTGCCCCTTGTGTGTTTGCAGGACATTACTCAGCTATTATGTGTGTGCTTTTGTACTGTAAAGTACGCAGTAGAATTGATGGAGTGTTATGTCTTACCTTGGCCCTCAACAATATACTCGATCTCATATGATATCAGTCACACAGCTAACTGCAGAAAAAAAGAAGTAATATCGACAGGATGAGACAAATTTCACTCATTCCTGTCACCAATATCGTAATCTTACTCAAAAGAGTAATTTCTAGAACAGTGGTTCTCAACCTGTGTCCTCAGTGGTTTCTAACAGGCCAGGATTTGAGAATTTCCTTTTAAGAGCACAGGTGAGTTAATCAATATGACTGAGTCTCACACTTGTGTTCTAGCAGGGAAATTTCTAAGTACTGGCCTGTTAGTGGTCACTGAGGGCACGGGTTGAGAACCTCTGGTCTAGAATAACACTACTGGAATTTGAGCAGGATGGATCTTTATACTGCCTGAGCTACAGTGTAGATGGTCATTCAATGTCTGTGGCTATCTTCTTAAATGGGCAGCTCCTCAATGCATCTGTCAGGAAGGGAGATATAGGAAGAAACACACACAAGAGGATGCCCAATAGTGCCTGATAAGAAACCAAATGGTAAATATAAATAATAAAACCAGGATACTCAAAATTGCAGTAGTTGGGAGGGGGCTTATACCACCTTTCAACTATAATTGCTTGCAGAGAAATTAAGCCCGTCTCTTCTCAGGTAGCCAGGGCTGATACTGTTGGAATCAAGATGCTGCATCAAATCTCATGATAAGAAACAATTTAATAAAACTGAATAAAACAATTTAATAAAAGTGTGTATTATAAATAAAAATTAAATAAAAATCAAAATAAAATCCAATATGCCATAAATGATTAAAGCGTTTTGCAGTTACACTGCTTTATCAAAATCAAATGGCAAGATAACACAAAGATTCTTCGTATTTTTCTTTGTGTTGTCTTGCCATTTAATTTTGATTAAGCAGTGTAACTGTGAAACACATTAATTATTTATGGCATATTAGATGTTATTTTGATTTTTATAAATTTTATTTATAATTTACTTTTGTATTCAATTATTTTTTCTGCAAGTTTTAATAGCTGAGAGGTGGTATAAGCCCCCCCCCCAAAAAAACACCACAATTGTGAGTATCTTGTTTTTATTATTTATATTTACCACTTGGTGGGTTATCAGGCAGTATTGGGCACCCTCTTGTGTGTGTTTTCTTCACATAGTTCACGTCAGGGTCCCTGTCAGCTGACATCTATCAATTTATTTTATTTTATTAATATATTTTTTAACTGTTTTCCCCCATAACCATATCACTGTAAAAAAAAAACATGTTCAAATGTTTTTCCCTAGACTCACCCAGCACAGGGATAGTAAAAGCAAAATCAGTATAAGATTTGGAAAGCAGCTGCCTGTGTCTTTCAAATCTAATCAGTCAGACAGAATGTTCAGGGTATTTGTGGTCAACCTCCTTTGCTCCCTTCTCACACCACTAGACATGTCTAACACAGAGATAATAACAGTAAGATCAGCAGAGAACTTGGACCATAGCTGCCTGCTTCTCTCAAATCAAATCGGTTAGACAAGATGTTAGGTTAATTGGGGTCAAACTCCTTTGCTCCCTTCTCACACCCCCAGACACGTTTAACACAGAGATAATAATAAGATCAGCAAAGAACTTGGACCAGAGCTGCCTTTGTCTTTCAAATCAGTCAGAAAGAATGTTGGGGTATTTGGGGTAAACCTCCCTTGTTTCTTTCTCACTCACACCTTCAGACACATCTAACACATAGATAATAACAGCAAGATCAGCAAGGAACTTGAACCACAGCTGCATGTTTCTTTCAAATCAAATCAGTCAGACAGAATGTTGGGGACAACCTCCATTGTTCCCTTCTCACATCCCAGACACATCTAACACAGAGTTAATAACTCCAAGATTAGCAATGAACTTGGATTGCAGCTACCTGTGTCTTTTGGGGTAAACCTCCTTTCTCCCTTCTTGTTCCCCAGGCTCCCCTTATACAAAAACAAATGTCCTGCCTACAAGACTCCCTAAACTAAGTTTCATCTCCACTTTATTAGCCTGTATTCTGTACCTCACAAATTTTCTGCTGTCTCTTCCTCTCACAAACACAAAATGGCATGCTGTGGGAACATGATACCCCTTTTATACTATGCCTGTGGGAAAAGAAGGGAAATTTGTGACATGTGGGGAGAAATTCAGTCTTCCCATTAATTTCAATGCAATGAGCTAGGCAAAAAAGTGGGAAAATGACACTTTTTAAAAACATTTTTCTCCTGTTTCACTTTTGAAGAGAAAACCTTTGCCCACCCCTAGTGTCCATATGGCTTTCTTGATGTTTTGTTCTGCCTCTATTAATTTGTCTGTCATTGCTTCTGGTAACTCTGCAAGGCCCTCTATTAGCTGTTAGTGGCTCAGAATGCAGGATGATTATAAAAGTTACCTGTAAACATAAAGAGATGAATTACTTCATGTGTGCTTTCTCTCTGATGGCATCTTGCTAACAATGTTATCTTTTTCAAGGGGAATGATAATATATCAAAATATGCCTGAAGAAGACACCTAAAATGTCTTGAAAGCTATCATCCTAGAGCTTCTCAGTTAGCCAATAAAGGTATCACTTTTATGCTACCAGTTTCCTAGTATATCAAATTTATTTTTTCAACTTCTACTCCATAAATGTTATTCTATTAATAATAATAATTAGCATTCTTAGTAAACGGGTTAAGTTCTGAAACAAACCAGCTACACACCAAAGAAATAAATGAAAATGGAAGTAAATGGGGCTTTTAACTCCTATAATGTTAGTAAGGTCTCCAAAGCATTGCTTTACAATGTATTGGAGATCAGTCTAGCATTTGAGTGTTTGAAAAAAAATGTAAATATGTAGGAATTTCAGGAAAGTTTATTTTTTTCCTGTGGTCCAAAATTCGCATCTTGGTCATAAATAGCATTATTTTGTTTGTGTGAGGGGAGATCATTATATGAGAGAGGAGATGGGCTATAAGCCAGAGGCACAATAGAGGGAGGTGTCCTGGGAGCATATAAGGACAGGGAAAGAAATGTTATTGGGTGAAGAAAGTGGATCTGTCACTACACAGCTTTTAATTCCAATAAAGGTATGAATTAAACAGATTTACAATAGCATTCACTAGCTTAAAAGCCCCATTTAACTGTTTGCGTGCCAGAGGGGTACAGAATGCATTGTAAAGCAATGCATTCTGTATCCCTCTGGCACTCAAAGGGTTAATTCATTGGACTTTTTTTTTTTTGTCCTTAAAGGTACTGTTGGCTTGACCCTGAATTCTCAAACTCAAAAACTCTCCAGCACCAAGGAACTAGTATTATCCATAATATAAAGTAAATGACAAAGTACAAATGTGTACAGATAGATATGGAACTGTTAATTACAGTTTAATATTTAAGCCTTTAAGGATCCTGGGGTGTGTTCATGGTAGAGTCAATGAGGAATTAACTATGATCTTTCCAGCAGAGGGTTAATATCGAGTGACCAATCTGGAATGATATTAGGGTTAATAAACTTAAAATTAAAGTTTCAACATACAAGGCCACATTATATTAGCAGTTTTTTGCTGTGTTTTCAGATGAGAAACTCTCCAGCTCCAAGGGTTGACCTTGCATCCATCACAGCAAATAATGAGTCAGACTGCCACAGAGTGCATTCATTTACAGGACACTGAGTTCATTCCTGCATTTCTAAATATGTGAGCATGATCCGTTAGTGCTGTAATCACCAGAGTTTAAACCATATACTCACTGGCACCAAACTGAACTTGATGCCTCCTACAGATTACACAGGCCCTTCAGCTGTCAGGGTCTACTAGCCATTTCTTCTAGTAGGGGGTGTTAGGAACATGACACCTGGAGAGTCCATGGTTGAATACACCCTGGTTTAGGGATAGACTATATGTACTAAGGGCCCCTTAAAGGGTGCAGTCAGCCATAGACTCTAAAATTGCTATGGACAGCTCTGGTCAGCTGACCACAAATCCCTATACGATGATGAAGCAACAGCACCACTGTACAATTTCAGGCCACTGTGATATTGCACCTAAAAAAATAAAGTTTGAGCTGTAATAACTTATGAATAAAACACCTTTCAGCAGTGGGAGTACCCTTGTTTTACTCATGGGGATACATTTTAAGTATTACTATCACTTTATTAGATTAAGGACAAGAGGGCTATGCCACACAATGCTTTGTAATTTATTTTCCATTTTAATTTCTGGTCATTAAAAGGTTAAGTTGCTCATGCACTCTCCTGCTTCAGTTATGTCAGTCATGTCTGCATCTATGGCCATAAAAGTAAGAACTGCTTGAAGTGGATGTCTGTAGAACAAAGGCATAAGTATACAATTCACAGGGGGCATTTGGATGGCCATAGTAAAGTAAACAAAGGGTAGTTATTAGGAGGTTATTAATTTTATTTATTTAGAAAATGTTTTACCAGGAAGAATATATTGAGATTTCCCTCATTTTCAAGTATGGCCGGCATAGTTTTCAGTAAAAGGTTATATATTTACATAAACAGAGAACCATTATATACATTCACACATAAATATACATACATACATATTAAAAAATTATATACAATTATATACTGGTTTTAGATATAAAGAAGCATTAAATTTTAAGGATTTTAAACTGGGAGAAGATATGATTATTTCAGGTAGGTTATTCCAGGCTTTTGGAGCTCTGAAGGAGAAGGCAGATCGTCCCGGCTTCTTTCTCATATTGTGGCAAATGCAATTAGTTGTTAGCAGTGGAGCAGAGGTTATAGTTAGTATGGAGAGCTGGAGTAAGCATACTGCTCAGATAGTCCAGTGGTTGTGCACTAAGCAAGGTAAATGGCACTTCTAGATTTCAGTGTTAACCAATTTAGTTCTTTAAACATATCATAGTGATGTGCTGTGTAATTATATTGGAGGATAGAGCGGCATAATGAATTATACAGTGTCATGTTTACTAAGATGGATTTGTGGCGCTGGAGCATATACTACATCACCATAGTCTGTGACTGGCAGCAACTTAATATATACAATACATTTTCTCACCAGGGAACTTAACCCCTTAAGTACCAGCGGTCCAGGGAAGTTACCTTCCCTTAAGGACCGCTTTGATCTTTGCCGACGTGCCAGTACACGTGACCTGTTACGCGTACCGGCGCGCCGTTTGGAGGCCTAAGAGAGATCGCTCCGGTCTTGGAGCGATCAATTTTAGGCCCCATTTTTACTTACAGCACTCCCGGTAGAGCGCTGTAAGTAAAAAGTACGTGACGTGCTATGACCGTCACTGGTCCTTAAGGGTATAAGGACCGTGACGGTCATACCACGTCATGTAGCCCTTAAGGGGTTAAACATGATTTGTTTCTAAAGAGACTACTTATTTTTGGATAAAGTTTGCATGTTAAAGGGATAGTAATGTTTCATAATAAAAGCAGCTCTAATTAATCATCATAGTATTTGGACTTTGGAGAGTATTATTTTAATTCTGTCAGACTTGTAGTTCAAGAGTAATTCAATGACAAAGTCTCCCCCTCCCACCCCTTTCACTGATGCAACACTGTTCAGCCAGATCAGAAGGGAGGTGCCCAGGTAGATTGCAGAGAGGGACAAAGTTCAATTAAGATAAGGGAAAAACCTGAAAGCTTGTCAAGGGGGGCAAGGCTTTCATTGTTCTCATAGGAAGAAGATTGTCCCCTGCTGTTATCTGTCTGGTCTATGGACTGCATTCCACATCTGAGAAGAGATGGCTTACACTAGGTAAAAGGGGCGGGAGGGGGAAAATTTGCTTGTGAATATCTCTCAAACCATAAAGGTTTGAGAAATAAGACTTATATCGTTCTTCATGTTTTTTTAATGCCTACAAAATAAAATAAAGATAAAACGAAGTATTACTATCCCTTTAATTTATCAATGTGAAGACCAAAAGTGAGGTTGGGGTCAAGCCACATACCAAGATATTTGTAGGAGTCCACTGGGGCTAAGTTACGATTAGACTCTGTTACAATGAATAGGTGGGTATTGCAGAGATTACGCAGTTTGTGCTTTGTACCAAATACTACTGTGACCGTTTTGTCTCTGTTTGACCCCTTAAGGACTACATGACCTACTATGACCGTCATGGTCCTTAAATACTTAAGGACCGATGACGGTCATAGTACGTCACATACTTTTTACTTACAGTGCTCCACCAAGAGCGGTGTAAGTAAAAATGGGGCCTACAATTGACCGCTTCAAGACTGGAGCGATCTCTTTCAGGGCCCAAAGCGGCGTGCCGATACACGCAACAGGTCACGTGTACAGGCACGTCGGCAAAGATCAAAGCGGTCCTTATGGAACAGAAACGTCCCAGGACCACTGGTCCTTAAGAGGTTAAGAACAGCTTGTTCTTTGCGATCCATCTTTCAACTTCAGAGAAATCATGTTGTAATATGGCCTCAAGTTGTGATACGTTTCAGTTTTTAGCATAGATTATGTTGTCTTCTGCATACATGTGCACAGCTTTGCAATCAGTGGGCAGATCATTTATAAAAAGAGAAAATAGAAGAGAGTTGTTAGTTCTCTTTTCTATCCCCTTAATGATCAGACATTTTTTATTCGCAATAGATTCCGGAATTCCATGACGTGCCAGGACCGTCACCGGTCCTTAAGTGCTGGGACCATCCTGACGGTCCTAGCACATCAAGGGTAGTTAAGGGGTTAAGAGTCAGAGGGGTTTGCTACTTATTAGAATGCAATGTGAAGAAAGAAAACAAATAGCACTTTTGGGTAAAACTAGGGATGGCTGAAAAGTCTGCCTCCAGCCAGAGGGGTACAAAAAAATGTCACTTTTTGCTTCTGGGAATTCCTGTGAAAAGTGCAGTTATAAATCTTTTTTCTGTCGCACAAATAGTGACCATCAGCCTTGTCTCACCTCTCTGGTAATCATACAACTACACATACTGAGTCTGAGGGTTTTGTGCAAAAATTCATGCAGGAAAAAAACCTGACTTTTTGCCCATATCTCGACATAAGCAACTGTACAATAGAGGACACATGGACATTCCCACTGACTTGGGGCTTTTATGCCCTTGTTGCTTAGGAATTAACCCTTTGAGTGCTTAGTAATTAACCCTTTGGCACTCAAAGGGATAAAATACTGGAGACCTCTCTCGCATTCAAGAGATTAGAAACTTCATTTAAATCAAAATGAATTTGGGGAATTGTTATTCCTCTCCTACAGTCCACTTTCATTGCTCCTCAGTTGTTAATCTTTTGCTTCATGAAGAGCAGGCCAGGGTGCAGGAGATGAGTGGCACAAGAACATGAGAGAGATGGATGTAATTAAAGCGGAACTTCCACCCCACCATGACCTTATCTGTGTGTGTGGCATTAATGTAGTTATAAAGCGCTGTGTGTAATTTTAAAAATCAGAAAACTGATCAATAAGCCACAAAAGAAGGTTAAAGTTTAACCTTGTGACATGTAGAGCATTGTGAGCGCCACTGCGCATGTCAATCTAGTTACCATGTGGTTACTTAGTGGTGAGAGCCAGTGGTGCAAACGGTATGCTTTGCATTTGCACCACTGGCTCAGTTATGGGCAAAATGTGGCTGAAAGTTAATTCCAGTCTAGTACAGGTTCGTGCGCGCCAGGTGACGTGTCACATAAGGGCAGGACAAGGAGGACGCAGGCGGGACAACAGAGAATGATGGGAGTGACTAAGTAACCACACGATAACCAGATTGACATGCGCAGTAGCGATCACAATGCTCTACACGTCACAAGGTTAAACTTTAATCTTCTTTTGTGCCTTATCAATCAGTTTTCTGATTTTTAAAATTACACAGTGCTTTATAACTAAATTAATGCTACACACACAGATATGGTCATGGTGGGGTGAAAGTTCCGCTTTAATTACATCCATCTCTCTCATGTTCTTGTGCCACTCATCTCCTGCACCCTGGCCTGCTCTTCTTCCTGGCTCCTTTTCATCTCCCACTCCCTCTCTCACTCTCTTGTACCCAGCTCTCATTTTATCACACATCACTTTCTTCCCTAGCCCCTTCTTACCCCCTGTCATTTTCACACAATCCATTGCCCATCCTCCCCTGTCTCTGCCGGACACTGTACCCCCTTCCCTTTAAGCCTCTGCAATTCCATCCCAACCAATTCAGACAGACCTGAAGGGTTACACACTAAAATATGAAAAGAGGTGATAAGGTGTAGATGACTTCTCCAGCGATATCACTTCTACAAACCCTACGCTATTCCATATAGAAACTGGAGAAGTGATATCACTGGAGAAGTGGTCTCTTTATCCCTCTTTATCACACCTCAGTTCATCATTCCCCCCACCCCCCAAAATTTTCTCTACATCCTCCAAATCAAACTGCTTAACCAGAGGTGCCCAAACCTGTCCTTAACCCCCCTGTGCAGGATAATACAATAACACTTGTGACTTAATCAGTGGTTGGCTCATTCTGAAGTATCTGCCTGAGTTAATGACATTCACTTGTGTTTCATTGAGGATGTCCTAAAACATTCACTGTTGAGGGGCATGAGGCAGGTTTGAGTGCCTCTGTTCTAAACAAAATTACTGTCTCTCACCTCTTGTCAGTTGTAGTTCCCTAATTCATGTTATTTTATCCAGCCTGGGTGTCAAGCAAAATTGGGCAGTATGAAACAGCAAAAGAACTGATGGTTTCTAAATAAAAAGTTTTAGACATTTTAGACAATTTAGCCATCCGATATTCATTATTGTGTTCTATGTATGCCCTACGGATAAAAACGTATTTATCAGTGTGAGAACCAATGTCCAAAATGCAACAGACATCACCTTTCCCAAAACAATGTTAATCACATGACTTATTATATTTTGCACTCCCACAGAATCCTGTAAATATCTAATATATATTAGACAAAATATCTTGTCCATCCCTTTACAAATTAAAGGAAAACTAACATCTAAAAATGAATGGGGTTATATACACTTAAATACCTTGTACTTCAAGCTAGTCTCTGTAAAACCTTTCTATTTGCTGTCTGAGGACTATAATCTAGTCTTATAAATGCTCTCAAGGAGCAAACATTCCTGCCTTTTCCCAGGGCTTCATGTACCATACCAAACTTAATAGGTGTCTCTGAAGAGATTGTCCAGGATTGATTATAAATGGGCTGAATGCTGAGTGCTAATACGGATACATTAACTGACTTTAGCTCTTATTTCTTATTACAAACAACACAAACAAAATTAGCTAAATGCATTACAAGCAAGTATATTTTATATCTTCTATGTAACACATGAATAATTTGTACATATGCTAGCTGTATCTACATAGGCCTGGATTCATCAAGGTGCGAATGGATTAATACGCAGGAAAATCAGAGGATTTCTCTGTGTATTAACCATTCGCCCATTCAGCAACTTTCGGATTGTATCAATAAGGGATGGTCAGATAGATCCGCAAATGTGATCTGCTAGCTTCAAGCTGGCATATCCGATTTGAATGCATGGAGCGAACACACACACATACACATTTTCGCTTATGTGTATATGTGTGTTTTCACCATGACTGACTAATTTATGCAAGTTTCCCTTGGTCGCATACTCAAAGCAGGGAAACAACCAAAATCAATGATGAATACCTGAAGGTATCCATCAATAATAGCTGCAAGAAGCAGCATATTTTATACGCTGCTCTTCATGCAGTTTGATTAATCCCGGCCATAGTGTTTAACCAACTTACTATGCATGTGTCAGTGTTCCTTTAACCTTCTGGTGACATTGCATCTAGCAAAGCAATGAATTACCACACCTCTGGTTCTTAAAGGGTTAATGAGCTAAAGCAGATTTTTATGTAGAACACTCAAAATCGTGTAAATTCTCTTTGAGCTGCGACATTGAGAAGTAAAGCCTAGCAAGCACTTTTTTTTATTCCAGAAAAAAGGAAGACAAATGAAAATTATTAACCCACTAGGGGCTAGATTCTATTACAGGTGCTAATTTTATCACTGCTTTTATCTCCAGTTTTCCCCATACACTTCAAAAGGAAAATGTTTGATAAAACGGGTGTTAACATTTAGCACCTGCAATAGAATCTAGCCCTAGATGTCCCTAATGCATTGATTTGGAATGCATTCAAGACCTCTGAAGAATGCAGAGGGTCAATTAAATATCAAGAGAGCAGGATCAGATGCATTAAAACTGCTTTTGGCATAATTACGTTTTCATTTTCATACCATGATGACACTATCAACAATATTGGAGTTTCATGGATACCTCATGTATAATTTCATTTAGTTCTGTGATTTATATATTACTGAACTCTATGATCCGTCTAATAACTCATTCTGGAACATACTTGACCAGTAGTGCTCTAACAGAGGTCCATGGATCCCCAGGGTTCCCTCATGAAGCACACAAGGTTACTCAGAACAAAGTTCTGGCATTGAACAATATGCACAAAAAAAGTGGAGAAATTGTAAGGCAAACCAAGTGCACCATAGGAACCAATAGGGGAGAAATAAACATTACTGGTGATTTAAATGAGGTTAAACTTAATACGTTGGAGATCTCTAGCATTCAAACGGTTAAAGATATAATTTAAATCAAATGGAATTTGGCAATTTTCCCTATCGGGCAGATAATCTGCCCCAAAATTGCTCCAATTTTTAGGGGGGTATATGGTTACCTGAAATTCTCACTGCTTTACCCTAATAATTATATTTATGTTACCTGTACAAACTAACATACTGTTATGCTTGATACTGATACTATGTTAACAGCTTTAAAGCTAGAGAGGTCGCCAATGCATTGCAAAATAATATTTTTTAGAACTTCTCTAATGTTCAAGGGGGTTAAAGTTATAGATGGTTGAAAGCTTTCCTCTCAAAAGCAAAATAAGTGATATGGAGAATTTCAAGAAAATGTAAATTTCTCTTTGGTACCATTGGATGATGATGTTGACCTAATTGTTGATGATGTTTATTTAGAATATTTCCTTCCATGCTCCTCCCTATCATCTTATGCAGATGAAGTAAATAGGGTTGACGCTATTGCAAAAAATAAGTTTTTCTGTAAAGAAAATTTCAATCTTCCACCATTGAAAAGGAGCAGTATGTCTGTTTGTAAATGCTTTGAGGGATTAGCTGGAGAGTCTGAACAAATAAATATAACTAAAACTACAGTCATCATTTTGGTCATCAGCATCACAGTCACCACTTCCAAGCTCAACCTCCACTCAGTCAT
Source organism: Rhinophrynus dorsalis (assembly GCA_037306005.1). Classification (NCBI taxonomy): domain Eukaryota; kingdom Metazoa; phylum Chordata; class Amphibia; order Anura; family Rhinophrynidae; genus Rhinophrynus; species Rhinophrynus dorsalis. The sequence goes on from CM074721.1 coordinate 249,623,743, forward strand.
AAAAACTATTACTGGCTGAGCAGGAACACAGGTCAGTATCAACAACCCACGCTATGAGTGCCTCTACTGCTGTTCGAGGTGCAGAACCATTGGTGCCTACTTCTATTAATACTAATGCAACATCTAGCCAATGTAAAAGTTATGATGTAGAAAGTAGGAGTCCCTTAGTCTATCAACTCTACATTATGGAGATATTCCGCTCTCAATCCAAAAGTTGTCTGTTGTGTCTGTAAAAAAAATATATGTACGGGGGAAGTTAGATCACATCTAGTCACATCCTCACTGAGACCCAACCTGGGGCTCGATTCTATTACCAACGCTATAAACAAAACAGGCGTTGTGTTTTTGTGAAAACAAAATCAGCGGTAATTATACGCACCGCCAGTCAAAATAAAGCCCAAAGGAAACATTAAAAACAATGTGAAAGTAGCATTCTATTAACCACGCTCAGTATTACCACCTGTTTTGTGGTTACACTTTCTGTCAGTAATCCTGTGCCTCACAGATGAGGTGTAGAAACCACAACAATGGTTTCCAACCCATCATTGTTCGAACAAAAGCAGTGCAGAATACTGTATACAGCACAGAAATACGACATAGAGTGCCCCCCGTTCGACATATTAAGCGTTCCCCTTAATTACAGTGCTTTGTTTCACCATTTTCATTCAACAAATATTGTTCAAATTCAACATTTTAAACGCCCCTTTAAAATTCGACTTACAGCGCTCCCATGACTTTCTTTCTCCATGTAAATTCTACATTGTTCTCCTCCAATTTTTTACGACATGCCCTCATTGTATTTGTATTGTATAATTAACCCTATGAGTACCAGAGAGATAGCAGTGTGTTTGCTACCCCTCTGGTACTCATAGGGTTATTAGGCAAGGTATGCAGCTGCATAACTTGCCTGTATATGTGTTTGAAATGTATATTTTTTTTTATTCTGTCTTTAAAAAAAATTCAGACCTCAAAGGGGGCATCAGAACCCCTCTTGTCACCCCCCCTAGCATTGATCACCTATCCAGAAGGATAGTTGATCAATGCATGCGAAAATTACCGGCATTGTCACTAAAGCCCATATAACATATGTGTACCATATGTTATATGGGCTTTCTAATATTATATATTATTGTATTTATGTTAAAAATATAATTCAGACCTCAAGGGGGAACACCACGACCCCTCCTGACACCCCCTAACATGGATCATCTATCCAGAAGGATAGATGATCCATGGGGTGACTTTTTAAATAAACCACATATAACCTATGTTTAACATAAGTTATATGCACTTTGTATGCATAAATATTAGTTTCAGACCACGAGGGGGAAACCAGGACCCCTCCTGAAATCCCCCATATCATGGATCATCTATTCAAAAGGATTGATGATCCATGGGGCGACCCTGAAGGCACTTTCTGCCTTCCTTTGTACTGGAGCGGCTGTATAAGCTGCTGTGGTACAAGCTCTTCAATGAATGAACCCTGTCACCAGGTCATTCTTAGAAAGCACAGCGCTGCACTTTCATCAATGAATCAGTCACCAGGTCACGCAATACACACATGCACAAAAAAAACACAAACACACGCATAACACACCACAACACACACACACACAATACACAACACACACACAATATACCACAACACACACAAGCAAAACACACATGCAATATGCATGCACAATATAAACTCACATGCAATGCACACATGCACAACACACACACAATATACACACATGTACAATACACCACACACCCCATACGCACACACATGCATGATACACCACTACACTCACATGTACAACACACATGTGCAAAACACACACACATGTACCACACACACACAACGCACATCATACGCACACAACGGACACCACACACGCAACGCACAACACACACACAACTCACCACCACACGCATACATTGCACACCACTCACACACGCATACATTGCACACCACTCACACACACATACACACCAACACACACACACAACGCACCACCACACACAACACACACATACACATCACCACACACACAACGTACCACTACACACACACAATGCACACAACACACACACAATGCACAACGCACACCACACACAGACAATGCACAACACACAATACATACATGCGATACACACAGTAAACACCCACACACTCAACCTGTCACCAGGTCATTCTTAGAAAGCACAGCTCTGCACTTTCATCAATGAATCAGTCACCCAGCCACGCAATACACACATGTACAAAAAACACAAACACATGCAAACACATACACAATACACAACACACACAAGCAAAACACACAAACAATATACACATGCAATAAGCATGCACAATATAAACTCACATGCAATGCACACATGCAGTACACACATGCACAACACACACGCACAATATACACACATGTACAATACACCAGTCAAACCATACGCACATACACATGCACAATACACCACTACAGTCACATGTACAACACACATGTGCAAAACACACACACATGCACCACACACACATCATACACATACAACACACACCACACCACACACACACACAACGCACCACCACCACACACATACATTGCACACCACATACACATATACACCACCACACACAACGCACAACCACACACAACACACCACACACATACACACCACCACACACACACAATGCACCACCACACACACACAACGCACCACCACACACACACAATGCACATGAACACCACACACACACAATGCACAACACACAATACCATACATGTAATACACACACAGTGAACGCCCACTCACTCAGCAAACAAAAAAGCACACACCACAACAGAGAGTACACACACACACAGCACACATGGTCACAATACACACAAGCGCACAATACATTCATACATACAGTACACATGCACAACACAAACAGACAATACACACACCTACAATAACCACACAGAAAAAACACACACCATAAGATGCACAACACACGCAGACAATACACACAAGCATACAATACGCACACACAATACACACATACACAAATAACTCACAAAAACACATGCACAACACATCAAGCACGAAAAACACACACAAACACATGAACAACACACACATACACATGCACCACACACGCACAGTACATATACATATGCAATACACTGACACATGCACAACACAATACACAAACACACAACACCCAAGCAAATTCAACAATCCAGACATTAAAAACATGGTCTCCTTTCTGGATTTACATAGATACCAGGAGAAAATAGTCCTACATGTAAATCCACTTAATTTTGTTAACTCCCAGGCAGGTATCACATTCTGTGTTTATTTAGTCATGCATACAACTGCATGATACTTTTTTTTTTGGGGGGGGGGGTTTATTTTATTAACTACACAGGCAAAGCTATGCCAGAATCGTTAATATATACATATAAATATATACACACACACCACAACTCACTGCCTGACAACCATGATATATATACTCATATATACACGACAACTCAATGTTTGACAACCATCACATATATATGCACTACAACACACTGCCTGACAACCATCACATAGTTATACATATATACACCACAATTCACTGCCTGACAAGCATCACATTGTGTGTGTATATATATATATATATATATATATATATATATATATATATATATATATATATATATATATATATATATATATATATATATAAATATAACACCAAAGGAGAGCGCTAAGGATGCACTATAAAAATACAAACTTTAATACATATACAATCGTCTTCAACAGTGTATACCATATAAATGCGCTAAAATAATATTAAAAATAATAGCTCCGGAGCTATAAACACGTGCACTTATATAAACACTTATTTAAAACAATAAGATGCAACAATGTCTTTAACCATAGAATAAATCTGTAACGTGAATAGCAGCAACAGCAGCAGTAGCGCTACTAAATATCAAGGTATTTGGTGAAGCTGTGTAAGGAAACTAAAGCCGGAAGAGCTGTAACGCAAGTATTATCCCTGATTGTGAAGTGAGCCACTAGTAGATACAGTGTGGCGGAGGAAAGTTCCTCTATTGAAATAGACGGCTACTATATTATATCTGTGTTTGCCGGAATTACTTGTCGGGATATGTACACGAACTATACATCCAGCTTATCAATGGAATTTTGACCTGCCCGCGACACGTTACCTTTAGCTTCCCAATAGAGTGTTACTGTTATCCCCGCTCTACCTTGATATTTAGTAGCGCTACTGCTGCTGTTGCTGCTATTCACGTTACAGATTTATTCTATGGTTAAAGACATTGTTGCATCTTATTGTTTTAAATAAGTGTTTATATAAGTGCACGTGTTTATAGCTCCGGAGCTATTATTTTTAATATTATTTTAGCGCATTTATATGGTATACACTGTTGAAGACGATTGTATATGTATTAAAGTTTGTATTTTTATAGTGCATTCTTAGCGCTCTCCTTTGGTGTTATATTTATTTATTTACTTTGTGGTTTGACCCTTTACACTGACAGGGTCTGGATTGAAGCGCTTGATTACACTATAGTTTATAGTTGTGTAATAGTTGACCGTTGTGTTATTAGGCGCCGTGATCACAGATTAGGTGGGAGTGTTATATATATATATATATATATATATATATACACGCACACATTTATATACACACACATATCCTATATAATAATTCGCTAAATCGTGTGTAACGCCGCAACATGCGCAGTAGGCACTGCTGCGCATGCTGCAGTCATGCGCAGTAGAGACTGCCTACGCCGCGGCTCTTACAGAGCTGGGCGCTCCTATAATAATTTGCAAACCCTAAAAATCGCTGCAAGGGTTTGAGGCCCGTGGGGCGCGGCCATTGCAGCACCGCTGCAAGCTTGTCCTTGTCCATAGTGAAGCCTTCTTTAGAGATCACATAACCTAGAAAAGCCACAGTAGACCTATGGAAATCGCACTTCTCGAGTTTGCAATATAGCTTGTTTTCTCTCAACCTCTGCAAGACCGCCGAGACATGCCTGCGGTGAGTCTCCAGGTCTAGGTATACGACTACACAGGATTGTAACAAATCCCTTAATACATAATTTATGAATTCTTGAAATACCGCCGGGGCATTGCACAGACCAAATGGCATGACCAAGTATTCGTAGTGCCCCGTACGAGTATTGAAGGCTGTTTTCCACTCATTACCCTCCTTAATCCGAACTAGATTATATGTCACCCTCAGGTCTAGTTTAGTAAAGATGGATGCACCCTTTAACCAATCGAACAATTCGGTGATGAGTAGAATGGGATAAGCGTTCTTTATCATTATTTTGTTGAGACCCCTATAATCAATACAGGGTCAGAGCTCCCCGTCTTTCTTTTTAACAAAAAAGAATCCAGCCCCCACGGGTGAGGAAGATTTACATTTTGTGTCTTTGCCTGTGTTATTGAAGCACCCACAGTATTGCTCAGGTTTATTTCAGCATTCAGATTCTATCCTTGAAGCGTATAAGAATTTTGGCAGTTTTGCTTGGTTCTTATACGATAAGCAATTCCATCAAAAACTTGCAGTACATACCACATTGAGTGGGCCAAAAAGGACACCGACCTGTGGCGATTTAGGGGCCAGCAGTAAAGTGTCCACTATTCAGCCAGTGCATAAAGGAGTGTGTTAGGCCTTTGTGCTGGAAGACACCCAGGATTTCACTGCTTTAAGCGTCAATTGACTCATCAATTGATGATCACTCAGACCAGTGAAAGGGATGGTGTTTCAAAGAGCCAGGACACTGAAGAAGCTGCAACACATGTAAGGCAGTGTAGCGGGCCCATTTATTTGTCCTCTTTTTTTTTAAGACATTTTGGTTCATTAGATTTTCAATTTCAAGGTTTTTTGATTTTTGTTATGTGCTAGCCCATGGGTTGTTCAGTATCCTGCTCATATTTTGATACTTTGTGTGTTTTATACAGTGGTTAGTTAAGCACATTTCAAGTTTCAATAGTTCTATTCATTTATTTAGATGATTTTCTTTTTGTGGGGCATAGGGCGGAATGTAAGAAAGTGGAGCATTCTCAATTTTTGAATGCCATAAATTTAGGTACTATTTGTGATTCCTCATGTTTTGATGCAAGCAACATACTAACACCTTTATGCTAAATACTACATGCTTCTAAATTAACAGCAAAATTAGCTAGACGTATGAAAATGTGTGCTAATTGCTTTGCTGAATTAGACACAATTGCTCATCCTCTCACAAACTGTCACACATTTTAGCTACACCCACTTTTTGAAATGCATTCACACAAAAAGCAACATTCGTTAATTCAAAAAAAATTCTCAATGCAGTAAAATGTTGGTGATAATCTTTTTACCATCAAAAGTGCACTGTAAATAGACATTGTACATTTCATTCCGCCTAAAAAAGGTTACTCGTATTATGCCAATGGGAAGACTTTTTTTCAAGAAGATTGGCAGCAGCGTTGTCAGGTTTCAGGTGACCTCATTGATACATTTCAGGATTTGAAAGAGGACTTACGAATGTGGTGTACAGTCTTGCATAATTATATTGGTAGGGCTTTGTTATAGTAGGATTTTGTGGATCAGATATATACCGATGATCCACATTCGGGATGCTATGGTGTTTTTTAGAAAGGGCAATGGAGTGCACAAGGGTGCCCTGATGCACAGGTGGAACAGGGTTATAACACAAATTTTAATGTGTTAGAATTGTTCTCCGTACTTGTGTCCAAATAGTTATGGGGTGATGAGTTTTCTGATAAGAGAATTTTGTTATCTTGGGATAATGCATCAGTAGTCCATGCAGTTAATAACTTGTCTGCTAAGTTGAAGGAAGTGGTTCAGTTGCTTAGGTTTTTAGTCCATCAATGTTTAAATTTTCAAATATTTGGATTAAGTTAAAACACATACCTGATTGCATAATGTGTTTGCCAATTCTTTGACTCGCTTGCAGGTGGAGAGAGATTTCAGATTTTGGCACCACAGGCAGACTTGAAGGGATGGAAATGATAGGATTATCTTTGGGAATTGACTTTACGCACTTATTTCCTTTTCTATTTTAGTCTGTGGTGGTAAATACATAAGGGTGTTACATTGCAGCTTAGAATACGTGATTTTGTTTTGTATCATTTAAAGGTGTGGAGCCATTTGTCAGTACAGGAGAAAGTGTGTTACATTTTGTTTTGCACTTAAATGATAAAGGGCTAGTGGAAGCATCAATTAGAAGGAAGCCATCCGTATTTTGCTTTTCTCCTAAGACTGTTAAATGTTAAGGATGTTTCTGGTTTCTTTTCAGTAAAGCAAATTCTAAACGGTTATTCAAGGGGTATATTTACTCCACTTGATAGGTGTCCAATTTACATAAAGAAATAGTTGGTTGTTTGTCACAAGTGTTCTCTTCTCATTTCAAGCAGGTTTTATTCCTAGCTATATTTATAATTTCATTTGTTCGGGCTATTAGAGTTAGTGAAGCAGTATTGAATAATAAGTTTATGGTAAGTGATTTGCAGTCTGAGGATGTTAAATCTGGTGAAAGTAAATGTACGTCTGCAAGTCTAGTTTTCATCATACATTTTCTGCATAGGGGCTGCCATGGAGGCAGCAAGGATGGGTGAGAGAGAGGCAAAGCAATTCAGAGAATAGGTAGGCAGAGTTCTGGTAGAGTCAAGTTGTATGTTAGGTCTCAGTTGTTAAAAGTTTAAGGTGGTTAATTAATAAATATCAGTTCAATTTGCACTTGTTTTTTCTTTACGATAACTCTGTTAAAGAAGTTTGAATTGTTGGTCACTCGATCATATTTCGGGCCTGGAAGAGAGCAGTAAGCATTAGGTATGGGGAGAATTTGAGTTTTAGCACTGACGTTTGTGCAGTTTGGTGCTATGGAAAAAAGTTTACTTTGGGATCAGGTTGATCAAGAGCTAGAAGAGTGTTTTATTAACTTTCCTAAAACAATTATTATAATATTGCATGCTGGTGAGAATGATTTGGGTTTTGTTAAAGTGAAACTGTCACGATCCATCTCCCTCCCCCCCACTTGTTTTATAACCCCCAAACAACCCTAAAAAAATCCATGTAATTTAAATTATTGATTCCCCCAAGATGAAAATTGACCTTCGTTCCTCAGAAGCAAGAGGGAGAGCCATCTTGATAATGTTGATAAATGATAATGTTTATAATGATTGGCAGCGCTCTCCCTCTGAGGAGCTGCCAATCTTCCTCTCTAAGCCCACCCCCAAGTCTTTTCTGTGTCAGTGATGCACACTGCACTGGCCAATTATCTGTTGAAATGTCTGCCACTAGGCAACGGTGGAGCTGTGTGGACTGAGGCCAACAATTAAATAAATAGTAGTAAATCTATTTGTTCACTTCTAGTACAATTCTTTTGCCCCAAGTTTATTTGAGCTGAACATATACAACAGAAAAGACTCACCATAATCCTTGGCACTCAAAGGGTTAAATCCCTTAGTCTCGTAGTCAAATGCTGAGACAATTGGTTAAACTTCTGAGCTCCACAGATATGTGCAATGCAATGCACATTTCTCCCTTTGGTGAACTTGAATACGTGAATGCTGGAGGGATTTGCAAAACATTGCTTTGCACTGGCACTCAAAGGGTGATTAACTTGGCATTTGTCAACGATTCCACAACAAATTCCTAACAATGAAAGTTTTTCAAACATGTGATCTCAGTGAGTAGAATTCCTACACCTTGTCCAGCGTCCCTATCATCTGCAAGCCAGTACTTTGCAGCTGACACAACTAGGCTCCTAGAGTTGCGGGATCCATTCTAACCATGTACCTCCCATCCTCTCCTGCTTTCCTCTCTACATCTACAGAACTCACGGATGTAAACTAATAGTCATATCGCCCTTGAATAAGTTCATGAGAGCATCTGTTCTTGTACCACTAGTTGTTAGGCTTAGAAAAGCCAAGACATACAATGATAAATGCAGGAAACTATGTGTAACAATAGTAGATTTGCCAAGTAGTACTTTCTTTCATTTTCTCAATAGATAGTTTCAGCCTATGTGGGCCTTGACGGTGTGGTGCAGCTGAATCCCTCTAGGCACATGGAAGCAAGGGCCCATGCCTGGGATGTCCTTAAACCAAACGTACATCTGTGGTTTTGCTGTCTCTCTCGTGAGGAGAGGATTTGCCTGACATTTTGGAGCTGGACTGTCAATGGGTAGGACCAGTCGGATATGGAGATTTCCTCTCTGCAATGGCACATGGGAGTGAAAAATATGAGTTCTAGCACCACTGAGAGGCTACCATGCCTAGAACAAGACACTTTATCTTATTCGGTCTTGATGGGTGCTCCTCACAATTGTTTATCTCCCTACGTATAAGGGCATCCCAGGCATGGGCCCTTGCTTACATGTGCCTAGAGGGATTCAGCTGCACCACACCAACTAGGCCCACATAGGCCGTAACGTATGTCTGTGGTTTTGCCTGACGTTTTGGAGCTGGACTGTCTGTGGGCAGGACAAGTCTGAAATGATTATGGAGAGTTCCTCTCTGCAATGGCACATGGGAGTGAAAAACGTAAGTTGTAGCACCATTGAGAGGCTAAAGGCATGCCAGGCATGGGTCCTTGTTCCCGTGTGCCTAGAGGGATTCATCTGCACCACACCGACAAGACCCACATAGGCTGAAACATATATCTGTGGTTTTGCTATCTTTCTCGTGTGGATAGGATTTGCCTGACATTTTGGAGCTGGACTGTCTGTAGGCAGGACCTGTCTGATATGGATATGGAGATTTCCTCTCTGCAATGGCACATGGGAGTGTAAAGTGTAAGTTGTAGTACCATTGAGAGACTAACATTTTACTTTGTTCATGCTTGATGGTTTCTCCTCACAATTATTTGTCTCCCTTAGATATTTTCAGTTTCGGTTCACAATCCACAACTGAACACTCATTAGCTTAGTTGGGGTGGGAAAACTGGCTGACTAGTCAGCCAGTTTGGCTTTGGATGGTGTATTTACAGATGGTAACTATAATGGTAAGATTTTTTGGGGGGGTCTCGGGTGGTAGGGCGGAGCCAAAAATATATTTATATACACTGCTCAAAAAAATAAAGGGAACACTAAGATTACACATCCCACTGCTCCAATAAATAAAGGGAACACTAAGATTACACATCCTAGATCTGAATGAATGAACTGACAACAAAATCACACAAAAATTCTCAATGGAAATCAAATTTATCAACTCATGGAGGTCTGGATATGGAGTCACACTCAAAATCAAAATGGAAAACCACACTACAGGCTGATCCAACTTTGATGTAATGTCCTTAAAACAAGTCAAAATGAGGCTCAGTAGTGTGTGTGGCCTCCACATGCCCGTATGACCTCCCTACAATGCCTGGGCATGCTCCTGATGAGGTTGCGGATGGTCTCCTGAGGGATGTCCTCCCAGACCTGGACTAAAGCATCCGCCAACTCCTGGACAGTCTGTGGTGCAACGTGGCGTTGGTGGATGGAGCGAGACAAGATGTCCCAGATGTGCTCATTTGGATTCAGGTCTGGGGAACGGGCGGGCCAGTCCATAGCATCAATGCCTTCCTCTTGCAGGAACTGCTGACACACTCCAGCCACATGAGGTCTAGCATTGTCTTGCATTAGGAGGAACCCAGGGCCAACCGCACCAGCATATGGTCTCACAAGGGGTCTGAGGATCTCATCTCGGTACCTAATGGCAGTCAGGCTACCTCTGGCAAGCACATGGAGGACTGTGCGGCCCCCCAAAGAAATGCCACCCCACACCATTACTGACCCACCGCCAAACTGGTCATGCTGGAGGATGTTGCAGGCAGCAGAACGTTCTTCACGGCGTCTCCAGACTCTGTCACGTCTGTCACATGTGCTCAGTGTGAACCTGCTTTCATCTGTGAAGAGCACAGGGCGCCAGTGGCGTATTTGCCAATCTTGGTGTTCTCTGGCAAATGCCAAATGTCCTGCACGGTGTTGGGCTGTAAGCACAACCCCCACCTGTGGACGTCGGGCCCTCATACCATCCTCATGGAGTCTGTTTCTGACCGTTTGAGTGGACACATGCACATTTGTGGCCTGCTGGAGGTCATTTTGCAGGGCTCTGGCAGTGCTCCTCCTTGCACAAAGGTGGAGATAGCGGTCCTGCTGCTGGGTTGTTGCCCTCCTACGGCCTCCTCCACGTCTCCTGATGTACTGGCCTGTCTCCTGGTAGCGCCTCCATGCTCTGGACACTACTCTGACAGACACAGCAAACCTTCTTGCCACAGCTCGCATTGATGTGCCATCCTGGATGAGCTGCACTACCTGAGCCACTTGTGTGGGTTGTAGACTCCGTCTCATGCTACCACTAGAGTGAAAGCACCGCCAGCATTCAAAAGTGACCAAAACATCAGCCAGGAAGCATAGGAACTGAGAAGTGGTCTGTGGTCACCACCTGCAGAACCACTCCTTTATTGGGAGTGTCTTGCTAATTGCCTATAATTTCCACCTGTTGTCTGTTCCATTTGCACAACAGCATGTGGAATTGATTGTCAATCAGTGTTGCTTCCTGAGTGGACAGTGTGATTTCACAGGAGTGTGATTGACTTCGAGTTACATTGTGTTGTTTAAGTGTTCCCTTTATTTTTTGGAGCAGTTTATAATCATAATGGTTAATATTAGTTATTCTTGAGCTTTAAGGGGCCTGCAGTTTAATTGTTTATGGCATAAGTTTAACTGTATTAGAGATATTAATAAACACTGTGGTCTTACCAACACTTTTTGGTTGTTCATTTTCATTATGTCTTAAAGGTTTACATGTGCTACATACAGCCCCCATGGACCGTGAGAATTTATGAAAGGGTCACATGGGGTTGTTGCAGTGATTGAATAAAACAAACATATATAAATAAATAATGTTATTAATATATAGGGTTATATGGGCAGAACTTTCTAGTAAGTTGCCTTTCCTACCTTGGTGCCTGATTGGTTGCTGGCATCAGGTTGCATGCTATCTGGGTGCTAGTTTCTCTTAAACAGAGGTACCTGTGTCAGAGTTCAGTTCCCCAACTGAGGTTTTCAAGCAAGCTGGAGCCTACTCTCCCCCCCCCCCGAGTATATAAAGAGTATATAATATTAACAAAGTATTTTACCAGGAAAGATACATCGCAATTGTCTCTCGTTTTTAAGTACGTCCTGGGGGTATAGATATTATTACCCAGTTTAATGGTACTTATTTTATCTGCCTCAGAACGGTGAACAGATTCTACAGCTGGTACCTTAACCAACTGAGCCATCTCACCAGCTTTTTTATATTTTATAGATAGATAGATAGATAGATAGATAGATAGTAGTGATGAGCGAGCACCCCAATGCTCGGGTGTTCGGGTGCTCTGACCGAGCACCCCCTGAGGCTCGAGTGCTCGGCCGAGCACCCGAGCCCCATTGAAGTCAATGGGAGGACTCGAGCATTACACCAGGCACCCCCTGCTCTGATGAGGGGAGGGTGCCTGGTCCATAGGAAAAGGGCAGAAAAGGATGGAAACACCACAGAAATGGTTCAGGGACAGCATAGGGAGGATGTCTGGATGCATCTTGGACTCCAACATCGCTGCTGGGAACGATCTTTCGCCCATAGTACGCCATTTTTACAGACTGACCGTAAAACACACAAAAAGGAAAATAAAAACGACTTTAGGCGAAAAATTGTTACCAAACAATATTTGCTGTATATTTACTTGTATATCATCTGCAAATTCTCCCAAAAATTTCCTCGATTTTTCTGAACTGAGGCCATGATTAAGAGGGAAACGTGCGCAGAGGCAAATTCTCCCAAAAATTTCCTTGATTTTATTGAACTGAGGCCATGATTAAGAGGGAAACGTGCGCAAAGGCAAATTCTCCCAAAAATTTCCTTGATTTTTCTGAACTGGGGCCATGATTAAGAGGGAAACGTGCGCTGAGCCGACCATCTAAAACATTATGGGTGAGGGTCTGCTGCGGAGCTGACCATCCTAAACATTATATGCGAAGGCCCGCTAGTGAGCTGACGCTATAAAACATTATATGAGAGGGCCCGCTAGAGAGCTGACCCAATAAAACATTATATGAGAAGGCCCGCTGGTGAGCTGACCTATATAAAAATTGTCAAACAGGGCCCGCTGGTGAGCTGGCCCTATATAAAAATTATATCCCAGGGCATATGGAAGAGGAGGAGGAGGATGAGAAGATTAAGAGTCAACCATATACCCGTTTTTTGGGTGGAAGGGGTGAATGGGAATACAGAGTATTCCCATCATTGTAAATAACATATATAAAGTGAGTTTATGTTCCCTCGGGGCTTTCCTCCAGTGGAGTGGAGAAGTCAGGGGAAATCCAGGCCTTGTTCATTTTTATAAGTGTCAACCTATCAGCATTGTCGGTGGAAAGGCGGATACGCTTATCTGTTATGATGCCACCAGCAGCACTAAATACCCGCTCAGACAGAACGCTGGCGGCAGGGCAGGCCAGCACCTCCAAGGCGTAGAGTGCCAGTTCATACCACGTGTCCAGCTTGGACACCCAGTAGTTGTAAGGCACAGAGGGATCATTGAGGACGCTGACACGGTCTGCTACGTACTCCTTCACCATCTTCCAAAACTTTTCCCTCCTTGTGACACTAGGCTGCGCATCAGGGTGAGGGTGCTGGCGGGGTGTCATGAAGGTGTCCCACGCCTTGGAGAGTGTTGCCCTGCCTTTGTCGGAACTGCTGTGTGCTCCCCTTTTCTCCCCTTCTTGGTTGGCCAAGGTAGCACGTACTCTGCCGCCAGCGTTGTCAGATGGAAAATTTTGGAGCAATTTTTCAACAAGAACCTTCTGGTATTGCACCATTTTGCTTGTCCTCTCCACCGGAGGAATGAGAGATGAGAAATTCTCTTTGTAGCGGGGGTCCAGAAGGGTGAACACCCAGTAATCCGTGTTGTCTAAAATGCGTATAACGCGTGGGTCACGGGAAAGGCAGCCTAACATAAAGTCAGCCATGTGTGCCAGAGTACCAACAGTCAAGATTTCGCTGTCCTCACCAGGAGGATGACTCTCAATCTCCTCTTCCTCCTCTTCTGCCCACCCACGCTGAAGAGATGGAACTAAAGTTCCATGGCTACCCTCTGTAGCGGAGGCAACCGTGTCTTCCTCCTCCTCCTCCTCCTCCTCCGCCTCCTCCAATTGTCGCTGAGAAGACGAAGTGAGGGTGCTCTGGCTATCACCTTGTGTAAGCTCTTCCTCCCGCATTTCCACCTCTTCCACATGCAAAGCGTCAGTTTTAATTGTGAGCAGCGAGCGTTTCAGTAGACACAGAAGTGGGATGGTTACACTGATAATAGCGTTATCGCCGCTCACCATCTGTGTCGATTCCTCAAAATTGCGTAAAACCTCACAGAGGTCTGACATCCATTCCCACTCCTCACTTCTGATTACAGGAAGTTGAACGGAGAGGCGACGACCGTGTAACAGCTGGTACTCCACTACTGCCCTCTGCTGCTCACAAAGCCGGGCCAACATGTGGAAGGTGGAGTTCCAGCGCGTGCTCACGTCACACAGCAGCCGGTGAGCTGGCAATTGTAAGCGCTGCTACAGCTTCAACAGGCCGGCTGAAGCTGTAGATGACTTACGGAAATGTGCACACACGCGGCGCACCTTGGTCAAGAGATCATGCACATTGGGGTAGGTTTTTAGAAATCGCTGAACCACTAAATTAAATACATGCGTTAGGCATGGTACGTGTGTGAGCTTGCCGAGCTCCAAAGCCGCCACCAAGTTACGCCCATTATCACACACAACCATGCCTGGTTGCAGGTTGAGTGGCGAGAGCCACTGCTCGGTCTGGTGACTAATCCCCTGCAACAGCTCTGAGGCCGTGTGCTGTTTGTCCCCAAGGCAGATCAGCTTCAGCACGGCCTGTTGACGCTTCCCCACTGCAGTGCTACACTGCTTCCAGCTACCGGCTGATGGGTGAGTGGCGCTGCGCGCAGAGAATTCGGAGGTGGAAACGGAGGAGGAGGTGCCAATAACGTAGGTGCTGGCGGAAACCCTGATGGAGGTAGGGCCCGCAATCCTCGGCGTGGGTAGCACCCGTGCCATCCCAGGGTCCGAGTCGCTCCCAGCCTCCACGACATTCACCCAGTGTGCCGTCAGGGAAATGTAGCGTCCCTGGCCACAAGCACTTGTCCATGTGTCAGTCGTTAAGTGGACCTTCCCAGTAACTGCGTTGGTCAGGGCACGGGTGATGTTACGGGACACATGGTGGTGTAATGCGGGGATGGCACACCGGGAAAAGTAGTGGCGGCTGGGGACCGCGTACCGAGGGACAGCTGCTGCCATCAGGCTGCGGAAGGACTCAGTGTCCACAAGCCTAAATGGCAGCATTTCGATGGCCAGTAATTTGGAAAGGTGTGAGGTTAGTGCTATGGCCTGTGGGTGGGTGGCTGGGTATTTTTGCTTGCGCTCAAATGCCTGGGGTAACGACATTTGGACGCTGTGCTGGGACAGGGAAGTGGATGTGGTCGCTGATGGTGCTTCAGATGGTACAGGTGCAGGGCGGGAGGTATGCGGGCCTGCGCCTTCGACAGGCGATTGGCCGGCACCGAAAACAGGGGAAGAGGAGGCAGTGGTGTGGCCTGCAGACACAGATGGGCGATCCAGGCGTTCCTCCCACTTATTACGGTGCTTGGATGCCATGTGTCGGATCATGCTGGTGGTGGTGAGGTTTCTAGTGTTCATGCCTCGGCTCATTCTGGTGTGGCACAGGTTGCAAACTACAATTCTTTTGTCGTCCGCACTTTCCTTAAAAAAACGCCATACCGCGGAACACCTACCCCTTGGCAAGGTAGATTTACGCAAGGGGGTGCTCCGTGGAACATTTGCGGGCCGGTTTGGTGCGGTCCGCCTTCTTTCTGTAGCCACACCACTGCCTCTTCCAGCCTGTTGCGGTGCTGCAGATGGCTCACCCTCAGGACTGCTGTCATCGCTCGGCTCTACACCTTCCCAGGTGGGGTCAGTCACCTCATCGTCCACCAAGTCCTCCTCCACTTCCTCACTCTGATCATCCTCCTCATGTCTTGATCCCACCACATACTCAGTCATTGACAACTGTATAACATTATCCTCAACAAGGTCTTGAGACAGTAATAGTGGTTGATTTAATGGCAACTGTGTCTCATCATCATCATCATCATCCACTACTTCCTTTGACCTTAAATGCCGTTCACATCTGTCATCTTCTTGTGATTGGGTACCCTCTAGAGGTTGTGAATCAGGGCACAAGATGTCATGTTCCTCTGCAAGCGTGCTTGGAGAGAGGGTCAAATGAAGGATTGGTGATGAGACGAGCTCCTCACTATATCCCAGTGTGGGATCACTTCTTTGACCAGACCGTGTATGGTGGGAGGAAGGATGATCAGAGTGAGGATTATGTTGACCAGACTCTTGGCTACTGAGAGTGGACTTGGTGGAAGACAGGGTGGTGCTTAACCGACTGGAAGCAGTATCAGCTGACATCCAACCGACCACCTGTTCGCAGTGGTCGGACCTCGAGAGTGATGTCCTGCGACGCCCTGTAAAATTAGACATGAAGCTAGGTATGGTGGATGTCTTTCTTTCTTGTGCTCTGGCACCAGGCACAGTTTCTCCGCGTCCTGACCCGCGCCCTGAACTATCAGGATCACGTCCACTTCCCCGTCCCTTTTTACCCGCCTTCTTCATCTTACACGGAATATGTGACTTTGATATTTGAGTTTGAAGACTTAACAGTATTTCTTCCTATTCTGCAACTGTGCAGAGTACACAGAATAGGCTGCTAAACTGCGGTGACGCACACTGAATGGAATATGTGACTTTGATATTTTACTTTGAAGACTTAACAGTATTTCTTCCTATTCTGCAACTGTGCAGAGTACACAGAATAGGCTGCTAAACTGCGGTGACGCACACTGAATGGAATATGTGACTTTGATATTTTAGTTTGAAGACTTAACAGTATTTCTTCCTATTCTGCAACTGTGCAGAGTACACAGAATAGGCTGCTAAACTGCGGTGACGCACACTGAATGGAATATGTGACTTTGATATTTTAGTTTGAAGACTTAACAGTATTTCTTCCTATTCTGCAACTGTGCAGAGTACACAGAATAGGCTGCTAAACTGCGGTGACGCACACTGAATGGAATATGTGACTTTGATATTTTACTTTGAAGACTTAACAGTATTTCTTCCTATTCTGCAACTGTGCAGAGTACACAGAATAGGCTGCTAAACTGCGGCGAAGCACACTGAATGGAATATGTGACTTTGATATTTGAGTTTGAAGACTTAACAGTATTTCTTCCTATTCTGCAACTGTGCAGAGTACACAGAATAGGCTGCTAAACTGCGGTGACGCACACTGAATGGAATATGTGACTTTGATATTTTAGTTTGACGACTTAACAGTATTTCTTCCTATTCTGCAACTGTGCAGAGTACACAGAATAGGCTGCTAAACTGCGGCGAAGCACACTGAATGGAATATGTGACTTTGATATTTTAGTTTGAAGACTTAACAGTATTTCTTCCTATTCTGCAACTGTGCAGAGTACACAGAATAGGCTGCTAAACTGCGGCG
The DNA here is from genome assembly GCA_037306005.1 of Rhinophrynus dorsalis. Taxonomy (NCBI): domain Eukaryota; kingdom Metazoa; phylum Chordata; class Amphibia; order Anura; family Rhinophrynidae; genus Rhinophrynus; species Rhinophrynus dorsalis. Next base: position 249,641,356 of record CM074721.1, read on the forward strand.
AAGCACACTGAATGGAATATGTGACTTTGATATTTTAGTTTGAAGACTTAACAGTATTTCTTCCTATTCTGCAACTGTGCAGAGTACACAGAATAGGCTGCTAAACTGCGGTGACGCACACTGAATGGAATATGTGACTTTGATATTTGAGTTTGAAGACTTAACAGTATTTCTTCCTATTCTGCAACTCTGCAGAGTACACAGAATGTGCTGCTAAACTGCGGCGAAGCACACTGAATGGAATATGTGACTTTGATATTTTAGTTTGAAGACTTAACAGTATTTCTTCCTATTCTGCAACTCTGCACAGTACACAGAATGTGCTGCTAAACTGCGGCGAAGCACACTGAATGGAATATGTGACTTTGATATTTTAGTTTGAAGACTTAACAGTATTTCTTCCTATTCTGCAACTCTGCACAGTACACAGAATGTGCTGCTAAACTGCGGCGAAGCACACTGAATGGAATATGTGACTTTGATATTTGAGTTTGAAGACTTAACAGTATTTCTTCCTATTCTGCAACTCTGCACAGTACACAGAATGTGCTGCTAAACTGCGGCGAAGCACACTGAATGGAATATGTGACTTTGATATTTTAGTTTGAAGACTTAACAGTATTTCTTCCTATTCTGCAACTCTGCACAGTACACAGAATGTGCTGCTAAACTGCGGCGAAGCACACTGAATGGAATATGTGACTTTGATATTTTAGTTTGAAGACTTAACAGTATTTCTTCCTATTCTGCAACTCTGCACAGTACACAGAATGTGTTGCTAAACTGCGGCGACGCACACTGAATGGAATATGTGACTTTGATATTTTAGTTTGAAGACTTAACAGAATGTGCTCTAATCTGCAACTTTGCACACTAAACAGAATGTGCTCTAATCTGCAACTTTGCACACTAAACAGAATGTGCTCTAATCTGCAACTTTGCACACTAAACAGAATGTGCTCTAATGTGCAACTTTGCACACTAAACAGAATATATGAAATTTTTTTTTTTTGTTTTTTTCCCCCCACACAAAATAACCTGCTGCCCCCACACACAGTAGTCCTAAAAAGGACTTTTGGTTCTTTTTTTTTCACAATTTTGCTTTTTTTCTCCCTACACTGACTTTCCCTTCCTATCCTCATCTCTCCCTGGCTAAGACTGAGCCGAACTCGCTGGTCAGGTGCTATACAGCACCCGACCACGGGTTCTGGCCAGCCAATCAGTGTAATGCCAGCAGCCAACATGGCTGCTGGCATTACACTGATGTCAGAGCCTCCCTGCACGTTTATTGGCTGCGCAGCAGCCGCAAAACGTGCGGGGAGGAGACCCGAACATGGCGGGCGAGCACATGCGGTACTCGTACGAGTACCGCCATGTGCCGAGCAGAGCGATGCTCGAGCCGATCCGAGCATCGGCCGAGCATGCTCGCTCAACACTAATAGATAGAAAGATAGATAGATAGATATGGATATAGAATTATTATTTATTAAAATAAAAATAAAAAAGAGAGAAAGGTATTTTGCAAATCGGCGGGCGTTTTTGAGTTTTATCGCTGGAGGGTGTATTTGCAGATGATAGCTATGATGGTAAGAGGTATTTTGGGCTTGCGGCTGGTAGGTCAGAGGAGAATATATATTTATATATGCCCATAATGGTTAATAAAAGTTTATCATTTATGGTATAATGTTAAATGTATCGGTGATAATAATAAATGCTGTGGTCTTACCACCACATTTTAGTTGTTGTTTTTTTATTATGTTTAAGGTTTATATAAGCCACATATAGCCCCCATGCACTAACTGAGCAAAATATCACATGTAAAATGTAATGAGTTACTCAAACAAGGGCACACCTTTGTGTATGTGTATAAAATGCACTGTACTTTAGATCCTGTGACAAAATTTGCAATGAGGTGAGAAGTTGCGTATTTAATTTTAGAATCCTGCTTGCAGGTATTACACATTCAGCTGATATGTTCTATAAATAAAATGTTATTTGTCATTGAAAGACCTCCTTTTAAATATTTTATTTATATCTGGCCTACAGTACATGTCTGCAAAACCTCTAAATAGGGGGACATTAAGCTTTGGCTCTCTAGTTGTTGGAAACTGCAAGTCCATCAACTAAACAAGTTAACAGCTAGCTTGGGATAATGGGAGTTGTAGTCCCAAACAGCTAGGAAGCCAAAGACTGACTATTCCAATCTGAATCTGTGGCAAGCAACCTTAGGCCCTCCAGCTATCCAGCCTTTGAACTGGAGGTGATAAAAATTGTAGTCATGTACAGCTAGAGAGCCTCAGATTGATCACCACTAAATGGTTACCAGTTAGCTATTATAACAGGTCATTAATTTTCTGTAATATTTAATAATCAGAGCATTATTTTTTTCATTGCTAGGGTATGCATAATATGCATTTTTAGCGCCAGAGAATATGACCGATGCAATACATAGCACTCTGTGGCACACCTTTCTGTCAGTCGAAGTTTTAACCTCTTTGATGTAAGGAATGTCACCAGATTACATTACTTGATAGAAATTATGATACGTGAAATCACATGTGCTTTGTATCAGCAGACAGGGACACCAGTTTTCCTTTGCAGCCCTCAGTTCCTGGTCAGGAAGTTGTATACTGCTGTATAAAACAGTGAGGGCAACATGAGGCCCTCCAGCTGCTACCAGACTACAATTCCCATTATTCTCTGCCAGCCAAAGGCTCAGGCACTCTGCCTGCTTCAGTCTGAAAAAACTGCCAGGTACTATCATGTCTGCCTCCATGGACATGACTTCTAGGACTGAGTGAAGATGTTATCACTTGTACAGACATATTAAAGGTGATATTTTGACCACCAGTGCTAGAAGAATATTTTTTACAAATGATTTTACAGTATATGACTTTAAATGAATATAACTCTGTTTCAGTTTTATGTGACAGTGTTCTTTTAAGATCCCAAAGATTTGTGTTTAATGCTGATGATTAAAGTGGACCTGTCACCTAAAGATCTTTATTATTTTGTAGCACAGTGTGGCATTTAACCATTTGAGTTTCCTGGAGGGCTATCTTTTGACACTCAATGGCTCATATGCTCAGAAGAAAGTAGAGCAGCTCTGGAGTAAACCAACTATGCCATAAGGGAGAAATAAAATACACTAAATATAAATTGATTTAAATGGGGCTTTTATCCCATTGAATGATATAGAAGTCTCCATTACACTGCATAGTATTCACATGTTTAACCCCCCCCCCCACACACACTTTTTTATTTGTCCACTAGGGTGCAGTTATTTTGCTCCAAAGTTGTACTGCTTTTGTACATAAGGCCCACACTGCGAGATGAATGGCCCATAGGAGTAAATTAACTGCACCACAGGGGACATATACACATTCCTGTTAAATTAATTGGTAGAGAGATCTCCAATCTTCACAATGCACTGAAGACCTCTCTAGCATTCAAGGGGTTAAAAAGCTCTAGTCAAGTGCAGGGGAATTTAGGGATTTTTAAGGTGTAGTTGGTTGACTACAGAATAACTCCAGTTTGCTCTTATACATATGGGCCAAAGATCTCTAAACAGAGCTCACATGATTGGTGCATTTCACACCTAATATGCACTGCCCAGAGAATTAGCATAAAGTGCCACCATGTGTCATCAAAATATAATAGTTACTTTCTCAAAAAGTATAACATATACAAGTTGATTTTCATTTGAAGATTTGAAGTTAAGGTTGAACTTGACAGACTTTTTTCCAACTAATTTACTATGTAACCGTGCAACTATGCAAACTATGTTGAATTATCTGTAAAGCAAACAAAACCTGTTTTAGGATGGCAGGTCCACTTTATGTAGTTATAGCCTTAAAATCTGACCTGCAGGTTTGTTCAGGATCTGGAGATGAGAATCACTGTACTATAGTTTCTATAGAGTGCTCTGTGGCAGGTTGGTATGTGTCTAATACTCAACTTGCTTTTTTTCTCAAGAATCAGATCTGTAGGTTTCCTAACAGACACAAGTTACATACCTCCCAAGTGTCCCTCTTTAGGAGGGACAGTCCCTCTTTTAGCCCCAAATCCCTCTGTCCCTCTTTCCCACTCTGATGTCCCTCTTTTTAGGAGATCAGATTGCTTGGTGTGTATATAAATGTAGCATATTGCTCTACAGCAATATAACTCAAATTATTGTTTGTTTAAATATCAGTATATGTGTTTAAATCTGTGTAAATAAAATACTTTGGTCTTGTTATAAGTAATTTATTAGGATACACAAGGCGGTATCAACAGGTCATGAAATAGCCTAAAAATTCATGGAAAAGCCCAGCCCACCAGCCACACCCCCAGCAACACCCCCTAAAACACAAGTGTCCCTCTTTGACAATTTGAAATGTTGGGAGGTATGAAGTTATATAAGAAACATCAATTTACAAATGTGTTTATAAATCTTCCACTGGTTCAGAAAGTGAGGATTAGATGGTGAAAGAAATATGTCAATGGCCTTCAAGGTTTCAATGTACTGTATCTACCACAAATGTAACAACTAACAGTGCTGTCAAATACCAAGGTTATCTCACCAAAGTAGGTGAAAGGACGCTGGAAATGCAATTGTTGTAAGGACGCTGGAAATGCAATTGTTGTTTAAATCTTATTTTATTTTAAATCACAGGGTCTTATGTTCAAGAGAAAAGTGGAGTAATTCAGGGGCAAACCAACTTCACCACAAGGAAGAAATAAAGAGCCCCATTGAGTTAAATGGAGGTTTTAACCCATTGAATGCCAGAGACCTCTCCAATGCATTACAAAGCAATGACTTGGAGTCCGTTATAAAATTCAAGGCATTCAATTGACCCAGTTAATTAATTGGTAGTTTAGGAAATTTGTATTTATCCCTTCTGATTAATAAGGAAAAACGGAATGAGCAAAATGATTCTGTAAGTTCTGAATGTATGTGAAACAGGCCTTTTCGCAGACACAATGCACCTCTCTCCAAACATATTTTGTTTTATATTTTGCTTGCAGAACAAGTAATCACCATACCTGGGAATTTTTTCTTTTGGACTCCCCGACGAGGAGAGTCATGTTGTGCCGCTGGAGGAGAAAAATGACGTGATTCATGTCAAAAATGGGCAGGGCTTAATCACGAGTGGGGGGCAGGAATTATAAAAAGCAGAAAATGTATGATGTAGGCTGGGGAAGGAGGAGAAGAGGACAGGGAGTGGGAGGAACAGACTGGGAAGGAGCAGCAGTGGTCAGATTATTCATTATAAACTCCCTATATCCAGAGAATCAGTCTCTGCCCCAGAGACCCGGCAGCAAAAACGGAAGTCTCCAGGGAAAATCCAGAGATTACCCAGCTATGGTAATCACAGACAAAATAGGTTTGCTTACTGTCAGATGTCAATCAAATAGGTTCCTGTCCAGATCTCTCATCTGAACAAGGTAGGAGAGCTTCTTCTGTGGGTTAGTAGGCATGAGGGACTACTACACAACTCTCTGCCTTTCTTTCACTTTCCCTGCTTTGTCCATCTCTTCATCTCCTGCTCTGCCTCACTCTCTGTCCTTATCTTTCACCTAAGCTCTGTTTGTCACACTTCCCACCTCTCTCTCTCTCTCTCTCGCTCTCCCATTTTCCCACAGCAGGGGTTATTGTCTAAAGTAAAAGCTAACAAGTCACTTCATTCTGTAATAGTGTATTACCCTGTTGGAGGCCTGTAATGATGTGTTGTTCTGCTGGTGTCATATAATACCATATACAAAAGGTACCAGGTAATTTATTGGCATGACCTTGCTGAAAATCAGCCCCATCCCACAGTCCTAAACCTCACCTTCCTATGATTCCAAATTCTCAAATAATGTACTTTCCTCACATGGAGAGTTTCTCAATGTATTTCTTCCATGCTAGTATTAAAGTAATTCCCGTATTCAACTTTATTTAATATTGTAGAGGTTACAAAAAATAAAGTATTTGGAGAAAGTGCCATCTCTCAAACCCTTACGGTTTGAGAGATATTCACCACTAAATTTTCCCCCTTGCCCCCAGCGCTCTGCTGACAGCAGGAGCCCGGTCCTGGGACCAGCCGGTGGCTCTGCAGCAGAGCCAAACTCGCTTTATTTAAAAAAAATTACTTCATTGGAACAGTCTACAAAGTGTGCCTGGTTTGCAAGCACACTTTATAGACCATTCCATTGAAGTAGTTCTTTTTAAATAACACGATTTCGGCTCTACTGAAGAGCCTCCTTGAGTTGGCCAACTTTACAACTGACAGCAGGAAAAGGGAAACTTTAGAGGTGAATAATATGGCACGTTCTCTAAATACTTTAGTTTTGTAATTTCTACAATATTAAATAAAGTTAAATACGGGCATTAATGACTCTTTAAAGGACTGCCAGTTTCCCTATATCTTGTCAGTCTCTGCTTGGGCCATTGCCTGAGACACACTGAGGTAAATTTGAACAGAGACTGGCTTTTATATGGCCAGTCTCTGTTCAAAATCGTTTCTATGCTTCCATTGGCAGGGATGTAGGTTTACACACGTCCCAGCCAATCAGCTTCTAGCAGGAGAGATGACGAAACCCCACATCCCAGCCAATGGAACTGTGGGAACCATTTTGAACAGAGACTGGCCATATAAAAGCCAGTATCTGTTCAAATTTACCTCAGTGTGGTATATGGGGGGGGGGATTTTTCATCTGCTTTTCTGATCCCGCCACAGGGGCAATGATATTTATGGGGCATATATCATTTTACATTTTATTTCTTTTTACAGTGAGGCATGACATTTGTGGAAGACTAAGAAGAAGGAAGATAAGAAGAAAGACAATAAGAAAGAAGATCACTGATGAAGAGGATAGAAAATTACAGATGAAGACACTTAAGCTATGGGGCATGTGTGTTAAGATAGTGTTAAGCCTAGTATTGTTTCACTTTATTGTTCGTGTTAGGGGTAGTGTAGGGTTAGTGTTTGGGAGGGTGACTGTGTTTGAGCTCACACTCAGTGTTGACACTGTCAAACACTGAGCGGTAACTGTTTTGCTTTGACGTTCCCATTTCTCATGCTATTTAGCATGAGTTTTAGGAACAAAAACACACAATGAACATTGGGCTCTATATCCCAACACTCATCATGATTTCTGTTTGTAAGGCTATTGGATTCCCATGGCATCACTCTGTGTATGTACCGTTCAGTACCAGTTTTAGCCCTACCAACAGCTTTACCAGGGTCTATTAAATAGAGCCCTAAATATCTCTTCAAAATCTGCTTACATTTTAGCTGATCCTTCAGTGCTCGTAATACAGTATGTTTTGAACAAAAGCATAAAACCTGCCCCATAACCAGCTTAAGAGGGAGGTCCCTACCAGATGAAACTCCACATTATATACTGTATGCTGGAGCACTTGCATGAGCAAAACAAAGCTATCAGGGGTGCTCAAACTGATTCAATGGAACACTAAGGGTTCCACAGTAGTAATGTCAGACAGTGGAAAAGGACTACCATGGTCATTTTTGTATGTGTGATTCTTTGACTACCAGTGGATGAGGCAAGGGTTGAAACATTTCAAAGTTTACAATCTTGTAATAAGCATTGGAATCTAGTCCTCTCTAAAGAAAAAATATTAATTATTAGATAGAGTTGCCTATAAATATTAGTAATTATTTATTCTTAACTTCTTGATACCAACTAGTTTTTCAGTACATTTTATAAAGATTTTATGTTAACCACCTGGATTCTAGAGCGGTCACCAATGCATTGCAAAGGATTGCATTGGAGAGATCATTAGCATTTAATGGTAAAAGAGTTTGATTGTTAAGGTTCAGGGGGAATACATTGGAAAGAAAAATATTATTTACCCATTTATTGCCCATTATTTGCATTTTCACTTATGTGGATATATTATTTTTTGTTGATGGGAATATTTAAGATTACTGACGATCATTTTCTTTCATTGTTTAAACTGCATCTTCACCACGGACTTCCACATTCACCATCTGATATTGTGGAATTTTCTATATCTGCCCCTCTCTGTAGTGTCCATTGGTTGAGAGATGTAATGATGGTTTTGTCCACTTGGTCTATATACATGTAGTTCTCTTTGTATTATTATCACAGAGTCCATAGTATTTGTTGATATTTTAAGTTTTATATTTTGATGTGCAATGTTTTTATTAAAATCAATTATACCATTTCAAGTATTTATCTACTTACAGAGTTTATGCAATTTAAGTTGGCGCTTCAAATATATTTTTATAGAGTTGTTTTAGATTTATCCAACTCCTAGATGGGAGGGGGCTAATATATGTTATAGGTTTGATCTACATCTTGTTTTTTAGGAGATACTATGGGCACTGGGGAGACATGTACAACAGATATTTGTGAGCTAAACTGATACCATGTTAATATACTATATATTTATATCACTCTGCATAATGAAGCAGTGTGAAACAACCGCAAGGAGAAAACTATTTAGCTACATTGTATAAATAAGACTCTTCATCTCTAACATAAAATAATGTTGTATTGTATAGTAACTTGTTACAGATTTAGTGCACAGTTTTATTAATGTTTCCCTTTTATCCAGTTGGAGTTGTATGTGTGTGGATGTGTGCTTCAAACTTCCACCGATAACTTTCTTTGGTATAAAAATATTCAAAGTTTACATAATCTTACATTTCGATAGCTGTTTACTTTTCTGCTGCACCTAAAGAAACACAAAATGACGGACCTGTAAAATAAAATGAAATTCTGTCATTCCTGCTTCCACAATTGTTTAAATCAATTTGCTATAAGCTGGCACATGTCAGTTATATGCACATAAAACTTATGTATGTATCTTTATTTATATGGCGCCACACAGTGTACGCAGCGCCTTACAACAGACATATGTTATAATAAATAAGAGGGGATGAAATAAGTGCGACATTCATAGAAACAATGGGAGAGAGGTCCCTGCCCCAAGGAGCTTACAGTCTAAATGGATGAAGGGAGACATACAATGGGGTAAGAGGGTGTTATGTATTTGCTTTTGTTTGTCAGTAACACTTGACAGCTATGTAAATATATTGAAGCTACCTGTTGAGTAGGAAATGCTATTTAAATATATTACAGAATATTCCAACTCGAGTCACAAACGTTTTGAAAGTTTTGTAGATAAATTAATCATTTACATTTTTATTACACACACAAATAAATGAATTGAGAATAAGTAGCTCAGTAGAAAAAATAAACCTCCTCTAGAATTTTTTTGCCCTTACCCTTTTCTGCTAGAATATCCTATGGAGGCATGAATGGATTACAGTGATAAGCAACATGTCACCCTTTGAGGCTAAAGTGCTAAGACACAGGAACAATTCTGCAGAATATCAACTGCCTATAGGGGACAAATAAACCTGCCTATTGATTTAACATTTAACCTCCTTAAATGCTTTACAGTGTATTAGAAATCTCTCAAGCATGCAAGGGGTTAAAAGTCCCATTTAAATTATAAAAAATTGGAGACTTTTTATTTCATCCCTATGTTTCAGTTTTAGTGCTCCAGAATTTTTCCTGTTGTGCAGTTCTTCTTAGAACATCAGTCTCAGTGTGTGTATTTTCAATGCTTAATGATACAGTCAGAGTAGAGTATTGTTCACATACCTGATTGATTAGAGGAGCAATATCATCTTCCCTCCCCATCTCCTGCATGTTTAGGGGGTCATTTTAATGTCCAATGCACTCTTTTGTAAGTCATACAGGAGGTTTAGTCCTACAAATTATTGGCAAAGTTCAAAGTAACATTGCTGGTTTCACAACAGCAATAGAACCCTCAGGACAGATGTGGAGCTAATAGACCATCCCTATAAGCCAGGATAGAAATCCAGTTGGTAGAATGAACTTCTCTACAGAACAAACACACAAGAGAAAGACCTGAGTGCATAACTAGGTACATGAAAAAGCAGAGAGAATCGGGAAAGCATAGAAAGAATAGGCAGGCTGGTGGGAGGTCAAGGTAGGACAAGAAAAAACTCAAAACCAGAGGACAACAATAAGCAATACACAATCTCAAGGCAGGATGTGCAGTTTCTTTCCCCATGCTTTCCTTTTTCCATCACTCTGGTACAGGTTAATCTTCATCTCATCTGTCCATAAGACTTTATTCCAGAACTCTGTATGTTTTTATGTAGATTTTAGCAAACTGTAATCTTGCCTTTCTTTTCTTGAGGATTACCAGTGGTTTGCATCTTGTTGTAAACACTTGTGGTTATGCAGAGTAGCCTTGTCTTTATGGTACCCTTTGAAAATTCTATGCCTACATTTTGGAGAGTGTTCTTGATCTGTTCTACAGTTGAAAAGGTGCTTTCTTCTCAATTGCAGGCATTCTTCAGTCATCCACCATTGCTTTACCTGTAGGTGGAGCAGTTGGCTTTAACAGGTTGGCTCTTGAAGTCAGAATTGTAAATAAGAAGGGTTTTTTCCAACTTTGTCATTGCTAGCATGCTACATGCCCACAAGCTGACCTCTTCCAATATATATCACAGAGCATGGTCCCTCTTCTATAAAAGGTGTGAGGATCAGGAGTCATTGCCATGACCTTTTTGGATTCCTGGCCTTTCTTCAAGATGGTCTCCAGAAACAGTTGGGTCTTAGTTCTATTAAAGTTCAGATTTCAGCTATTTCCGTCCTTTTCCAGAAGCTTATCACTTTGATGACAGATGTGTACGCTTTTTCGAGGATTAACTCTTGTCTGCTCTTTCTTTGTAGGACCCAGTTCCACTGTAAGACATAAATTTGGTTCTGGGAGGGCTGCAGAAGTCTCATTTCAAGCCTTCATGTGTGGTTTTCCTTGCTTTTCTTAATGCTTAAGATTGCCTTTCTCTTGGCTACTATTTCAAATCAGTGGGTGGCCTAACTTCAGGCCTTATCCTGTATGTCATCTTTTTCTGGTTTTCTACCTTGTCAAGGTGGTTCTAAGGACTACCTTAGGGTAGCTCCCTAAGGTTGTTTCTGAGTTTCACATGAACCAGGAAATTGTTCTTCTGTCTCTTTGTACAGCTCCTGTCAATTAAGAGAAACAGGATCTTCATATTTTGAATGTTATTCAGTGCTTGAAGAATTATGTTCATCATCCATTTCATAATCCATAGCATTTTCATAAATCTGATTCTCTGTTTGTTATCCCTGTGGGCCTGTGTTCATACTTGACTGTATCCAAGGTAACAGTGGCTCCCTGGATCAAGGCAACCATTCGCCAAGCATATCTTCTTCTGAAGAAATCAGTGCCATTTCTGGTTATGGAGCATTAGGCAGGATGGTGGGCCCATCATGGGTCTATAAGAATCATGCTTCTGTGGAGCAATTATGTAAGGCAGCGACATGGTCATCCCTTCACTTGTTTGTGAAACACTACCATGTTAATTGATGGAAGTTCCTACATGCTGTGGTGCCTTTTTAGGCATTGTTCCTGATTCCTATTGGACAAGTACCATGCTGGTTTCTGTTCTTTTGGATTGTAGGGTTTGGGACCATTGACAGCTTAACTTCATGATGTACCAGTTAATTTCCATTGTACCTGGTCTGTGTTTTGAGAGTTTTTCCTCTTTCCTTCACTGGAATCATTGTGGATGCTGTTGATTATCTCCATGGTTCCTGTGTTCCACATAGGATGTAAGAGAAAAGGGGGTTTTTGTGTACTTACAGACAAATAGTATTGTCTTGGTCCATGTGGAATGCATGATTTCCCTCCCAGAGAAAAAAACACTTGTTTGAGTCCTAGGAACGGGGGTCCTCTTGCATTTTATGTTCTGGTGATTCTTATTGTTGTTCCTCTTCTATTTTTTTCTTTATCTCAACTTTACTAACATCAAAATTGGCGGTGTAGGGTGGTACATAATGGAAGTACCCTGCCATCTGAGGAGGGAACTTCATCCCATGGTTCCTGTGTTCCACTTCAGTAAGTACATTGAAGTACATAGGTTTATATTAAATATAAGAATTTAGCACTATTTTTCATACAAATTTTTCCATGGTTCATATGAGTATATTTCTGTAACAAGTTATCATTTACCTGTGAGCCAAGCTTGGGGTGAGGATGGAGTTTGCTTTGCTGTCTTGAAACACGTTTCCTTCTCTCTCCAGACTTTGCTCATAGAATAAGGTGTCCGTATAGATGTTAACAGACATATCTTACATCATATATCAAAACAAAGAAAAGTAATATAACTTTTCATGAATACCCGTACCCAAACCACACTCCAAAAAGATACAACAAGCACTCTGACAGTTCTCATTCTGCATATCTCTTATACAGGCTAACTGAGACAGGATATTGCAGTAATGATGTGGGTATTCCAACAATATACTAATGGTGTGCATGGGGATCACAGACTACCTGTACATTCATGTTTAACTAGATAAATAGAAATATGTATATTTTCATTATTTTAATTTTTATTATAAAAAAACAGCCCTGCAAATTATTTTATACCTGGCCTTGCTAATCATAGAACCTGCTTTGTATTCTGGCGATAAAAGGACACCTACACTCCTTTCACTCTGCCCATTGACTAGAGAACCAAATATATTCACAGTCATTATTCCAAATCACATCCAAGACTTGAATCACACTTTCAAAAAAATTGGGTTGGCTCAGCTTAATGACAATAAAACTGGCTGACTTTTTATTGCTAACCCTCTCTGGTAAGGCCTGGGTCTTTCCAGGTGTACGTACTAGGCTCTCCCCAGTCTAATCATATAGTCACAACATGACCTGCCAACTGAGCCTAAGTCACTCAAGAATATCACATTTCCTTACTTCAAGCCTTGCATTCCTCCTCAAAACTATGATCTGAGATGCTACCATTACTACTACCCAAACATTATATTGTGTTACTACAGAAACAAATAACCTCAAGATGATCTGTTTTTAGAAACAGAAGCTACAATATTCCAAAAAATGCAAGGGCAAGGACAAGTGGTACAATGAGAAATGTAGAAACAGAAGCCTACAACTTTAAACAGAGCAATACACCACAAAAAACATGGCAACATTTTTTGGCAAATGTGACCTTGGAAATTTGAGATTCTTTGCCTATGTCTGGCACACATATTTCTCCAGTTTGGCCAGTTCAGCATTAATTGTCATGCCAAGGCATGAGTTGGCCCTCTGGGTTGTATAATTTGTTTGTTTGTTTGCTGACCTGTATGTTATTCAAAGTGCACCAGTCCTAGGCCTCTGCTCTCATGGGATTCATCCAGGGGACAGTCAAATATTATGAAATAGGGAGAATATATATATATATATATATATATATATATATATATATATATATATATATAGTGTAAAATGGTTCAATACAAATATATATTCAGAATGCCTAGGTTTTACCCTTGTGGTGGGTACCAAACATGCCAGGGGAAGGTGTTCCTGCTATGAGTTACAAGAATAGTGTAACGTATTTATTGACACTCAGACACGTTAGGTTTAGGTTCAAATGCAATTTTATTAAAGAATAACAGTACAGAATACGGGTCCAGTAGGTATGAAGACAGAATACTACTGACACAGGTCAGGTTACAGTATAAGTACCCACACAGGTCCGGTATATACAATACACAATATAATACTGACATAGGTCAGGCACAGTTCGTGTGAAACCAAACTAGAAAGATAAATGTAGTTACTATTAGGCCGGGAGGACAGATAGACCCTAACAGTGCGATAGCCCTTAGTACATTCTCTACGCAGGGAGTGACACAATGGCGACTAAGGCCATGAAAGCAACGGAGGCCCTGGACAAACGGTAGACTACCGGAGCTGCCAAAGGAGGACTGCCACGGAGGCACAGAATAACGCCAATCAGGAGCTGTAACAACTGTACCCAACGTGCCAGGCACCAACCCACAATGGGTTAACGAACGCTCAGACCTGCCAGAGTTGACTGCCAGAATAGATAATGCCTGAGGTGCCCAAGATAACCCAACCTCAGCTAGGGCAGTATAGGTCAAGCTTACCGTGGTGCTACCGAATGGGTGCTACAAGCACTGGATGATAAACAAGGCACAATACTGGTCGGGTAGCAGTACAATGCTGCTGGAGCAGCAACGGAGGCAACAATGGATCTGTCCATGGACAGAAAGATCGGAGACAGGCCCTTAACCGGATACCGGATGTAACAGTGAGCAGGCCCAGGTGGGCACACAGAGCAGGAGCGACAGCCAGGCCGGGTCGGTACACAGAGCAGGGATGTCAGCCAGGCTGGGTCGGTACACAGAGCAGGAACGTCAGCCAGGCCGGGTCGGTACACAGAGCAGGAACGTCAGCCAATCCGAGTTGGTACACAGTGCAGGAACGTCAGCCAATCCGAGTCGGTACACAGAGCAGGAACATCAGCCAGGCCGGGTCAGTACACAGAGAAGGAACGTCAGTCAATCCGGTTCGGTACACAGGGCAGGAAAATACAGGCAGAGTAGACAGGCAGTCCGGGTCATACACGGGAAACACACGAATACTGGAGTCAGCACTATAAACGGGAACACCACGAAAGGGCAAAGCTGAAATGACAATGCTCAGTATTTAAGAGTTATCACTGGGCAGAGCAACACCATGTTAGTCAATAAAACTGAATCAGGAAGACGCACTATCAAAATGTTGCCAGCAATAACACGGGCACTGTGATAAATAGCCACTTTGCAACCCAGCATGTTTGGTGTCCAGATATTCACACAGAAATGAAGAATATGATTATTATAACATTATAGAGGTGTGCTGTGGGTTGCATGTTTTTGGAAGCCTTATGATTTTTCAGGTAGAACTCTGCAGTAGCATCCCTGACAGGTCTGATTGAGTGGGCTGTAAACAGTCAGGCCAGACCCCTGACCCTCCCAGGTAATACCCAGGGGGTCTGGCCTCTCAGAGGCAACTGTGGACTCCTATTTAATATGGGTTTTTGGATAAAAACAGGGAATATCTTTGTAACAACTGAAGGGGGAAATACCATCTGAAGTTCCCGCAAGGACTCTTAAAATATCGGTAATTGTATTTAAGGATTTCTTGTGTTTCTCCCATTTTATTTTATGGACTGTTTTGCCAATGTGTAATCTTTATTTGTGTATGTCCTTTATTTCTGTATTTTTGTAACCAGCACTGTGAAGCCATTTTTCAGATTAGATGTTCAATTAATCAGCTCTTGTCTCTGATCTCTAATATAAACTCACTACTCTGAAGGAAGCTCAGTTAGAACGCGCTACTAAAGGTTTAATTCTATGTCTGATTATTAAGGTAATTTTTACACTGTATTCTGTTGTGTCTGGGGTAACCTAAGACGCCCAGATATAAAGTCTTGGTGGCGGCAGCAAATTGTAGTGCTGGGGTGATAGAGCAGGAGGGATTTCAGGGGTTAATTTGGTGGTTGCTAGGAATAGTAACAGGTAACCAGGGGTCTGGTATTGTTAACCCATTCCCTCCTTCACTCTCCCCACTGTCTCAGCAGGGCCTATAGCCTTCGTGTGTGACACATATTTATAACAATACATTCATATCAAAATCATTCAGCACTTCCCTTACAAAATCCTTGTAACCATACTTATCCTCCTCATCCTACTGCCTTTGTATATCATCAGGATTACTAATTATATTGTCAGCTCTTTGGGCCAAGGCCCCCTTCCCAATGTATGATTCACTTTTCAGCACTTTTTTCCCACGCTAATAATACACTGATTGCACTTTAGTCTGATGCTCTTACTCTGCCCAGTATCTTTTTTGTTGTATTATACAATTCAATTTATTTAAAGCTGTGTACATGTATGGCACTATATAAATAAAGATATATACATACATACATAAACACATATAATTGACCCTTTGATAAACATTAAATAAATGTTCAAAGTTCATATCCAGAGTACTGGCCATGCTGCATTAGGAGTAAAGTAAGAAGCAGGCTTTATGAGGTTCATGAACCATGAAGAACTGGGGTCATTTTGGGGAACCAAAGATTTACATCGGTTTAAGTGAGACATTTAACCCTTTGTAGTCTGTAGAGGTCCCAAACACATTGATCTACAATGTGCTTGATTCCTCTCTGGCACTCAAAGGGTTCAACAAAGGGAATAATGATGAATTTTGTTTCCTCTGTGATGCAGTTGGTTTGCTTCAGTACACTTTAATTATTCTTAGTACATTATTCTCTCTCTCTCCTCCCCTGCTCTTTTCCATGTGTTTGATCTCAAATGTCCTCCTTTTCCAGCAGAGTTCAGTTTATGATTACTGGAGCCAGAGCACAAAACAAAAGCCGGAAGTGTGGAAGATTTTTGAGAATAAAAATTCATAAGCACGCTCAGTGCTCACTCTGTATTACTGATGCAAAGGGTGGAGATATATGAACGTTTACTTATACCGAACTCCTAGGATAACATGCCTAGTTATTACCCTGGCACTTTTCCACATATTGTGCCTTACCCACTATTGTTTCAGGTTTTGCCAATGGCAATGTATTAGGGACTTCTTTAGCCTACAAAGGTTAAGAATATGCCCACTCTACTTACCACACCAAAACATATTTGGGCTTCATTTATAAAATGATATACTTAAATAATTGGACACAAAGGGTTTGGACAAAGTAGGTTACATAACAAAGAAAAAGGATTCTCATATTAGGGAATGACTGTTATTATTAAGATAGGATGGTTCCTAAGGGACTGCAAATACTTCAAAATCTTTTGTTATTGTGTATCTATAGGTTTTAAAGCATGATTATTAGGCCTGACTAAAAGTGCACGAGAAGGGTTAAAATCCATTTAAATATTATATATTGATAGCCAGAAATGATACTAAATATTTGGTTCATAATTTAGTTCATAATCCCAAATTATGACAGATATGCAAGTTGCTATACCAGAGCATTATAGTTACTATACCAGAGCATTTTACCACATTTGCCTATGTAAACGTCTAACTAAAAGTGAACACAAAAATAGCTTCTAATTTTCTAGAAGCTAGACATTTGTGACTTTTTTTTTACTTTTCAAAATAAAATATTTTGAAAAAGCTGGTTAAGGGTTGATGTTATTTAAATGGTTTGGAACTTGCTGTTTTTTAGTGATATAAAAAGGTGTTTAGTTTTACCTTTAAAGACTGTGTAACACTGAGATAAGCAGTGATGTAGACTTTTGCTTCTTTTATAAATACTGTAGTTGCAACTTGCATGGTGGACCTCATTTCATCTTAACCCTTTGAGTGCCAGAGGGGTACGCAACGCATTGCTTTGCAATGTGTTGCGTACCCCTCTGGCACTCAAATGGTTAAAGTCTTCTTGTTTTGTTTTTTTGTTGTTTTTTTTTTCTTGGTTTTTAATTATTCAATTCAGAATAATGGCTGTGGATTATGGGAATTGTAGTCTGAACAGCTAGAGGGCCTCAGGTTGCACACAAATGGTCTACACATTGTTTCCCTGAAGAAAGGCACACGAGACAGTCGAAATGTCACAGGGTAGTTTGATTTGCTGTTCATGTGAATTTATTAACTTGTTTTAAAATTGGATCATTTAGATTTTTGTGACATAAAATAGCAACCCCTCTTTTCTTTTTTGACCCACATACTTGTTTATGACTTGATTCCTTTTTGAACCTACGTATATTCTTTGTATGGTATGATATTTCTATTTGTGACTTGTCAACAAATGGACATACTAAATCTTTTTAGCCAATATGGCTACATTAGTTCTCCATTTACTAATCTGTCTGCCAACTGCTGCATGTTCTTCACACTTTATATTTAACAGGTTGATAAGTGCAGTTTTTAAACTTTTCATTAAACTTCGAGTGCCAGAGGGGTATACAACACAATGTGAAGCAATTGGTTGGATAACCCTCTTTCATGCAAACGGTTAAAAGAGCAGCAAACCTTTATTATGAAAATTATTTTTAGGGCTTTTTCTGATATGTAAAACAGCAGTATCCCACTGCTAGAAGATGCGTTGTTGCAGTGTTACTACATTTTAACCCACTGAGTGCCAGAGGGGTTAAGCAACGCATTGCAAAGCAATACGTTGCGTACCCCTCTGGCACTCAAAGGGTTAATCTATTAGGGGTTTTTTTTTGTTTTTTTTTACAGTAACAGAGTCGACTGGTGTTCAGACCTTTATTTTAATGCATTCTATGGGAGAGGTGAGCTACTGGCTAGAGTTCTCCATAGAATGTGATAGGAACAGCTCCTCCATAAGCTGACAGCAGTGAACCTTGTTTTACTCAGTAAGAAAAGCTGCTCATTTTTTTTCATAGTAAAACTTTACTGATCCTATAATTATTATGACAATGTGACCTTTATTAGTTTTTTAAGTTTTCAGAATGACCTTTTATGAAATTATAGCTATAAAATAATTAAACAGTTAAACGGTTATAAACTAAATTACTCTGAAGTTTTAATTAATTTGAATTCTGTATTAAATATGTTAAATTGGATTTTACCTCAAGATTTTGATAGTCATATTGGTCCTGGAGAACTTGTAGTTAGGAGTATCTTTTAGTTGATCAGTTTAATTGATCTTTGTAATGTGGAGAGATTTGTAAACAGCAGAGGTTTCGTCCATCAGGTGGGAAAGAGAAGCCACCACGGTTTGAATGCTCTGTTTTCTATGAACAACTATCATCCACTAGAACAAACCTGAAACACCAGGGGCTGGATTCTATTACAGCTGATAATTTTATCACTGCTTTTTCCCCATAGACTTCAATAGGAAAATGTTTGATAAAACGGGTGTTAACATTTAGCACCTGCAAAAGAATCTGGCCCCAGGGCAGTTAAATAAATTAGGGAATGAAGTGTGTAAAAAGGGAAGTAGAAAACAGTTATTAATGCAGAAATGGAAAAGGAAAGGGCTTATAGGAAGAAACAAGAGGGAAAAGGTGGGAAGAAAGAAAAGTAGGAAAGAGAAGAAGGTTGAAAGGAAGTAGAATGGGAGTAATATGAAACAAAGGGGGTTATTCACTAAGGAGTGATAAATCAGTGATAAAGTGGTGATGACTTCTCTGGTGACATCACTTCTCCAATTCCTGTTATTCTATGGAGCCAATGCATTAAGGTTTTGTTGGAGATCTTAGTGCATAAGCCCTATAGAATAACATAGGAACTGGAGAAGTGATGTCACTGGAGAAGTTATTACACATGACCACCTCTTTATCACGCCTTAGTGAATAACCCCCCCAGGTCTTCTACCACCCTACATTAGAAAACCATGTAAATATTGCTGAGCCATTAATGGTGTATATATAAATGGAGGCCAATGTGAAAACTGTTTTGCTCCTCAGAATGACTGAAAATCAACAGAAAATGTTTATATTTCTATTTGAAACATTAACTGAGCCCCAAAATAAGTCTTGGCCTGGTACATTGCACCTATTACATAAATGGCAGTTCTGTTCATGGGGAAAATGAAGAAAGGTGCACAGATGGTATGATATAATATATATGTAAGTGGGGCTTAAATATTCATCCGACTGAACCTGTTCAATTGAATAATAATTTAAAATGGAAATAATGCAAACAGCAGAGAAGCACAAGAAACATAATAATGAATCCATAAGAAATGTAAAAAAAAATTAGCATTGTTACAGGTTTGCCATCAAATCAGACACCAGAAAAGTAATTCCTTTCCAGTAAGCCATAGGAGTCCAGCTCTGAAACCAGACACCTGTCTTGATGCAGTCCTGCTGATTTGAGAACATATCTCTTCCACAAATATCTTCAGCTGTTACTTCCTCTACACTCTTCACTGTAACAAATCTGTCATAATGTAGCCTAATATAATAACAGATACAAGAATTACAGAAGCAAATCCTATATAATAATTCGCTAAAACGTATGTAACGATGCAGTCATGCACAGTAGAGACTGCTGCGCGTGTTACAGTCATGCTCAGTAGAGACTGCCAGTGACGAGGCTGATACAGAGCAGGGTGCTCCGAAGAAGCATCCAGCTCTGTGTCAGCCACAGTACGGGCAGTCTTTACTGAGCATGACTGCACCGTGACCGGCTGGCACTGTATCAGCCGCAGCGTGGCCAGCCTATACTGTGCATGACTGCCCCGCGACTGGCTGGCAGTGGCACTGTGGCCTGTGTAACGGGCTCTTCAATTAGTATGACATAATAGGCATGGGACAGTTTATTAGAGTAGAAAACTATAATGTTGGCCAAATAAGTTGAATACAATAGAATGTTGAATCAAGGAGAAATTAAAAGGGCTCAGATCCATTTAAATATTATGTGCTCCTAGTTATCATCTGCAAATATTATCTTTGCAATGAAAGAGTTGTAAAATATCTCACAAATGATTGTTAAAGATGGTTAGAAGGAAAATTATGACTACCTTTATGACCATTTAATGTATAGGTGATATTGTACCTTTAATGAATTCCAAAACAAGAAAACGTTTCAGTGACACTAACATATATGACCATTTGTACTTTTTTCCACTATATTAAGAATAATAATAATTTCTAACTATTTCACTGAATTATTTTACTCTAGGCCAGGGGTAGCCAATCCTGGTCTTCACTAACTACCAACAGTGTATGTATTTAAGATATCCCTGAATAAGTACATGTGGACCAAGTAAAGTGAATGAGAAATGTATTAGTTGTGATATACTGAAAGCATGTACTGCTGGTAGCTCTTGAGGAACACAGTTGGCTACCCCTCCACTCGATTATATTGAATCAGTCCATTGGAATAAGAAAATCAAAATGGTACAAGATTCAGCTGTCTAAAATTTCTTGAACTAAAAATGGTTTGAACACTATGTAATCAATAGCAAAACTGAAAAATGCATTTATATAACATATTGTAAAAAAATTATTCAATAAACTATATAGATGCTAATAGTAGATTATTGAGGGGAGTTGGCCATGAGGTGTACTGTAATAGTATTGCCAGTTCTTTCCAATTAATGAACTAGTTTTTCATGAGCAATTTATTACACCTCTTCTCTGTCCAGATATCTCAGCTGACCTACCATCTCACGTAACTGTCTCTCTGGTTTTTATTCCTGGTTGTCCTAACACTTGCATTTCTTACCTCCAGATTAATGCCACCACCCTCCATTACCCTTATCATCAATAATTACACATTTTTATCTACTACCCAGTTCTACTGTCATGAAGTCATCTTTGACTCAAATCTCACATTTATACACCACAGTCAAAATCTCACAGTGTTCTGTATCCACCTTTGCACTATTGATATAATTCACCCTTTCCTTACAAAATGTACTGATACATTCCTCATGCACTTACTCATCTTAAGGATTTACTACTGGCAAATAAAATTCTGTCTTGCATAAAAAGAGGTATTGAATCAAGAGTGGATAACATTATTTTGCCATTATACAGATCATTGGTAAGACCTCACCTTGAGTATGCAGTGCAATTCTGGCCACCGGTTCTAAAAAAGGATATACTAGAACTAGAGAGGGTACAGAGAAGAGCAACAAAATTAATTAAGGGAATGGAGGACTTGACATACGAGGAACGACTAGACAAATTTACTTTATTTACTCTAGAGAAAAGACAACTAAGAGGAGACCTTATCACATTTTACAAGTATATGAGAGGTCAATACAAGGATCTCTGCGGTAAGCTATTTATTCCAAGGCCTGATCAGGTGACCAGGGGACACCCCTTGAGATTAGAGGAAAGGAGATTTAGACTTCAGCAGAGGACGGGTTTTTTTACAGTAAAGTGTGTTAAATTGTGGAATTCATTGCCCAAGTAGGTGGTTATGGCAGATACAATGGATACATTTAAGAGATGTTTAGATACATTTCTTTCAAAAGGGAACATACAGAGTTATACTGTTTATCAGTAGGCAGATCAGGAAGGTCTGATAAAGACTAACTTAATTAGTAGCAGGAAAGCTACTGGAGTATGAGGAGAAGGCTGAACTTGATGGACTTGTGTCTTTATTCAACCTAATTTACTATGTTACTATGTTACTATGTATGACATTCCTATTAACTGACTCTCCCCCTCTTTATATATCCACCGTATAAAATAACAAAGTCTAGGATTCCTGTTTCACTGGCATCAACTCCTAGGGGAATCAAGAGGGCAGAGTTAGGGCACAGTGATTTTGACAGGAGTGGTCAGGCTTTGCCACCCTCCCATTTGCTGCTTCTTCCGTCTTCGCCCTCCATCACACTTATTACATCCTTCCTAACCTCCATCCCTCACATTCAGCATGCCTTCCATTTGCTCTCCATCACACTCCCCACCTCCTCCTTGTCCTCCCTCCTCCCATTCACCATGTCCTCCCCTATTCTCCTACCCTCACATTCATCAACTCCTCCTTACCTTACATCCCCTGATCTGCTTACACCCATCTCCACTTACATCTCCCCTCTGGCACACTGTCTATCTATATGTTGCTCCAGCACTGCTCTTTAGATGCTTGGGTTATTTGCCTAGACTGTATCCTGTCTTCATTTACTCCCCGTTCACTGTCCCTTTCACCTCGGTTTTACTTTTCCCACTCTCCTGTTTGCCATGTTTGGTTACACCTCCCACATTTACTTTCACTTATTTATTAACCCCTCCCACCCTACCTTTTACATTATGAGTTTCCACTCCTACCCTCCCACACTACCTTTTGCTATGTAACATACACGTCCTACTCTCCTTTTCTCCTCTGTAATTTGCATTCCTACATTCCCTTTCGAATCTTCATTCGCACAACATTTTGCTGTTCCACCTGCTGCTAACAATGTCCAACCATCTCTTACACAAGGAAGCTGTAGCCCCACCTTCACTCAACAGCAGAGGTGGTGATTGCATCATATGCCTGTACAGCAGAAACACTTGCTGTTGCACAGGAGTACAACTGATATGTATGTCTACACTAAGGAACAAAGCACCACAAAAAGGATAATCTCAAAATCAGTGCAAGTACTTCATAAAGTTGAATGTTAAAAAAAATACTGTGGGGAGGAAACCAATAACAATTTAAGCAACATTATCTCCAATCTAGCACAGGAAAATGCCATGCTCACTTCGCTAGTACGTGTGTGTGTGTGTGCACCTGAGTTGGGTCTTTCCTGGAACTAATTTCCATTTGAGGTTATGTTTCATAGACTCTAAAGTAATAATGTGGGCTCTGTTGGCCTAATGCTATGACTAATTCATTGTCAAATTCTAAATAAAGTCAGAGACCTTGAAGCTCAGGCACAAAGTCAAGTTGTGCAATCCCACTCTATGTCACAATATGTTCTTGTTGATCATCTTGAGCATCACACATAGTTTGTTTAATAGCTGCTTCATAAAGTAACTGGCACCAATACCTGAAGAGATTGTTTAAATGAATAACAACACTTTAAAATAAATGCTCTCATATGCACTTAAATACACTGTATTCCAAGCTAGTATCAGGAAAATAAAATCTCTAAAATTTAGTCTTGAATATGCTTTGTTCAGGGATCTCTGAACCTATTAGCTTCTGCAATCTTGACAGGTGTCTTAACCTTTTCAGTGCCAGAGGGGTATGCAACACCTTCCTTTGCAATGTGCAAACCAGTCTGTGACACAAAGGGTTAAAAGTGTTGTGTCTGTAAGTTGCCACAAAAAAGAACACTACCCCTGATTATATGATGGGTGGATGGCTGCTAATCTGCATAAATGAATTGCCATATACCCTGCCACGTATTACAAAATTCACAAGCAAAGTAAACAAGCTGTTCTCTTGTTCGTTAGAGCCACCATTTTCTACATACAAGTTAGAAACGCCTATTTAAAATTAGCTTTTAATAATCTAACATCAAATCAATATTTTGTTCAGGTGCAAGCTTGGAGACAGTGACATTTAAAACTATATACGGTAACCCAATGTAACTTTAGGTCTTAGTGCTTCTTTAAGTTGAATTTTCAAAATAAGAGGCAAAATATTGATCGTTTTCAGGCATTAAATAGATTATAGCACGTGTTGGTTACAATGTGGAATTGTATTTCTGGTGTGATGGAGGTACAGTATGCTTGAGTTACTTATGTGATGGGGGCCATCAAAGCTCAAAAAAAATCGTAGGCGTTTGCTTGTTAATTTTATATTTTTTCCACGACCAGACATGTTTTCTATTTAGAGAGTAAAATATATATAATTGTGATGTAATAACTTGAATAAGAGGCTTTGTACTGATGTACATTGAAGTTTATCTTCTGATCAGAATGTTTTTAATATATCACCTGAATCCACAACTTCAGTTCCCTTTGCAGTCACATACTTTGCATTTCCTGACGTTCCATTGCTGCCACATAAACTACAGGCCTAGAACACAGCCTGGAGTCTCTCGTTGTTTCAGGACGAAGAGTGTTAAAGATATATGGGTTCCGGATCTCTGATACGCCCCCATCCTTGGCCCTGTGGCTACATGAGGTTATAGATATTGTACATGCGGAACGGCTAGCTTTTGGAAGATCTGGGAGCCCTTTATCAACTCCCTACCATCAGATCAGACAACAATGTTCACAGTCTGTTTTCAACTCACTACCAGGAGACTACAACACTTCAAAAGAGTGATATGTTCATTTATTTACTTGTATGTTGCATGGATTCTTATTGTAATGAGGACCTGTAAACATTCTTACTTTCTGACTCTTCCTTTCCCATTGTCCTGCTTGTATTCCTTCTGCTGATTCCCCTTTCCCCTTCCTTCTTCTTTCTTTCTGAGTTCCCCTCCCTTACCCCAGTCCAGGTTTTCCCCATACCCCCCACCAGAGGCCTTCATCTGACTTGGTTAGCTAACAGGTTCTTCTCCCTAATATTGTAAACTGATATCCTGTGCCTCTTCTGTGTATTCTTGTTTGTTATACATTTTTAATAAACATAATTACAAAAAAAAATAATATGGGTTCCCAAGACCCTTTTTTATTTCCAAAAGGCCAATGAAGGGATCCTTTGATAATTACATTTTAAGTAAGGGTACATTTGTTCATTTATGCAGTGGACGTTAATGGGTTAAGTGACATTGATTAATATACATCTTGTAAGCAGGCATCCACTCCTGTATTACTGAGCTCAAAGATCTGCACTCTGTCTATAAATGTACTTACTGATATGTACCTTTTAGCTCCTTGTACACAGATGTAGAGATCTGTAACACAAGACATATAACACAAGATATTACTGGGAAAGACAGTTTGATCCTTTGTTCAAGGCATTTTAATCAATAAGTGGCAGGAAATTAAGATGTCAGAGAAGTGACTCAATATAACCCTAGTGTGGCTGTAGGTTATGCAACTGATGTGGCTGGCGGTTAAGATGTCAACACAAGAGACACATTAATTATTTTGTGGTAATGGTGAAAAACACAGCCTAACAGGTTTGGTTGTTTGTTTTTGTTTGTTTGTTTGGGGAGGATTGTCCTTCTTTATAGGATTAGTAATTTTTCTCGTCTTTACAAATTCTGCAAGAACATAGTATGTACTTCATTTGCCTATACTTTTTATACTTCACCTAATCTTCACTTTCTTTTGGGGTTTTTTTTATGTTTCTTGTTTTTTTACTTGGTTTTGCTTACGTTCTATTGCTACTCTGTCTAGTCCATTCATTTGGTCTGTATAATGAATGGTTGCCATAGTGATGCAGGATGCACTTGTGGAAACTAGTTGTGGCTGTACTTGCTATCTATTGCCATATTGTATGTATGCTTTATAATGTTTTGTATCCTTGTCTGTTTTATATAACATAAATATATAATAAATAAGGACTGTGATCAGAGTATCTGTTAAGCCTTTGAGTGGTATCTGAGCACCATTGTTGTCTTTGCTTTGTATTGTTTCACATTTACTTTAGCAGTGCTGGGTCTCACTCAATTCACCCTTATGCTTAGCTTTTTACGTAATGCTTTCACTCCCTGTTATTTGCATTTAAACCCTTTGAGTGCCAGAGGGGTACAGAATGCATTGCTTTAAGGCTTATCTGTTGATCGCTTAGTGTTACATGTATATATTGTGTTGCTTTTTTGTGTCTATGTTTCTTTTCATGCTTTCCACTATGACAATGATACTATTTTTTCATATATTCTAGTATTTTGTTTGCCTTTAATATTCATGAAATGGACACTGAATATGAATGACATTTTCACATTGATGACATCACAGAAATGTGAAACACTACTGGTGAGCGCCATTTTGACACACTAGGGTACATACAGGGGTGCTTTTGTTCTTCTCCTTATTACCTTGAGGATGATCTCTATGGAAGGGACTGAAATGTCGACTTGTTTAATACCTATTCTATATGATAGACTATTGTACAGCGCTGCGGAATTAGTTGGCGCTATATAAATAAAGAATAATAATATAGAGAGTGTGTGTGTATGTGATTCATAGGATATATTTCCTAGCAGATCCTTTACTTAAATATACAACTAAAAGACATATTTCTGACATTTTTTCTATATTCAGTACAATGTACCAATAAATGTAATAATGTATTCAACTTGTCAGATATCCCACCTTGTTAGTTGAACATCTCCAGCTATATGATGCTACAGACTAAAAACTACAGACGGATTGGTAACATGTGGCTCTCCAGATGTTATTGCACTTTAACTCACCTCAGCCTCAGACTAAGACAAACACAGAGCAATAAAGAGACAATGGCAAATACATATACACTAAGAGACACACACTGGAAGACAGACACAAAGAAAGCCAGAGAATCAGAGAGTCCAACAGAGACAGATGCATAAAGGACAAGGAGAAAGAGACAGACACAAAGACATAGAGTAAGGTAAATTAAGAGACACAAATATTCACAAAAATAGATACAAAGACACACAAACAGAAAGATGCACACGAGCATGCACATATGTACTGACACACAAGTATGTACACAGAGTGAGTCTGCATAAGTGTGTAACAGAGAACTTGCAAGACAATGAGGGTTATGTAATAAGGGTTGATAAATAGGTGATAAAGTGGTGATATCTTCTCCAGTGAAATCTCTTTTCTGTGAAAGTGATGCAGAGAAAGTATGTGTGAAAGAGGTGATTAGATGGAGTGAGAGAGATGGACACAGAGCATGCAAGATTTAAAGAGAAAGACAATGAGAGAGCTGAAACAAGAATCTCCATGAGAGAGATGGAAAGAAAGCACAAAGAGACAGTGAGAGAGAGAGAGATCCAGACAATGAGACAACAAGAGACAGCAAGGCAATGAGTACGACACTGGAGAGTGTATTTTTTTAACTCTTTGAATGCCAGGGAGGTATCCAAACATTGCAACGCAACACACTCAGAGGGTTAATAGTGTGTATATTAAACACTCCAGGCAGTGCCACGTTACTTATACTAGTCTATATTATAAATATAATTTATAGTGGAGCTTTGCTGGCAGATCTGTACAATTGCCCCAATATTCCAACTCCCTTCCTCGAGTTTCTTATACATGTGCTGATTCACAGTTGTCTTGTGAGTCCCCATGTGTTAAAAGAATATTATTCTGTTTGTTTTCTTATATCAACTCCAAAGTCATATTTATTCATTCGATTTTGACTCCTCTAAATGCTGCCTCACTGATACTGGTTTATGTTCCCTCATTCTCGTCATGCCAACCTCATCGCCAGCCATGAAGAGGATTATGTAATTGAAGGCTGCAGGTTATGAAGATGAGTAGATCCTTCCTTCCTCCTTCTTGTGAAAGAATGTCTAGCCATGTGCAATAGTCATACTACCATTGGATAAGTAACCTCTCTAGCAATTAATAGGTTAAAAGCCCCAGTGTATGGTAATTCGGGGAATGTGCTTGATTCTTACTCTGCAGGATCTTTGCCCCAGAGTAGCTCCAATCATTAGCCTTATATATAAAATGTGATAACCGCTTGCTGGGACTGCAGGAGTTGTCACAACAGCAGAAACGCTACTACACACCTGTACTGTGCAAACTCATTCTATGACCTATTTATTTTGTCAACGGGAAATTTATTAATGTTACAATCATGTCTTAAATTGATTTGTCAGAGTACACAGTGAAAAAGATTGGCAATAAAACAAATTCAGTGTTGTAATCTATTCCCAGAATATGGCTGTTGTGTATTTTACTTGCAAAATAATGTTTCCTTGACCTCACTCTTAAATTCATTTAGCTAAGCTGCCCAAAGGAGTGGTGCCCTCCACCAATAGGAATAATTCTCAGCAAGTCAATATACTAAAGTTGCATAGATTGACACTTCAGGTAAACTGTATGCAAAACAAGATTATTTTTAAATTGTAACACATTCACCTATCCTTCAAAACATGTTTGTTTACAATACTATTTTAGAATATTTTTTTATGCTCCCAATCAACAACAATTATTTTTTTCTTCGTATGCATCCCTATTAATATATTTCAGTAGTCCGTGAATATAGATAAACTAGCAGAGTGGGACTGCGTTGTTTGGTTTTTTTTGGTTAAGACTGTATTCAGTTATGTTTGTTTGAAGTGTGTTGTGAAGAGTGTGTTAGTTGTAGTACATAGTTCACACATACAGAAACACAGAGATAAACACACACACAGATATATGTACATATACGCACATACACATACATATACTGTATATATATACACACATAGACAGACATATACATACACACATACATACATATATACACACATACACATACATACATATTCAGACACATACACATACATGGAGATACACACACACAGCAAAACAGATTGCTAAAAAGTAAAGTTTAACCCTTAGAGTGCCATAGGGACATCCTATGCATTGAGGAGCAAAGCATTATGTACTCCTCTGGAACTCAAAGAGTTAATGTGAGTGGCAATACTGAGTACAGGTCAAGAATGAAGAAAGTCAGATGGCGCAGGGACAGAACACTCAGGTACAGAGGCTGTTCGCTCCCCTGTGCCCCTCGCTGGCAGTACTTGTGATATCCCTGCCCCAGCAGAGTAGGTTCGGTGGGCGGTGCGGGCTATGTTAGGGTTCGCAACGTTTTGTGATGGGGCTGTGGTTTTGTGGCGCTTATCGTTTGCGTATTGAACAAATGTTTAATGCTTGAATAGGAAATAGCATGCTACCTCCACTTCCAGCAACACTTAAAGCTTCTCTTGCAATCCAAATGACACCAGTATGCAGATCACCCAGTCGCATTGGAACAACAATTTTATTAACGTGTGTATTGTTTGTAAAATGATAAAAGTTTATTAGCCATACGAAGGCAGTACATCGCTAAAGTGTGCGTTTTAGTGTAAGGGTAGGCAATGCAGTGCGATAAGTTACCTACCTCGTGGTACTGAAAAGGTTAAAAGTGTTATGATGCTGTATGCTCCACATAATTTTAGTACTGTCTATGTGGTTCCATGGAAGGAACAGGGACACAATCAGCTTTCTTATGTTCAGCAGCGTGTCCAGTGCTGTCTTGCGGTCACCCGCCATGGGATAATGCCCCATCGTTTTAGCTGTTAGTGTTTAGCGCAACATATTTGAAAGCAATGTGTTGAGTACCCTTGTTTTACTCAAAGGTTTAAAGTCCACGGATTCTGTCCACACAGCGTGTGTGTAAGTGTTGTCCCCCGGTCTTTGTCCTGGTCTGTGTTACCTCTCCGTTTTGTTGTGGCTGGTGGTGTCCACTGTGAGGCGATGACAGAGGTAGTGAGGGTAGGCTTTTGGTGGCAGGCGTGGAAAGTCAGCCATGTAATTTTTTTCATAGCAGCAGATATTGGGGGTGGGCTAACCCCATGCAGAGACTTTCACAGGAGTAGAAGGGGCCTTCAGCCCCGGTCTAGGTCCACGAATGGCAGTAAGGAGGAGACATGAATAACGCCTCCTTACTGCCGCCCCTGGGTGTGTGCTGGAGATATATATATATATATATATATATATATATATATAATATATATATATATATATATATAAAAAGCATTTTACCATATTGAAATGTAATAACTTCAGCAATTACATTCCCTACAATACATTTAAATGGGGACACAGGGCCATACGTACAAAGTAAAACTAATCAGTTCTGGCGCAATCCATCTGCACCACAGGGGACAAATACAAATTTATTTTGATTTCAATGTGCCTTTTAACCCTTTTAATGCTAGACAAGTTTCTAGTGAATTGCTTTGCAATTTTTTGGAATCCTATCTAGCATTCAAGGGAACAGATACCTCATTTAAATCAATGGGCATTTTGGAGAATTTTCCTTTTTCACCTATGGTGTAGTTGGTTTCTCCCAGAATTGATAAAATGTTTCACTTATTCATATACCTCATAGAGTCTAAATTGCACTGTACTCTATGCCAAATGTTAGCAGATATTCATTTTAATGCAGGACGCTAATAAAAATCATTCACTGTAGGAGTTCACTGATTTGCATACAGTCTGGCAGAATGAAAACAACCGCTTCAGCTTAAAATGGCGATCCAGTCACATTATCTATTTTCCTGTGAGGCTAGGCCACTAGAATCAAATTTCCTTTCGGTGTGGTCTGGAAGTGTATAGTAAAAACCTCCACCCTTTGTCATGTGTCCCTATAAATTTGACTTTCAGTCTATCTTTCAAGATATGTCAAAATGTCATACCCTCATCCATGACCATCAAAAGTGAGTGCCTAGACTAAGGACAGTCAGGACAGAATGAGAAACCTGCTCACATGTCTACCGAATACACAGTTATCCAGTTTAACCCTTCAAGAACCAAAGGAGCATGCAACACATCTGCCCAATACACAGTTATCCAGTTTAACCCTTCAAGAACCAGAGGAGCATGCAACACATTGTGATGAAATGCATTACATATCCATCTGGTCCTTAAAGGGGAGTGAAACTTCCTGACATCCAGCCTGCCCAATGAGTGAGTGATTGTAGTGTGTTGAGTAATCCCAATGAATAAATTGCACTAACAACTACACATATTAAACCCATCTGTGCTGGCACTGCTGTGGCTGGTTACGTGGATCTGGTTGATGTACCTTAGTTGCTCCTGTAAATAAGCCAGTTGATGTAAACAACCCTAGTTTAGCCCCTTGAATGCTAGAGATGGCTTAATTACGTCTTAATTACATCTCTTCATACAGAAATCCACATTAACAATTCAGTACAGAAGGACAGGTCTTGTGCCAGGCCATATGTATAAAGAAAGTGGTGCTATTCTGGGGCAAACCAATTGCACCATAAAGGAAAAGAAGCATTCCCATAATTCTCTCTTCCCTAAGTCAAAATTGATATGCCTCAGAATTGCTCAAGCCCATTGTTTATAAGATGGTTAGGATCATATCTGTATGATTTGCACTGAATGTGAATTACAGTCTTGTATTTATGAATGCAACTTGTGCCCATATAAATGCAATTTTTCCATTGACATGCATCCCAATCAGTTATTTATTAACCATTTAATGACCAGATGCATGTTCAATGCATCACAAAACACTCCTAAAATTTGATAAGACAGTTATTGGGGCATTATGAAGATTACAAATAAGTCATATATATAATTATGAAGATTACAAATAAGTATTATATATAGTTATTGTCAGGTCTCACAATCAGAATAAGAAAAAGACACATACTGAGCAAAAGAATGATGAAACTCAACATTTGTATAAAGTTGCTTTATACCAGGGATGGTCAATTGTTGGTCTTCCAGCTGTTAGGTATTACAGCTCCCATCATGCCCAGCCAGGCTTTATAGCATAGGCATCCTATAGGTATTTCTCTGAGATGAATGGGCTGAAGAGAATTACAAGTAATAAATTACTATCAGAACTGTATCTCACAAATACCTATTGAAGAGTATTGGGAAATGTAACCATTTGATTACCAGAGGGGTATCCGATGCATTACAAAGACTCAAAGGGTTAATAATAAGACCACTAAGAACTGTATCAACAGCAGTTGTTTCCAGTTTATTAATCATACCCAAGATCTCAGTGTTTGTTCCTGAGACTCAGGCCTATGACCTAAGACTCAGGGCAAAGTGTTGAATGGCCAGTTTCTCAGGATAAGAGACTTCTGTGTTACCCACACAGGCAGGAAGAATCCAGTTTGTCTTGTGTATGTTCAAGCAGAGATATCTGTAAGTTGTAGCATGTTTTGGGTTCCTTGAGAACTTGCAGCACCTTTGAGTTAGCTTGGGTAGGGGCATATCACTCAGAATCTATTTTTCCAGGAGATTTAAGAGCCAGCTCATTTTGAGGCTCTCAGGTATGCCAATGAGTTTTAACATCCATCATGGCAAAATAGCAACTAATACATTGTGAAATCATTATTTATGGTTACAGAGAATATTTTGCTTAGAAATGATCCAATACATGGGAAGGTAATATCAGGTCATGGTTGCCTGGACATTCACCTAAACTAATTAAGCACCGTCAGATAAAAAATACAACAAAATATAGCTGGGTGATTGCCACAACATTGAGGCATAAGTACAAAAGTTCAAGTGGAGCATTTCTGGGTCAATCCATCTGCACCATAGAGAGCAAAGTTCTTATTGCTATAAGTGTTGTGTTTATCCTCCTGAATGATAGAGAGGTTTCTAGCAAATTGCAAAGCAACACACGGGAGACCTTTCTAACATTCAAGGGGGTAGCGGCCCCATTTCATTCGATGGGGAATTTATTTTTGGCCAAGGCTTACAGAGAATAATGATGAAGGAACTGCTAATGACATACGTTATGCAATAATCTAGGTTCTTAACTAAACCTAGGGGCAAATGATGAAGTGGCCAGCCTGATTAGGGTTGGCATTAGACAGGGGAAAATGGAAGGCAAACAGCACATAGATAAGGGGGAGGATCACCAGGGGAGAGGCTGCTGGTGAGTATAAGTAGTCTCACAGCTTGATTGCCCTCAGAAATGGTCCATGTTTGTCTCTCTGAATATGCCATATCCTTCCCTCTGCTGCTAGTTAACCCATTGAATGCCAGAGGGGTGTGCAATACTTGGTAAAGCAATGCACTACTCACCCCACTAAAGGAACAGTAAATATTTTTTAACCAAAAAAATGATGCAGGGATTTTTTCCACAGAGTAGAACAATTCCACTGCCATTGCTGATAGCTTTCTCATTTCAAAGTTATTACAACTCATTTTTAATCAATCTGCAATTTTTCTGTTGTGTCACTGTGGCACTGTTCCTATCACCTACTGTGGGGAACCATAGTTAATTACTTACATCAATGAATTGTGCACTCCTCTGGTCCTTAAAGGGTTAATATAACACTTTCAGTGAGCACAGGGCTGTACATCTAATCTCTAAGCGTCATCTTTTATTTTTAATGTCATTTTGTTTTGTCTTAATGTTTCACAATAAAGAACACAGTGAATGACTTAAAAATTAGGCCTAAAACAAATGTGTTTTTTAACTTATAAAAATGAATGTATATGATTTCCATATGCGGTGTAAACATTTTCCATTCACATTCCAAAAATTAGCCTTCAGCGTACCATATCTCTATGCCAATGGCTGGTTTTTATGGTACATTATGTTTACAGCTGAACACTAATTACTGTGTTATGTTCAAAAGAAAATGAAGTATTTAGGGGCAAACCAATTGCACAATAATAAACAAATCGAAAATTTACCAAAATCCCATTTAGCTAAACAGAGCTTTTAACCCTTTGAATATGATAGGCTTCCAATATTTTGCTTCTCTTTCATACCCTATGGTTCACTTGGTTTGTCCCTGAATTACTCTACTATCTTTTTAATATAAAGCTCTATATATGCTATCATACAAATATATACTTTTTGTTACTTTTCCTTTATTAGGACTAGTTCACACAGGCAACAGGAGTTCAACGTTATTAACACTGAGCTAAATGCTCCATTGTAAACCAACATCCTCCAATGACCACTGGTAGGGAAGGTGAAGTGCAACAGAGAAGACATACTGGTATGTGTGGAGGAGACCAGAGAGGACACAGTCACAGTGGTAGACATTATGATTGAGGGCCCTGGTGCAAAACAATTTTGGGGCCCTTAATTCCCTGTAAACTACTAAAAGTAGTAATTATTTTCTATTTCATATAGCATAGGCTGATCTTGACGGACAAATATTTTTCAGCTTTATCAACTATTTTACTATTTAAAATGGCCCCAAAAAGATTTGCATGTGCTACTCCATTGGTAGATTAGACACTGCACAGTCAGCTCCCAGCGTCTCTATTAGTGGGAGGGGCTGGAAATAGAATCTGACAAGCTGGGAGACAGAGCTTGTTCACTTGCCATGAGAAGCCTCACCTGTCATTAAGCCTATGTGCATTTGCTCAGCCATCATTTCCTTGCAGTTACACTTCTCCTGGAAAGATCTGAGACCTTCCTCTTACCTACAGTGCAGTGATCCAGGACAAGCTTGTGCACTGCAGATTGATCCTTCTTCGAGGCTGTAGTTGGAGTCTTGAGCAGGGAAGGCTCGCATAATCCTCCCTGTAGGCTATATACCAGAAATTATTGGAGATTCCGGGTGAAGATGAACCCTTTAAGGACCCATGACGGTCCTAGACTGTCATGGATTGTTATACCCTTAAGGACCCATGACAGTCCTGGACTGTAATGGAATTCCGGGCTCCCCGCGCAGCTGCACGCCGTTCGGGGAGTCCGGGAAAAAAAAAAAAGGTCCCTGGTCCTTAAGTGACTGCACAGTGTGTGCGTGGCCCGTCCTTAAGGGGTTAAAAGGATAGTAATACTTGAAAATAATTTTATTTTGTATTGTAGCCCTTAAAAAAACATTAAAAATGATAAAAGTCTTATCTCCCAAACCTGTATGGTTTGGGAGATATTAGCAAGTAAAGTTTCCGCTGGAGTGACGTCACTGCTCTAGCTGTCATAAAGGTTTGGGAGATAAGACTTATATCATTTTATATGTTTTTTTAAGGGCTACAATATAAAATAAAATTATTTTCAAGTATTACAATCCCTTTAAATGTGAGTACACTTTTTATATTTATTGCCCACATGTTGGGTGTTTTTGTCGAGAATTAGCATTCTGGCAGTACCCTGGTGCTATTCACAAGGGTTATTTTCAACACTCATAAAGCACCATAATGCAGCATGCTGTAACTTGGGTGTGCTCATGTTTTGGGCACATCCTAGATTCTGCATGATTGATCTATACAACTGCCTATGGATTGCTGAGCAGATGGTTCATGAGGGTGGAATTGGAGACTGCAATGTTCTTCAAAACCTCCAATAACTGGCTGACCCAAGTGAGCATCAGCATAATATATGACCAATGCCCACAGGAGCTTGCTTTTTGATACAACCCTGCCACCCCATATGTCACAGAATCACAATGTAATGTGGGATATTGGAGGCAAGTAAGCACATATGAATTTTCATGCACCAAAACAGAGAACAGTCAAGTGTTCTATGTGAATTATATCACATGGAAGTTTACCTACTAGATACATTCAATATGCTTTCTAACAGCCAAGAAAATGGACTGAGTTATTCCCTTTGTTGCATGCTGTGAACCTAATACATGTCTAAAATTGTAGTGCACAGTTACAATCTATCAAAAACTCTTCAAGCACTTGATTTCCTTTATCAGTTCTTCAGCTAAAGCAAATGTCAAATACAAGCTGTAAAATGTTTATCTTCATTTCTTCCCAGGTATCTCAGTCAATACTCAAAGCCAGCATAAAGTTGCAGCTATAAAAACTTCCATTTTTCTCCTGTTCTTGAATTCCTTGTGTTAAGTCACTCTAAAGCAATCATCTATGCTTTACCAGTCAGTATTAGTTGCCTCTGTCTATTCTTCATTTCACAATTGGTAGACATGGTGAACAAATGGGATCATAAGTACAAAGTCAGAAGAGGAGTACTGTAAGTCAGGTAAAAACCCCTGGGCTATAGGGGACATATAAAAATGTTCAATGATTTTTAACCACTTGAATGCTAGAGAGGGCTTCAACACATTAGAGAACTCTAGGACATTCAAGAGCTTAAGATCTCAATTTAAATCAAATTAATTATTTTTCTTTTATGTCCTATGTGGAACACAGAAGCCATGTTGTAAAGTTCCCTCCTCCTGGAGGACAGGGCACTTAAACTAAGATCTATGAGACAGGATCTACACGCCTGCATGACTTTACCCTGCCTGGACATGCTCATTTTAAAAGTGACCTTAGAAGAAGTGCACAGGCAAATCTTCTCTCTGAGTCAGTCTTCCTTTTTATTATATGTACTAGGTAATGGGGCTGTATAACCCCCCATAATCTTCTATTCCTGGCCTCCTTTGGAAGGACTTACCAGTGCACAGGCTTCCAAGTCTTGAGTCTGTGGAGTATGGTTTGCTTTATCAGCCTGTTTCCTCATAGCTTCTCTGCAGCTTCCATTTTGTATAGGAGTCTAAAGATCCTGGATTCTCTCCCTGAGTGAGTGGGTCTGCTGAGTGTGTCCCTATTTCTCTGTATTGATGTCATGTTGAAGCTTGAATTGCTATCTGTTGTTGGGCTTGCTTGAGCAGAGCATCTATGAATCCTGTAAAAATTCTATGTTCCCTTTCTTTACACTAGTGCAATGCACTGCACGTCTAGTCACATTATGTGCCTGTTTCTTTATTTAGTGGGACTTTTCTCTTCATTTGAGAACAGTCTTTTATTGGCAGGGATGTTTACATAGTTTTTATTTACTTTTAGCAACTTTTGCTAACTTTTATTCATTTTTTTAAAAATGTTTCCCCCTATCAGGTTGTGGTACCTTTAAGAATTACTAGGACTTCAGGGGATTCTTTAACCCCTTTAACTCTTTGCTCCTCTTGCCAGATTGGGTTTCTTAGAGAAATGTTCTGCTACTCTATGCCTCTTTTGATCTGTGGCCCTCATCTGTTGAACAGGAGACTGCATGGATTAAGGCCATGATTTGCTCATAGTTCTATCCCCTCATCTATTTGATATACTTGGTGACACCCTGCACCCCCCTTCCAAAAGCTGCTTAAATCATGTTTTGGAGGTTGATAACCTCATTATTGAGGATTAATCTGCTGAGGATGGGGAAACTAATGTGGACAACCTAGATTCATCCTTCTCTATTGAAGAAGATCCCACTTCTTCTGCTGAGGTTCCTATGCAGGCTGTCCTAAAGAGACTTAAGATATCAGAGGTCTCAAATTCTATTTCCTTTTCCCCTGCTATTTTCAAGAGTTGCAAGAAGGAGGTTGCTGTTTTTCATCAATTTCCTCAACAGCTCAGGAGCATTCCATCCCAAAAACCCAAGCAGGACTGGTCAGGCAAGAAGTCTGTGCAGAAGCCCAAAGCTGACAAGCCCTCTTCCGTATGACTCATAAGGATCTGGTCTTCCTCAGGCAATAGGAGGTTGTCATTGTTTTTTCCATGGTGCATGAGCCGGTTCCACTGAGGGCCACTGGGTTTTGCAGGTAATTTCAGAAGGGTACAGCAAAGATTTCAAGTCCCTCCCTCCTTGTTGTTTCTTCATGTTCAAAGTTCCTCATTATCCTGAGCAAAGCTATTTTTGGATGCAGTTTCTTTGTTGCTAGATATGCACGTGTTTCTTCCCAGGATTCTATTCCAGTCTTTTCATTGTCTCCAAAACGATGGCACATGCTGTCCTATTCTGGACTTAAATTGCCTCAACAGTTTTATGTCCACTCCATGGTTCAAGAATGAGTTCTTACGCTCCATCATTTCTGCCACATGTCCAAGAGAATTTTTGGCTTCCCTAGACATAAAGGCTGCCTATTTCCTGCAGTTTGCTTTCCAAGATCAACATTTCTAGATCATCACTTTCCCCTTTTGGTTGGTGTCCACTCTACAGGTATTCACAAATGTCATATCAGCTCTGGCGGCTCACATCCTCTCTCAGTGGATCTCTTTGACCCCCTGTCTGGATGACCTCTTATTAAAGGCTCCTTCAGAAGACTATTCAGATTTGTTCTTGCATGTTCATTCTGCAGCAACAATGTTGGACTGCAGTCTACCAGATGACAAGCTTCTGTAGTTGTACCTTCAAGTGACTGAGGCAGCACCTCAGATGTCAGTGACAGTGCAAGAGTACGTGAAGGTACTTTACTTCTTAGCAACTACTCTGAAAGTAGTCCTGTTTGCTCAATTTCATGCACATGTGCTGAAACAGGAAATTCTCAGGAATTGGTGCAGACAACAGTATAACCTTTCCTGTGTCATGTCTTTATCTAACAGGACAAAGCTGGATCTTCGTTGGTGTCTTCAGAAGCCTTATTTGTCTTTAGGACAGCCACTGGTTATCCTAAATTGGGTCATAGTCACAACAGTTGCCAGCCTGATAAGCTGGGGTACCAATCTGGGTCCTTAGACTTCTCAAGTACATAAATGTTCTGGGACTTCATGGAATTCACCTAGCCCTGTGGCATTGGTCTCAGTTCCTCCAGGGATCTCTGGTATGGATCCAATCAGACAATGTGATGAAGATGGCTTATATCAACTGACAGTAGTGTGGCCACATGGGCCAAGGTTCAGCTGATTCTCAAACGGGTGGAGGCTTATGTGCTGGCTTTAGTCTCCATTCACATTCCACATAACATTCTGGCAGACTTTCTCAGTCACCAGTGCCTGAATCAAAGTAATTGGGAACTCAATCAGAGAGTATTTGACTCGGTAGTATGACTATAGGGTAACCTGACACTGGACCTAATTGCCTCTCAGTTGAGCGACAAGGTTACCCAGTTCTGTGCCAGGTCCCGGGATTCTCTAGCTCTCACAGTAGACACAATGGTCATTCTATGGCATTTTGCTCTGGTATATGTTTTTCCTCCAGTTCGCCTGATTCCTAGGGAGCTGAGGAAAATCAAAATGGAGCAGACTCATGTCATTCTGATTGTCCTTTATGGCCCTGTTTGGCCTGGTTTTCAGATCTTCTCAATGTATTCATGGTAGAGCCATTATGCCTCTCTCTGCATCCGTACCTTTTGACTCAGGGTCTACTGTATCATCCACAGCTGGAGAAGTTGCCCTTGATGGCTTGGCTCTTAAGGCCAGCATCTTAAGAAAAATGATTTTTACATCTCCATTATAGCTACTATGCTACAGGCTTAAAAGACAGTTTCTTCCAAAGCATATCATAGGGTATGGCCCCTGTTCTACAAGGGTATGAAGACTGGGGGACACAGCTGTAACCTTTTCAGCTTCCGGTTTTCTTGGCCTTTCCTCAGAATGGTCTCTAGAAAGGGTTTAGTCTTAGTTCTATTAAAGCTTAGATTCCATCTCTCACTATCCTTTTACAGAGGTGTATTGCATTCCTATCTGATGTGCAAACAAATGTAAAAGGGATAGCTTATACTTAACCTGTCTTTTGGGATCCCACTCACCAGTGAGATTTGAACCTGGTTCTGGGATTGCTTCAGAGTGCTATTTTTGAACCCAACTCTCCTGTTTCCTTGTGTTTCTTGATGCTCAAAAAAGTATTTCTCCTGACTATTGTGTTGGTTCGACAGGTGGCCAAACTTCTGGCTTTATCTTGTAAGCTTCCTTTTCTGTTCCTCCATATTGATAGGGTGGCCCTGCACACTTCCGTAGGATTCCTCCCTAAGGTTGTATCTGAGTTTCACATTAACCAGAAATTGTTCTCTCTCTGTCCAGCTCCATGTAATAGACTGGAGCAGGATATTCATCTCTTGGATGTGGTTAGGTGCTTGAAGTACTATGATCATTGTGTGCAGCCTTTTCGGAAATATGATTCAGTTTTTGTCATCCCTGAGGGCCCTCATGTGGGCCAGGCAGAGTCTAAAGTAACAGTGGCTTCTTGGATTAGATCGACCATTCACCAGACATATGTTAAGTCACAGCACATTACACAAGGTCAGTGGGTACATCCTGGCTCTATAAGAATCAGGCTAAGCGGTTGTGTAAGGCGGCAACATGGTCATCCCTCCATACATTTGTCAAACACTACCATGTTATTGTGCTGGCTTTAGCTCAAGCCAGCATTGGAAAGAAGATTCTACAGGCCATTGTGGCTGTGTAGGTGTCCTTCCTGATTTTCTTTTGGCAAGTAACATTTTTGTTCCTATTGTCTGTGTGTGTAGAGTTCATGTCCACTGACAACTGAGGTACCTGTTGTACCAATTTTTCTAGTTTGCTCCCTGGAATCTTGATGGGTACTTTGTTATATCCCCATGGTTTCTGTGTCTCCCATAAGGAATAAGAGAAAATCCTTAACTCTAAGTTCATGTGGAACACAGGACCTCCTACTAGGAGACAAATCACTGGTTGAAATTCTGGACTTGGGGGGGGGTCTTTTGGGTTCTCTGGTTCAGGGGATTCCCTTTCTTGTTCCACTTCTGTTTCTTTTCTTTCATTGTTAAAACTGAGCATGTCCAGGTGGGGTCAATGTTGTGAAGGCTGTGAGTCTCCACCTTAGAGAACTTTATTTTTTAAGCACCCTACCCTCCTAGAGGAGGGAAGTTTATCCCATGGTTCCTGTGTTCCACATGGACTAAGAGAAAAGTATTTATCATTGTTTTTGTTTATATGGCTCATGATGGCTCTCCCATTCTAACCCTGGTCATATACGTCCTTTATAAGATAGCACACAGCATTTCTGGCTAAAGGAGGAATGTGGCTTGCCTATTTATCCATCATCTCTTGTAGCTCAGAGCTTTTAATTGTTTAGAGATTAACATACGTTTCTGTATATTTTTGTGGCAAAACGGTGATCATTTCACATGCATGGAGTCTCCCCTATGCATTCCCATTGTGCTATCTTTAAAAGGGGTGTCAGATTCCCACCTGTTATCAGTCTGTACTAGGGAAAGAGAGAAAGCAGATGAAATGTTGATGCTAGAGGCAGATAGGCATAGAGAGGGATTGGGAGTTGCTGCATAGTCTTTTTAGTGGTAGACAGGTAGCCACCATTGGATCTATGGTGTGAAGGGAGAAAAGAAAGTTTTAAAAATAATAA
This sequence comes from Rhinophrynus dorsalis, assembly GCA_037306005.1. Classification (NCBI taxonomy): domain Eukaryota; kingdom Metazoa; phylum Chordata; class Amphibia; order Anura; family Rhinophrynidae; genus Rhinophrynus; species Rhinophrynus dorsalis. Next base: position 249,682,199 of record CM074721.1, read on the forward strand.
AAATAAGCATGATAAATGACAGCCAGGCAGGTGATCCAAGTTCAAATAAGTTAGGGAGTTGATGGTAGATATGTTAGACCGACATATATCATACATTCGAGACGGACAGGTACAACTTGACATACTGTGTTATTTACACGCGCTCTTTCCTACATTCACAAGAATAAGAGGGACAAGCATACAAAGAGGTATGGTGATCCTTCACACCTTCAATAGCTGCTGTGCTGCATGCTTTATCCTTTATTGATACCTGCTGATTCTAAAAAGTCTATCCTCATCCTCTACTGTACTGTAAAAATTAAATCTGCAGTTAAGTTAGAAAAAAAGGAATGTCTGTGCACCAAATCCTGACTTTTACAAATAAATAACCAATGACTTACTATAAATAAAACAGTGGTGATTTAGTTGCATGTTTTTGGCCAAAGCCATGGGAAGTCCATCTGCCACGTCAAGGGTCAAGGCACCCCAGATTCAGGCAAGTTAGGAAAGAAAGAGAAAGCTGCTACTGAAAAAGTGACACTAGCTACCTGTAAGGCAGACAGGTGGTTGCAGGGAGAGTGGGTGTGATTTTTTTAGACAGGGATAGACAGGGACAGATAAAAAAAAACTTTTTACTGATAGGTGACAGAGACAGACAAGAGATCTTTGACTAGTGACAAATTCACAAGACAGAAACATACGTCATGAAATATTTTTCAGGTGGACAAACATCATTCCACAGTTTTGTCATGTGCTTTACAGTGAAACAATCAACAATCCTTTCATTATGTACACCAAACATGCTAGGGGCAGGGACAGGGGGAAAAGGACTGCAAGGGTATATTGGTGGTAAAAAGTCATCACCATCCTCCTGAGAAAGTTCTTTGTAAAAGTGACATGAACAGTTTCACCACCAGTAGTAGTACTAAATCTTTTAACAATCCTAAAATTTATGACTAGTGCTGCTGCCATAGCAGAGTAGAATTTAGCAGGGAGAAAAAACAATCTGCCACAAACTAGTGGTCAATGTTCTATACAACCTCCTATAGGGAAATATAAACAGAAACTTTTTCAGACTTTAAATAACCTAAACGGATATGAAAGTAGTAGGGAAGAAGCGGGTGGTAAAGCGGCTGCTGCTGCTACTGCTGATGACTTAATTATTGCTGATCTTGATTTAGAATATGTCCTCCTACTATCCTTGCTTTCTTCTGAAACAGATGAAGTAGAGAGTGAGAGCAAAAATTAGCTGAAAGAAAAAGGCTCAATCTTCCACCACTGAAAAGGAGCAAAATACCTATTGATAAACTCAGAGAGATCAAAGGGAAAATCTGTAAATATGCCTAAAACTACACAATAATCATCTAGATTATCATCAGTGTAACCCCATCCAAGTCCAACCCCAACTCAACCACACTGTTATTGCCTAAGCAGTAGCATATTATACATAACCCTAGATATGAGTGAATTCAAGAGGTAGTAATGTCCCCAAAAAAGGTTTAATAGATTTGTAGAGGCTAAAAAAAATAATTGTATTGCCACAAACCCCATCTCCCAAACCTTTACGTTTTGAGAGCTATTCGCAATCAAAGTTCTCCCTTCCCTCCCCTTCTCCTGACGTCAGTGTCTAGCTGACAGCAGGAGATCCCAGTCCGAGGATCAGCCAGCGGCTGTGCAGCAGAGTTGAAATCCCATTATTGCAAAAGAATTACTTCACTGTAAAGGTCTCCAAAGTGTGCCTGGTTTGCAAGCACATTTTGTAGACCTTTCCAATTAAGTAATTCTTTTGCAATAACGGGACTTTGGCTCTGCTGAAGAGCCTCATTGTGTCAGCCGACACGGATCTCCTTCTGTCAGCTTTACAGTTGACATCAAGAGAAGGGGAGGGAGGAGGGAACTTTAATTGAGAAATCTTTCAAACCATAACAGGTTTGAGAGATGGGGTTTGTGGCAATACAATTATTTTTTTTAGCCTCTACAAATCCATTAAAACTTTTTTGGGGACATTACTTTAACTGCAATCTAACTGCTTTGAAACATCAACTGGAAAATCTGACTCTGGAAAAGTAAACACACTTAAAAATACACAATCATCATCTTGATCATCATCATTATCATGATCGCTTCCAAGTTCAACTCCCACCCAATCACACTCACTATTGCTGACAAAGCAGCAATGCAGGTCATCAACATCCAAAATCCTGATTATGAGTGCATCTGCTGCTGTTCAAAGTGCAGTGCATCTGACTACTACTGTTAGTACAAGTGCAACATGAAGACCTTTCAGTACAAGTAGTTGTCCTTCAGAAACCCCCTACATCTACAGTATGGAGATACTTCATTTACAATCCAAAAGCTAGAAATTTTTGCTATCTGTTGTGCACAGGGAAAGCAAGAGTCTTATAGGGAGACAAACCAGCAGCAGGTAAGTAGTGCTACAAGTGGCAGCAATAGAAGCATTCCTAAAAGTGTACAGTGCTTCGGAGCACATAATAGTAGTGTTATAGATGTCTCAGAGAGTGGGATATTTTCTTTAGTAAAAACCCATGTGTCCTAGTGCTGCTGTGCAAATGCAAAGCATGAAGGAAGATGACTGAGTTATTTCAAGTTGACAAAAGTCATAGAGTCCCCATCCCCATCACTAATACTAGTCATGCTGTTAAAAACAATTAAGTTACACGGTACATAATATGTGCTGCTAACACACACACAAACTACACAAACTGAACAAAACAAATCCAAAAGCGTACCTGTGTTGGTGGATTACATTCTGCCTTATTCTTTTGTTGAAACAGAGATTTTAAAGAATTAATGTTGTGTATTACACTCCACTGGCATATCCATAGCTGCAATTATTTTCATGGGGGTGGGTCACAGGGTTTGTGGTAGGGGTAGGGTGGATGGTGGCAGCACTATCTGCTGGTAGGCTCTTGTGTCTGGAGGTTGTGATAGTACTATTTGCTGATTGGCTGTGGTGTTTCTGAGTCTCAGGGGATGTGGTGGAGGTGATGGCAGTCTGGCAGTACCATCTTTGGTGCACTCTGTTGGCCACTGTGACTAAGAGAATTACTACTGCTACATCAGTCCTCCAACTCCTCTTACATATTTTCCTCTCCTGCCACACACATGCATACTGGCAGAGCAGTGTATCAGGCAGCAGCAGAAGCAACATGTGTACTGGTACTAATTCTGACTACATAACTCCAAACTGTTTTTCTATGTAGCTCTCTGCTTCTACAACTTTCTGCGTTTCAACTGCACCTCACAGTTCCAGATTTTTATAGTAGTGGGGCAGGAATGTTTACAGCCATTGGAAGCATACGCAGGAAACAGCAAACTACTCACTAGAAATCTAATTGCATAAAATGTATGTATTTTGAATGCATAAGTATTTCCATGGAAAAAAGTTTCAACATGCTGGTTTCCTGTGAAAATTCACACATGAAAACAAATGGGACTTTTCAACACCATTCAACCCCAAATTTATCAAGAGAATCTCCTCTTCATGATGCAAGCATTTTGGAGCTTATATACCCCTTACTCATTGTGTTCTGAGTGTTTCACTGCTCCATTGAACACCAAAAATAACACCCTTAAATCCACAATAATTTCTTGTGAGAACATGACATCATTATGATGTCCTTGTTCATGCATATTCCCTTGAGAGTTAATATTTATTACAACAGTAATTCAGAATTCGGAGCACCCCGCTTTGTATCAGCCGTGGCGCGGGCAGTCTGTTCTGCACATGACTGCAATGTGCACAGCCATCTCTACTGCACATGATGGCTTCTGACAAACATCTTTAGCAAATTATAATATAGAATATATATATATATATATATATATATATATATATATATATGCAGATATGGTGTGCAAGCCATATGGAAGTGAGCACTCTGAGGGAATTCTAATGCAAAATAAAGTATTGGGCTTATTGTTGGTGTTCGGCCTCCTGGGGGGCCTTTTTTAAGTCACCCATAACATCAAACAATGTGACCATATGTTCAATGTAACATAGAAGAGGCTGACTAGCCATTGGCTCAGTAACACTAATGAAAGAAGACAAAGCAGCACATGCAGTCTTTAAGTGAAAAAGTAGAAATGTATTGGGAGATCCCTGCACAAGGTTTCAGTGGTATTATCCTTTCATCAGGTGAACAGAACAAGTGGTCAACCCAACCAAGGGTGCATCCTGAGAAATAAATAAAGATTCCAACCCCCCCCCCCCCATAAATTTAAATGAGGCTTTTAACCTGCTAGAGAAGTCTCCAAAGAATTACAAAGTAATGCTTTATTGACCTTTCTAACATTCAAGGGGATAAAACCAAATCAAAATGAATATTTTAATTTGTTCTTTATAATGCAGTTTGTTGTCCCATAATTGCAAAACTTTTTTTCCATGTAAGTTTGATGTTAGTAAGCCAAAAGCAATACAGACAAATAGCTTAACAGATGACAATGAGTGCAAATATATATTCACCCGTGGAAGGGACCCAATTGCTAATGTCAAATCAAAAAGAGGCAAAATAAAGAAATGAGTTCATTTCAATTTTCTCATTTAATCCACTGGGGAGACAGTATCAGTTCTTAGCTATGTGACATCACTTTTGTAGCAGCATTTCAGTTGTAAGCTCTGTTGTATTACTTTTGTCACTCCAATTCAACTGTAAGTGTTGTGACATCGTATTCGCTAGTATAGCTCCATTTCAACTCTATGGTATCACTAGTAAAGCTCCATTTCAATTGTAAGGTATGTGCTATCACTAGTGACACTCTAATTCAGTTGTAAGCTATGTGGTATCACTAGTGTAGCCTCATTTTAACTGTAAGCTCTGTGGTATCACTTATGTAACACCCAATCAATACTAAGCTATGTAGCATCACTTATGCAGCACCATTTCATTTGTAGCTCCGTGGTATCATTTGTGTATCTCCATTTCAATTGAAAGTGCTGTGATATCACTAGAGTAAATTCATTTCAACTGGAAGCCCTATGGTATCACTAGTATTGCTCCATTTCAATTGTAAATTATCAGGTATCACTTGTGTAACCCTTTTTCGATTCTAAGATCTGTGATATCACTATTGTAGCATTTCAAAGCTCTGTGGTATTATTTGTGTAACTCCATTTCATTTGTAAGCTCTGTTTTATCACTAGATTAACTCCACTTCAACAAAAAGCTATATATTATCACTAGTGTAGCCCTATTTCAATTGTAAGCTGTGTGATATCACTAGTGTAACCCCATTTCAATTGTAAACCCTGTTGCATTCACTCAATCAGCAGTGGCTTGGCTTTGCCTCTGAAATTTGTGTCATGCCCCATGTCTAATATTAAACTGCAATTTTATTGAATGCGCCCCATTTCATCCAACAATGCAACACACATAATATCAAATGATGATTATGAATTAGTGGTGCATTATTGGGAAAAACAGGACATAGACCATGCCAGTACATGCAGACATTACCAGTAATGTGTTCCTGTAAATTTCCATAGCTGAACAGCTGAACATCTTATTAAGTCACTCACAGCCCAGCAAATTCACTCACAGCCCAGTAAATTCCACAGAGATAATGTCACAGCCCAGTATACATAATAGGAAGTGTTAAATGCTGCAATGTGAATGTCTAAGAAAGCTTATTCCCAGACCACATCAGAGCATGTACTAAATCAACAAGGAGCAAAGATAAGTACAATATAGGCAATTGATTAAGACATCAAAATAACACAAAATAAATCCATGTATAAATACATGCAAGGTTAAAATAATATAATTATCCACGTTTAAATTATTAACTAACTGTAAGGTAACATGGTGGCTAAAATAATAATAAATGTGTGTTTCGTTCCACTGCTAAGGCCTATGTCAATTAAGTGAAACTATTACTTCCGGTCTGTTTCCCTTAGCAGCAGTCATTTAGGGCTATAAGCATGAATCTAAAGAGGAGAAAATTCCCATTCAAACCAACTGCACCAATGGGAACAAATGAAAATTACCATTGATTTAAAAGGGCCTTATGACCCCTTCAGTGCTAGAGAAGTCTCCAGTGCAAGACTACTCTATCATTTAACGGGTTAAAAGTCTGATTTAAATAATGGGAATTTGGGGGATATGTATTTGTTCCCTATTGTGCTGTATTGGTATTTTCCAGAACTATACCACTTTAGTTCCCTGAATATGGCCCTAAGACAATTATCCAGAATAAAGCTAAGCAGATTTAGAGATACTTCATGCCTTTTCCTTGACCTGGGGAAAGAGTAAGGTAGGTCCTTTTATCCCTGTGAATGCTAGGAACTTCCCCAGTACAACAGAGATAAGAAGACCTCTACTGAAAAGTTAACAATATATTCACCTGCTTTACTCCTCATATTAAAGGAGTAGTAAATGTTTATCACGCAAACACATATTGTAGGGCTATTTCTGATAACTAAAACATGTGGAACAGTGCCCTCTTGTGTCCAGAAAATTAACTTACAATTAAACCAGAGTTCCGACAGTTATTCTATTATATTCTAAGCTTTTAATATTCTGAAACAACGTTGAGCTTAAAGGGATAGTAATACTTTCATTTTACTAATCTCCATCTTGTAGAACTTAAAAAAAGATTTTTAATGCCCCCAGTCACATCTATCAAACCTTTATGGTTTGAGAGAAAATAGATTTCAAAGCCCCCCCTCCTTCCCCTTTCTCTGACATCAGCATCTAGCTGTATGCAGGAGAATCCGATCCTGGGGCATCCGGTGGCTCTGCAGCAGAGCCGAGATCACGTTAAAGCAGAAAAAAATCCTTCACTGAAATGGTCTTCTGCGTGTGCTTAGAAACCATTAACGTGATCTCGGCTCTGCTGAAATGCCCCGGATGGTAGTACAACAGAATACTCCAGGAATCAGCTAGAACTCTGATCTCAGAGAAAGGGGAGGGAGAGGGGAACTTTGAAATCTATTTTCTCTCAAACCATAAAGGTTTGATAGATGTGACTGGGGGCATTAAAAAAAATGTTAAGTTCTACAAGATAGGGATTAGTAAAATTAAAGTATTACTATCCCTTTAAATTAAATTAACTTATTTGACCGCTAAGTGCTCAAACCCATTTTCACACAATACCTCAATTCCAACTTAATTCCAAACATGAATCAGGCTATATTGGGTGCATTCCAAGCTGTTTTGTATGGCAACCAGTTTCTCTTTGAATGTGTGGGGGTTACACTATGAGGTATTGTCAAATGATCAGTTTGTTATACTCCTAAACTAGTTTTGTGTAGATTTGTGACCAATGTGACCACAAACTAATAATGATAATTGTATTGAGTCTCTGGGGCATATGTATCAACTTATCCTATACAATAATTTGCTAAATGTGTGTTTGTCAGAAGCCGTCATGCGCAGCAGAGACGGCTGTGAGTGCTGCAGTCATTCGCACTACAGACTGCTCGCGTCACGGCTGATACGGAGCGGGGCGCTCCAAATTCAGTCCGTAGTCAGGAGGACTACAGTCTGAATTCGGAGCGCCCCACTCCGTATCAGCCGCAGCATGGCCAGTCTCTACTGTGCATGACTGCACCGCGGCCATTGCTGGGTGGCACTGTGGCCCGTGTATACGGGCTCTTCAACTAGTCACAAATAATTTACAAATGCAATTGTGGCTGATTTGCATATAGCTATTAAACAAAATAGTGACAAAAATGTAAACTTACTGACTCATGAGACAGATCAAAAGTGGAAGATTAGAAAATGCAAGTGGCCCTTGCAGACATATATATCAAAATAATTAGTTTGAAGAAGCCCAACTGATACTGCAAATGGAAAAGGTGTCTCAGTTATGAAATGTAATCATAATGAGAGATTTTTAACAATCATGAAATTGACTGGAGAAATTTTACTTCTAGCACAACAAAGCTAAATAACTTTATGTCCTAAATAATAGCAATACACTAGAAATGAGGCCTTGCTGGACCTAGTTGCTGTATACAGTTCTGAAATGATATGCAATATACAGAAAGAGAGCAGTGACCATAATATAGTTTGTTATGAAATACGTTATAAGAATTCAGTTAGTAAGGGTTCAGCAAGAGCACTGAACTTTAAAAATGCAAATTTTACAATGCTCTTGGTTAAATATATGTGTCAATCTATAACACTGGGGAATAAATAAATAAAGAACAAATTAAGTCCAGTGTGGAATAACAAAGAGGGTTGCATGGAAATAAGGAATAAGAAGCAGGCATTTACTTTTTTTATAAGTCAGAAGGGCCTGATACATCATTAAAAAATATAAAGAGTACAATATAATCTGCAAACAAGCAATTAGGTTAATGAAAACTAAAAATGAAAAAACTATTGCAAAAGAAAGAAAGAAAGAAAGAAAAATCCTAAACATTTCATATATAAAAAGCAAAAAACCGAGACAGGTGAGTAATTAGTGAGGATAAGGCAATGGCAGAAACCTTAAGCATTTTTTTCTACTATAAATAAAAAAGAAGCAATAATGGCAGGCTATGGGTAAACAGGGAGCATCACAGAATTTCCTGCATCATGACATGGCTTACAGAGGAAAAAGTCCAAAAAAGACTAGAAAAGGTTATGGTGACTAAAGTCCCTCGACCTGAAGTCCTACACCCATGGGTACTTAAGGGTAAAACATAGATGATGCAGGAGAACTAGTAGAGTAAAATGATACCTTTATTGGTTGAGTTGCTCTGGAATGCAAGGTTTTAAGACAACTAGGTCTCTTCTTTGGCTATAATAAGAATGAAAGATAAATGCGCAATACATAACTTTAAAACTCATGCACATTATTTTAATATCTAACCCCTTGACTACCAGAGAGGCATCCAACACATTGCAATACAAGGGTACTTAAGGTGCTTAGTTCAGTAATAGCAAGAAGCTTAATATTTATTGATTGACTCTCATCAGGCACAGTGCTCTGTGATTGCAATAAAGAAGATGTAGTAGCATTATTCCAAAAGCAGGCAAGATCTAAAGTGGGAAATTATAGACCTGAGAGCTTGATTTCCATAGTGGATAAATGTTGAAAGAATTAAGAACTTATAGTTTTCAGGACTATGAGATGACCAAAAATGTAATTAGTAAGAGTTAGAATGGTTTTATGAAGAATAGATCATATCAAACTAATTTACTTGCATTTTATGAAACAGTAAGTGGTAATTTGGCTAAGGGTATTACTGTTGATGTAGTATATTTGGGTTCTGCAAAAATAAAAAAAAACTGTGCCTCAAAACAGGTTGTTGCATAAGCTAACAGGCTTTGGCATGGAAGCTGATATCTGTGCAAGGACAGAGAACTGGTTAAATGATAGAATGCAGACTTGTTGTAAATGGAACTTTTTTGAAGTTAGTCTGTAGTTGTAAATGGAGTAACTCAGGGTTCAGTCCTACTTCCAGTGTTTTGATGTGTCAGGAAATACAAACAGAACTGAGTGAATGGGTGGAAAAGTGGCCTAGGAGGCTCAATGTAGTGTAACATCACTGCTACCTGGGACTCTAGCACAGCCAGTAGTGGACCAACCCTGTGTGGATTTACCTTGATGCCAGGGTGCGAAGAATGGGAAGCAAAGCATGGGTGCAGTGGTAGTGAGAGGTTTTGCCCTTGCTTCGGAGTAACCGGGATTAAAGATGCTGGCTGTAAGGCCAGATGGCTGGATGGGCACACCAATCACTGTTACAGTAGACCATTTAGGAAGGCTAGCCTGGATGGAAACCATCTGATTTAATAGAAAAGGCTGGATCAAAAGAAGATGAAGTGTGAACTTTGACCAAGAGATGGCAGAGAAGACTACAGTCCCTAATCCTGGAATATACAGTTCTCCGGAACCATCCTACACCAGCAGGGGAAATCAAACTAAATCACTAACCTTGGAGACTAGACAGTAAAGTCTGAGTTCAGCCAGCAAGCAGCAGTAGGTGATAGACATCCACAAAAAGGAGGAAGAAGAGGGAGGACCGAAGGTCTGTTCTGGTAGGTGCTGATTGATGATCTGAGACTGAGAAGGGAATCAGGGGCCGCAGGATATGGGATCAATCCAAATAACACCAGGGACCACCCCAGTAGGAGAGGGCTATACCGGAATAACAGGAACCAAAATAGAATCTCCAGAGGCAAACGAATAGTCAGGACCAACCATGGTCTGAGTTCAGGACATCAGAGAAGTGGGTAATCAGCTAATCAGGAACAGGTCAGGGTCTAATACCAGGTATTCTCAGAGGAAGCAAAAGGAGGTCAGGAACAGGTCGAAGTCAATATGGAGGAGGACAAATGCTACTGTTACTCTCACAAAAGGAAGGCTTGAAGAATGTGCATCTACCTGTCCAGAAGGCAGGTATATAAGTGCAGGAAGCCAATAGAAGGAGTGGGGCAGAGATACAGACACTATTGCACTGACAGCGATCGTGACATATAGATAAATGTAAGGATAAGCATTTGGGTTGCAGAACTAAGCATGCTACATATACATTAAATGGGAAACTATTTGGGGGAATCCTTGTTAGAGAACGATTTAGGGGTACTGATAGACAGTATGAAGTGCTAATCAGCTGCTGGAAGATCCTATCATATTAAAAAGAGGTATATATGAATGACATGGATATTCTGCCTCCTTACATATTCATGGTAAGGTCTCATGTAGACTATGGAATACAGTTTGGGCAGTAATTAAAAATATAATATTGAACTAGAAAAGGTATAGAGATGTGCAACAAAACTGAAAAGATTTTAATTATAAAGTGAGACTAGGCAGTTTGGGTTTGTTTACATTAGAGAAGAGATGACTAAAGGGGATGTGATTCAAAGACAGTAATTTTGTTATACTAAGGGCAGTAATATTGTGGATTTTTTTGCCTCAAGAAGCTGTGCAGGTACTTTAGATGCTTTCGAATAAGTAGTGGATAGCTTTCTAGCTCAGAACAATATTGAGAATTATGACAGTCTGATTCAAAGCAGATATGATGTTGATTCAGGGAAATGTCTCGCTGCCATTTAGAGTGTGAAAGGAATTTTTGTTTTACCCACTAGAGGCTTCACTGGAAATGGCTTCAATATATATATTTTTTTTACTTCCTCTGTATCAGTAAGGATGATATGGCAAAGGTTGAACTTGATGGATGCATGTTGAATCAACTATGTTGCTATGTTAGTATGTAATAACAGAAAAAGAGAATAAATGAGAACATACAAAAAATAGCATCTAAAAGTTTATGACAAACCAGGTAGTCTGATTCACAGTAATGTACTGAACAGAGACTGTTTATATATGGGTACTTGTACTTCTCACACTCTCAAATATTTTATTGGCAAGTCACAGCTAGTTATTGTTTCTTTATTAGAAAGCTAAATATGGGCATCTCACATTACCTATTAAAGAACATTTTATTTCAACATTTGTAAAGTTTTAGAGACACATTGATAATATGCCCCTTTGTGAAATTTTGACAAAATGAGAGAAGAAAGAGACCACTTGAATGATAGAGAGGTCTCCAATGTGATGCAGACCTCTCTAGCATTGAATGGAGTTAAATTCCTTTATTTCTCAATAGGCACAAGCAAAACATTTTAGTCAAATATAAGAAGCCTAATTAAAGGAAATTATATTGTATATCTAGAGTCCAGTGGCTCTTAATTTGTTACAGAGAGTGACATATCCAGCCATGTTTCCTTCATAAAGCAGTCATATAAATATATACTTTTTTTGCTTTATAACTTGAATGTAGTCTGTAACTGGATAGAAGCATTCTACTACTTGAAGTGCTTACCTGATTCCAAAGAACCATGGAATATAGTATAGTATATATGATTGTTTCTTATGAGGAAATGTGAACTAAAGGCAGACATCATAGAAAAAAAACACAGAAAAACAGGAAACTGCAGATATAAACCACAGAAAATAGATACAAAACAAAAGAGGTACTTCAGCGCTCTATGAATCGCACAAAAAATCAAGGAGATTTATTGATGCAGCCACCCACCTATCTGCTATCACAGATGAATAAAAGACAAGAAAGAAAGGGTGCTAGTGGCACTCCAATAAATCAAATATTAAATTGTGAATTTTATATAATATAATTACTCACAACATGCGAAATCACTTAACAGGGTTACAGGTGCATTCAACATGAGGTTGATGATAAGTACTGTTCCAGTGTAAAGTTCAGCAAGGTATCCTCAGCTGGTTGGCCCAAAATTGTCCCTGAGGAAGTGGTCAACACACAAAACGCATTGGGTGATAGTATACTCTGGTTCTAGAGCAGATCTGTATTGTGTCTCACTTGTACCCCATTCCTCTTGTCCAAAACTGAATTAGGGCTATTTGGAGTCGGCTCTAGACATGAGACATCTTAATGACTAGTGTTGACACGTTGGATATATGGGAGATTGTCAGGTGTATAGTATATATTAATTAGTTTATTCCATATTTGTATTTTAATTGAATTTAACAAATTGTGCCTTTTTGATGCAATTGGAGTGTTTAGATATTTTCTCAAGCATCTTGATCTATCTCCTGATAGAGTGGCAAGAACTGGAAGGCTATCAGATTCATGTAGACTCAAGGAGTTCTTTCTCCAGTTCTTATTCGAGTTCAAATAACCATTTGGAAGCATCAACAGGAATTGCGCATGAGATGCACATATCAAATATACATGTAAGTTTAGAAGTTACATATGTCATTTATTCTAAACATCTGTATTTGAGGAAAGTATCTCCTTCCTTTTATGTTGGAGGTGCGAGTGAGATATATTTATATTTTGGTTCATATATTGAGTATTGAGAGAAACTATCCTTCTTACATGTTGACTCTCAAAATACAAAGTGAGACCAGTCTGTCTAATTGAAGGTTGATGAGGAGCGATATACCTAACTTGAATGTAAGTTGGAAGCTATATCTTATTCTGGTGTCTTATACTGTTTATTGAGAGACTGCTGTTTTCCTTGTATTTCGTGACATTGGCTGAAGCGTGATATCCATTGACACTTGCTAAAGGGGAGCGTACAAGTACAAGAATACTTGATGAACTGAAAGAACTGTTTATCATAAATACACGGTGACTATTTGAATTCACAGCCAGATACCCTGCTGAACTTTATTTTGAGACAGTACTTATCATCCCCATCTTGTTGAATTTACCTGCAATCCAGTTAAGTGATTCTACATGTTGTGAATAATTATATTATATAAAATTGACAGTTTAATTTTGGATTTATTGGAGTGCCACTAGCACCCTTTCTTTCTTGACAGAAAATAGATAGATAGATAGATAGATAGATAGATAGATAGATAGATAGACGGACAGACTAGCGGACAGAGACACTTAGATACCCCAATGGCACTTAAAGGGTTAAAGATGTCTCAGAGCATTTGCAACACTGCTAGCATGAAAGGAGTTAAACAATCTAAAGCCTAGATTAAATTGCAGTTGATATCTTTATAAAGTGTTTTATGCACAACATTCTTCACATGCGTCAGTAGGAATCTTTTAGATAAAACCAGCAATAAAATCAGCTGCCATGTAATCTCGGCCTATTTGTCACTTATTCCTATAAATTTAGTTCTACTTTATTCTTATAGTGCTCAAAAGGAGCCTAGTATACCACACGGAGTTGTTGACTTCTGAGCACTAAGGCCCAAGGGTACACTTCCATGTTCTAACGAATATCTCCTTGAATAACTTAAAGGGTTAGTAATGTCTTATATAAATAAAAAGTAATATTGTAGATAATCAAAAAGTAAATCTATCGATGCCAGAACGATCTCTCAAACCTTTATGGTTTGAGAGATATACACTGATAAAGTTCCCTCCTCACTGATGTCAGCTGTAAAGCTGACAGAAGGAGAGTCATGTCGGCCGACTTGAGGTATTTCTAAAAATAAATACTTCATTGGAACGGTCTACACAGTGCTGACTTTTGTAGACCGTCCCAATTAAGTATTTCTTTTTAAATTGCTGAATTTCGGTTCTGCTGAAGAGCGGCCTCGAGTCAGCCAACACAAATCTCCTTCTGTCAGCTTTACAGCAGATATCAGTGCAAGGAGAGGGAAAGGGGGAACTTTAAAATGTTATATCTCTCAAACCATAAAGGTTTGAGAGATTTCGAACTGGCATCAATGGATTTATTTTTTGATTGTCTACAATATTACTTTTTATTTATGTCACTTGGTTTACTTGGTTTCAGTGGCCGTTCATGTCGCACGGATGACACAGGAAGATGGCAGCAGTTGGACACATCAGAGCAAGATGCGTCATCCGCAGCCAGGTCAGAGTGTAGCAGGCCTCTGTTTTATGCCATGCTTCCTGTAGTTTCCTCCTACCTACTTCCTTCCTCTGAGCCTCCTCCTCCTACCTACTTCGTGAGGAGGGGTTTAAAGGGCAGTCTGAGTCCTGACTCAGTTGTTGTACTATACAGTTCTGTTTCCCTTTGGCTCTGTGTTTGACCTGGCTAGTCTGACCATCCATTCTAGTGCTGACCTGTGGCTCTGTCTGACCACTCTTTTGCCTGCTCCCATTGTGTAGTGGACACCCAGTCTAGTGTGGACCTGTGGCTCTGGCTGACTACATGAACTGTATATGACCCGGCCTGTCTGTCCATTCATTATGATGTTGACCTGTGGCTCTGTCTGACCATTCTCCTTGTGCGTTCCGATTTGGCTTAGACATCCTTTCTGGAGCAAACCTGTGGTTCTGGCTGGATAACCTCTCCGTGTATGACCTGGCTTGTTTGACTACCCACTCTGGTGTTGACCTGGGGCTCTGTACACTGTGTATCCAGCATACCACCGCTTCAGTGGATATCCTATCTGGTGCAAACCTGTGGCTCTGGCTGACTACCTGCTCCATGTATGACCCGGCTTGTCTGACTATCCTTTCTGGTGCTGACTAGGAGGCTCTGTCTGTTTCCTCTGTGTGTTGGTCCCCGCTCCACAGACACCCATCCTAGTGCAGACCTGGGGCTCTATCAGACTCCTAGACTGACTGCAGGCTGAGTCAGTGCTAGTCCTTTGGGCATTCCGAATTACCTCGAGGATCCAGTGGGCTGAGGCCTAGTCTCGGACAGTGTGGTAGATCTATTGGCGGAATGCTATTTCTGATACAGTGTTTGCCTCTTTGATCACCTTCTGTGTGTTATCTGTTTACGTGCATTACTGTGATTTTTCTAATAAAAGATTGTTTTAGTTTACCGTACTAACTCCTGGTTTATTCCTGGGAACCGTGACAATTTATATAAGACATTAATAACCCTTTAATTACAGGTCAGATATAGGCGGCCTATGCCTACCCAGCTGCTGGATAATGCAGATCATATTATCCCCATCCAGCCAATGATGAGTTGGGGATGATGTTAATTGTAGTCCCCAGCATCTTGGGAGACAAAGATTGACAACCACTGGTATACATGATAGCAGCCATGATTACAGTACAAGTGGAAAGCTACCAGAGAGTATTTTCAGCAATTATTACTGCCGTTAATTCAGACTAGCTCCTATGCTTTCATGAGCAAAGAATTTAATTAAAAAAAGGACAAACTATTTTCATGGAAAGTTAGAATAACATCAATATGTCTATGTTTGTTTTGACACTTTCTTTGTATCACTAAACAGGTCACTCATAGTACTCTTCCATTTAGATATCACTATGTTTTGAATATAGACAGAACCAGAGGCTGTGTATAGAGAGGGATACAGGACAAGAAATGCATTCTTTCACATGTAGCTGCGCACAGAACTGGGAACCATGAAGGTGATGCACTAAGAGAACTGGAGCAATTTGGTGCAAACCAACTGCACTGTGAGGATGAATAAACATTCCTTAAATTCCTTTTGATTTATATTGTTCTTTTAACCCTTAGAATGCTAGAGAAGCCTGCACACATTTCTTTACACTGCACTGGAGGCTTCTCTAGCATTCAAGAGGTTAAAACACCCTTTTATTGTAATGAAAATGTTTAATTGTCCAGTACGGTGCAGTTGGTTTGCCCCAGAATTTCTCCATTTTGTATTAATACTTCAGACTCCATGATTTCTCAGAATTGCATGACTCAAGGAATTAGATAAAGTTGAAAAATATATGTGTAGCATTATCCAGTAAATATCCGTACTGGCCACATCATGTAGAAACAGAGGGGAACGATTCCAAAGCAAACTAACTGCACCATTGAGATCAAATACAAATCCCCACATTTCTATTGCATTAATTGGGCTTTAACCCTTGTCTGTCATAGAGGCCTCCACCACATCTTAAAGCTTCTCAATTCGTTCAAGAACTTTTATAGCATTTAAGGGGATAAAGAAGCAGTAAACTGCTTTTTATGAAAAATAAGTAAATTAAATAATAATATCAAAGTGTTTTACCAGGAAGGATACATCGAGATTGTCTCTCGTTTTCAAGTATGTCCTGGGGGTATAGATATTATTATCCAATGTACTCATTGATTTTGCTGGAACTAGAACCTACGATCCTGCAGTTGGAACAGATTCTACAGCTGGTGCATTGACCAACTGAGACATCTCACCAGAGAAATAAAAAAAATTATATATAATAAAAAATAAATAAAAAACATAAATAAATTAAATATATAGAGAGTGGAGATTGTAGCCGTATTAGTCGAGTGATGCACATGTAAAATAACAAACAAAATTAATAGCTTTTTTATTGGACTAACAGAATTATGGATTGCCAAGCTTTCAGGCGAACCTCCCTTTCTCAAGTCTAAAGCATTTCTCTGAGAACCTCCCTTTCTCAAGTCTAATGCATGAGAAATGCTTTAGACATGAGAAAAGGAGGTTCTTCCGAAAGCTTCTCAATCCATAATTCTGTTAGTCCAATAAAAAAGGTATTACAAGATATTGTGTTTGTTATTTTACATTTAAATATATATAGTAGGGTATATCCTGTTGAGTAAAACAAAGTTACTCCCACTCCTGAGATGTGCATATCTCCAGAGTTATTACAGTTTAACCTCTTAGCAACAATACAGTGTGCGGGCGGCCGTTAAAGACCACCTGGCATAGAGGTGTGCAGCCACGCTGGCATCCCAGAATTCCATGACATGCCGGGATGTCATGACGGTCCTGAAAAATCACTGGTCCTTAAGGGATTAAACTATTGTGTGTTTTTATTTTTATTACATTAGCAGTGCCCTCTAGTGGTCAGATATCAGTTATTTTACTGCATTCTCTGGGAGAGGTGAGCCAAGCAATTCTCCATAGAATGTGTCAGAAACTGCTGAGTCCTGCTGTAAGTTTAAACTTCACGAAGTAATCACACTGCCACTCACTTGACAATTTTAACGGTTAGAAAATTTCAATAAAACGATTGACAGTGGTAGGAGTGGCTTTGTTTTAATCAGCAGGAAAACAAAGGTTTTCATTAAAAACATTTTTTTGGGCTCATTTAAGAGTCCCAATTCCGGGAGTACTAAATTTGAGAATGTTCATTTGTCACCTATGGTGCAGCTGGTTTGGCCCAAAAATTCTGTGCTGCAAATCTCATCTCTCAAACCTTTACGGTTTGAGAGATGTTAGGTCCTAAAGTTCCCCCTCCCTCCTCTACTCCTGATGTCAGCTTTAAGCTGACAGCAGGGGTTCCCAGTCTGGGAACCAACAGGCAGCTCTTCAGCAGAGCCGCAATTATTGCAATTTTAAAATAAATACTTAATTAGAACGGTCTACAAAGTGTGTTTGGTTTGCAAGCAAACTTTTTAGACCGTTCCAATTAGGTATTTCTTTTTAAATCATGCTATTGGGGCTCTGCTGAAGAGCCGCCTCGTGTCAGCCGGCAAAGATCTCCTGCTGTCAGCTTTACAGCTGACATCAGGGAGGGGGAACTTAATGCTGCACATAATTTATTTTTCTTTAATCTACAAAACAAAAAATATTTTTTTTGGGACATTACTGTCCCTTTAAGGTCCAACTTATTTAATTTTACTTCTGTATTTTCAATCAACAAATAACAATGAAGAAGAGAATTGGGGAGAGAAGACGATTAAGACAAATACATATTGTTTATGCTGCTAAGCATGACACCTCTAGTGTTGTCAAACATCAAAAGCTTTTACATCAACTGAAACATGTTAAACAGTGCTTGGAATGATTATTCATCAACAGGCAGGCTAACCAAGCAGAACAAATTTTGTAAAACGTCTCAGGACACCCTCTAGTACTATTAGTTACTTTATATATGGATATATCCCATTTAACCAGCCAAAGCCAAAGATCAATACCAGGGGTCTCAGAGACCTTCTTTAAAGAAGAACAGCCTTTCTCACTACTAAAAAAACAGTCGAAAAGTTTTGTTTTTTTTATATATATTTAATACTAAGTTAGGGAGAACAAAGGTTCACTTGGTTGATACTGTGGTGATTTGGACATGAATCCATCTCGAGTCTTCACCATCCCTGTGATCATGACTCATAGTTACATAGTAAATTAGGTTGAAAAAGACACAAGTCCATCAAGTTCAAACGGTGCCTCATAACCCAGATAAATGAGAATTATATAAGCTTTCCTGCTGCCAAATAAGTTAGTCTTTATCTGAACTTCCTGTTTTGCTTACTAATACACAGTATAACCCTGTATGTTCCCTCTTGAAAGAAATGTACCTAATCTTCTCTGAAATTATCCATTGGATCTGCCATTACCACATCCTTGGGCAAGGTATTCCATAATTTAACATAACTTACTGTTAAAAGAAACCACCTTCCCTATTATCTTAAGGGGTGGCCCCTGGTTATTTGATCAGGCATTGGAATGAAAAGATCACCAGAGAGATCCTTGTATTGACCTCTCATATAAAATAGTAGCTGCACGCCGTTCGGGGAGTCCGGAACCGGAAAAAAAAAAAAAAGCTCCGCGGACGTTGAGTCGCGTCGTGGCACTGATACCCCGGTCATTAAGGGGTTAAAGCAATTTTGGTATATTCTGACATCTAATGAGATATTGAAAGATATTGTTGGTGAATATCCATCTATGGTGGCTAAAAGATCAAAAAATATGCATGACCACCTGGTTCAATCTGAATTTAGGAAAACTCCAAAGGGAAATTAGCTGAATAAAACAGTGAAATCAGGGATGTTCAGATGTGGTAATTGTAAAGCATGTAGATATATGATAACAGGAAACCAATTCTTTAATGGAGAAAGAACTATAGGTTAAAAGATAAGACAATATTTGTATTGTAAGTCAGATAAGGAGGTCTATTTTCTGCGTTGTCCCTGTGATTACATATATATAGGGAAAACTATTAGACAGCTGCGCAGGGGAGTTCTGGAACATGTTTGTGATATTCAAAATAGAAAAATAGATAGTCCCATTGCTAGACACTTCTGGGAGAAACATGGGGGTTCCCCGGAGGGGTTAGTTGCAATGGGAATTATGCAAATTGATAAAAATTTGAGACAGGGTGATGTTGATAAGGCCATACTTCAAAAAGAGAGTAGATGGATTTTTTATTTAGGGGGAATGGGACCCAAAGGGTTAAATGAGGAATTGAAATATAACATGTTCCTTTAAATTCTTGCATAGCTTCAAAATATGTATCTATAGATGCCCTTAGGGCTGTAGATAGGTTATTTGCCAGAAGAATTATGAAGCATTTGAAAGATTATAATTAGGGGCATTCTGACATAATGGAGATTATATTTATTGAAATATAGATAATAGGTGGTAAAAGACAAACGAGATGTCCAGATATATATATTGCACGGCACACAAGGAAAGGTTAATGAATATTTTAAATGTGGCGATTTAGGGTATATAATACATGTATAGTTTGAGATGAAATATGTGCTACACGATCTTGAGAAGGCCCGTTACGGAAAGGCGAAACGCGTTGAAGAAGTTGGCTCATATCTGCCAGTATTTGAAATTGAACTGCAATATGTGCAGAAGAAATGATTGAGTGTGTCATCAGTTAAGCGCCACAGTGCAGCCGTTGAAACACCCAGAAGACGATATGCTGTCAGTCTGCTAGGAATCGGTCGGCACAACATACAATGGAAGATTGGCTCTGATGAAGCTGTGAGACCATTCTATACTTTAACGCAGGGCTCAAAATTTCCACTCGCCACTAGCCAATGGCGAGTGAAAATTTAGTCCTGGCGAGTAGAAATTCAGCCCTGGTGGGTATGTTATGGCTTGCAGTGGCGAGTAACTTTTCAGGTCTGGCTAGTAGCAAAGGACTTCAACTTTTAAGGCCTGCTTTAACGCATACTCCGTTGTTTCATTTTTGGTGCCCGTTCCAAGATGTGAGCTCCTATAATCTGTTGCAGTGACACTGAGATATTTATCTATATAGCGATTCGCTATGTGTGTGTGTGACTTTATTAACACGGCTTTGCTTCACATAACACACTCTTGTTGCTATTCTCATTAACTCTTGCACTGCTGCTATATGAACCAACTTGTGTACTGCTGGACCCGTTGGAATTGAAAAGTGACTATTTCTGGAACTATCTGGGAGAATCTATATGTAAAGATATGGTTATCAGATGTCCAGGATCATTTACGTTATTTTGATAGCAGGCAGAAGATCATATGGATTTTTTCATCTTGCTGCGCCCAGCATACAGTTATATAGGGTATTGTTAGTTCTTTGTCTATACAGGTCGGTGGTTTTTAGGGGACTGGGGGGAGGGAGGGAATATGCTGCACTGAGTCAGTCACTACGGGTTATATATTTCGGTGTTAATTCACAAGATACTACCTTTACATATGTATAATTCTTGGGTTATGGTAAGAAACTTTTTTTTACTGGTTATGAGTGCCGACAGGAGACCTTCTTTATCTTATACATTTATTCTGGTATTTCTTTTGGTTTCTATGGCAACCTATGTGTGAATCACATGGTTTAGCCTTTAAAGGGATAGTAATACTTCATTTTATCTTTATTTTATTTTGTAGGTATTAAAAAAACATGAAGAAAGATATAAGTCTTATCTCTCAAACCTTTATGGTTTGAGAGATATTCACAAGCAAAGTTTCACCTCCCGCCCCTTTTACCTAGAGTAAGACATCTCTTCTCAGATGTGGAATGCAGTTCATAGAGCAGACAGATAACAGCAGGGGACAATCTTTTTCCTATGAGAACAATGAAAGCCCTGCCCCCCTTGACAAGCTTTTCAGCTTTTCCCCTTATCTTAATTGAAGATTGTCCCTCTCTGCAGTCTACCTGGGCACCTCCCTTCTGATCTGGCTGAGCAGTGTTACATCAGTAAAAGGGGCGGGAGGGGGACACTTTGTCATTGAATTACTCTTGAACTGTAACTCTGACAGTGTTGAAATAACACTCTCCAAAGTCCAAATACTATGATGATTAATTAGAGCTGCTTTTATTATGAAACATTACTATCCCTTTAAGTATAATTTTGATTGCGTGCTCACCACTTTCTTTTATCTTTAAATGTATTGCTGAAAGAAGCACTGATGAAAAAGAGTAAGTTGTGAGAGGAATAGAATCAAGAGGGAAGTAGGGTGGGTGAGAGGAATAGAGCAAATAAGAATTTCATTCTCTTACATGGTTTAATGCATTGAGGGTTCAAGAAGAGCTGGACACAAAAATGGGCTTGACAGCCGTGCTGACATATGACATCTTTAGCAAACTTATCTTTGAAATGTATGGCAAGATCATGGGAAGTGAAGGTGAGTGTGTATGAAGGATGAGGAGGGACAAACTGTATGTCCTATTATCAAATACTACTTCATAGAAATCTCAACCTTCAAATAGCATAGGTAAACATTCTCAGAGGCAATTATCAATCCTAAATAAGCTTTGCAAGTAGTTAGACGGTAGACTGCAATAACTTAGACATTGTGGAAGTGAACAGACTTTTAAAATCCTTTGAATCAGGGTATACTGCAACATTTCACAAGTCACTGTAAGTTGCACCAAATATTTTACTTGCTAACCACACCATTATGTGTGAAGGAAATGAAAGAAACAGTAATGTCATCTGCAATATATAATGCTAAGAAATGAGTCCAGACTTTGGCATGCTATGGGAAAACAGACAAGAAAACAATACCTGTAACGAATGTATATGCAAATCAGAAAACATATTCTCATACAAAACAAAATACATTAAGTGTTATTATTATATGACACAACAGTTCTAGTGTAAGCATCTTTGTCCTTAATAGTCACACAGATATACAGTACATTATTTTAAAGGAATAGTAATGTCCACTAAACATTTTTCTTGTTTTATAGATTAAAAAAATAAAAACGATGTTGCACAAATCCCATCTCTCAAACCTTAATGGTTTGAGAGATATTCACATCCAAGGTTCCCACTCTCCTGATGTCAGCTGTAAAGCTGACAGAAGGAGATCCGTGTTGGCCAACACAAAGAGGCTCTTCAGCAGAGCCGCAATAGAGATATTGGACAAGATTTACTTCATTGGAACGGTCGACAAAGTGTGCTTGCAAACCAGGCACACTTTGTAGACCATTCCAATGAAGTAATTCTTTTTCATTATTGTTATTTTTGCTCTTCTGCACAGCCACCAGCTGGTCCCCGGACCGGGATCTCTTGCTGTCAGCAGAGCGCTGACATCAGGAGAAGGGGAGGGAGGGGGAACTTTCACTGTGATTATCTCTCAAACAGTAAAGGTTTGAGACATGGGATTTGTGCAACATAATATACTTTTTCAATCTACAAAACAAGAAAAAATGTTTAGTGGACATTAGTGTCCCTTTAAATGCATTATACTGTTTATTCTAACTTTTACTGCTGATTATTACTGAATTTATTTTACCTGATTCTTTTCATTCTCTTTAATTTTGGGTAATTAGCTTGTATCAATTATCTCAGTTCTTCTCCACTTTCAGTGGTATGAGGGCCCTCTTCCTGAAATCCATAAAGTATGTTAGAAAAGATGGACACTTTCTGGAATGTTTCCAGTTTGCATATCTATGAATGGCCAACCAAATTCTTGAACTGATATATTCAGCAATAAAGAAGTTCAAGAATACGACACTAAAATACCAAAAATGCCTTCACCTAGTTTGAACAAATAAAGGTAATTTTAATCTACTGGAAATGCAACTACATACCCACGCTGAGTATGCTTCCCTCCTAATTGCATTCATGGCAATTAGTAAAGTAGTGCTAATGCATATTTCTTCCATATTTTCTAGAATGTAGTATGCCAGTGTATAACACCAATCAAAAAACCTGACCACTGATAAATCCAGGAAGCATTTATTCTACAAGTAAATATTACAATAATGGAGTCACTAATCTGAAAAATAGCACTTTTCTCACACAAAGCTATACAGGAAGGCATGTTTTGTGCCTATAGGCAGGCTTACAGTTAAAAGAAGTATTTGGCTATGAAACTGATCTATTCCTAGACGATCCAGCTAATGCCAACTATCCTTAGGCTTGAATGAATCAATTAATTAATATGTTTATTTATATAGCCTCAAAAGTTTACACAGCACTTTACTAGGTTAAAGGTTTTGCTGAGCTGCTCCCATTCTGCCTATTGATTCTGCTGTCTGAGCTAATCTAGTGCTCTGCTATCCACTGCTGCTGTCTTCTGAGTTTTTGGCTCAGGCTAAATCAGCTGACCTCTCAGGGTATTTATAGCAGCTTGGCTCACTTCCCCATTGTTCTTGTGTTTGTTTGCTGACCTGTTGCTGCTGGCTGCTGTGGATTTTCCTGTGCTCCTGTTTGCCGTGTTCCAGAATACTTGGCTTGTTCCAGACTTCACTGAATTCTGTTCTTCTGACCCTCGGCTTGTTCCTGACATCGCAGACTTCTGGTTTCCTGACTCCAGCTCGGCTGAATACCTGTCTTGGTTCCTGACTCTGGCGTGTCTTTTGGTTTATGCTCTTGGATCATGTTTTTGTTGCACTAATAAAGGTATATTGCATTTTACCTTTTTGTGTCCTGTCTGGTTCCTGGTCCCTAACAGTACACAAGGACCATGAACTCAGGAGGCGCAGGCAATCTACCAAATATTTTTTCAGGCTGGACCAGGTAGACCAGCACATGGACCAGTTTGCTGCAGATCTCCAGGCTTTGTTGCTCCGTACTGAGCATCTGGTTCCATAGCCTCATCGGTCCTCGGCGCAGGCTGACCCTATAGCTACTGCCGCTCTCTCTCTGGCTGCTTATGGTGATTCCAATGTTGTGAGATTTATGACAGGGTCTGCCTTGCTCCCCCAGCATTATGGAGGCGACCCTTAACAATGTAGAGGTTTTCTAAACCAGGTTGGCATCTATCTGGAGATGGTACCACAGTCCTTCCAACTGATAGGAGTAAGGTGGGCCTCGTGATTTCCTTACTCTCTGACAGGGCCTTGGCTTGGGCTACTCCCCTTTGGGAGACACAGAAACCTATTGTATACAATTACCCTGAGTTTGTGGCTGCTTTCTCTAATGGGCTTTTGGATACAGTTAAAGATGATGACCTTCCCAGTGATTTAGAGGAACTGATCTCATATTGTATTCTGATTGTCTCCCGAATCCGTGAGAGACCTTCCTTTAGGCAGCACCTGCGGAGGCATCCCATCCGTTTAACTCTGAGCCTTTCGTCCCCACCCGTACCTCCCTCTCCTCCCGTACCTCCTAGTCTCGAAACCTCAGGCGATGTGGAGCCCATGCAGATTGGGTTCACTCGCCTTTCAGTTGCGGAAAAGGCCTTGAGGAGGAGGGAGGGCCTGTGCCTTCATTGCAATAAGGCAGGGCATCTACTGCGAACTTGCCCCACACGTCCAGGAAGCGGCCACAACTAGGGTCCTGTAGGGGAAAGACCTTAGGTGGCATTTCAGTGTCCCCGGATATCCATCCTGATAAACCATTAGTCTCCATTGAGCTCTCTTGGGGCAAAAGTTCCATTACTTCAGAGGCACTTATTGACTGCAGTGCAGCAGGCCTCTTTATTGATAGTGACTTTGCCCAGAAGCACTCCATTTCATTGCAGCTCCGTACCACTCCACTTGCCCTCGAGGCGATTGAAGGTAGACCCATACAGCCACCACAGATTACCCATGAAACCACTCCTTTGTCCATGGCTGTAGGGGCTCTCCATCACGAAACCTTACAATTCCAGGTGATCCACTCTCCTCACTATCCTGTGATCCTGGATTACCCGTGGTTGCACAAACACAATCCCACAGTCAAATGGGTAAGGGCTGAAGTCATGGCATGGCCACCCAACTGTTCCAAGACATGCCTAGTAAAAGTAGGGAGTATGCTAACCACATCTTCGGTCTCTTTGCTGCCTAAAGAGTACCAAGAGTTTCCGTGATGTATTCGATAAGGACCGGGCGGGTGAGCTCCCGCCTCACCGTCCATATGATTGTACCATTGAACTACATTCGGGTGCCATACCTCCCTGAGGTCTAGTCTACCCTCTTTCTGTCACGGAGAATAAGACCATGGAGGAGTATGTTGTGGATGCGCTGTCTCGGGGGTTCACCTGCAAGTCCTCCTCTCCTGCCGGGGCCAGATTCTTCTTCATGAAGAAAAAGATTGGTAAACTGAGACCCTGTATTGACTACAGGGGGCTCAATCATGTCACGGTTAAGAACGCCTACCCTATTACACTGGTTACTGAGCTATTTGATTGATTGAAAGGGTCTAAGGTATTCACTAAGCTCGACCTGCAAGGGGCGTATAATTTGGTAATGATAAAGGAGGGCCATGAATGGAAATCCGCATTTAACGCCAGGAGCGGGCATTAAGAATACCTCATAATGCCCTTTGGTCTCTGCAATGCTCCTGCGGTTTTCCAAGAATTCTTGAAGAATGTCCTCTGGGACATGCTCCAAAAGTGCGTGGTGGTATACTTAGACAACATTCTGGCCCATTCTTCCTTTATGGAAAGCCACCACGCAGATGTAAACTGAGTCCTGCAAAGGTTAAGAGAAAATTACCTATTTTGCAAATTGGAGAAGTGTGAGTTCCACCACAAACAGGTCACCTTCTTGGGGTACGTAATTTCAGAGGTCGGTTTCACTATGGACCCTGAAAAACTCTCGGCTGTTCTTGAGTGGCCGCAACCCGTAGGTCTCCGGTCCCTTCAACATTTCCTCAGGTTTGCGAACTACTATCGGAAATTTATCTGCAATTTTTCCGCTATTGTAAAGCCCCTTACCGACATGACCAAAAAAGACCGTAACTCCACTCAATGGTCCCCGGAAGCCGTCAGGGCATTTGAGTCACTAAAACCTGCCTTTGCCGCAGCACCTATTTTGACACACCCGAAACCCGAGCTTCCATTCATACTTGAGGTCGATGCATCTGAGACAGGAGTAGGCGCCCTCCCTCCTCAACGTCCTACTCCTAAGAGCCAGTTGCACCTGTGTGGTTATTTCTCGAAGAAGCTAAGTCCTGCGGAGTGCAATTATCAGATTGGCAATCGAGAGCTTCTGGCTATAATACTGGCTCTCAAAGAATGGCGGCATTTGCTTGAGGGAACTTTCATGCCAGTCCTAATCCTCACGGATCATAAAAACCTTACCTACTTGTCTGAAGCTAAGCTCTTGTCTCCAAGACAGGCCAGATGGGCCTTATTTTTGTCTTGTTTTAATTATGTGGTCTTGTACCTGCCAGGTACTAAAAATATCCGGGCTGATGCCCTATCCAGACACTTCTCGGACGCTAAAGAGGAGAGTCCTCCATGTCCTATTATTCCTCAGGACAAAGTACTGGCCACCATATGTACCAGCATAACATCTCCCCTTGGGGAGAAAATACGGGTCGCCCAAGTAGATGCACCTGCTGAGACTCCCTCTGGGTGCTGTTTTGTACCTACTGACCTCCGTACCAAGGTGCTTGCAACCTGCCATAAGACTAAATCAGCAGGTGATCTCAGAAAGAATCAGCTCCTCTGGTCGGTTTCCCGTCTCTTCTGGTGGCCAGAACTCAGAAAAGATGTTGCTGCCTTTGTCGCTGCCTGTCCAGTCTATGCACAGACCAGATCACCAAGTCACCTTCCAGTGGGCCTTCTCCAACCCATACCCAATGGGGAGAAGCCATGGTCACACCTTGCCATGGACTTCATAGTCAACCTTCCTTTGTCTAATGGTCACACCGTCATCTTCATGGTCGTTGACCGATTTTCTAAGATGATTCATTGCATACTATTCAAAAAACTTCCATCCGCTAAAGAGTTGGCTGCGGTCTTTATCAAAGAGGTCTATCGGCTACACAGGGTTCCCAAGGTCATAGTTTCCGACCAGAGTAGCCAGTTTGTCTCGAGATTCTCGAGGGCAACTAGGTATCCAACCTTCCTTCTCCTCGGCCTACCACCTGCAATCGAATGGGGTAGTGGAAAGGGCTAATCAGGCCTTTGAACAATTCCTGCGGTGTTATATCTCAGACCATCAGAAGAGTTGGTCGGACCTGCTACGTTGGGCAGAGTTTGCTCATAGCAGTGCTATCTTGGCTTCTACCCGGCTCTCCCCTTTCATGGTGAATTATGGGTATCAACCCTCTATGATTCCAGATTTGTTCGCTCCCCAGGGGATCCCAGCATTGGAGGATCATCTCCAGTGAATTAGTTCCACATGGGTGCAGGTCCAAGAGTCGTTGTGACCCTCCTACTAGGTCAGGGAGAGGGTCTGTTTGTCCTCCAGAAATCTTCATCTCTGAGTGCCCTCTCAGAAACTGGCTCCCCGTTTTGTGGGGCCTTTCCATATCCTCTGACATGTGAACCCGGTGGCCTATGCCCTAGACCTTCCTCCTGTTACAGCTTACCTTGTTTTCAGCTTCATCTGCAGGCGTGAGGCTTCAAGCATGCAGCAGGCCTCTGTTTTATGTGTCATGCTTCCTGTAGTCCCCTCCTACCTACTTCCTCTGAGTTGCTCCTCCTACCTGCTTCCTGAGGAGGGGTTTAAAGGGCAGTCTGAGTCCTGACCCAGTTGCCCTTGCGTTGTTGTTCATAGCAGTTCTATTACCTTGGGCTCTGTGTATGACCTGGCTAGTCTTGCATCCAACCTGGTGCTGACCTGTGGCTCTGTCTGACTATTCTTGATATTCCTGATAGCAGTGCTCGCTGGCTTGTAACCATCTGCTTGCTACTTGTGTATATAGTGTGCTCTACTTTTCTATTATTAATAAATTTTGCATTTAACTATACCTTACTGATTCCTGAACATTATTGGTAAACCGTGACAGTAGGCAAGGGCTATGAGTAAAAAGGATCCTGGAAAGGATGGAGACACGACTTGCTCAGTTGTTTTTGGCCATGCAGACGGTTTCACAGCACACTGCTAGCCTCGAACAGATTTGTACCAAATTGGTGCCCCCCCCAGAGACCTCCCAGGCACCAGTGGTTCCAACCTCTCCTGATGCAGGCATAGTCAAGAGGTTGACAGGTTCTGCTCAGCTCCCACAACCTTATGGTGGGGATCCTGATAGTTGCCGTGGCTTCCTTAACCAGCTGGGCATATATTTCGAGTTAGTACCGGATGCCTTTCCTTCTGAGCTCAGTTAAGTTGGTTTCCTTGTATCCCTCCTCACGGGCAGGGAGCTGGCATGGGCCAATCCGCTATGGGAGACGAATAAACCCATTATTCACAAATTCTCGGAATTTGTGAAATCATTTAAAGGGGAACTACCACCCCGCAATAATTTAAGCTTGACTGATTGCTCATCTGGCGACTAGCTGCTTAGTAGCGCTAGTCGCCAGAAATATTACCCGGTTCTGCAGATATCGGCGTTTTACCGATGGTGACAGGAGCAGGAAGCACGGACGTCTCTTCACAGTGACGTCCGTGCGCCTGCGCTGTCAGTCCCTTTTGAACCGCGTGGTTCAAAAGGGACTGACAGCACAGGCGCACGGACGTCACTGTGAAGACACGTCCGTGCTTCCTGCTCCTGTCACCATCGGTAAAAGCCGATATCTGCAGAACTGGGTAATATTTCTGGAGACTAGCGCTACTAAGCAGCTAGTCGCCAGATGAGCAATCAGTCAAGCTTAAATTATTGTGGGGTGGTAGTTCCCCTTTAAACAAGTCTTTGATAGGCCAGGCCGTGTGGTCTTGGCATTCAAGCACCTTATGACCCTGCGGCAGGCTAATTGCACGGTGGGCAATTATTTGATAGAGTTTCGTACCCAGGCAGCTGAAGTAGACTGGAATAATGAGGCCCCGATGGCTGTTTTTTTTCAAGGGCTCAGTGACACTATGAAAGATGAGATCGTAGCTCGCGATCTACCTAATGATTTGGACAGGGTGATTGACTTTTGTATTCTAATGGATACCAGAATCAGAGAACGACCCTCTTTTAAGGACCTGTGGAGGTCCTCAAGTAAAGTACCTGCTCATTATTCTGGCCCACCCTATCCTCCCTCGCCTCCCATGCCTCTGGGGCTTGTTTCGGACTATGCCGAACCTATGCAGGTGGATGCCATAGTTAGTGGGAGACCCTGAGTAACTGAGAGACTGCAGAGGCCTCAAGGGGAGATGTCTTCCCATGTTCCTAACCCTGCCTATCCTCCCTCTCCTGCCATGCCTCCTGATCTAGATTCTGAGAGTGGTGAACCTAGGATGGTGGGTGTCACCTGGCTTTCCAGGTAGGAGAGAGCCTTTCAGAGAAGGGAAGGCCTGTTTAATTACTGTGGGAGGGCCGGTCATTTGTTGCGGTCATGTCCAATTTGCCCTGAGCGACGCACGAATGCGAAGGGCGGTCGGAGACAGATGATAGGGGGTGGCACGATGAGAGATTTTTTAAAGCTCTGAAATATTAGGCGTGGGCGAAAGGTCCTGTCGTGTTCCTGCAAAAACGTTTGTGAAAACCACTTGGTTATCCACGTTTTCAATGGAAAATCCCCTTTAAACAAGGTGATTAAAATCTTCTCCATTTTTGACCAATGGCTACAAACTTTTCGCCCCTTTATTTACATATTTTACACCTTTTCTCTATAAAAACATTACATTTTCCAGGAGGTGAAACACAATACAAGAAGCTACACAGAGAGAGAGAGAGAGAGATGCTAGGCTGTTGTGCTGTGAGTTTATTTGTTAAATTGAGGCAGGAGAGGTCCGTAGTGACTGCTATCACTATGAGCACAAGAAATATTAGTGGCCAGCAGTTAAGGACCACAGAGCATTTTTTTTTTTTTTGCCAATTTGGAATCAGGGGTCCCCGAGCTGAGTGCAGCCGCTTGGGGACCGCTGAATTCCATGACGTTGCAGGACCGTCGTTGGTCCTTAACGCAAGTTTACCCTTAATGGCCCTGGCACATCATGGGTCCTTAAGGGGTTAATAAAAGGAGGAGCTGGATGGAACGTTATGCATCTAGTGAGTCTGAGGAGGAGGAAGTGATCACTACCAACATTAAAGGGTCTGGATGCCCTGATTCCTCAGACTCAATGATGGACAGTCCCCCTACATCAATCCTAAGGATCTTTAGACATTTGTTTCATGGGAGGATGAAGAGGGTAGTAGTGTGCGCCTGCTGCCAGTGCATCTTGGAATTCTCAGGAGAGGGGGGTGAAGGAGATGATGCCAAGTGTGGCATTGGGGGACCCTAAGTCATATTTGCCATCTCCAAGCAGTCCTGTCACTACTGCTAGTACTAAGATCCAGCAGCTACAGACTCAGAGTACTAGGAGTGAGGGAGGGGGTGATCATCATACTACTAGTGATGTGGAAGACTCAGGGACTGAAATTGAGGTGGCTGGTGTTAGTAGTAGTAATTAGTGTTGAGCGAGCACCCCGATGCTCGGGTGCTCGGGTGCTCTGACCGAGCACCCCCTGAGGCTCGAGTGCTCGGCCGAGCACCCGAGCCCCATTGAAATGAATGGGGCGACACCAGGCACCCCCTGCTCTGATGAGGGGAGGGTGCCTGGTCAATGCCCCCTTCATCTCCGCTATGCCCCCTTCATCTCCGAATGCCCCCTTCATCTCCGCAATGTCCCCCTTCATCTCCAAATTGCCCATCTTCCACAATGTGCCCCTTCATCTCCGCTATGCCCCTCTTCCACAATGTGCCCCTTCATCTCCGCTATGCCCCTCTTCCACAATGTCCCCCTTCATCTCCTCGGGAGATGAAGGGGGACATTGTGGAAGAGGGGCATAGCGGAGATGAAGGGGCACATTGTGGAAGAGGGGCATAGCGGAGATGAAGGGGCACATTGTGGAAGACGGGCATAGCGGAGATGAAGGGGGACATTGTGGAAGAGGGGCATAGAGTCTATGCCCCTCTTCCACAATGTCCCCCTTCATCTCCGCAATGCCCCCTTCATCTCCGCAATGCCCCCGTACCTCCAGTCCCTGGTGGTCCAGCGGAGCTTCTTCGGATCTGTGCCTCTTCCGGCACAGATCCCCGCCACCCGAACATGGCGGGAGAGCACATGGCGGTACTCGACGAGTACCGCCATGTGCCGAGCAGAGCGATGCTCGAGCCGATCCGAGCATCGGCCGAGCACGCTCGCTCATCACTAGTAGTAATAGTGATAGCGAAGTACCCGGTGGGACTAGCAATAACACAGTAGATCCTCCGACTGATGCTGAGATGGTAGGGGAAGTAATGCACATCAGCCTAGTGGTCAAGGGGGCCTGCAACATTCTCCCACGGCATTTTCCAGATGGCACATAATCCTTAAGAAGGCAGAATTTTTGCTTAGCAGCAATAATATCACCACCACCACGAGTACAGACGGGCTGCCTGTGCCTGCTGTTAGTGCAGCCAGTCTGCCTCTTTCAACTCAAGAACAAATGACAAGTGTGACAGTAGGGGGCCCTCTGTCACATTTCTCATCATCTTTTCCAACCTGTGAGACATTTGGCAAGAAGGGACTGGTGGTGGGGATGATGATGGTGGATAAGCTGGGGTGAAAGAGACATTAATGGCCTTTTTAGCCCAAACCAAGAAGGAATGGGAGACAGGGATTGTCATCACCCCACCAGCAGTGAGCTTTGGGAATTTACAGAGTTCACTGCTGCTCTAATTCCTGCTGCTGCTGAGTTGCAGGATGCCGAGGAGCAGGCTAGCGTGGACCACCTTGGACACAGTGGGAATGGGGTGGAGTGATGCGGTACTAGGACAGGTTCCTCTTGCCAGCAGAAATACTCCTGAATGTAGCTGCAGTAGTGATTCTGAGGCAGTAGCAGCAACATCAGCAAAATCATCCTCTGCCCTGCCAATGAAGGGGGATAAGGCAGGGGCACACCTTAAGTCCTGGGTGTGAGACTATTTTTCTCTTGGGGCAGGCGTATTGCAGTCATCAGCGATGGCAGTGTGTTGTGAAAAGTCAGTGAAAATAGGAAAGGAGGGAATGCACCTTGGCACAACTACTCT
This sequence comes from Rhinophrynus dorsalis, assembly GCA_037306005.1. Taxonomy (NCBI): domain Eukaryota; kingdom Metazoa; phylum Chordata; class Amphibia; order Anura; family Rhinophrynidae; genus Rhinophrynus; species Rhinophrynus dorsalis. Next base: position 249,714,452 of record CM074721.1, read on the forward strand.
GATACCACACTTGAAACACAGGCACCATGACATTTATGTGAAATATGTTAAAGCCAAAACCCCCACCAAAGAACTCGGGCACAGCTGTTGCTGTACCCCCTTACTCATCCCATAAGCAATGATTGGCGAGGCAAAAATCAAAGAGGAGGAAGACTAGAGAAACTCAGCCAGAGCCTCAAAGTTTCATGGCAAGCGAAACATCACCTTGTGATGCTAACAAGCCAAAGGCTCGCCATCACCTTCTTGCTCTAGGGTCCTGCCACTATAAGTTGTAACTACATCTTCTGGCGATCCACCTTGTTCATCTTTAACTGCTGATAGTCATTCAGTAGATGTCAGGATGTGACAGTTTGTCATCCTGTTTTACACTGTGCGTTGTGCTGAACACATATTGGTGGTGTGGTGGAAGATAATCGCAACCAGGGCATCAAGTGATATATGAGGCGATTCCATCCCGCAGAATATGCTAAGCTGGTGACAGGGAGAGCTCATCATTATTATTATTAAGTTGCAATTTGCCATGTGTCCTTAGAGGGGAGAGGACAAGGGTCAGAGTAACAGCAGCAGTACTTGGTTTATGGTATGATAATTTCACATTGGAAACCCTAAGGGTCATGGTGTTTGGTTACAGTTTTGCCAGGTGTTTGATGTGAGTGCAGTTGTGCCCATTGTTTCCATTACTTCCCTTATTTACCACACACACTGTGCACACTGCAGTTGCTGATGAGAGGCACATTTCCGTCCTGCTCTCAAGGATAAAATGTATATTCTAGCAACACACCCATGATTTTGAATGAAGGGCAGGTGGAGAAGCATTACTGGCCAACGTCTTTTCTCCACAAATACCTGAAGTGATGGGGGCTAGTTTTGGTGCTGCTGCTGCTGCCTCAGGTGTATCACTGAAGCTAGTGACAAGTAGAACCATGATCAGCATCACCCATATCACTGCTGTTGTTGATCCCATTCCTTGGACCTGCCTAATGACCCTGGGATTAAACAACTCAGCAGCAGCAAGAATAGCAGTCACAAATTCTGCAATGACACTGGGGCATTTGCCACTGGTCACTATAACATGACCTGTTGACACTAGGCCAGTAAGGCATAAAAAATCACTGATTCCTCAGGGCTTGTGATGCTAACATGCCAAACTGATAAACATGATCTGTGATTCCTCAGGGCTTGTGATGCTAACAAGCCAAATTGATAAAAATTAAATGTGATTCCTTAGGGCTTGTGACACTAACAAGCCAAAGTCCTACAAATCAGTTTTCCCCCTAAGTACTAAAAATCAATGTTTCCTCAGAGCTTGGGCCTAAAACAAGTCTAAGTCCTTCAAATCAATGTTTTCTCAGGGCTTGGGTCTGACACAAGTCTAAGTCCTACAACAAATTAATGTTTCCCTAGGGCTTGTGCCAAACAAGTCTAAGTCCTACAATTCAACTTTTCCTCAGGGCTTGGGCCTAATACAAGTCTAAGTCCTACAACAAATAAATGTTTCCTCAGGGCTCGGGCCTCTAACAACCAGTCCTACAACTCATCCTCTACAAAATACTCTATCCCGTCAAGTATCAGGAGATTCCTGTCTCTGTCACGTTATGTACCAGTTTCTTATTTTATTTTTCATTTTAATTTATTTTTGGATTAACTGTCCCCCAATACCAGTTAACAAACCCCTCCCCCTAAACAAATTCGCTGTTCAACTGCTTCTTTCCCCACACTAAACCCACCAACACGGGCACCCTCCTCAAACTCCTTTTATACCATAACTTATTGTTTATTTATTTATTTAACTGTCCTCCCAATCCCAGTCAACAACAACCTCCACAAAAAAATCCCTGTTCAACTGATTCTTTCCCCACACTCCACCAACGCAGGTACCCTCATACCCCCTTTATACAGGAAATAAAATAACATGTTCTATGTACTGTGTGTAAATTTAATATTCCCATTGATTTCAATTGAATGAGCTAGGCGAAAAAATCAGAAAAACTGGCCAATCAACATGTTGCTTAGGCCTCCACATGCTCTAGTCTCTTTGGTGGTACATTGACTCCTGAGTTTTTTTGCAATGCTGTTTTGTACTGCAGTGCTGAAAAGAAAGCAGGAAATCCAGTCCTTTTGCACCTGAAAATATACCCTCTATGGGTATGTGACAGGTGACTGTGGGACAACTGGGACATACTTACAGCTCAAACTAGGATAGCAAAGCAGTTGTCCTGCATGTCTTGAGGTGACAAGGATTCAGATTCAGAATGCTAACACAGCTACAGGTATTCAATTTAACATGAATGTTAAAGGCAGTCACAAGAACAACACATTTGAACTTCAATTACAACAACACGCAAGAGGAAAAGGCAGAAATGTCTCTCTCTAACAGTCTATGGTGGATACTCGTCCAGCATGATGAAAAGAAAAGTAGCATATGCTTCTTCACCAAGGTCTCATTTACAACATGTAAGGATGATCAGGGAAACCATGATAAAAAAGGGAACCTAAATGTATGGGAGAATTTGATTATTTTTCATTCTTTATATATTCTTGGTAAAGCTTCCTCTAGAATATGGACTACAGTTTTGGCATCAGTGTATAAAAAATAAATGCAGAAACATGCAACAAAACTGATAAAGGGATTGGGACATTGAGATATGTGGAGAGACTGTGTTTGTTTATGTTAAAGAAGAAACAATCAGGGGAGATAGATTTGTATGTATAAATATATTCAAGGCCAGGACAGAAGACTCTCTGGGAACAATTTACTCAGTACTGAGCCAAAAACAAGGTGTCACCCACTAAGACTAGAGGAAAGGTGATTTTGACTAAAACAAATGCAGTTGTCTATTTTGTTTTTTTACAGAAAGGGCGGTAAGGTTTCAGAATTCTTCTGTTTGAAGATACTGTAAATGCTTTCAAAGAAGTATTGGCTATATTTCTAGCGTAAAACATTACTGGGAATTATGACAGTTGGTTTCAGGAGAGAGGATGTTGATCCAGGTAGATATCTCAATGCCTTCAGGAGTCAGAAGTTCTTTTTTTACCCACTTGTTGCTTAATTGTAAATGGCTTCAGTAGGGTTTTTTGTCTTTCTTTGGATCAACAAAGGTGATATGGCAAAGACTAAAATGGATGAACACATACTTTTTTAGCCTCATCGGCTAGGTATCTGTTCCATCTCACCACAAGGCCTTACCTCTAATTTCACTGGTCAGATTATTGGACTTCTGACTCTTGTTCCAGCATAATATTTATGGAGTGCTCTTGTCCCTGATTTTACTTGTGTGCAAACCAACTACACCACAGACAGTGTTCTCTGTAGGGTGAGCACAGGTGAGCCATCAAGCACGGTAAGGGTTAAAATAATAACTAATACTGGGTTGGGTCGCATGGTGCATCTGTCATTTCAATGCAGACCTCTTTAAGTCTTTCCATGCTGGGTTACTCATCTGTGCTCACCTTAAAGGGAACTCTAACCACAGGGGATAAATGGAAACGGACATTAATTTAAATGATGCTTTTAACCCCCTTTAAGGACCTCTCTGGAATTCTTGAAAGCCTCATTTAATTCAGTAGAAATTTGGGGAGCTTCTATTTGTCCCTGTGATGCAGTTGGTTGGCTCCTGAATTGTACTTGTTCAGGTTTCTGAATAAGGCTTCTAATTTCTCAATTGTTTTATTATGTAGACTTACCTTCTTTACCTACTTTTTCTTGTGTGGGGGTTTGTAAAATGGATATACGGTTGGTCTGATTGACAGCATTTCATGTATCTTGCTTTTAACCCTTTGGGTGTGCGAGGGGTGTACCCTTCAGCCACTCAAATGGTTAAATTCATAGCAATTCAATCAAACTCAATAATAACCTGTTTAAAAGTCTAAAGTACTACTGGGCCTTATTCATATAAGCAACAAGAAACAATTCCTTGGCAAACCATCTGCACCACAAGGGACAAGTAAGAAATCCTGTTGATTTAAATGGCATCCTTAGCTCCTTGAATGCTAAAGAAGCCCACGCCATATAGCAAAGAAATATGTTGGTGACCTCTCTACTATTCAAGTAGGGTTGCCACCTTTTCTTCAAAAAAATACAAGCCAAGGCATACCCTCCATAGACTTAACATTGGAAAGAAGCCAATTTTTTACCGGCCTCAGGGCCGGATTTGCCATAAGGCAGCGTAGGCATCTGCCTACAGGCGCAACCCACACAGGGGCGCCTGTCACTGAAATCAATTTTTTTTTTTTTAAATATTTTTATTCACAGCGCTCACACTGCGCACAGTGGCAGCAGTAACCAGCCGCATAGTAAGATCTGTGCCTTCTTCGGCACAGACCTGTATGCTGTTGCTTCCTTGTCGGCTCTTTAGTAATGCAGAGCGCTGGGAGATGACATCATCTCCCAGCGCTCTGCATTACTGAAGAGAAGACCGCACGGGAGCAAGAGCATATAGTCCATGCAGAAGGAGGCACAGCCTTTTCCTGCCGCTGGACCACCAGGGAGGTAGGAAATGGATATGGGGGGGCAATGTGACAATGATGGGGGCAGTGTGGAGATGATGGGGGCAATGCAAGGGCAAGTTGGAACTGATGGAGGCAAGTTGGAGCTGATGGGGGCAATGTGAGAGCAAGTTGGAGCTGATGGGGGCAATGCGAGGGCAAGTTGGAGCTGATGGGGGCAAATTAGAGATGATGGGGGAAATGTGAGGGCAAGTTGGAGCTGATGGGGGCAAGTTGGAGATGATGGGAGCAAATGATGGGGGCAATGTGGAGATGATGGGGGCAATGTGGAGGCGAGTTGGAGCTGATGGGGCAAGTGGGAGCTGATGGGGGCAATGTGAGGGCAATATGGAGCTGATGGGGGCAATATGGAGCTGATGGGGGCAATGTGAGGGCAATATGGTTATTTGGGGGGTAATGTGCAATTTGGAGCGTTGTGTAGGTGTCCAGTAGAGATGGCCCATGGGGGGTGGGGGGGGCGCTTCAGATTTCTGTGCCTACAGGCTCCTGAGATGTAAATCCGGCCCTGACCGGTGCAACTGGTTTGCTCCAGAACTGCCTCTCCTCATTTCATTTGTGAATAAGCTCCATATTATGAACGGCTTTCCCATTTAAGATGCATCAAAAGAAAACCAATAGCAATTGCTAGCGATCAGTTGAAGCTGGGTTTGGCTCTAAGAATCAATCTGACTTTAACTCCCTTTGAGTGCCTGAAAGGTATCCAATGCGTTGCAATGCAATGTGTTGGATATCTTACAGGCAATCAAAGGGTTTAAATATAAAAGAGTGAGCCTATTATTAGGAATAAATGTAGTGCACATAGAAATGTCTGGTTTCTGTGTTCCTTTTATCATAGACGTGTATGGCGCCTGGGGTATTAACTTTCAGACTGTGTTTCTTTTTGCTATACATACACAGATTGGCTGCCCATAGATGTGCTGCTTTAGGAAAACAAGCTATTATTCCGGCTGCCATTTCTCAGTGCACTTGAACACAAGAGAGGACCAAAGTGTTTAATACGCTGGGCCTTATGAACAATAATAGAGCAGCAATTCTGTGATAAATCAACTACATCATAGGAGAAAACTAAAAATCCTTGCTGATTTAAATGGTGTTTTTAACCCTTTGAATGCAGATGGTTTGACCCAGAATTGATCCAGATGTTTTTTTTTTATATATATATACATAGGGCCCCATTTTCTTAACAGTTGAGAAAGCAGTATATGAGATACCCTGGCCTTTTCTGCAATTTAGCTTGGTTGTCGATAAAAAGAACTTTGGCTATTTATCAATGGACAAGATTCTTTCCTTTCACAGTAAAGTCCTAGTGTCTGACACACACATCACACCAGAAAATGTAAAAAGGAACTTAGCATAAGACAAGAGACAAATGCACAGCTCTGGCATCCCTCGGCAGGCCATCCCAGGAGCCCTTTGCCTAGTAGTCCATGGCTCTCTCCTATTCTGTACATACAACCAATTTAGCTTAAAGGGATAGTAATACTTCATTTTAACTTTATTTTATTTTGTAGGCATTAAAAAAACATGAAGAACGATATAAGTCTTATCTCTGAAACATTTATGGTTTAAGAGATATTCACAAACAAAGTATCCCCCCCCTGTTCAACCAGATAAGAAGGGAGATGCCCAGGTAGACTGCAGAGAGGGACAATCTTCAATTAAGATAATGGAAAAAGCTGAAAAACTTTTCAAGGGGGGAAGGGCTTTCATTGTTTTCATACAAAGAAAATTGTCCCCTTCTGTTATCTGTACTGTCATACAACCTGATCCACATCTGAGAAGAGATGGCTTACACTAGGAAAAAGGGGCGGGGAGGGGAACTTTGCTTGTGAATATCTCATAAACCATAAAGGTTTGAGAGATAAGACTTATATCATTCTTCATGTTTTTTTAATGCCTACAAAATAAAATAAAGTTAAAACGAAGTGTTACTATCCCTTTAACACTGAAAATACACTTAGCCTATAACATAAATGAACAAATTAACTTCTTAACTCCTTTTTTACTAGATCGAGCTCTAAAAAAGCATTTCATTAGCATCCAAAGAGATACATAATGATCACTAAATGGTTACATAAACTGCTAACTGACAGTCACTATAAATCAGGAGTGAATGTCAGGTGTAGAATCACTGGGATTGCTCTAGCCACATCCATGATACAGAATGTGGGATTGTCTACCACAAGTGAAGCACCACTCATAATTTGTAAGTAGGCCTCTCACTGCCATTTCCATCTGTCTGAATCTGTTCCTCATTTCCAAAGTTTAAAGCTTTTATGTATTTATCGCTAATATGGAGTAGGGGGAAACTCTTTCCTACCCTGGTGTCCCTCTTTTTAGGAGCTGAGACTGTGTGGTGTGTAAAATCAGTGTATCACATTGCCCACAGCATAGAACTCTCATTAATGTTTGTATACACTTCAGTATATGTGTTTATAAATTACTCTGTGTAAATAAAATACAATAACCATGCTCTAAGTCCTTTATTCAGTTACACAAAGATGCATGAATAGGTTCTAAAACAACCTAAAAATTCTCAGTAACGCCCTGCCCACCAGCCATGCCCCCAGCATCACCTAAAACAAAAGTGTCCCTCTTTGGCCATTTGAAATGTTGGGTGGTATGGGGAAAAAGGAACTTTACAGAAAAATCTATAAATGCTGCATTATAGTAAGGCAAACACACTAATTGTACAAAGCAGGGCAGGAATCTTTAGACAACTGATCAAAAATACCATCTACAAGAACACTTCAAAATAAGCTATCTTAACACTCTGAGTACTAGAGAGGTTGGGCTGGATTCAGTTACAGCTGGTGGGTTGTCCAGCTTGCAAGAGTCAGAAAAAAGCTTTCTTTTAGCCTTTTCTGACTTTTGCCATTCCATTAAGACCGGGATGTATCCAGAATTTTGCAATTTAAGATACATACAAAAAGGCCATAAAGGCATTGCAAATGGCCATTCTACTATTACACTGTAGCAGAATGTCTTTTGCAATGTTGTCATGCCTAGGAAAAGGACTATTCAGCTGAAAATATAAGTTTGAAGTGTAATAACGTTTGAATAAAACTTCTCTTGGAAGTGGGAGATCACATTTTACTCAGCAGTATAAACCCTAAAATATTTATTTTTAATATTAAATATTACTATCCTTTTAAAATCTTAATTGAATAAAAAATAATTCAGTAATTTAACCCTGTCCCTCAGGAAGAATGTGATCACAGAATTAGCCAGCTGGGAATATCTGCTGATGCTACAACAAAAGTCATCCATCAAATACTTCAGGTTCAATGGAATCCATACCATAGGCACTCCATATAGGCATACCTGGGAACTTTGACTTCTTGTGGTACCACTGGCATCATTTATGAGTGGGGCACGGCTTAATGACCTGTGACATGAAGTAGGAAGGGGAATGGGTAGGAAGTGGCAAAACAGGAAGGTAATAAGGAGAAGTGGTCAGGAAGTGGGAGGAACAGGGTGAGAAAGAGGAGAAGTGGGCAGAGTTTCATACGAAACTCCCACCACTGGAGAATTGCCTCTGTCCCTGGAGACCCGGTAATTAACTGCTAAAACAGGAGTCTCTGGGGCAGATCCGGAGAGTTCCCAGGTATGCATACATGGTATGATGAAGGACATGAATAATCCAAACATACCCGTAGTTCATATTTGCTTCTACATGGATGTGAATTGTGGTAACCTAAAACCTGTCTAGGAAGAGCTTCTAGCAGGCAGGCCATAAACGATAAAGAGGAGACCAAAAAGGAAGGAATGTTATTTGTATTATATGCAAATACGATAATATTGTGAAAAATATTTTGTTATTTTCATATGAGCTACTAAGATGATAATGAGTCACAATTACAATCCACCAAAATTAGAGGCGATGCTGGGGACCCTGAATATATTAGCTTGCAACAGTGAGTGTAGTTCAGTGAATTCATCAGAGCAGCACTCATTTTTTCCATGAAGAAGCTGCTGAATGCTGTCCTTGGTATACACCAAAGGCCATATGCACAAACTAAACAAGGAACAATTCTGGAGCAAAGTACACCATCACTCTCATTGCTATAAATGGGGCTTAAATGCTAGTGTGGTCCCCAACACATAGGGAAGCAATGCATAGAAGACCTCTAAGCATCCATGAGGTAAAAAGTCCAATGTAAATCAATGGGGGTTTGGGGAATTTTTATTTGGCCCCTGTTCAGCAGTCGGAGTGTTCCAGAATTGATCATCTTTTCTTTATGCAAATGGACCAAAGTCAGATGGAACAGGAATTGACACTTACTAATGAAACCATGGATACGTGGTGACCTTCCTCAGGCATTTTACACCAGGAATTTGTGCTTTGTTGTTTTACTTGATCCATACATGTATGCAACACATTTACCTGACAAGCACATTCCAGGCAACTCCATCTAATTTACTGAGTAGGTTTCCTGATCTAACAAGATCTAGTTCAAGCCAGATCTAGTCAGCCAATGAGCAACAACCAAAATAATTCCAATGACTGGAAGAGGATCAAAACAGGCAAGTTCCAGGAATAGGGAAGAGGTCATAGTAGGCAGTAAACAGGAGCATTTCAGGAATTTCAGAGCCTTGGGTAGACAGTAAATAGACAAGGTGAAGGTAAAGTAGTAAACAGGAAAGAAAGTCAGACCAGATAAAGATGAGCAAATTGTTTTGTTAGATTTGAGATTCATAGGGATCTTACTGTTTCATTTACAAGATGATCTATCAACATAAACTGATTCAATTCAAGTTCATTCATCATTTTGAGCTAGTAGGACTGCAGGAAAATGCAATCACATGATTTATAGACAGAATAAACAGGATGATTTTGGAACAGTCCTATGAACTTGTATGGGTAGACTTTGTGCAGGATTATTACCGGTACTTATTTAAATATTTTTCATCCAGATAATAAAACAATTCCTATCAAACAGGTGCATTAGGTAATTGATATTCAGACTGTGAGAGAGGCTTCCCCTAGGCAGCAATGTATATAACAGAAGGAATCTTACAGAAATGAATGTGCTTGCTCATGTTGTTCTATGTCTGGGTCTGATATGGCAGGTAAGTCCAATGATACAGCAGCTTTCCCAAATAAGTGCACCTATTTCTAAAATCTCATCACTTTGTTCCTATTTTGTATATTAGCATTTTTGCTTCATTCAGGCTAAATGCTTTGAGAGTCAGAATGATTTGCAGTGCAATGAACACTTGATTCTTAAAAGTTTAAATAGTGAACTGATGCAAACAATAATGTAATGGCAGCATCAACACTTGTATGAACAGAAGAAACAATATGGGAATATATTTTCAGTACACCGCTCATGTATACATCATTTCATCCCTAATGAGCCTGCAATGCAATAAAACAAGACATACAACAAATTATGCAAACTGACTGTGTACTATTTAGGGCAGTCTGCAGAAAAGAATGTATTATAATGTATGAGTCAAGTGTGTTTCTATCCATAAAGCAAAGAAATTGTGCAGTGTGTACGCACACTTCATTTCATGTTTAAGTGTGTATGCATGTCTGTGTGTGTGGGGTATGTGTGCATGTATGCTTCTGGTTTGGAAGAGAAAAAGGATCTTGTCCAGGTGTATCTTTATATTATTTCTCATATTAAAATATTCTTCTAATTATATTGGGGCAAGACACAAAAAAGTATCATTAAAAAGGTAGCTCAGTCTCAAATGTCTGAATACATATGCGTTATGCAGTACAGGTGCTGTATTGGTGCTGTACAAATTCAAATTATTTGATGCAATTAACTTTTAGTTAAAGTGAATTATAGTATAAGATTCTTTTTGCACTATAAGTGAAAACACAGTTAATTTCAGCTTATTCATTTTATAAAAAGTTTGTTTCAGAATGAAAAAAGAATATCAGTGACAGTTTGTTCAAGTTAACTGATTCAAATAACCCATATCTTTTAATAATTTCAAGCTGCAGAAACAGACTAGTCAAAAGCAGTGAAGTACTGGATATGTACAAGGAAAGGTGCCATGAGAATCTGGTACAGTAATCAGGGATTTCCTTCTTTCTCACTTTCATTGTGCTCAGAGTTCTCCTTTGGAATGTCTGTACCTGTTAGAACCTGACAATTTCTGGCCAAGGATGCATTGTGCAGCTCTCATGATCAAATAGACAGTCAATTTTGGGTCAGGAAAACTGACCCACCCCCACACACACACACACACTACTACCTACTTAATGCTATGTTAGATCTGTACTGCAAACTCACCTGAACTGTCATCCCCAGTCCCAAGCATTGATCTGTTGAAAGCACATTGAAAAAGCATATTAGCCATATTCAACAATTTATATTAAAGTGTTAGCAAAGTTTCACAAAACGAGCACCTCCAATTATTAGTATTTGGGCCATGGAGAGTGTTATTTCAATACTGTATCCCCCTCCCACTCCTTTTACCTTGTGTAAACCACCTCCCCTCAGATGTGGAATCTGGTCCCTTGACCGGACAGCTCACAGCAAGGGACAATCTTTTTACTGTGAGCATAAGGAAAACCCTGCCCCCTTGACAGGATTTTCCCTTATGCTCACTGAAGATTGTGCCTCTCTGAGACCCATCTGGACGGTCTTGCTGCTCTGAGACGAGCACTGTTACATTAGTAAAAGGGATGGTGGGATACTTTATAATTCAATTACTCTTGAACTACAACTCAGACAGTATTGAAACGTTTTCCATGGCCCAAATACTATTAAGATTAATCGGAGCTGTTTTTTGTTAAACATTACTATCCCTTTAAAGTGGAACTACCACGTGTTATCAACTTTAGCTTCAATAACTCCACATCTGGCGACTAGCGCTACTAATTATTACCTTGTAAAAGAGAAATAGCCATTCTTAACCAGCTGACAGGCAGGAGGGATCCCGGACATCTTGCCATAGTGACATGCGCGCACCTGCTCTGTCAGTCCCAGCCGGCTGTAGGAGGTGTTGCTAGGAGCCGTTCGGCTCCGGAAGAGACTGACAGAGCAGCCGCGCAGACATCACTATGGCAAGATGTCCGCTGGAGGAGAGGGGGAGAGTGAAGGCTGAATTGTGGGTAGTGGAGGGGAAAATTGGTGAAAGAGAGTAGAAATACTGGAGGAGAAAGAGAGGGGAAGAAGACTGGGTGTGGAGGAGCGAATAGTGTCATGTAATGGTGTAATGTCCTGTTGGTCTTATGTAATGGTGGATTAACATGTTGATCTCATGTAATTTGTATTGCCCTGCTGGACTCATGTAATGGCAATAACCCTGATGATCTCATATAATAGAGTTGCCCTGCTGGTCCTATTTAATGGTTTATTGCTCTGCTGTTTTTTTGTAATGGCGTATTGACCTGCTGGGCTCCTGTAATGGTATATTGCTCTGTTGGTCCTATGATAGTAATTGCCCTGCTCATTTCATATAATGTAAATTGCTCTGACAGTCTCATGTAATGGTATATTGCCCTGTTATTTCTCCTGTAATGGTCTGCAAGGGTGTCTCAGTTTGTGAGTGTGTGTGTGTGTGTGTGTGTGTGTGTGTACTGGGGGGTGGGGTGAATGCGTGCATTATATAACTTGCAATACTGTATGTAGCTTCTGTGTACGTATATAAACACAACCACTTTGTTATTGACATGTAAGTGAAAAATATGAAAGGTTTTGTATGGCTGTTTATTGTACTTCTAATCATACACAGTTTTAACATCTGCACAGAGGATGTATCAATCTGAAAACTGGTGTGTGGTAAAATGTATAATTCTTCCTCTACAGGGAAAGCCTGAAATGATATTCTTTCTGCACTGCTGTACGTGTGGAGCCAGACAGAACTAAGGGGCAGATTAAGGGCCAGATTCCATTGCAGTTCATTATTTTATTAAGGGTTTTATATACAATTTTATCTATAGACTTCAATGGAAATCAGATAACTTTTTTCAACTGCAATCTAATCTGTTCCATAGTAGGGTTGAAAATGTAGTACACAATGCTTAAAGGGATAGTAATGATTCATAATAAAAGCAGCTCTAATTAATCTTCATAGTATTTGGGCCTTGGAGAGTATTATTTCAATTCTGTCAGAGTTGTAGTTCAAGAGTAATTGAATGATAAAGTATCCCCCTCCCTCCCTTTTACTGATGTAACACTGCTCAGCTAAGAGCAGCAGGGTGTGTCCAGGTAGATTGTAGAGGGACAATCTTCAATTAAGATAAGGGAAAAAGCTGAAAAACCTGTCAGGGGGGGGGGCAGGGTTTTTATTGTTCTCACAGTAATAAGATTGACCCTTGATGTGAGCTGTCTGGTCTATAGACTGGATTCCACATCTGAGGAGTGGGGGCTTACACTAGGTAAAAGGGGTGGGAGGGGGAAACTTTATCATTCAGTTACTCTTGAACTACAACTCTCACAGTATTGAAATAACACTCTCCATGGCCCAAATACTATGAAGCTTAATTGGAGCTGCTGTTTTTGTGAAACATTACTTTCACTTTAAGCTGGTTTTATTAAATTTAACCCCTTAAGGACCCATGACGTGCAGGACCATCATGGGAAAACTTCCTTATAGGACCAGTGACGGTCCTGGCACGTCATGGATTATAGGGCTCCCTGCATGGAGGTCCTTAAGTGCCGGTCATATGCGTGCACGGCCGGTCCATAAGGGGGTTAACAAAGCTTGAAATGTGGGTTAAACAGTTGCAATTTTATGTTCCATATGTACATACATACAAAGCATATTGGAAGAGCAGCCATGTGCCCTTGTGACCTCTGCAGGGAATTCTATTTCCTCAAATTGTGCATGAAGTAGAGCGAGTAACTTGCTAATTACATCATTTTCTAAAATGTACTTACTGACGGACAGACTGACGCCTGTGACTGAGCTAAGTGGTATCGTCTCTGCAAAGTGACCGGATCATATCTCTGCTCTCTTGTTACTTGTTACATGATAAATAAAACACAATCAACTTAAAAACAAATTAAAATAGTATAGAAAAAAATAAATATAAAAATATTGCTGGGATAGTCGATGTGACTTCAAGTCCACCAATCAGGATAAGATGTCTCCAAATGGTCCCTGTAGTACTATGGAGTGAAACCGGTATACAGAAGAAATGATGTCCTGGTTTAGATTGGTGCAGTGAAGATTGTCCCTCTCTGTGATCCATCCGGACAGTCTTGCTGCTCTGAGTTGAGCAGTGTTACATCAGTAAAAGGGGATACTTTATCTTTCAATTATTGAAATAAGTATATCCACGGCCCAAATACTATGAAGATTAATAGGAGCTGCTTTTATTGTAAAATATTACTATTCCTTTAAGGTGATATGGGAGAGGTCATGAGAAGGAAGAGAGCAATGGAGGAGATGAGGTGGGGAGAGGTGAAGAAATGGGTGAGAGAAGCTGTCCATTTATTATGCTATATAAATGTTAACAGGAATATTATTAGTGCCTTGTAATAATTGTGTATTAATATTGGTAGTGATTAAAATGAATAATATTTGTTGGTATTAAATTTTTTTACTTATGCGGCCCTCAACTATGGTCATTTCATTTGTTACATCCCTAAGTCAAAAAAGGATGGACATGTCTCATTTAAATGGTCACTTTAACCCCTTGAATGCTAGAGAGAACTCCAAATCAAATTTTTATTTGTTACGTATGGTGCAAATGGTGTCCCCCAGAAATGCTCCAATTTTAATTAAATCAGCCTCCTATGGGCCTATTTAATATATTAGTGCTATTCCAGCTCTGCACAAACTCTATGGTCCTTTATTTAATACTTCATTAGCTTTTCAGTGGGGCCTGTGCTGACCTTCACAGTTAATATTGCTGAAACATGAGAGTAGATGACAAACAACTGAACTACATTCTTCCTATACTGGTAAATGCACTGTATGTCCCTTAGTAAATTTAGCTTTTGGATTTACATTCAGTAATGAAAATAGCAGCTCCATTTGAAAGTATGATTCTGTCAGTGTTTACATGCGTCACTGGTTCATAGTTAAATTTAGGTTTCACATGTGGCTCATCAAAGAAAGTTAAAGAACTATGTCAAGAATACTCAGTTACGAACAAGTGATATAACTAACTGTAACATAATATCCATTATGACACATGCTCTACAGAATGAACACCTTCCTGCTATTTCATTATACTAAACATATTAAAGCACCGAGAGGTGTTTTCCAAAGCATGGCTTCTCAGTGTATTGAAGACCTATCATCCAAGGGGTCAAAGCCAAAAACATTTGTAATAGCTGGCATGCTCCTATGGTGCAGTTGGTTTGCACCAGAACTGCCCTGCTTTAACTTAAAAATGCACAAGAAATGGTCAGAACAAAAAAATATAATCTCATTTGTAAGTATATACAAATAGTAGTTATTTTGAACCAGTGAACAAGAAGCATTTATGAGTATTTTTTCTTTCCAGCAACAACGTTACATTTTCAAAAGTCCATAAAAGCATATGATTAGTCAGTCTGCAACAATGTGTGCAAGTTGTGAGTAAGCTCATCCAATTACCCACCTTCTTCCAGTGGGATCCATCAATAGGAATCTGTTGATTAAAACGGTTTGATTGAATGGATGAGCAAACAACTCTGCAAGTTCAGTCCTTGTACAAGACAGACTGTACTGAAATCGGCAGAGAACTGCTTCAGCAGGTTACTATTACTTACAAGGTAGGACTAAAAAGCAATCCAAACGGATGTGAGTCACAGCATGGACAGACACAAGACAAACAACCAATTTCTCTCATAAAAGAATATTCACTTAATCATAGAAACAATACTAAAACATGTAACAAAAGAAATCACCTACCGCTCTCAGAGATCCAGTAATCACATAACTTCCATGAGGTTCCTAGAGCGTCTCACTCACTGTCGTCACTGTATGTGCAAGGACATCTGAGCTATGGAGTGCATTTAAGGACAGAAATGTCCTAACAATCCAAATCAACTCATATATGGCAAAAATTACATTTATGTTATTGAATAAATCTTAATGTGCCTAAACAATTAGATTAACATAAAAAAATAAAACAGAAAAACAAATATCAAAAATGTTCTGTTAGGCACATATTGTATAACACTAAATAAAAGATATAATACATTGTAAATGTACAAATCTTTCTTTATGAGTATATAATGTATTCAACAATATTACTATATAAAACACGCACATATACACACACAAATGTAATATGATAATAATCATGGATAATACTAATGGTGAACAAAGAGACATCATGCTCAAAGTTAATACCCTGAAACGCATCAGGTGATCATTTGTCTTCTCATGTCTGTCCATCCTGTGTTCGTGTGTGCTGCAAAAGGTGACAAATGCAAATTCCAAATATTCCCATTGATTTAATGGGGCTTTTAATCAGTGGAATTCTAGAGAAGTCGCCGACACATTGAAAAGCAGTGTGTTGAGACCACTAGCATTTCAGGGATTAAAAGCCCCATTTAAATCAATAGGAATTTATAGTCACCCCCTGTGGTGCAGCTGGTTTGCCCCAGAATTGCTCAGGTTTCCTTTTATACAAAAGGCCCATTGAATCTACCTATAGTTAAATGTCTCCAAAAATATTTTACCTTACATTATTGTACTGAGCAAGATTTTACGCTAATGCTATTGCATCCCTTAAGCTCCATTCAGTTCTGCTGAAGCCATTATTTGTTTTGTGGAGGTGTGATCTAAAAGCAGACTTAGATATAGATTACTATACACAGGCAACTGCAGATATAAAGCAGATTCACTTGAATGATATAAGAATGGCATGTACCTAAGTATGTTCCACTGGAGCCCTCTGTTCCTTAATGGGTTAATGCACTAATTAATTTTTATTAACAATGCAATTTTTTCCATAAGCAAGTGACATTTTCTATAAGCAATCTGATTTTTCATAATCAATGCACTTTTTAGTAGCAAAATCACATTCTATCATTAGTAAATCTGATAAATTCAATCATAATTATACAATATTATTACATTGGGCCTTCATTGTTTATATCCTTCTCTCACTGAGGAATTACTGGATAATATATATATATATATATATATATATATATAAAGAGAAAAAGGTTATCAAGTCTAGGACAAAAATGTAATATTTATAACATTAACCTTGGATCCTAGAGAGGCGTCCAATGCTTTACTTTTACAATGTGTTGGAGACCAATAGGGGTGAAAGCATCTTTCAAATTAATGGGAATTTTTATTTTTTACATGGTTTGCCCCAGATTTTCTCCAGTTTTGCATTAACATATGACCCGGTGACATGAATTGATGATGTCTCTAGCATCAATGGGTTAATTTAAAAGAAGAACTTTCTTGGTAGGGATCCATCATACAACAGTCACATATATCTGTTAATTATCCCTGTTGACGTCTCATGATAAACAGAATTTAGACTGTCATAAAGAAAGATACTGAGGCTGATGTACTAAGATAAACTGGGGCAGGGCTCAAAATTTCCACTCGCCTCTAGCCAATGGCGAGTGAAAATTTAGCCCTGGCGAGTAGAAATTCAGCCCTGGTTGGAATGTTATGTCTTGCAGTGACGAGTAACTTTTCAGGTCTGGCTAGTAGCAAAGGACTTCAAATTTTAAGCCCTGAACTGGGGTAAACCAGCTACATGATAGGGGACAAATGAACATTTCTCAAAAAGTCCTATTGATTTAACCCTTTGAGTGCCAGATGGGTATATTGCAACTCAATGCTTGGGATACCTCTCTGGTACTTAAAGGGTTAACTGCCATTCTATCCCAATGGATGTTACAGAAGTCTCCCAAACATTTAAGTTAGTCAGTTTGGGGAATTTTAATTGTCCACTATGGTGAAGTTAGCTTGCCCCCAAACTGCTCCTCTGTGCATCACTCTGTGACAGGAGATTAACCTACATTTATTCAGGTATGCTTGTTCCATTTGTTCACTCTTATGCACAACAGCTTGGGGACAGTACATGTACCCTTAGCTGGCAATCTATTCAAAAAAACTGACAAATGGGGAAGCAGCTGCAGCCAGGTCTCCAGTAACTGTATAGTTATGGACAGGAAAGTAGATCACAAGTTCCATTGAAGAGTTTTTTTCCCTTTAATGAGAACTGCACAGTCACTGAACCTGTGAGAACAGTTAAAGGACTTGCACGTCATGCTCTTTACTAAGCATGACACAGCACAGCAATGCAGCGAACCTTCAGGAATAAACAATGAGCTTTGTAACACAATCATGCTTTCAAAATAAGTATTCAGTAATCTGTCTGAATCTAGTCCAGATTGTTTCATCGTTAGCTTTTGATCCCTATAAGCAAATTTGCATTGAATGTTCCCGAGGCATAGTCCCTAGAATAATGACAATGAGAAAGTTTCTTGAGCTTGTGTTTAAACAAATGTCACTTCAAATGCCACTGTGTCCTCAGAGAAGCATACTTACATTGCATATAGTCATTTGTAGGCAGTTTCTTATGCCTACTTTTTTGGAATCCCCATATTGCATTCATACAAACAGACCTCCCCATAGGCATCAGTTTGATGCATAGAACCCTCCACCATATAAGGGTATTACAGGGCCCTCAGCACAAAAACCAAATCATTTTTTTTTACGCTGGGTGTCCACCCATACTGCTAGAAATACCCAGGACAGGAGATCATACAGCTGAGTCACTGTTATATACCAATGTTTGTTATATTTCACTGACCACTGCCAGTAATATTGATGCAGTTCCATAGAAATCCATACTGCAAATGTATTGCTGCTCTGTGTCACTTTTGGGGAAAAGTTGTAACAAGCTGCATCATTCTGTAACATACGCTATAGTAGCTGATCAGCTGACCAGTGTCATACAACACATTAATGCTTAACTCAACTGCATTATGGTTACCTTGTGTGAAGAAGCTCTAAGTCATTCCACTTTGGTGTGCCCTGGGAACCAGCTTAGGGTGCTACGTTTTCTATGAAGACTTTCATAAAATGTGAATATTTAAGTTTCAGATGTATAATTATGGAAATTGTAAAGCCCAAATCACAGTACACAAAAGGCAAACGGGGGCAGACAGACAATACAAATGCTATAAATTCTGCGATAATAATTGAAGGACACACATTTAAAAGTCCCATAGTTGGCATATTGCGAGCAGGAATATATGCCCCACCTACTATGGGCGTACCAGTTCACTGGAACTTAACTTCTTGTAACAACTAATGCAAATGTAAAAAGCTACTAATTGGTCAAAGGGATAATTAAAAAACAATTATAAAACCAAACAATTGGCTCTCCTAAGTCCGATTCATTTCTGAGCATTACGCTCTTTCCTCAGGAATCCAAAAATGTATTAATGAAAAGTTCCAGTGAACTGGATTACTCGAAGTAAGTGGGGCATATGTTCCTGCTCAGAAAATATACTGGCTATGGAGTGAAAAGCCGTCCGAATTTAAATGCGCGTCCTTCAATTATTATCTCCAAGTTTATTGCATTTAAATTGTCTGTCAGCACCCCCATCTACCTTTTGTGTTTGGATATCCTTTATGTTGGAGAGCAGCGAATACATCAATATTGACTGAGTGGAGGCAGTCTCCATCCATATTGGTTGTCCTTTTCTAAGCACTTAGGTGCTCTGGTGGAGATGACATCTTTTAATTATAATCCCATAAGCGCCCCTTTGTTCTTTGTGTGTTCCCAATAAACATTATTTGTTTCTCCATTATTATGGTAAAAAGGATAACTGTATTTATGCAGTTGTACCCCTCATTACACTGATTACATATCCTATATAATAGTTCAGTAACATTTTGTAACGACGCAGTCATGCGAAGTAGAGACTGCCCGTGACGAGGCTGACACAGAGCGGGACGCTCCTTTGGGCAGTCTTTACTGAACATGACTGTACTGCGACCGGCTGGCACTGTATCAGCCGCGGCGTGGGCAGTCTCTACTGTGTATGACTGCCCCATGACCAGCTGGCATTGGCACTGTGGCCCGTGTAACGGGCTCTTCAACTAGTTTCCTATAAAATCTTATGGGTGTCCATAAAATTTCAGATTGCATGCTATGGGTGTCTTGGGCAAAGAAAGACTGAGAACCACTGCTGTAGAGCCTCATGGTCAGCACACTGGCACATTACTGTATTGTGTTAAATATTCCAAAAGGAGTCATAAGATATTAACCACTGGCACAGGTGACATTCAGGACATTGTTTTAATTTATAATCGAGACTCACATTCATGCTCAATTAATCGAAGCATGAGGTTCCTAGCCATAAAAATGTCAAATTCAAAGGTCATTTTTTTCATGGAATTTTCTTACAGATGCTGTAGGCAGTTCACATGTAATCCAGGCCTGAATAAAAGAATACTAACACCTAAAAATGTAAATGAGTTAAATATACATAAACACACTTATGAGTAGACATCTGTAAAAAAAACTCTGTTTGTTGCCTGATGACTAAAATGTATTTGTAAATAGAATGGCGATATCCATTCATCCATTTTTGCACTGCTCCCTTACGTTGTCCTAGATTACGTTGCAGATGATAATTTATCACTGGTTTTATTGTACACATTCCATTAGAGGACTGTGATGAAATTTTAGTTAAAATAAGGGCTTACATTATCAAATACAACTGAATCCAGGCCCTTATAAGCAAACAAGTGGTGAGAAGTGGTAAGTAGTGGTATCTGTGAGCTATCAGCCATAACATGAACAAACTGATTTCATGTTCTATAGAACCACTGTTTTCTACAATGCATTAAGGATAACCAACAGCTCCCATTAATAACCACCACCTTACCAACTATGGGCAGAAAATCCTAATGCCTATGACTTTGCCCTTGTTGCATGATTCATGATAACATTTTCAGTCAGTCCTGGATATCATGTCCATGGAGGAGGACAAGATACTTAGTAGCAGGACGGCAGGACCCCAAAATTTGCACATGGTAATCTTATCCTTTTAAATGAGCTGTAAAAAATATATGTGAAAAAATATATTTAGCTCTTAAACAAATAGGGGCCATTAGAATTTTATGGCTATAGTAAGGTAAGTGGGGGTTATTATTAGAAGCTGTTAGTTTAGGTTTAGATGTTGCAGATCTAGAATTAAATAAACTTTAGATTTCAGAAATGTCTCTAGCATCCAATGAGTTAATATGTATATGTGTCACTTTAATGTGTGTGTGTGTATATATATATATATATATATATATATATATATATATATATATATATATAATTTTTTTACTTTTTTTTTTATCTTCTTCACTCGCATCTCTATATCATTTTTTCCTGGAAGTGAAATAAAGTCATCCACAGTTAAAACTAGATCTTACTTGGATGCAGTATGTAGCTTGATACACGTGCTCTAATCACACAGCGAGGACATAGTGAACTTGTAAGGTGAAAAGCATGCTGGAGGGCTATTACTTCAGCTTGTCTCAAGTGCCAAAGAACATTGTGAAAAGGTGTCTGTTAGATGCATGCCACGGACAAGGCAGTAATTACATTACATAAAACAGCTTGGTCCAACTCTAGGCTGTAGACAACAAGCGCCTTATGCAGCAAATGATGAGGAATTCTGGGGCATACCAACTGCACTATGTGGGAGAGGAATACAATTTTTCATTGATTTAAATTTCCCTTTTAAAGGGGAACATTCACTTAAAAACTTTCTTGTAGTGGTTTCAACCACTCCAACAACAGCGTTTTTTTTTTTTGCTTACCGGATATTGGAGTTATGAAGAGTTAAACTATGGCACTTCAGCACCTGCGGCACCCTGTATGTGCGGCATAAAGCCGTATGCCTTCCCACCTCCTTTCCAGCTGCCCCAGGGAAGCATGTTCATGCTTCCCTTTGTGGGTGCATTTATGTGGTCTAGCGTTACAACAAGCTCCGTTTAACATTAGACCACTTAAATTCCCCCACGAAGGGAAGTATGAACGCGCTTCCCTGGGGCAGCTCAAGCGACGTGGGAAGTCCTCCGGCTTCGTTCCGCACATACAGGGTGCCGCAGACACGGAAGTACCACAGTTTAACGCTTCATAACTTCAATACCCGGTAAGCAAAATAAAAAAAAAACAACACTAATCTTGTTGTAGTGGTTAAAACCATTACAAGAAAGTGAATGCTCCCCTTTAACCCCTTCAAAGCTAATGTGGTCTGCAACTCAAAACCCCCGCTTTACATTAATGGGAATTTGTATTTGTCTACTTTGGTGCAATAAGTATGCTCCAGAATTGCTCATCTTTTTCTATCTGCATAAGGCCCTAGACATGAGCAATATTAACCCCTCAATGACACACAGCACGCGTCCGGCAGTTAAGGACCATTGGGCTTTTTTTTTTTATTAGCAAAATTGTTTTCTCTGTCGTTCAATACAGGTTACTGGTAACTTTGGGTAGGTGATCCGCCCCTTTAAGTAGGCAGGAACAATTCTACAAATGACTGTAGGGGGTGGAGCCTACCTTCCCTCCTTGGCTGCAGCTAGCCAACCAGCTCCAGAAAGATTTGCCCCTTGGTGAAGATAACACAGGCAAGAGAACAGTTCTGCTATAGTTTTAGAAACGTTTTTTATTTTTCTGTTAGATATGGAAAACCACCATTAGGCGGATTACCATAACTGACAATGCCCTTAGATGTGGCTAGCTCAATATCCAGGTACTTTTTGTGGACCTTAAGCCCTGAGTGGGAAAATCTTGATTCCAAGTGTTACCCACTGAGGTTACTTCTTACTACATGGTAATCTGAAGACAGAAAATCTGCAGGAAAGGGGTTATATCTGGGAGTTCTTATTGCACACTCCTGCACTCACTGGGTCTTTTCTGCTATGTCTGTCAGTGTTTGGAGCAACTTTATGTGTTAAATTAACCCTTTAACTGCTGGTTGGCATCTTTTGGGGTGGTTTTTGGCACTTTCCCTACTGGGTTCAGTGTTTTCTGGGTCTGATTACACGTTCTAGTGATGTTTCATGTATTTTTATTTCTCAGTTCTAACTTTGACAAAATTGAGTTGTCTGCTTTACCGCATAGACGCAATTGCTCCATTCACTTCTATGGGACTGTACAGTTTGGGACATATCTCTGCAACCACTCAACATAGCGACTTCAGAGATGGCTCATTTTAATTGTCTGACCTTGCTCTATTATCCAGTTCACATTGCAAGTGTGTTGGGGGGCTCAGGGGGCTTTGGGCACTGTTGGGGTACTTTTTCTGGGAAAACGACATTTCCCATGAGCGGTTGCTTCGCGCGCTCGTTTCTGATTGGCTCCCGCAGCGGGAGCCATTTTGTGAGTTTTACAGAATGAGTATCCTACGTAGGGCTTGGACTCTCCTCTGCAGATTAACCCTTTGCCTGCCAGATAAGTGTATTTTAGTGATTTCTTGGGTGAAATTTTAATCTTACACACTGTAAATTGCGTGATTAATTATTCAGAATGTTGTTGACACTGTGAAAATGTCTACTCCGTTGGAGCTTGGGGCCAGGCTTATGACTAAGGACGCTGGGGTCTCTGTATCCCCCATTGCACATTGCTCCTCATGTCATACAGGGTTGCCTAGAGAATTCTCAGGTCATTTATGCCCAGCATGTTCGGATATCCCTGAATCTATCCCAGGGACCTCCAGCCATGCATTAGAGCCAGTTTGAGTGCAAGAGTTCAAGGCTGCTACCAGGGACCTTAGGTCTATGTTGCAACTCTTTCCATCCCACTTACAGGAGGTCTTCCATTCCTGGCAGACCCCTTCCTCCTCAGATCTTCCCTGCTCAAACCACAAGAAGTACCTGACGTTTTAGATTCCTCTGAAGAGGAACTGTTGGTGGATTCAGATGTTGAGGAATGCTCTGCTGTGGGCTCCTCTCAATTTTTTGGGCATCCTTTTGAGGTTGAGCTAGAATCCTCGGCTGAGGGCCTGATCAGGGCCGTCTTAAACACGCTAAACATTCCCCCAGTTCAAGAGGTTTCCTCAGATCCCTCTGATGTATTCCAGGAGCCTATAAAGCCCTATACTTGTTTTCCACCTAATCCCACTCTGAACCACCTAGTGGCTGATGAGTGGAAATCTCCAGACAGAAAGCCTTCTGTCTCCAAGAAGTTTGCTAAGCTTTACCCCTTTTCTGAGGCTGCGCTTGCTCAATGGGTTCATCCCCATAAGGTGGACGCTCCTGTCTCAAGGCTATCTAAGTCTACCGCCTTACCAGTTTCTATGCGTCCTCTCTGAAGGACTGGACTGACAAGAAGCTTGAGGTTTCCCTCAAGTCCATTTATGCCACTGCTGGTACTGTCATGCGTCCAGCATTCACTGCGGCATGGGTTAACCAGGCCATTGCGGTCTGGACTGAACAACTCACCCTAGCTGTACGTCAAGGTGATTAATCTTCGGATATGTTGTGGCTTCTTGCCAACATATCTGAGGCCCAGCACTATGTTTCTGCTTCCTTATTTGATGTTATACGTCTGGTGGCCAGGGTTTCCACCATGTCTGTGGTTACCAGACGAGTTATTTGGCTCAAGATCTGGGCTGCTGACACCGCTTCTAAGAAAGCCTTGCTGTCCTTGCCCTTTCAGGGTACATCCTTATTTGGGCCAGATCTTAAGGATCTGATTAGTGAGGCCACTGGGGGTAAGAGTACTCATCTGCCCTTGGTCCGCAGGAAGAAACCCCCTCTTAAGCATAACAGGTTTTTTCATCCCTTTCAGACTGAGACATGTCCGGCGAACCAGGCGGTTCCCTCAGCTCCACGTGCCTCCTCCAAGCCCAAACAGCAATGGAAGCCCAAGGTCTCCTCCAAGTGCAAGGCTTCCAAGACTTCTCCAGCATGACTCGTCGAACGTGGGTCCCCATTCAGCTGTGGGTGGTTGTCTTCGTCACTATCACAGCATTTGGGAGGATTCCGTGGTGGACCCGTGGGTTTTACAAGTAGTTGTGGAAGGGTATAGGATCCCTGTCGCCTCACTTCCTCCCTTTCGCTTTTTCCCCTCTCATACACCCCAGGGTGTCCAGAAATGCTGTCTCTTCTATGGTGCTATCCAGTCTCTTCTGGACAAGGATGTTCTGGAACCTGTTCCAGTTCAGGACAGAGGTACGGGTTTTTACTCAAACCTCTTTGTAGTGTCCAAGAAGGACAGCGGGTGTCGTCCAATTTTGGACTTCAAGGATCTCAATTCCTTTGAGATCCGGTCTCATTATCACCAGGAGTTCCTCAGGACAGTGATTGCTGCTATGATTCCGGGGGAATTTCTCGCTTCTCTGGACCTTCAGGATGCGTATTTACATATCGCCATTCATCCAGAGAGCCGGCAGTATCTCAGATTTGCCTGCGACTAAGGGCATTTTCAGTTCTCAGCTCTTCCCTTCGGCCAGACTACAGAGCCTCAGGTCTTCAACTGTGTCCTGGGAGCCTTAGTGTCCATCCTCCACCGGGACAGCATCAGAGTTACTCCATACATGGACGACCTGCTTCTGAAAGCCCCCTCTGCGGAACTACTTTGTCAGCAGGTTCAGGACTGCATTCACTCTCTCACCCATCATGGGTGGATCATCAGCTTGGACAAGTCGGATCTTGTTCCAGCGTCTGGTCTTCCTGGGCCTTCTCTTCGACACTCAGCAGAGCATGGTGTTTCTCACTGAGGAAGTGGCTCACCAGATCGCAAACAGGGTTTCGGCTGCTCTAGCTCAAGATCCAGTTCCAGCCAAGAAGCTATCCTCTCTGGTGGGGAAATTCATCTCCACCATGGAAGCAGTCCCCTTTGCCATGGCTCACACCAGGGAGCTCCAGCGGTTTGTGATCCAGGTATGCAAGGGTCAGTCGGACCTTCTGCAGATGTCAGTATCCCTCCCTCTTCATGTGGAACTGAGTTTGTCGTGGTGGCTCGACCTCTCCAATCTACTGAAGGGCAAGTCTTTCCTGATATCCTTCTGGACCACGGTGACGACAGATGCCAGCCTCTCGGGCTGGGGAGTGGTCCTGGGTCGCCTGAGTGCTCAGGGACTGTGTTCTCCAGAGGAATCAGTCATTCCCATCAATTTATTGGAACTTCAGGTGATATTTCATGCCCTTCGTCACTGGATTCCCCAGCTGGAAGAATACCCAGTCCAGGTTCAGTCTGACAACGCCACGGCTGTGGCTTATATCAACAAGCAAGGCGGAAGTCTCGGCGCTTAGTTAGAGGTCACTGCTATTTTGTCCTGGGCAGAAGTACATGTTCCTGCCATATCCGCAGTGCACATTCCAGGCGTAGACAAAGTAATGGCGACTTCCTCAGTCGACACACAGTGGACAGAAGAGAGTGGGAACTGCATCCAGAGGTGTTCAACCTCATTGTTCAGAAGTGGGGTCTTCCTTGCATCGACCTGATGGCGACAAGATACAACCAGAAGGTTCCAAGGTTCTGCTTTCGCTGGAGAGATACTCCAGCTTTGGCAGTGGATGCCATGTCCATTCCTTGGTTATTTCCTCTGGCTTACATCTTCCCTCCCCTTACTATGTTGCACAAGGTGTTACAGAAATTGAGACTGGAGCGATGTCCAGTCATTCTGATTGCTCCGTACTGGCCTCGACAAATTTGGTTTCCAGAGCTTCTGGATCTGTCAGTGACGGAGCCGTTCCGATTCCCCTCCCATCTGGATCTTCTCCTCCAGGGTTACCTGTGGAAAGAGGACATTCATCGTCTAGCTTTGACGGCTTGGAAATTGAATCCTCAATATTGAAGAAGAAAGGTTTTTCTTCTGGTGTGGTGGCTACCATGCTTAGTGATCGCAAGCCAGTTTCTTCAAAGGCCTACCATCATGTGTGGTCGACCTTTCTATCTTGGTGTGCTGATAGGGACTTGTCTCAGGAATTTGATTTGCCCACAGTCCTGGCCTTCTTGCAGGATGGTGTGGATAAGAGCCTCAGTTTGAGTTCCCTTAAGGTTCAGACTTCTGCTCTCTCTTTCAGAGGTGCATTGCTATCCTTCCTGATGTCAAGGTGTTTTTTCCAGGGCATTGTTCATACTCGATCTATCTTTAAGGATCCTGCTCCTCAGTGGGATCTTAATCTGGTTCTGGGTGTCCTTCAGTGCCCTCCCTTTGAGTCCTTGGCTACTATACATCTACGCCTTCTGACATGGAAATGGCTTTTCTCCTGGCGATCGTGCCTGTTCGCCGTGTGGCGGAGTTGCATGCTTTGTCCTGTAGACCACCATTTTTGGTGTTTCACAAGGACAAGGTGATGCTTCAAACCTCTCAGGAGTTCCTCCCCAAGGTGGTTTCGGAGTTCCACATCAATCAGGAGATTGTGGTGCCCTCTTTCTGTCCTGACCCCACCTCTGCCAAGGAGAGGGATCTCTACTTGTTAGATGTGGTGCGTTGTCTCAAGTTTTATGTACATCGCACTGAGTCTATCAGGCAATCAGATGCGCTGTTTGTCATTCCTGAGGGTCCCAGGGCAGGAAGACCTGCATCCAAAGTGACTATTGCTTCTTGGATCAAGTCCACTATTCGTAAGGCTTATGAGCGGGGGAAGATGCCTGTCCCTTTCAGGGTCACGGCTCATTCTACTCGATCTATTGGGGCCTCTTGGGCTTACAATAATCCGGCCTCTGCTGATCAGTTATGCAAGGCTGCCACTTGGTCGTCTGTGCACACCTTTTCAAAGCACTACCGTGTTGATGTGTTGGCATCGGCTGATGCCAGCTTTGGGAGGAAAATCCTGGAGGCAGTTTTGCCTGTCTAGGATTTTCTTTTGTTCCTGGTGCTTCCTTCACTTCTGAGCCCCGTTGGCTATAGCTCAGTGTGCTGTGTAACAGTTTGGGGTGTTGTTACCCCTGTTCAGTGTCCGTTGACACTTTATTGTTGTTGGGCTATCTCTGATCTGATGGTTCATATACGCGCTGGTGACTTTGGGGGCCGTGCGCCTGGTCCTTGCCTTACTTCCCGCCTCTGGGAAACTCAATGGTTGGATATCCCAAAGTTACCAGTAACCTGTATTGGATGACAGAGAAAAGAGGATTTTAGTCTTACCTGTTAAATCCTTTTCTCTTAGTCCATACAGGTTACTGGTCTTCCACCCTGTCAAGAGACCATGCTTGGCTCTCCTGTCGCAGACTGTGGGGGTCCTTCAGGGTCACCCTCACAGGAGTCTTCTTTTCTTCCACTATCTAGTCATAGTTACTTTCTCAAATCTTTCTGGAACTGTTTGGCTAGCTGCAGCCAAGAAGGGAAGGCAGGCTCCACCCCCTGCAGTCATTTCTAGAATTGCTCCTGCCTACTTAAAGGGGCTGATCGCCTACCCAAAGTTACCTCTGACCTGTATGGACTAAGAGAAAAGGATTTAACAGGTAAGACTAAAATCCTCTTTTTTGTCTTTGATGTCAGTCACACTCTTTAATACTCACTAGGTTCTGAGTTACGTAATTTTTTTTCTCTGATATCAGTCTGTTCTCTCAAGACCAGCTGAATGGCCAGCTGACTGTTTGCCATGGCAACACACCCAGCAGATCATTCAAACTTGTTTCTTTGTGAGCAGTTTAATGCCCTCTGTGTACTGACTAAAGTTAATTCTGCGTTAGTGATCTGCCGGACAAGTTGCCATGGCAACTACTTTCTCACATCAGCCAGCTCCCTAACAAGGGGAAAAGGCTGATGTCAGTAAAAGATGTGGGAGAAATATTTTAAATAATTAAATTACTACCAAATCAGAGATTATTAAAGAATGTGATGGTGGAACCAAAGGTTGTCCTCATCTGCTACAGAGATGAAATGAAACTTATACAGACCCATAGCATGTTTCATAAAAAAAAGTTAATGAGCAGGCAAACCTACTGATCATGCCGAAAGAGACTTTTATTAGAGACAAACGATCCAAGGTAAACTTGGGTGTGGTGCATGAAAATTGTCAGGTGAGTATAAGGAGAGAGTAGTGTAATGATCATTCTCTAAAACCACAAGCATTATAGATAATTATGTGATAACTGTACAAGCATAGTGTATTTATGTATCATTTTGAAATTAGGTAATGGAGGCCCCTGAATACAAAAAGTATATCCCTATGTTTGTATTACACAGTGGGTGAGTTTTGGAGTTTATGCCAAGAGTAAGAGGACTGGATCTCCATTTTAATGCAGCACCCTTATGAAAAACACACACTGCAGGATTGATCTATTTCCTGTGGGCCCAGAAGAATGACATTTTCATAATCTTCCCACATTAAAATCAAGTTCTGGACTGGTCACCTTAGTCAAGAAGATCCATGTTCATTCATAAAATTTGATAAGTATAAAGACAAAAGTGGGGAAAATCACTTGTACCACAAGGAATAGACATAACTTATCTTTGATTTATGGATCTTTTAATCCCTTGAGGTATCCAATGCATTGCAAAGCATCTCAGTTGGCACATCTAATATATAAGGAGTTTAAATGCCCCATTTAAATTAAAGTGAATTTTGTGAATTTTTATTTGTTTTCCCTATGGTGCAGTTGGTTTGCTCCATAATTGTTCTGGTTTATCTTTATACAGTAATGTGCAAAAGTTTTAGGCAGGTGTGAAAAAATACTGTAAAGTAGGAATGCTTTAAAAAATAGACATGAGGATAGTTATCAATTAACAAAATGCATAGTGAGTAAACAGAAGAAAAATCTAAATCAAATCAATATTTGGTATGACCACACTTTGCCTTCAAAACATCATCAATTCTCCTAAGGATACTTGCACAAAGTCAGCAATTTTGTAAGCATACAGTCAAGTGTATGATTATACAATTATACCAAACTGGTGCTAATGATCATCAATTTAATATGTAGGTTGAAACACAGTCATCAACTAAAACAGAAACAGCTGTGTAGGAGGAATAAAACTGTGTGAGGAACAGCCAAACTAAGCTAACAAGGTGAGGTTGCCAAAGACAGTTTAATGTCAAAAGTCATATGCCATGGTAAGACTGAGCAAAGCAACAAGACACAAGGTTATACTGCATCAGCAAGGTCTCTCCCAGGCAGACATTTTAAGGCAGACAGGGGTTTCCAGATGTCCTGTCCAAGTCGAGGACCATAGTTGCAGTGGTTGGCCAAGGAAACTTAGTGCAGCAGATGAAAGACATATCATGCTTACTTTCCTTTGCAATCAGAAGATTTTCAGCAGTGCCATCAGTTCAGAATACACCCATCTACTGTCCAGAGAAGTCTTGTCAGAAGTGGTCTTCATGGAAGACTTGCAGCCAAAAGTCATACTTCCGATGTGGAAAAAAGGCCAAGCGACTCAACTATGCACGAAAACACAGGAACTAGGGTGCCAAAAAATGGCATCATGTGCTCTGGACTGATGAGTCAAAATTCTACATATTTGGATGTAGCAGAAGGCAGTTTGTTCACCAAAGGGCTGGAAAGTGTACAAGAATGAGTGTCTGCAGGGTACAATGAAGCATGGTGGAGGTTCCTTGCAGGTTTGGGTCTGCATTTCTGCAAATGGAGTTGGATATTGGGTCAGAATTAATGGTATCCTCAATGCTGAGAAGTACAGGCAGATACTTATCCATCATGCATTACCATCAGGGAGACATCTGTTTGGCCTCAAATTTATTCTGCAACATGACAATGACCCCAAACATATAGCCAAAGTCAATAAGAACTATCATCAGAGTAAAGAAGAAGGGATCCTGGATGTGATGTTATGGCCCACACAGAGCCCTAATTTCAACATAATCTGCGATTACATGAAGAGAGAGAATCGACTAAGGATGCCTAAATCCACAGAAGAACTGTGATTAGTTCTCCAAGATGTTTGGAACAACCTACCTGCCGATCCTTAACAAACTGTGTGCAAGTTTCCCTAGAAGAATTGATTCTGTTTTGAAAGCAAAGGGTGGACACACAAATATTGATTTGATTTAGATTTTTCTTCTGTTCACTCACCATGCATTTTGTTAATTAATAAATATAAACTAAGGTTGTGTGTAGCTGCTCCTACTCTACTACTATCATAGATGCCACCCCAGCCTCAGTCTGGGGAGAGAGGGTGCTGCCTTACACGAAGCCCTGGCTTTGTGGCCTACCTTGGATGAATATGTTGAGGGCCTACCAAACAAAACTTGGGATTCTTTCTGTACAGAAAAGTGGGATATGGATGTTTTGACAACAGACCTCCAGGTTTTCATCAAAGAATTAAAGAAAAAAGTCACAGCTTGCAAGAAGGCAGCGGCAATCCCTGGAGGCCCCCCCTAATGCCAGATCTGAGCTTTTGAGCCTGAAAGAAACATGTTTTATATGTGGCATGGGGACTGAAAGACTGTCCTTCTTAAAGGAAGTTGAGTATCCTGAATCCCAGCTCTCTTTGGAAGCAAAAACAATGGAAACAGAGCCTGCTACCTATGCAGGGGTGGTTAAAGGATCCCAAGATAAGAAAATTTCTACAATATGAGCCCTGAACAATTATTGGACACTGTGTCCCGCTTTACAGTTGACCACAGCATATTACAAGAAGAACGTCAGGCCTATATGGCTGAATTAAGTAAGCTACGTGAACAAAGCAATTTAGCTCAGCTAGAGGTCCTGTGAGACAGAAAATAAATACAATTTAAGATAACTTGAGATCCCTGGATGACAGATTGGAGGCACTAGAAAAAGAGAGAAGTTTTCTGAGGAATTTAAACAAGCAAGTTTCTGTTTCTGGAAATTCAAAGTCAGAACCCAAGTTGGGGACAGAAAAAAGAGATCAAGAAATCAAAAAGCGACGGCCTAAGGAAGCACACAGTAGCCATGAATCTGAAGAGGAAGCAGATTTTGGGGTGTCGGAGGTATCTCTTGGTTTCCCTTCTGACCTGCCAAGGTCTGAATCCCAAACATTGTGTACAATACATTATGCTTCATTAAAGGAATGCATTACAAATCTGGAATTAACATCAGATAATGATGAAACAGAAAGCCCGTGTGCTGAAAAGATGGCTGCAGCTCCTACATTCTCTAATACAAAGATCAAGAAAAGGAACAAGAAGATAAAGTACCTGGTAATTGCTTCTGGATCTTTCCCCTTGCAGCCTAGTGGCTTACTTCCAGGTGAACTGGCTACTACA
This sequence comes from Rhinophrynus dorsalis, assembly GCA_037306005.1. Lineage (NCBI taxonomy): Eukaryota > Metazoa > Chordata > Amphibia > Anura > Rhinophrynidae > Rhinophrynus > Rhinophrynus dorsalis. The sequence goes on from CM074721.1 coordinate 249,745,994, forward strand.
GGGGCTGAATGTTTGCCAGCTGAGAGTGAGGCTGCAATGGATCCTGTTTCTGGCCAGCCCAGGGCTGTTGAAGAAAATGCACATGCTTTGGAATGTGCTGGTGAGAGAGTGGATGCTGTGCAATACACTGGAAGCAATGTGGATGCTGTGCAATGCAGTGGTGCAGCAATTCAGAGTGATTATTCAACAGAATGCACTATGGCAGGTTTATCTGTGATGACTCTCAGCAAGGAACTCTTTACAGTGGATGTCGAGCAGTGTGCTGCAGGAACGTAGCAAGCTGTGCAATGCACTGGAGAGACTGTTACTGCAGACGCTGCACAATGTTCTGAAAGCACAGTGGATGCTGTGTAATGTGCTGGTGTGACAATTCATCAGAATATACTAGAGGAGGTTTAACTGCATTAACTCTCAGAAAGGAATCATTTACTGGTCCATCTGTTGAATCTGTGCCTCAGTCTGCAGACACAAGGACCAAATGTCCTGGACATCGCCATAAAATCCATACTGGGGAGGAAGAAAGTTGTTTTAGTGCTGAGATGCTGCTTTATGAGTTGGGTGCATCAGAATTACTGTCAGTAAGAAACAAGGAACAAGAAAATTGGTTCCTTCCTTTGTACATTGATACAGTCTCTGCTTGCAAAGACTCAGGTGCAGCAACATTTTCAAAGGTATGAACCAATTTTCTGTTCCTTTTTCAGTCACTTCTGCGCCTATTTGTACTCCTGGTGCCCCTGTTAAATCTGGGAGTAAGGGGAGAGAAAATAAGGGTTCTCTCAGAGTTTTGGACCCTTTTGTCCCCCCTTCTGCTTCTTCTGTCTCTGACACTGCATCTAGGGCTTCCCTTGGACCCAGAGTTAGTGGCAGGAGTAATGAAGTTCTTCCCAGGGTTCCTGCCTCTTGTAGTCCACCGTCTGCTCCCTCCTCTGTTTCTGATACAACCTTTGCGACTTCAGTCAGAACTTATAGTAATGTAGCCAGTGTTGCTGGAATTACCTATCACAGTGCCCGTGCTCTTGGCTGCAGGCGGCGACATTCTGACCTTCCAATTTCATTGCCTTACTCTGATTGGCCAGGTATGTTTGTCGCCGCCCAGTGATAGCCTTTATATACTCTGTCATGTCTACACTAGGGTGTCCTTTCGTGGTGTACTAGTTCCTGACATTTGTTCTGTATCTCTCTGATCGTGTATGACCTGGCCTGCCTGACGATGTTCCTGCATTTCCTCTGTTGCTGCTGCTCTGTTGCTGACTGTATCTGGCTGAGAACCTGCTCCGTTGCTGACCGTATCTGGCTCAGAACCCGCTCCGTTGCTGACCGTATCCGGCTGAGAACCCACTCCGTTGCTGACTGTATCTGGCTGAGAACCCGCTCCGTTGCTGACTATATCTGGCTGAGAACCCGCTCCGTTGCTGACCGTATATGGCTGAGAACACACTCCGGTACTGACCGTACCTGGCTGAGTATCCATTCTGTTACTGACCGTGTCAGGCTGATTACCGCTCTGTTGACATCTGTGCCTGGCTAGACTGTTTGGTTGCCTCCGTTTGGTCCAGTGATACCCACTGTGGCCTTTCCGTTACGCAAGTCGGTGTGCACCACGTGGCTCTATTATTCTTTTCGACCGTAGTCTGAGCATTCGTGCTTTAGCTGCTCTCTTAACCACCTCAGGCGGTGTGCACATGCGAAGTACCGGTACAGTGTTGCATAGCACTGACTGTGTTACTCTGATCACTCTCTGTCTCCACCTCCCTATCAACGCTGGACTCAGTCCCTTTGGGAGTTGCAGTATCTCTCTGGGTGTTACCAGTTGACCCTTTCTGTGCCTGGATCATCCAGGTAGGGTCAGTGCTTCATTCCTCACTGCAGTAGCCTTGGGCTCAAGAGCCAGCGGTTGCGTTATACCATCCCTCAGTGTGAGAGGACACTGGTTGCCTTCTTTATATATATTACGATCCACCCCTAGCGTTCTAGGGTTTGCCTACTTAAGCAGTTGCCTTGGTCTCCCTGTGACCCTAGTCCTAGGGTCAGTGCTGCCTTCTATAAGCGGTTGCCTTGGTCTCCCTGTGACCCTAATCCTAGGGTCAGTGCTGCCTACTAAAGCGGTTGCCTCGGTCTCACTGTGGTCCAAGTGCCAGGGACAGTGTTGCCTCACTCCTCTTGGGTTCTGTGCCTCCCAGGCGTCTGGGTTTGTGCCAGTCATCTACTCCTGGACTACTTGTTACCTAAGTCCTGTTGTCAGTTCCTGGGCTGCGTTGCCTTCAGTAATCCTGGCTCAAGCCAGAACCCTTGTTGCCAGTGATTGTCTCCATTTCATCATTTATTACTAAGACTGGCTTGCTATTGCTGTACATATCTGTGTGTGTATATATATATATATATATATATATATATATTATGTTTTTGTGGGTCTAAGGACCCAACTAAGTGTTTGTACTTTATCCTAATAAAGTCATTTTATCCTTACCGATCTGATCTGTGTGTTCATCAAAAACCGTGACAGTACCTTAACTAAAAGACATAAATTATTGGCAATGAAGGCAGGGGCTCCCCCCTTTTCTAAAAGGAGGAATGTTGATAAGCTTAGATATGCCGCAGGCCAGTCTCCTCCTGATCGTCGGCATGTCATTCAGTTACTAAAGGGGATGGGCTTTTCTCATCTCGATATATTTGCTTTTATCCATTTACCAGGGTCTGTAGAGTATGATATTAATTTTATAAGACCCCTAGATTTGGAAAACTTTTGGAAGATATATACCAAGGAAAAGCAGATAGCTGGATCACAGTGGGCACCATTTGTTGCCATCCCTGTATCCCGCCCAGAAGTAAAAAAAAGTAGCATTTCTGCTAAGGAATGAATCTATTCCAGTTAGTGAGTTCCTCTTTTGGGTTAGAAGATATGTTACCATTATTGGTGATCCTCTTAAGATTTTAGATGAGGATCTTATTTGGACAGGTGGTTAGAGGATGCAAGTAAAACTCAAACAGGTGAACAATGTGACCCAGCATCTGCCAAACTCTTTCTTTATTGGCCTTCATAGGGTCACCTGCTTTTATTCAGGCCAGCCCAAGACTTGCCACAAGTGTGGTTCTTTTAGGCATCTTAGTATTTCTTGTGATGTCCAGAAATGTGGGTTGTGCTATGAAATTGGACATTCAAGTAGTGACTGTAAAAACATTAGGTGCAACCTGTATGGCAGCCTTGGTCTTGCCTATAGTGGGTGCACTGAGGCATGGCATAATATTGAAGAGTTGTTTGAGGACTCTGAGTTAGCACCATCGCCAGAGGGTCCCTTTCTTGGGCCCTCTTCTGTCCCTAAGGCCCCAGTAGCTTCCTATTTGAACCCAGCAGAGACCCTGGATTCTTTTTCTGCATCAGTAAAGGACCCAATGCCCAGCCCTGTTTCTTTAGGGGGGTGGTGAGAATCTGGGATGATAAAAGCATAAATTAGACAAGAGGAAGGATTTAGGAAAGGAATCTGAGCCATCTAAGATAGGTTCCCCTCTTGCTGGTAAAGGGATACTAGGTAAATCTCATAGGGATTCATCCAATGGCTGTAGTTAGTCAAAGAAATTTCATGGTGTTTGCCCTTCCTCTCCTAGGGTTTCCCCTATCTTTCCTCCTTTAGAAGGTTCTAATCGTTATTCTCCCTTTATGGCTGACTGGGGGTCCAGGATGGAGTTGGAAATGGGCAGTGATCAAGAAGAGAATCGTGGACTGATTTCATTAAAAGATCATGACCCTCTCCCTCTTGGCCTCTCTGCAAAGAGATGCAGCTCTAGTGGGGAAGAGGAAGAAGGTTCAAGGAAAACTAAAAGACAGGTGAAAACCTTCTAAAAGTCAACATGACTAGGGCTACTACCCGCAACCAAATTAAAATTCTATCAATTAATGCTAGGGGCCTTAATTTTCCCGGAGAAGAGGACGACTGCACTTAGGGACTTTCAGAGTCAGGGGGCAGATGTGGTTCTAATTCAGGAGACGCATTTCCCCTACGCCAGAACACCTGCATTCAGATCCAAATTTTACCCCACCGAATGGCATGCTTGCTGTCATACTAACAAGAAACAGAAGGGTGTTTAAATTCTTATACATAAAAGGGTAGCCTGGGTCCACCATGATTCCTTTTCTGACCCAGAGGGTCGTTTTCTGTTTATTAGAGGTTTTCTTTTTGGGGCCCCCTTCACCCTAGCCAGCATCTAAAGAAGAAAAAAAAAAAGATAAATATAAACTATTAGCATGTCTATTTTTTTAAAGCATTCTTACTTTACAGCATTTTTTTACACCTGCCTAAAAGGTTTGTACAGAACTATACATAAGGTCCAAAAACCTTTTATTTCATGTACGCAGTGCCAACGGATAAGAAGTGAATATGTCAGATCTAATACACACACAACAAATGGCCACTTTTAGGCAATTGAGTGACCAAGAGGTATCGGATGCATTGCAAAGCAATGTGTTGGATACCTCTCTGGCACTCAAAAGGTAAATAATATCCATGACTATTTCTGGAAAACATTGCCAGTACTATATAACCTTTATATTTTTTATTTTGGGAGAAAAGCACCATATAAACAAATGTATTTTTTTTATTTTTGGACACAAAATTCAAAGATTTTCCTAAATTTGTGAAGGAAAATCTGGATTTTATTAAAGACACGGAGGCAAATATTATGCTTGAAACTTTATTTTCTCTCAGCAGCAAAGTAAGCCAAACATGTTTAACAGAAACATTTAACATACCCAAACTTGCTAGCCCTTTTAGAACCTATTCACCAATAAGGAAGCATTGACCCCTATATCCTTCAGTTCTCATCATAACACTTCCTCTTCCCTTGATGATATAACCGGATAACATCTGAACTATAATCTGTTTAACTAAAAAAATACCATCCAAGCAAAATCCATTGTATGCATCTTCCAAGGTGTGCACAGGACCTCAAACAGTGGAAACAAAAGATAATTAGTTCACAATAGGGTGAGTATATAACGGAAGGGAAAATATTCGCCTCCATGTCTTTAATAAAATCCTGACTTTCCTTCATGAATTTAGGAAAAAATTTAAAATTTTATTAAAAGACTGGAGGGTTCTTAATATTCTACTTTAAAGCTGATCAATAACATTACTAGAAACATATTTAATGGTTTTAAAATAAAAGGTCTTAAAAGTCGATTCTTTAGACCAATCTGCTGCTTTTAGTATATCTTCTAGTAGGCCTCACACTAAGTAAGTCTGAGATGCCATAGCCCCCCTACAGAAATGAACCTTGGAACTGAGAAATGTCAATGCTCTCTGAGTGCATAATCTAATGAACCCAACAGGCTACAGTCGGCGACAAAATTGGAAAGTGGGGTTATCAATAAGAAAGTAGTAATTGTTGATGATTAGGAAGTCTAAAAGCTGTATACCTACAAACAACAAACCATGCAAAGATGGGGATTATAAGGAAAAGCAAGATAAAATTTCCCTCTTGAAGAGGATTTAGTTCTTCTAAGATAGATAAAGTCACTCCATTTCGATCAAAGGATATACCTTTGATGTCCAATACTCAAACATCCAAGATATGATGAAAAGACATTAAACATAATAACAATGTAAGTTTATTTGAAAGTTGTTTCTATTACAGAAGATCATTATCTGGCCAATATTCTATAAATTGTAAAATTATAGTCCTGTCCCAAAGATTAGATTATCTAGGAGTTGAAGATACACAATATGATACCTTTCATTAGTCTACAAACTAAAGGATGTTGTCCAACTGGGAGATCTTCTGAATATATTTAACCTGCTGTAATAAATGACCTGTAGCAATTGATAGTTCTATATGCTTTTCCAGGTTGGAATCATGAAGAAAGAAAATTTATGATACAGGTTATATCAGTGTATATGGGATCCAAATCCAGTTCCAAGCAGTAAAGGGACCAGGCTGTCCAAGATAATCTATAGCATGCTCAAGCCCAAGCTTCGGCCATAAGGGATTGAGCTGATTCAGAAATTCTCTGAACAATCCAGGGACTCCTGAAATTAGCCAAGCCATGAGATGTAATTGATTTGACATCAGAAGTTCATGAGAGTTTCCTGAGGTGTTTGTTAATAAAAGCGTGAATTGCTGAAAGCAATGAGGGCAATCGACTGATAAAGTCAACAGTGGAGGAAACCAAGGCTGAGCTGGCCAGGATGTAGTGATCAGGACCATCATGGCTAACTGTCTTCTGACCTGAAGAGTTACCCTGGGGATCATGGTGAAAGGAGGAAAGGCATAGTTCCATCCTCTTGTCCATGATTGAAAGTATGTAAAGCCTGGGCTTCTGGATCTGGGCCCCAACTGAAGAATATGGGTAGAAGTTTGTTCAATCATGCAGCAAAAAGATCTATCGCTAACAGACCCCAAATATGAAGAATTTGATAATTTGCAATTTCTGTAATCCATGAGATGTCTGGAATGCCAATCAGCTACAGTGTTAGGAAGACCCAGAAGATATTCTGCAAAAATGCCAGAATATTTGGCTAGATTAGCCAACATTTTTGATATGGTTCCTCCTAGGCAGCTGATGTACCTGACTGTTGAAATATCCATTTTGAGAAGTATGTAACAATCTGTTGCATCTTTTGTTAGACTCTTTACAGCAAAAGAACCAGATAATAATTCATGTTCATGTCTACTGAGACTATTTGCCTCCAGTGGTAAGGTTCTCACAAACAGCTCCCCAGCCTAGACAACTGACGTCTGAGTCGATTATAATATTTGGTGACATGGTGAAAATGGCCTTGCCATTCCAGGCCTCCAACAGTTGATTTGGTGGTGTCAAAATGTTTGCCATTGGTCCCATTACATCTAACAGCTTGTCCTGACAGGTTTAAGGGACCTATTGATTACTTTCCTAGGAGCCTCGCCAATTTAAGTACTTGAATTTGCAGGGGTTGAGTTCTGGGGTATGACCTGTTTCATCACTTTAACCACATAACTCTCATTACTAAAGGAAAGACAAAATTAGTCTCAGTTGTAGTTCTTCTTGAGAGGATGGTTTGAGTAGTGGGTTTGAGCCACATAAGTCATTATTGTGTTCAAAATGTATATAGACAGAGACATGGATTTCTCAAGTTTTTAACTGGGGTTTTTCTCACAAATCTGGTCAGGGGATTCCTCAGAGAGGATATGCTTTCTTTTACACAACTTCATTCCCTCTTGTACTTCACCCTCAAAGACGCCATCTGGATAAGATTCAAAAAATGTATTCAAGGCATTATTATCACTGTTTGAAGAATGAAGATAGTGAGAGTTTTTATTGGTTTTAACACTGAAAAATGGATTTAACTAAATTATCTGACATTTTAGTCATGCAGAATGAAATGGCTTGTGTAACTGATTTATTTACAGAAGAATCCATAAGGGCTTGAACCTGCCCCTCTGACACTACTAGCTGAAGTCAGAAGACAGGATCCAAAACTCTGGGATATCATGATGTACATCCTGAGGTAAAAAAGTGAAAGAGGAATCTAGTAGATTTCAAGGGAGTAGACAGTGAAGTAACAGCTTTAAAATGTGACTTGGTAACAAGAACTGATAATATCACACCCTAAAGTATAAAGAAAGAAGACCATAGTCGAGCAGAGAGGACTACGGTCTGAATTCGGAGCGCCCTGCTCTGTATCAGCCACGACACTGGCAGTCTCTACTGTACATGACTGCACAGCTGCCGTTGCTGGGTGGCACTGTGGCCCATGTACACAGGCTCTTCAACTAGTTTATATATAATTTGTCATAGAGGGGAATAATGGGTGCAACTACATAAATTAATTCTCACACTCAGAATAAAAAGTCATTCCATAAATTTAGATTTAGTCCTCAACATTCACATTTTTTCTCAGTCTTTTTTTTTTTTATTTGCCAACTTAATTTGTTGCCCAAGGAACACCAAAGATTTGCAAAATATGCAGACTATTGCTTAGAGTTTGTTAAACAAATTTGTCATCTTGTCTCTAAGTACATATTCCAGTTATCTCAACCAACTGCAGATGTTCAATGGAACACGTTTTTTCGTTAGTTTTTTTTTTTTCTTCAAGAATTGTTAGAAAATTTTAAGGGTATTCTCACTGTTTATCTAAAATAGTATCTAGATGCCTCCAATCATGACATTGTAGGACACTTTTTTTGCATTACTAGGGAAGAACAGAGATTTATGCCAGATGTACAGTCCCTGCTCAGAATATAAAGTACCTATTATCTGGTTCATGTTGATTGACTTAGATGAGAATGACTTGTTTCTGGCTTCTACGGAGGGTGACAGTCAAGGGGTTCATTCGTAATTAGCTGTAGCTGAGTATAACACACAGTTAATTTAAACATAATAAGCTTCCACTTTCCTTACTATATCCAAAAATACTAATGTCACCTATAAATTCTGCCTGTATGCCATTATTCAAGAGATAGCATCTTCAGTTAGTCCTGGATGTCAGTGGTGGTACACTTGACAATAGCTAGCAGTTTTTTAAGCCGAAGCAATGTATTGCTGATGGTCCTTAAATGGGTAAGATTATATTATGCAGTGGGTGGAGTTTATGTCCTGTGGTACTTCTTTAGGAAAACTAATAAACTCCTTGGGATTTTGCCATCACCTCTATGCTGATGACACCCAAATCTATTTTTCCTCTTCCGACCTCTCCCCTTCTCTCCTGATCCGTGTATCTGATGTCCTCCTGTCATCTAAAACTTAACCTAATCATAAATGAACTTATAGTTTACACTCCCTCTCCAAGCAGCCTTAACCTAGATATTTCCCTCACTGTTAACAACACCACCACCATCGTAGCAACCTCCAAAGCCCGCTGCCTGTGAGTAAACTTCTACCCTGTAATATCCTTTATTCCCCGCATTCAGTCAATCCACAACTCATACCACCTCCATCTAAATACTGATACTAACTAACTCAAGTTCATATGGCAGAAGGCACTTGCACCCCATAGCACTTACTCCTTCTGTGTCCCACCTACCTTCCTCTAGACTGTAAGCACTCATGAATAGAGCCCTCTGATCCTTTTGATTTCTATGTTCTATTTGTACTGTTTTATGTTTCTGTATGTCTATTCCCTATTATACAGTGCTGTGGAATAAGTTTTGTTATATAAATAAAGGATAATAATAATAATAATAATTCTAGAAACTGTTATATTTTCTTTCATGGACATGACATTCAGGACTGATTGAAGATGTTATTTTTTGAAAAAAGGCACAAGGGTAAGATTCATAAATTCAAAATTCATGTTCAGTTTCTGCCTATAGTAAGATAAGTGAAAGGATATAATTAGGAGGTATTACTTCTCCTTTAAGGCACTGATAATGATAACAGAAGGGAGGACAGAAGACTAGCGATCAGTGAGCTATTTTGGGATAAAGATTAGTCCTGTTAATTCCTACTGATGAATGCTAGTGCCCTTTAAATGTTACTACTCTAGATCTATGCCTTGTTCAAAGTAGGGGGACTTGTGGTGTTTCAGCTTTTGTTGGACTACAACTCCAATCACCCTCAGATATTCAGTTTGCCAAACCAACCAGCTGAGGATGATGGAGATGAAGTACACAAACAGTGACCAAGCTATGGGGTATTCAATCCTGCCTTAGTTGCTCTTTAGTTATATACCTCATAGATATTGACATGGTTATACACAGTTGTTAGCCATGTGCAAGTTGTATGACAACTGGTCACTCAGTCAGAAATTACAAAAAGCCTTTGGAACCCATAAATTTGGGTGACCAGACCTCACATTTAACCGGGGACACATATGAAAAATGCATACTGCAGGGCTGCTTTGATTTCAGTGCAGTCCTGAAATATGCCTATTTCCTATGTGTCCCCGGTTAAAGGTGAGATCTGGTCACTCTACCATAAATTGATCTGGATTATACAATATTTAATGTTGCCCCAAATTCCATTATATTAAGAACATATTCACATTTTTTTTATTTAGATTTTTTTTTGACAGCCAGCTAAGATTTTTGTTGTTGTCGTTAGCATTTGTTTAACCCTTTGAATGCCAGAGGGGTATGCAACTCATTGCAAAGCAATGCATTGCATACCCCTCTGGCACTCAAAGTGTTAAAGGATATTGTTGGCTTAAGGCCTTGATAAATGTATCAATTCAATCTTTTATTTTATTATTTCATTGCTTAAAGTGGGCCTGTCACCTTAAGAGTTCCTTTAATTTTAAAAGGAAATCAGAAGTACCTGTATGCTTGCTTGTAACATAAATTGCTTTTAAGGAATAAATCTTTAGATGGTGGGTCTCACAATGTGACACTTTATTCGAATTAACCCTGTGCTGGGTTATTATTACCACACTCTCTGTTATGAATGAATCTAGACAGGGTCCAAACACTGGGTACATTTGTAATAGCACACAGAGTGATTTGAATGTCCTCCACCAGAACTAATCAGCATACTGTGCAATGAATTAGCTCATTACATTTTACCTTTTCATGGGTTATATTTCTGATTTTCTATATAATTTATATCTTTATTTAGTATTTCACTAGTGAATTAAATCCAAAGCACCTTTACTTCAAGGACTTAAAACAATCACTAAGCCAGTGTTTCACAACCATGGTGCTTTGGTGCCTAGAATACTCCTGCATATGTCAAGTAGGGTAATTGATTATTCATAAATTATGTCTCTCCTGACACAGTGAAAAACAGAATCCTAATTGTCAATTCAGCAGACAAGAAAAAGAAAAGAGAGTAGTTCAGTTTCTTCAGAGCTTAGGTGGTAGATCAATAGCATTTTCTGCAGGGAACATTTTAGGGGAAATGTATCATTGACACATATTTTCTTTCATTTTTAACTTACTTTGTGATTGCTAATTATTTTATTTTACATTTTTCACAATTTTAGCATCTCTAATTTTTGAAGAGTTATATTGGATGGAGTTATTCAGTTTGCGAACTCTAAGAAAGGATTCATTAAAATAATGATCTAATTGTGTATTTAAAGTGATAGTAATACTTGTAATTCAAACCATTTAATTCTGTAGATATTTACAAAATAAACTAATTGCGCCATTTTATGGTCTACAATGTGTGCTTGCAAGCCAGGCACACGTTGTAGACGGTTCAAATGAAGTATTTCTTTGTAACTACTGTGATCACGGCTCTGCTGAAGAGCCTCAGGACGGTCTATGGACTGCGATCTCCGTCTGTAAGTTTTAAAGCTGACGTCAGCACAAGGGGAGGGAAGGGGGGACTTTGCAGACTTATATCTCCCAAACCATAAAGGTATAGGAGATTGGAAATGGCGCAATTAGTTTATTTTGTAAACATCTACAGAATTAAATGGTTTGAATTTCAAGTATTACTATCACTTTAAGAAAACATTATAAGTTGACTACACCCTGTCTGAAAGGATACTTCTCACTAATCTATGAGATGATATTCACTAAATTGTGAAACTGCGTGAAGAATTCAAGAACTAAATGGTGTGTATGTGTGTGTGTATGTAGGGAGGGTTGTTTATGTGTGTGTGCATGTGTGCGTGTGTCAGAGGAGGATGTATAAAATGAGGGCACAGCTCAGGACCTGTGCAAATGCCACCAGCAAGGTATTACCATAACAGAATAGGACACATGATACCTTTCTTTTTAGAGAATCATGCTTGCCAGTATTTCTGTAAACCTGCCCCATGTAGATGCATTAGTAGATACTGCCAGTGGAGAATAACTGTTTCAGTGTACACCATCTAAGCAAACAACCCCTTAGCACCACCCTTCAGCAGGCATAAATAAGATTTCTGAGCTTATTTCCCCACTGCTTCTAGTTTGTACATAGACTGCACTTGGGTGTATGGGAAAGGAAACTCTGAAATGCTTACCCATTTTATCATGTCAAGATTTCTATAGGGTCAATCAGCACACCAAAACAGCTATTTGTGCATACTTTTTTTTTTTTTTTACAGAAAATGGTTTGTATAGTTCCCTTTGAATGTTTAAAATGAATCAGTGATAACTACTTCCATTGTGTTTGTCATTTGATGCTAAGTATCAACTGAGACAGTGTTTCTCAACCAGGGTGCCGTGGCACTTTGGTGTACCACGGACATCCATTTAGGGTGCCCCATTTTATCTATAATGCTTTGACAAAAATGTGAATGTAGACTTACAACTGTATACTGAAGGCTATTACCATGCACAATATGTTTATTTTAGTTGTGAGGTCTAACAATAGCTCTATTTTGGTGTATTTGTAACCTTCATTGCACCCTTGACAAATTACAGAAAATGATAGGGTGCCCTGAAAATGCCAGACTGTGTGTTAGGGGTGCCTTGAGCAAAAACAGCTTGAGAACCACTGAACTGAGACAATGATTTGTAGAGCTATTTATTATTGTGTGGAATGCATGGGGAGAAGGGTTTCCTGTGTATTGGTCATTCACACATCTGTTTACATATAGGTCAATAAAATAGTATTTTACTATTTATCTTCTGAAAAGCTTGGTAAAATATGTCAGGTCCAGGCTGGCATATCTTCTCTTATTAATGGGTGTTCTGATGTGACTGTACACATCTGAAATGAAAATAGCTGTGTAGGCATAGGATCGCTGTGGCTATTAATACATTGAAAACGCATGACCAGTACACTCAGCCTACTTCCAAATATTGCATGTTCAAGAATTCCCAATATTTCAAGCAACTAGTAAACATAGAGATAAACCATAGTATCTCTAAGGGAAATAATCAAAGCGGTGTGTTGACTAAAAGTAGATACAAATGTATTTGGATGACATAAAAATACAAAATGGTAGGACAAGCAACATGGCACATTTCAGATGGTAATCAGAGGAATGCTTAATAGCTTTGTTTCATATGTCAACCACCCTTAATCCTAGACCTCAGCATGGAGGAGATATGAGCAGCAAAACAACATAGGGTATAGTATTTGATACCTAGAAATATAAAGCATATGAGCTGTAAATCTCTATAGTATTAGAAACATAGAATTTGACGGCAGATTAGAACCATTTGGCCCATCTAGTCTGCCCATTTTCCTACTGTAAAAACCTCAAACCTTATTTGGTCCTTGGTCTTGTCGTATGTTTAAGACAGCCTTGTGCCTATCCCATGCATGCTTAAATTCTGTCACTGTATTAACTTCTACCGCTTATGATAAAAGCCCAGTTTAAATCAATGGTAATTTGGGGAATTTATATTTACACTCTACGGTGCAGTTGGTATGCACCAAAATTCCCAAAATTTTATTTTAAAGAAAAGACCCATACTGACACCCATATCATACCTCCAATGTGTCCCTCTATAGGAGGGATAGTCCCTCTTTCACACTTAGATCCCCATACCTTCCAACATTTCAAACTGACAAAGAGGGACACTTGTGTTTTAGGGGGAGTGGCTGGAGGTTTGGCTGGTGGGCAGGGCATTAGCACAAATTTTTAGGCTATTTCATGACCTACTGACACCTCCTTGTGTAACCTAATAACTTTTAACAAGACCAAAGTATTTTATGTACAGAGACTAATTTATAAACACATATACTGATGTTTAAACAAACAATAATTTGAGTTTTATTGCTGTGGAGCAATGTGATACCCTTATATACACACCACACAATCTGGTTTCTTAAAAAGAGGGATATCAGGGTGGGAAAGAGGGACAGAGGGATTTGGGTCAAAAAGAGGGACTGTCCGTCCTAAAGAGGGACACTTGGGAGGCATGGATCCCTCTGTCGCTCTTTCACACCTTGGTGTCCCTGTTTTTAGGAGATCAGATTGTGTAATGTATATCTTATTGTAACATTGCTCCCAAGCAAAAAAAAAAAAACACATTCATTTTTGTTTAAACTTCAATTTATGTGTTTATAAATAAGTCTGAGTAAATGAAATACTTAAATTGTGTTCTACTTCATTTATACATTATACAAGGAGACAATAGGGCATGAAGTAACCTAAAAGTTCTTTGAAATACCCTGCCCACAAGCCACACCCTCAGCAACACCACCCAGAACAAAAGTGTCCCTATTTGGCAATTTCAAATATTGAGAGGCATGTCCTATTTAATAGAAAACTACAATACAATATATTAAAGGTACACTCCACCCAATTTTTTCTTATGTATATTGGTGTCCAATAATGTATTTTTTTTTTAAATCAAATGCATGAATGTTTCCCTTCTAATCACTTTCGCTTGAACTCTGTTTTGTAAGTTTTGCTCTTCCCCCTGCAGATCTGTTGTAAAATTCCAAGCACACAGCTATATGTTATAGAGCATGTGCAGGTATTGAGAAAGGCAGGTGAAAATCTTCTAGCCATTCAGTGGGAGGAGGGTTTTGCTGACTCATGCAATGAAAATGTATGAAAGAAAAAGATTTGTTTATAGGTTTAACTCTTTGGCTACCTTTGGGGTGGGTACTGTATGAAGTGCATTGTAGTCTTGACAAGTAGAGGGCCTCAGGTTTGCCGACTAGGGATGAAGGGAAGGTGAAAGGTGGCCAGTCCATGAGTACACTGCACTGGAAAATGACGGTGATACTCAGTTATAACACTGAGGCATCTTCCAGCAGTAGGAGGACCTTCTTATTTTTCTTTGCTTGAAAGGTCCTGCAAAAAATGTTTATTTTGATATTAATCGATTATTTTCCTTTAAATATTTACACTGCTGTTGGAGAAGCTATGAATAATGTATACATCAATAGTGACATGCAATAGTTTTAACCATTTGCGTGCCAGAGGGGTAGCCAACACATTGCTTCACAGTGCATTCGCTATCCCCTATGGGACTCTTCATGTAGCTGCTATAGACCAGAAGCACCAAACAAAATAAAATAAGTCTACTCTTCCTCTTTCTCTTAAGAGATAAGTGCTCACAAAGAGCCTTATGCATGAAAACCATTGAAGCAATCCTGAGACAATCCAACTGCACCATAGAAAGCAAATAAAATGATCCCTACTTACTGTATTACTTAAAATCGGCTTTTAAAGGGACAGTAATGTCCCATAAAAAACGGTTATAGTTTTGTAGAGGTTAAAAAATTAAACTATATGCCACAAATACTATCTCACAAACTGCTATGGTTTGAGAGACATTCACATCTAAAGTTCCCCCTCCCTCCCTCTCCTTCTACTGACGTCAGCTATAAAGCTGACAGCAGGAGATTCAAGACGGCCGACTCGAGGAGGCTCTTTAGCAAAGCCAAAATCACGTTATTTAAAAATAATTACTTCATTGGAAAGGTCTACAAAGTGTCCTTCTACTGTGTTCCTCCCACTCCTCAGCCTCTTCTCCTCCTTCCCCAGCTTATTCTGTATATATATATATTTTATTTTTCAAGCTCTGCCCCCACTCACTATTAACCCCACCCCTTTTTTGCCACAAATTGTGTCATTTTTGTCTCCCTTCAGCACCACAGGACTCCCCTCTCCAGGAAGTCCTCAACAAAATGTTCCCAGGTATGCTCATCATCGACATCTACCCTCCCAGCATCTTATAAATGAAAAGCAGCATTCCTAGCCGCTGTTTCCCCCATCACCCCATGGGCCTTATCCACAAAACAAGAGGAGCAACTCCAGAGCAAACAAACAGCAGCATAGGGAACAAATAAAACTTTACTGTTTTAAGTTTGGTGTTTAAGATATTGAATAGTAAAGAGGTATCCAACATATTTCAAAGCAATGCATCAGAGAACTCTCTAGCATTCAAGGGGTTAAAAACCCCAGTTAGAAATCTTGGCGTATGGGAGATTTTTATTTCTCCTCTGTGGTGCAGTCGGTTTGCTCTAGAACTGTTCATCCTTCCTTTTGTGTATAAGGCCCAAACCTGGGAACTTTATGGATCTGCATAGGGTCTCCGGGAACAGAGGCTGGTTCTCTGGCTGTGGTGAGTTTCCTGAGTAAAATTGCCCATTTCTCCTCCTTTCAACACTGTTCCTCCAACTTCCTGCCCACTTCTCAGCTCAATCCTGATTAAACCCCACTCACCAAATGAATCTTGTCCACTTTATGTCATGGATTGCATCATTAACATAAGCTTGGTTGCAGCCCATGAGCCCTCTTCTGGGGGTTACAGTGAAGTATAAGTATATGTGTGTGTGTGTATATGTATGTTTGTGCATGTAAATGTATATATGTGTGTGCATGTGTGTATTTATGTATATGTATGTGTGTACATGTGTATGTATATATATGTACGTGTGTGTGTGTGTGCATGTATACACACATAATTACAATTTACACACATATATATACATACACATGTACACACACACACACACACACACATACATACATATACATACATACATGCACACACACAAATATGCACACACACATACACACAAATACAGACACATATACACATATATGTGCATATACATGCAAACACACACATATCTACAAACACAAGGATATACACATATACACACACACAAACACATACACACATAGACATATATACACACACACATACATATGGGCACACGCACAAACATATGGACACACACATATACACACATTCAAACATACACACCATACATAAATACATACAGACACACACACACACATATATATATATATATATATATACACACACACAAATAAACATATCCACACACATACACATATTCACATGCATATTTTATTATGATTATCACTATTCTTATCATAATTATTACCTCACACATAAGGACAGTCCACTATGAGAAAACCAGTAAACAATATATGTATGTTTCTGCCCTCGGTGGGCATTATAATTAAGAAATGGCTGCTCCACCTAGGCAGAGTCTGGAGCACCATTCATGATTTATTCCCCAGGAGTCATGGTTTTCCATTATAAGTTATTGAAATATGAAAAATGTTTCCTATTAACTCTATGAATATAGTGCTGGAAAGTTCATTCATTTCAGAACACTTTTACTCAAGCTACTATAATTATTTGTGCTGGCTCTTATCTTGCCAGGAAAAATGTTTTGAAATACCTGTGCAATGACTGTCAGTTCCCGATCAGTGTAGGAGAAGATAGCGTATCTCTGTTGTACGTCTATACTAGGCCTTCTAATGTGTGCATGCAGTTCATGATGCAACAAGGACTATGGTTGCACAAACCTTTCCTGGTAGATTGATGTTTTCTTTCACTGCCATAGCCACGCCTCCTTTTCAAACATGCTAATTCCTTCTATCATTAGGCTTGTTTGTTTTTGTTGTAGGCATGAATAACATAGTATGTTTTGTTATTTTTACCAACTATGGAGTGTTTTGACGCACTTTCACCTGCTGGTTAAACAGGTCAATGAACAAGAAATTTGTCAAACATTTGAAAGGAAACAACATTAGATTTAGAGCCATACGCAGAGAGTAAAAAAAGGGGCAATTATGGTGCAAACCAACTGCACCAAAGCATACCTCCCAACATTGCAAATTGCCAAAGAGGGACACTTGTGTTTTAGGGGGTGTTGCCGGGGGCAGTGGCTGGTAGGCGGGGCACTATCGAGAATTTTTAGGCTATTTCATGACCTATTGACACCTTCTTGTGTGACCTAATAAATTACTTATAACAAGACCAAAGTATTTTATTTAAATATACTAATTTATAAACACATATACTGATGTTTAACCCCTTAACGACCCTTGACGGTCACAGGACGCCATGGGTCGATCTGAGTTAACGACCCATGACGTACTATGACCGTCATGGAATTCCAGGATCCCCCAGCGGCTGCACCCCATTTGGGGAGTCCAGAAATTTTTTTTAAAAAATGCTCCGTGGTCCTTAAGTGACCGCGATGCGAAGCCAGTCATTAAGGGGTTAAACAAACAATAATGTGATTTTTATTGCTGTAGATCAGTATGATACACTTATATATATATACACCTCACCAGTCTGATCTCCTAAAAAGAGGGACACCAGGGTGGGAAAGAGGGACAGAGGGATTTGGGTCTAAAAGAGGGACTGGACTGTCCCTCCTAAAGAGGGACACTTGGGAGATATGCCACTGTGGGGGGGGGGATTAAAATGTCCTATGATTCGAAAAGGGCTTTTAGCCCTTTAAATACCAGACACATTTACAACTAATTGTTTTGGAATGTTGTGGAGACATATTCTGGCATTCAAGAGGTTAAAGCCCCAATTAAATCAGTGGGGATTTGGGAATTATTTATTTTTCCCCTATAATGCAGTTGGTTTGCTCCATCACATAGCATAACGCTCTTAGGTTAAGGGGGTTCTAGGATTTTTTTATTTATAAAAAATGTTAACGTTACCAAAACAGAAATAGTTTAACCATATTCACTAAATATAACTTATTTTGTTTAAAAACAAATACAGACCCTTCATTGCTCTGTCTGTCATACAAATGTGTGAGAGTGCTCAGCAGCCTGTTCAAAAACCTCCCCCCCCCCCAGCACAGTGTTTGGTTGGGTGGGGTGTTGTTTGCTTTCACAATTTCCTTTTAAAACCTCTTCAGCCCTGTGCATGGAAAGATAATGCCAGAGAAATTCTGGAGCAAACCAGCTGCACCACAGGGGACAAACAAATATTCCCAAAACACCCACAAATTTAAATGGGGCATTTAACCACTTGAATGCTAGACAGGTCTCAACACATTGCTTTGCAATGCAATGGAGACTTCTCAAGCATTCAAGGGGTTAAGTGCCCCATTTAAAGTAATGGGCATTTTTCTTCAACCCTTATGTTTCAGTTAGTTTGCACCAGAAATGCTCCTCTTTTCTTTTGTGGGCAAGGCCCTGTGCTTGTCTCCCAGTTTATGTTTATGTTGAAGATATAACCCGCCCCCCAAATATTTTGTTTTAAATAGATAAGGAAAATGGGGAACTACACTCATTTCATTCCACAACTAATCCAGCCCTAATGATTTCCATCAGAATTGTAATACAAATCTAAGTCTATGATAATCATTTGACAATAAATGAAATCCATGTTTTACATAATATTACTATGATCCCTTCAAATTCACTGTGTCCTGTTCTTTTATACTAGTTGAAGAGCCCGTTACAGGGGCCACAGTGCCACTGTCAGCCGGTCGCGGGGCAGTCATACGCAGTAGAGACTGCCCACGCCGCAGCTGTATCAGCCGAAGCGCGGGCAGTCTCTACTGCGCATGACTGCAGCATGCGCAGCAGTCTTTACTAAGCATGACTGCGGCATTACACACGTTTTAGCGAATTATTATATAGGATGTGTGGTGCCTGTTAACAGGTTTCTAGGTGTATTTTTGCTTAGTAGATGAGTGATTTTCTATATCGATTACTAGACAGATACAGTGTATTTACTGGAATTTTGTCATGTATTTACAGTGGAACAGCAGTTAATTCCTCACTTCTGTAATGTGGTTGATATGCAATTCTACATTTTTATTGCTTGCATTTGTTAAAAACTGTTTTCTTCCTGTTTTTTTGTTACTACTTTCAATAAAAATGTATTGATAAAAAATTATCTTCACCAAATCAGTGCCCTAAATTGGATATTCATAGACCAAGACAGTAGAGGTGAGCAAGCCGCACATTTCAGAGACAAGAGACAAGCAGAGCCAAGTCAGTGAAAGCAATGACTTTAACCTTTACGTGCCAGAGGAGTACACAACGCATTGCTTTGCTTTGTAATGTGTTGCGTACCCCACTGGCAATCAAAGGGTTAAAAAATAAAAACTGTTTCAGAAATGGAAGCAAGTTAAAAAATAAAGAAGCTTTATTATATTCCTTCATAAACTTTAATGAATAAGTCTTTGAGACAAGACTGAATTTGTAGGAGAGGCTGGAGGTCTGTATACACCCTCCCTGTTCACGTCATGTCAGTAAGCTCACAGTACATCAGTGTCCTCTTGCTTCTTTGGTTCTCAGCCGTGTCAACTGGTATACCAGAAGACGTTCTACTTCACACTGTAAACTCCAGTGTTTTACTCCTTTCTTCCAGTAGTAACATTACCTCCCCCACACCTATTCACACATATGTCCCTCATCCCACTTCCAGTCTCTCTCATTGCCCTCTTTCTTCTTAGTTTTCTACCTTTCCTTTCTTTCCCCCTCCTCTATTTCATTACCACTCTACACTTACTAGTATCCTTTTCCAGCTGCCTCTGTCTTGCTTTTCCCCTTTAACCTATCTATTGGTCCCCAGTTTGCTGCAGAATCTGCATAGTCCAGATGCCCTTATTTATCCCACTCTTATTATCCTATGTAGCTAATGCTGTCTAGCAACCATCTTACATTTATTGCAGCTAGCCCTCTGTTTCATCTTTATCACAGTATCACCATCCTTCTCGTCCGGCACCCCATTATCATCCCCTACACACACATACACACACATGCGCTTTACACTCTCCACTCCCTGCCTCTTCCTTCCCCTGTTATCTTTCCTCACTGGAAAAAAATTATAAAGAAAAAGCTCTAGGTTCTACCTCCTGTCACCTAGCAACTGGTTCTAACTTACTGGGGTCCAGGTGAAAGGGGACTGGTGCTTAGATCTCTAAATGCTGCATCGCCCCCTTGTGGAGCCAGGAGCTGTGATTGCTCCTTTATACAGGTCTACCCACTACTGCCTCTCTATGATATAGTACTGGCTAGATCCCAGTGCTACCTTTCAGGGGGTTTTCTAAATCCCCATTGCCTAATTTTTATGCTTTTCATTCTGGTTCTGTCTAGTTAGGACCCAGTGTTACCTTTCGGAGGGCTTTCTACCCTTGCACTATTATCTTTAGGTTTTTCTTTAATTCTAATCCCAACTTGCTATGTCTTGTCCCCCTACCCACTCCTGCCTCTCCATGAAGGAGGTCTGGCTAGGCTACAGTAATACATTTCTGGGGGTTACCTTTCCCACACCATAATCTTTTATGTTTTCTTTCATTCTAATCCCACCTAGTTGTGTCTAGTCACACACCCCCACCCAGTCATACCTCTCAGATATAGGACTAGCTAGGTTCACTTCCCCTCCATACATTCCTTACCTGATCATTCTACAATCCCCTTACCTATTATTCTTTAATTATCCATTGTTCCTTACCTGTTTTACAGAAGCCAAAGGACTAGATCCCTGCTTCTTACCTCTGTCACAAGGGTGAAGGACTAGCCCCTTGCTCCTTAACTCTTTCACAGAGGCTGAAGGACTATACCCCTACTTGTTATATTTTTCGCAGAGGCCTATAGCCCCCGTCCCTTAATTCTTTTGCAGATGCTAAAGAAGTAGGTCACTCTCTTCATCTCTTTGCAGAGGCCAAAGGACACACACCTACCACTTCCTTCTACTCACCCCCCCTTTTTTTACTTATCTAGTCAGTTCTCCTTATGCCTTCCCCTACTTACATTATGCTTCTCAAGACAATGGCAGAACATAATACGTACCAATATCAAATTCTGAAATATCATTCCCAGTGCCTCCTTCTCCAGGAACTCTGTATAAATTATTGGTACACTTGAGATCGGGCCAACCTGAATCTGATGCAGAAATAATCTAAGTGAGGAATTCCTTATTCTGCATCAGCAAGGAAAGCAAACTGTTCTACACCCCCATTTTTCTTCTCTCTACATCTCCATTACTTATCAGATACTTGTCTCCTCCAAAGCAACCTCTGCTTTCCAAAATTTGCCAATTCCTTACAAACTCACCACTATATTCACCCCAATATTCAATATTGTCCAAGAAAACTGCATAACCATACACCTCTGTTGATTACAGCCACCCTGATTCTTCTACCTCATACTAACTGAGGTTTACAACAAGTTCCATCCCTCCCATCACCCCTGACCAAATCCACAGAAACATCATTGAGGGCAATGACATTAACCTTATCTCCCTATTCTTAGCCTCCGTAGATATCAGATTGATGTCTCAATCACTATGAAAGCTTAGGCCCTTGCCTAACTCTTATTCTCTCTTTCCAGAATTGTCCTAGTCTTTAGTATATACAGGTAAATGATTTGCTCCGCACATCCACACCAAAGGTAGGAGTTGCTTCAATATCTTTTCCTGGTTGTCGACTTAGGATTCAGATAACCCACCTTCCTCTAGACTGTAAGCTCTCACGAGCAGGGCCCTCTATTCCTTCTGTTCTCTACATATGATTTGTACTATTTAATATCTCTATATGTCTATCCCCTATTGTAAAGCGCTGCGGAATAAGCTGGCGCTATATAAATAAATATTAATAATAATAATAACCAGCAGCAGCCCTATCCCAATGTATTTATCAGAGATTGGAGCATTCTGGATAATACATTCTGCAAGCGGTTTGTCAGCTCTTCATCATCCTCTCATTCCTCCTACCTCTTCCTTTCTCCCCCAGCAACTTCCTACAGACATTTCTCAGCCTCACTACTCTGCCCTCCCCCCAAATACCACTCCCAACCCTTCCACCTTGATATATTAGGTAGACACATGCATTTGCTGGACAATTCCCCATCTGTTACATCTTCAAGGCATATGGTGCCCTTTACAGATTTGTTCCCTCTGTAGGAAGGTCCACTCTATTTCCATTTGCCCAAGAGTACAGTGCTTGATTTCTGGTCAAGATAAGGGAACATATATAAGTAAAAGTCTTGGATGTATGAAGTTAGTGCCTTCTAGCTTGTGGAAGCCTTGTTGAGGAGGTGTAATTTTAAATGAGACTTCAAGATCTCAAAAAAAATGAAGTGGTGCAGGTTGGGAGGCAGAGCATTCCATAGATAAGGAGCAACGAGGGAAAAGGGTTTGATATGAGAGAGAGCTGTAGACCCAAAAGAAGATGAGAGAAGATTGTCATTGGTGGCAGGTGACAGGATGAGGTATAGGTTCATCATCCATGCTTTCAATCTATTGCTGATCCATCCATCCCTATGTTAGCTGCATGATATCAAATGGATGAACTCTTACTGTTTGGGCCCCAAATCTTCTTCACCATTGCAGTAACACTCTAGTATGTGTTCCAGTGCCTGTCAGATATCCATCACCTCAACATCTTTCTCCTCATAGAGAATTGAACTTGCATTTTATAGACAATATCATACTCTTTGCTAGTAGTCCTGAAGAACTGCATTGAAGAGCTACAACAGGAAAGCAAAATGTTTGGCCTGATGCATATCAACAAAATGCAAGTCATGTTTACTATACCAAGAAAAATCACAGTAGATGGACAAGAACTAGAAAAATTAAGTTTACCTTGGACAGGAAATGTCAACAGATGGAAATACCATGATGAAAATTGAGCAACTAATAAAATTGGGATGACAAGCATTTAGAAAACTTAGTAGTACTGTCTTTAAGACACAGTTACTAGTCTGCCTCAAGAGAAGGTTTTTTTACCAATGTGTCCTCCCAGTTCATATGTATGGCTTTGAAACATGGACAGTGAATGCCAAAGCCATACAAAAACTTAAGGTTATGCATAGAAGTATGGAATTCTGACCATAACAAAACAAGACAGAAAAATGTGTGCATGGATTCATCAGCAAACAAAGATCTATGACATAACTGAAAGAGTAAAGCTACTAAAATGGAAATGGGCAGGCCACATAACAAGAGCACCTGACTGTAGATGGACCAAACAAATTTTGGAATGGAATCCACTTGATACTAAACACCCAAGAAGAACACCAAAGACAAGATGTATAAATGAAATTACCAAATTTGTTGGTGCACAGTGGGAGTAAAAAACATAAGTTGTGGGAAACTTGCTGAGGAGGCCTTCATCCTGCAGTGGATCAACAATGGCTGACAATGATGATGATTATATAGATTTGTTTTCACCCCCTCACCAGCCTTACCTCCATCTTCAGCATTATTTAATTTTTACCCTCCTTTTTTATGGTTTTTTTTTTTTATTTTATTTTAATACTCCCCACCCCCATTGCAGGACTGCCTGGATGAATCACAAAGAGATCTGAACTGACAGATCTCTGCTCCAAAGTCCTTTGCAGAGATGTGTCTCGCAATTTCTACCAACACATGTCAGGCACCGTATGGCTCACCCCTGCCATCAAGGGCTGAACCGAGCCACACAATTAGCTCTAGCCTGGCTCAATCCTTCACTGGTTTAACCCAGTCCTATCAGACAGGCTATGGATCATACATTAAAGATAAAGTGGACTACTGTAATTCTTAAGCAAAAAAACGGCACTATTGGAAGAAATAAAAATTCATATTGTTTTACCTTTGGAATTGCATTGGAGACCTCTCCGGCATTCATGTTGTAAATTCCCAATGAAATCAAAGGGAATCTTTTAATTTGCCCCCTAAGGTTCAGTTGGTTTGCTACAGATTTGTCCTACTTTTCCTTTGAACATGATGACCTATTTGTTAAATGACTATGACACCACATCCAGTTTGTTGAGCTATACTTAACACTGACTCATGAAGCCTTTGCTTCCACAGAATTCAGATTTGAAGTCTACTGCTATGGAAATTATGTGGGAGTGTGAAACACTAAATTTGACTGTGAATCCCAGAAAATGGGAATAATGTATGTGCTGCTGATCACCAATTTTTTAAAAAATCTAAATATTGTAAGCAGTTATCCCTGGAATGCTACAAAAGAGGTTGTAAACAGATGAGTCCTCATTATTGTAGCATATGATGCAAGGATGAAGTTAAAAGCAGAGTTTCTCAACCTCAGTCTGCAAATACACCTAACAGTGCAGGTTTTCTGAAGTTCACTGCCTGACCTCAGGTAAACGAATCAGTCTGAATGATGTGTTAATTACACGATGTATAATGGCAGTGGATCCAGAACACCTGCAATGTCCAGTCAACTTGTGGACCATGTTTAAGAAATTAAAAAGGTTTGTTTTGTTTTGTTTTGTTTTTTAATTGATTTAACCTGAGACAAATTACTTTTTTTATAGAGAATTGCAATCTGTCTACACATTTTAAAGAAATATACCTTTATTTCTGGGGGTCACAGTGGTGCACTTTATGCTAAAATATCCTCCATAATATTCTAATTAGTTCTGTTCCAGGCCAGGTGTATCACCAGCTATGCTACTGGAAATGTCTCCAGTGTGTGAGTCTGTCTAGATTCATTCATAATACAATGAGTGGTAACACTGGCCTAGCACAGGAACTAGCAGAAAATTCTACACTTTAACATGAACAAATAAAGGTTAATTTATCAAAAGCTATTTATGTTACAAAAAAATGCTAGAGCAACATATAGGAATATTTTAGTTCTCTTTAAAGCAGAACTATCACTGAAAATAAAGTGAACCCCAAATCCTTATGCATATAGCAATGCGCATATCCATTGTAGTATTACCCTGAATAAGTCTGCGTTATTGATAATCCAATTCATTCCCAGATGCACAGGGAGACATTTTGCTGTACCGGCATCTGTGTGCCTGCTCCGTCCGTCCATTCCTGTACCTTAAAATACAATGCAATGCCTCCTAGAGGAGACCAGGAAGGACAGCGCAGACACACAGATGTCTGTTTGTCAAAATGTCTGTGCGGATGCCTGCCTCTCCGTCTGGGAACAAGTTAGATTTATTAATAATGTCACACTTATTCAGGTTAATACTAGTATGAATATATGTAAGGCTTTCTCTATCTTATCCTCATATTAACTCATCTATTTCAACATATGGTTTTGTTGCATAGTTTGGCCAAAATATGTCCAAGCTTGCCTGTCTCACCGAGGATGGGATGCACCAGAAAAGCTATCTATCACGGTGCCCGTGATTGCTGGCTTTTCTTGTCAGTTAGCTATGGGTGCTTTCCATTTGTTGCCTGTGATTAGTCCACCCAGTATTTCCTATATAGACTGGGTTCCTGCACCCTTTCACTGCCCTTTCGTGGTGTTTCTATGCCAGTGATCGCCTGCCTATGGATTCCTGTGTCATCTTGGGCCTGCCTGACTTCTCTCCTGTTCCTGCGCCTGTGTACCTACCTGGATAGCCTATCTACTCTCCAGAGTCGTTCCTGTGTACCGATCCGGCCAGCTGACGTTCCTTCTTCCGTATCAGACCCGGTTTGGCTGACGTTACTGCTCCGGTATCCTGACCCGGCCTGGCTGTCTTTCCTGTTCCTGGATCCCGACTTGGCTGCATTCCACTTGACTCTGGTCGCCTCAGCGACATTCTGACTTCCGGTCCCTTCCTTTGGTGGCACCGCTGATTTCAGGCTTCTGGCCTCCGCGTTTGCACTGACTGTCAGTGTACTGGTTTGCTCCACTCTGCACCGGCTGCTAGTGCTGCCTCAGTTATAGCACCGGTAGGGCCTCCGTGTTTGTCCAGTACGAGGTACTGGTTTGCTCCACTCTACACCGGTTGCTCGTGCTGCCTCCGTTATAGCACCGGTAGGGCCTCCGTGTTGGTCCAGTACATGGTACTGGTTTACTCCACTTTAACACAGGTTGCTAATGCTGCCTCCGTTATAGCACCGGTAGGGCCTCTGTGTTTGTCCAGTACACGGTACTGGTTTGCTCCACTCTAACACCGGTTGCTAGCGCTGCCTCCATTATAGCACCGGTAGGGCCTCCGTGTTTGTCCAGTACGCGGTACTGGTTTGCTCCACTCTAACTCCGGTTGATAGTGCTGCCTCTGTTATAGCACCGGTAGGGCCTCCATGTTTCTCCAGTATGGGGTACTGGTTTGCTCCACTCTAACACCGGTTGCTAATGCTGCCTCCGTTATAGCACCGGTAGGGCCTCTGTGTTTGTTCAGTAAGTGTACTGGTTTGCACCACTCCTACACCGGTTGCTTGCTGCCTCCGTTATAGCACCGGTAGGGCCTCCGCTACTCCGTGTCACTACTGCCATAGGCTGCCTTACCCGGTATATTGGTAAGGCTGGTAGAGCCTCTTTAGTTTTATTGTGCTATCCTCTAGGCTGCCTTGCCCGGTATATTGGCAAGGCCGGTAGAGCCTCCTCAATTCTATTGTGCTATCCTCTAGGCTGCCTTGCCCGGTATATTGGCAAGGCCGGTAGAGCCTCCTCAGTTCTATTGTGTTATCCTCTAGGCTGCCTTGCCCGGTATATTGGCAAGGCCGGTAGAGCCTCCTAGATCCCGTTGTGCCATCATCTAGGCTGCCTTACCCGGTATTTTGGTAAGGCCGGTAGAGCCTATGCATTGTATCATTGTATGCTATGCTACTTGAACCTGTCGTGTGTCTGTAACATATGTGTGATGTTCAGGACCTGTGAGGGTCCTTATTATCTTTTCAATAAAGCTGTGTTTTTATCTTAACTCTGTGTCTGTGAGTCAAAACAAACCATAACACTATCTTTTTCTAAAAAGTTAAAGGCTATTTGTATTTTTCTGTTTGAGCCAAAGGATTCAGCTTTCTGGGACAACATAAGCTAAAGTTGTCACACATATACCCGAGTTTTCAAAGAAAACCACTATTCCAGGAGTTGCCTGAACTGGCTTTAGAGATTCCACAAATAACAAATTAGAGATACCTCTTCACAGATGCTATGAGGCAGCAGTTACCTTGTTTAAACCCAGCATTGCTGTTACGAATGTCTCCAGATCACTGAATGAGTGGTTCAGCTAGAAGATGATATCCTCTGCAAAGTTCCCCAAAAGATCTTACTTAAGTTAACATCAACTATGAATATAGCAGGAGATTCCTGATATGAAAACTATATGGAAAATGTCACAATAGGGGGCAACAAATTCTTGGTACTAGTTCCAAATCAATTCAGAAGAAGGGGAACTTATGCCTCAGAATTTCTTGTTGTCAAGAAGACAAGGCATTGTTTTTAATCAGTTTCACACCCCCATAGCTCCAAACACTTCAATATGGAGGACATCAGATGTGCTGTGAACATACTACAGTTAGGAGATGTCAGAGCAACAGGCATATTTTCATATTTCAATAAGAGAATCCTACCATAAATTCCACATCAAGGAAGACAAGCACATTCAGTGTCTCAATTCACAGTCCTGCTCTTCAGGTTATTCTTACCATCCAGAATTTTCAAGAAAGTGTCTGTGGTGGTGGCACAATTGAGAAAAATGGGAATAGCAGTTATTCCATATGTGGACAATTGGCTGATATAAGCAGCATCTCATCAGCTATTACACACTCATCTGTAGACACTTCTGTCCCCACTCTACACTCTGGAAAGAATAATAAACTCTGCCAAGTCAGACATTGTTTCTTCCAGCAAGAATAATCTTTTGGGGATTCTCTTGTACTTGGATCGAGGTGAGATCTTCCTCCCTCCAGACAAAATAGACAGCATACTGTCCCCAATTAACACAACCAAACAAGTTTCACATATTTCATTTCACTTCATTTACTTATTATGTCAGTCCTGGGTCAAACGACAGCCACCATAGAAGCAGTCCATTGTTCCATTTGCACATAAGACAACTTCAGCAATTTGTCCTCAAAAAACGGACAACCATTTTGAAAAATATAGTCCACATTCCTCCAACTATCAAACTGTCATTGAACTGGTGGTCCAATAAAAATCTGTCAGTAGGATGACACTGGTTCGTAATAAAATGGTTGGTGATTACTATGGATGTCAATAAGTTCATTTGAGGAGCATTTCTACTATATACATCATTCCATGGCTGCTGATCACCAACAGAACAATCTCTTAATTCAAACTATCTAGATGTCACAATAGCGGTATAGGAAGCAGCCCAGATTCTCAAGGGTCAAATAAAGCAAAAATACTACATTTTCCTCCTACATGTCCGAACAAAAAGAAAAACTCTCCATGACCTAATATCTCCAGGATATAATTGAAAATGTGAGAAATCTAAATGGGGGTAATACCCTCAAGCGTGATAAAGAGGTGATAAACGGAGATGACTTCTCTGGTGATATCACTTGTCCAAGTCCTATTATTCTATGGAGCCTATAAACTAAGATTTCTCCAACTTTGGATATCTTAGTGCATAGGTTCTATAGAATGAAATAGGACCTGGAGAAGTGATATCACTGGAGAAGTCATCTCCACTTTATCATGCCTTAGTGCATAACCTCCAGTGTGTTCTTCCTGATAAAACACTTTAAAATAAATAAATATGAATATAGGCAGATAACAACTTCGCAGCCTTCACAGCTATACATATCATGGTAAAGAGAATTTCTGGCCAGAGATCCTCAGCAGGAAGTCTATATAACAAGAGGATTGGTCACTCAGCCAGGATGTCTTTTTCTCCCTTGGGAAGTCATGGGATACACCTCAAATATATCTTGTGGTAACCAAGGAGAATATGAAAGTTCCTTGTTTTTATTCCAGTTTCCCCAGGATCAGCCAGAAGCAGTAGATGGTATGTTGCAGATGTGGAACATCCAACTGGTCTTCACCTTTCCACCTCTGAGGTTGATTCCTCCAGTTCTGAAGAAAATCAGACTAGAGAAAGCCAACGCCATCCTCATAGCCCACTTCTGGCCAGATAGCTTGAGTTCTTGATGCTCAAGGGAACCTCAGCACCAGATCCAGGTGTGCTACCAGCAACTTACAACCTTCCATACCAAAGTCCAGTCCTGCATCAGTCAGCAATGAATCTGAACATGACAACCTGGTTTGTGAAAGTAGAATCTTAAATGATTAATGGCTTTCTCCAGCGGTAACAGATCAATTTCTCAGAGAGGAGAAATTATAATAGAACATGCACAAAATTCTTCTTTTGGTGCATATCTAAGAGCCTGGATCCAGTATATCCATATATACATACAATGTATTCTGCTGTTCCTGACAGAAACAGTGCATTTCCTGGGATCATCCTTCACAGAACATTACCTTATAAAAATATTTTTAAATCCATCAAGAATCTAAGTCCCAAGATTGCTTACATTTATCCTCCATAGGACCTGAATTGTTCACGTTTATCAATCCTTTTGTCAAGTGTCCTAAGAATACGCTATCTCGAAAAACAGTGTTCCTCACCACAATTACATCTGTGAGAAGAGTGGGTGAACTACAGGCCCTCTATCACAGAACTATATTCTATCTTCAGGGATAATTAAGTCTTAATAAGGCTTTACCATCCTCCTACAAAAAGCAAGAAATAATTCTTCTGGATCTCTTTGTAAATCCGTCTACTGAAAAAGAAAAGTTACAACATCATCTTGATGTCAAGAGATGAAATGAAACCATTAAAGAGGAAGATGTCCCTGTTTCCTTCTACTACAAGGCCTCCAGGGGTTTCAAAGCCTACTATCACAACTGTCTGAAAACAGCCATCTCAGAAGCTATACCATCCAAAAGAAAACAACTTCTCGTGTTCATTCTATAAGAGCCGTGGCTACTTCACGAGCATGGAAGACAAAGGTTACCATGAAGGAGATATGTAGAGCTATTAGATGGAAGAGTATTTACACTATCATACGGCCCAACAGAATCAACTTGCTTTCTTCAAGAAAGGCTACCTTTTTCAGAAGTATTAATATGACTGCTATATCTTAAGCCCATCCTGAGTTTCAGCTCTGTCTCTCAGATGCATGCAACAGGCATACCTGAAGAAAAAATAACTTATTACCTGCAAATTATTTTTTCATTCATGGGTTTTCAGAAGTATCACAAAAGGCCCCACCTCCATTTATGTTTTGATGTATTTTGTATTAAAAATATTTTTGTAAGCATCATTACAATGTCTCTTGTTTGGCTCTTTCTGCAAGTGGGATGGTCTTTTTTACAGGTTTCTCTCATTTTCTGGGAGAAAAAGGAATTGACAGGTAGGAAATTCTGTCTTTATCACAGCTTAGTACATTCCCTCCCAGTTCTACATCAGCCTCAAATTAACATATGTATACATACAAAAGTCGAATACTTCTGGTGTAAACTAACTGTTAAACAGGTCTCCAATGCATTGATTTACATTTGCGTTTATGATACATGTCTGGCCTTTTGAACTAAAAAGAGTGGCTTTTCAAATGCTGGCTAGCAGTATATAATATTATATGTATTTGAAACCTTTTCATTTTTAGGTGAAATTGGGTCATATGTATAAATGCAAAATTAATCTATTCTGTGGCAAACCAACTGCATCATAAGAGTGAACGAAAAATCTCCCATCTAAATAAAATGTATTATCAACACATATTAACATATGTAAAATATTAATAGGACATTTGTTGTAAAAGCAAACATATAACCCAAACATATTCCTCTAAGCAGAAGAGAGAAAGAAGAGAAGAGAAAGGGGAGGAAAAAGAGGAGAGTGGTTCTACTCATTTACATTTCAGGTTTAAAGGGATAGTAATACTTCATTTTAACTTTATTTTATTTTGTAGGCATTAAAAAAACATGAAGAATGATATAAGTCTTATCTCTGAAACCTTTATGGTTTAAGAGATATTCACAAACAAAGTATCCCCCCCCTGTTCAACCAGATCAGAAGGGAGATGCCCAGGTAGACTGCAGAGAGGGACAATCTTCAATTAAGATAATGGAAAAAGCTGAAAAACGTGTCAAGGGGGGAAGGGCTTTCATTGTTTTCATACAAAGAAAATTGTCCCCTTCTGTTATCTGTACTGTCATACAACCAGACTCACATCTGAGAAGAGATGGCTTACACTAGGAAAAAGGGGCGGGGAGGGGAACTTTGCTTGTGAATATCTCATAAACCATAAAGGTTTGAGAGATAAGACTTACATCATTCTTCATGTTTTTTTAATGCCTACAAAATAAAATAAAGTTAAAACGAAGTGTTACTATCCCTTTAAGGTCTATAGCTAAGCGGTGTCTTTTCCATTGTTCCCAAATGAGGGTAAATACGTCTGTTTGGTAGTATATGGGGCTTTTTAATAGATTCATTTAAATCAGTGGAAAGCGGTATAGCTGCACAAGATGCAAATTCTACCTCTATATAAATCCTTTGTAAGGCCTCATCTAAAATATGGAGTACAGTTTTGGGCACCTGTTCTTAACCCCTTAATGTCCAATGCCATGCCAAGACCGTCAAGGCTGGACGGCAGTTAAGGACCAGTGACAGTCCTGGGACGTCATTGAATTCAGGGCTCCCCACACGGCTGCACACCACACAGGAAGCCCTGAATCTGAGCTAAAAAAAAAAAAAAAAAAAACACGTCCCAGGGTCCTCAAGTGCTGGCCGCGCATGCGTGCGCCAGTCATTGAGGGGTTAATAAAGACATTACTGAACTGGAAAAAGTGCAGCAACGTGGAACAAAACTGATAAGGGGATTGGAGGATCTGAGTTATAAAGAAAGGCTAGCCAAACTTGGATTGTTTACATCAGAGAAGGGACTTCTAATGGGTGGTATGATTACCATTTACAAATACATTCAAGGTCAATACAAAGAACTATCAAGAGATAGTCAATACAAAGAACCAGAGATTATGCATTAAGACTAGAGGAAAGGTGCTTTCTCTAACATTCAGGGGTTTAAACCTTTGAGTGTCAGAGAGGTATTTGCAATGCATTAGAAACCTCTCTGGGTAACAAAGGGTTTAATAGAAACAAACTTCTAAAGGCTTGCACCTTGACCTTACAAAACAACAATGATCAGAATCACAAATTGAGGAAAAAATCATTTTACAGAGTATAAATGTAAGTCTTCAGTTTATGTCTAACAAGTCTAAGGACATTTGAAGCTGTACAGTTTAACAAGGAGTTTGCAGTACCAGAACATGTTCCATTAAAGTGAGAAAGCAGGTTAAAGTATGCACAAAAACTCCTACTTCACAATCAGAAACACATAAAGAATGAAAGCTGAATAATTCACCACTTTGGAGGTAAGCTGGAGTGACTGAAAGTTTGAAATATGGAAATAAGTGGAAAAGGAACATAAACAAAAGTAAAAAAACAAGTCAGCTGTAAAGATGGTAAATGTATTCACAACAAACCAAAATAAAACGTACAGTAATATCCACGCAAAATGAAAGGAGCAGTTCTGAGGCAAACCAACTGCACTGGAGGGGAGAAATAAAGATTTTTATTACATTTTAGTTAAATGGGGATTTTAACCCCTTGAATGCTAGAGAAGACTCCAGCACACAGTGGGCAACTTTTGGCCTGGGTGAGTACAATCAAGTGACTCATTTCTGTCTCCCCAGATCAGTATCCCGCGCCCTTTTGTTTGTTTTATCATTAGCATTAGTGTTCTTAAGTAAGACAAGTGATACAACAGAGCTTACATTTGCAGCAGTGCTACACTAGTGATGCCACAGAACTTATACTTAAAATAGAGCTACACCAATGATGCCACAGAGCTTATAATTGAAATGGAACTACTCCAGTGATAACACAGCACTCACAGTTTAATTCAGCTACACAAGTGATACCACAGAGTGTATTACTGAAAGGGAGCTAAACTACTGAGCTTAGAAAGAAATGGGTGCTACACTAGTGATACCAGAGACCTTAAAATTGAAATGGTGCTACACTAGTGATACCACAGAGCTTTCAGTTGAGGTGGTGCTACACTAATCATACCACAGAGCATACAATTCAGTTGAGCTACTCTAGTTTCCTCACAAAACGTACAATTGAAGAAGAGCTACACTAATAGTGTCACAGAGCGTATAATGGAATTGGTGCTATCCTACAGGTATCACGGAATTAAAATTGAAATGGGGCTACATTAGTTATACCACAGAGTTTACAATTGAAATAAAGTGGCACAAGTGATACCAGAGAGCTGTCAATTGAAACTGTTTAACAATAATTTTGTATCCCTGTTTCAATTATAAGCTATGTAGTATCACTTGTGTAGAATTGCTTGAACTGTAAGAATTGTGGTATCACTAGTTTAACATTAGTGATACCACAGAGCTTACAAATGATATTGAACTGCACTAGTGATGCCACAGAAAATACAATTGAAATTGAACTATACCAGTGATACCACGGAGCTTACAATGGAAATTGTCCTACACTAAGGATACCCCAGAGCTTACAATTGAAATGGAGCTACACAAATTATATCACAGAGCCTGCAACTGAAATTGAACTATAATAATAATATTGCAGAGCTTATAATTCATATGGAGTGCACTGGTGACAACACAGAGCTTACAACTGAAATAGAGCTACACAAGTGCACCAAAGAGCTTATAATTAAAAGGGCACTACGATACTTGTGCAGCTCCATTTCATTTGTATCACTAGTATAGTGCTACTTCAATTGTAAGCTCTCTGGTGTCATTTGTGTGTCCGCATTTCAATTGTAAGCTCTATGATATCACATTTGGAACTCCATTTCAATTGTATGCCCTGAGCTATCACTTATAGAGCTACATTTACAGTTCTAAGCTATGTGGTATCACTAGTGTAACACTATTGATACCACAGAGCTTACAGCTGATAGAACATTAATAGTGATACAGTAAGGGTTATCATTCTAAAGATCTTCACTAGTGATCCCACTGAGCTTGGAATTTTAAATGGAGCTCTATAAGTGAGACCTCGGAGCTTACAATTGAAATGGAGCTCCAGAAGTGATACCAAAGAGCTAGCTATTGGAATGCAGTCACATAAGTGATACCGCAGAGCTTACAATTAACATGGAGTTGCAACACTTGTGTAGCTACATTTCACTTGTAAGCTCTGTACTATCAGTAGTGATGCACTATTTCAGCTGTAAACTCTGTAGTGTCATTTGTGTAATTGCATTTTAATTATAAGTGTGGTATCACTTGTGGAGCTCCATTTCAATTGTAGGTTTTGAGGTATCGCTTACGGAGCTCCATTTATAGTTTGAAGCTTTGTGGTATCACTAGTGCAGCACCATTTCAACTGTAAGTTTGCAGTATCACTAGTGTAACACTAGTGATACCACAAGGCTTACAGCTGATAGAACATTAATAGTAATACAGTAAGGTTTCATATTTCAAAGATCTCAGAGACTATTGGTTTTGAAAGTTCTCATGTATGCTCCTTGCCCCTTCCTCTCCCCCCTGGCCTTTAACTCCCTCCTTCCTGCTCCCTCTACCTCCAGAAAGAGTGCAGGGGACGGCATGCTTGAATATGCCACTCGCTTCATTGCTTTCCTCTCCTGGCCTTCCAAAACCTGCCAGGTCTTGTATTCCAGTGCACAGAATTCACATTGTACAACCAGATGTGCAGCTGTGCAATTGGAAGACAGGACCTAGCAGGTTCTTAAAGGACAGGAGACACAAGCAACGATTCCAATGACAAAGTCAAACATGCTGCCTGCAAGATGGATAGTCTGCTGGGCTGCCTGCCAGCCTGATGGGCAACCCAATTTAGAGCTGAGCAGTCCTGGCACACTCAGATCTTCACTTGCTTTACAAAAGAGTGAGACAGTGCACCAGGGTCAGTCCTCACCATCACTGAAATTTTTGTAATGCATTGGAGACTTTTCTAACATTCATGAGGTTAAATGTCCCATTTAAATTAATGGGACTTTTAAGAATTGTTATTTGTCCCCGTGGTGCATTTGGTCCAGAATTGCTCCTTTTTTCTTTAGTGCATAAGGCCCAGTGATACTGTGAGCTAAGATGAGCTGGTGCAATTCTGGAGCAAACAAACTGCACCCAGGGCCAGATTTACATCCCAGGTGCCCCTAGGCAATGCACTTTAGCTGCCTTAGTTCTGCCCTTGGCCACACACTCATTTTCACATGACCCTGCCCCCAGTCCCATTCACTGTCTCTTGGCACATAAAATACCCTTGAAATATAACAACCAAGAACATAAAAATCTTAAACCCTTAGTTGCTATAGCGTTTGAGATCTCTCTCTAGAATCAATAAGTTACATATTAGCATATAAAGGGGTATACAACTGGTGCAGGGACATTGACATTTCTCTGGCCATGCTCACAATTCAAAATATGGGGCCAGCACAGCTGAGATACCCCTCAAAATTTGAAGCTGTAGGCAGCTGCCTACTCTGCCCCGACTGCACCATAAAGTACAAGTAAAAATCCCCCTTAACCCCTTGAGTGCCAGGGGGTACGGAACACATTGCTGTGGCACTCAAAGGGTTAAGATAAGTTTAGTTCATTTTAAAGAGAAGTAGAACTGTATGTTGTTATGGCAATTTGTTTGTAATACAAATAGTTTTTGCGAAATGAGCCTTTATTTGTTGGTGGCATGATATGTTCTATTATGCTGATTAGTTTCTTGCTGAACCAATATTACCAAACACTGTGTGTTATGAATAAGTCAGTTGGGGCCATTTCTAATAGAGCAGTGAGGGATATGTTTGACCTTAAACAGAAATTAGGATACTGTGTTGGGAATTACCATAAAGGGCCACACTGTGCCACTAAAACATAAAGGTCATAAACTGCTTATTTAAAAAATGGTTAATACAACACATAAGCAGATCTTATAATCTGTAAAACAAACTAATGTTATCTTAAGGTGACAGGTCTACTTTAGTGGTGTTTATCTGCCTGAAAGCCAGAGAGATCTCCACTACTTTGTGAATCAATAGAGTAGAGATCTCCTTAGTATTCAGGGGTAAAAGCTCCAACAATCAAATCAGTGGAAATGTTATTTATCCTATATGGTGCAGTTGGTTTTCTCCAGAATTGCTCCTGTTCTTTTCAGTAAGCCTTAGCCAAGATAACACACATTGGTGTCCAATGAAGCTGCTCAAAGTGGAGACAATCTCGGCACATAATACAGGCCAATGTTCTCCCTGCAGCTACCTCAATGCACCTAATTATATATTCCATTGGAACTGCACAAATATTTCAGATATGTCAGATAGCTTTTTTCCTAGTGATTCTTCTTGCTTCTGTTTATATTAAATGAAAGGGACTCTGGAAGAGAAAAAAAAAAAACTTTATTTCGCTATCACATGTAATGCATTCCATTTTTTTCAAACACTGCTATTGGCCAATGACTGGAAGCAATATCACAACATGCTGAAGAAAATACTTTAACTGGAGTCACTAAGTGCAATGAGCATTCTGTTTCACAATTTTGAAACATTGTATTTGTTTTTTTGGGGATTTCTCAGAACTCAAGAGGAAGTTCACACATCCGGAAACCTTGAGGTTGAAGAGTTACATTGCCCACAATCTTCCTTTTGCACTTCTATGAGACATTTACATGCACAATGAGGGACAGTGTTATTTTAGATAAACAGGATATTTCCGGTCACTAAATCTTTTTTGCACATATGAAAAAGGTGCACACAGATCCGACAACATTTATGCAAAGAAAGAAAAAACAGGAGAGGTGCCTATAGTGTATTACCAGAGTTGGTAAGGTTCTTTCTTTGCATATTTTACTTCTACTTTGTGACGATTATGGAGGAGCGGAGCAGCCTGAGTTTACTGTTGGAGGGGAGCAGTTCCAATTATACCCCCAAAAAGCCCATATAACTGAACAACACATATGTGTTAGTGTCAGCCACCTATTTTGTAAGTGCAATTTCATTGGTGGTGGTTGGTATTTTTACTATTACATTAATACACTAGGAGCGCCTCTTGGTTTTTTCTTTTGTTTTTATCGACTACATTTATGGTGCTCATAACGATTAGAATTACCATATACTGCCTTTACACTTCCTAGATTTGTGGCCAGATATTCCATTTGGCTGAGTAGTCCATCAGCACCTGAAGGTTGTCCTCTCATGGATTATACAGACACACAGCACTTGAGTTATTCCCTGGATTTTTTTTGACAAATACATTCTTGCTACTAGTTTGGGGCACCTAGACATGTGCCTAAGTAGTATTTTTTATGGATACACATGCTTAAGATGCAGGTATAATTTGTCTGTATACTCTACTGGTGCTTCTCAGAGAATGGCCACTTCTGTTTTTCCCTGTAGAGGATGGACAAATTATATATTGTATCAGCTTTTGCACAAGGCACACAACTGATACAGCATATCACTTTCCAGTAGAGAGGTAGAGCTAAAAGCAGCACAACTGTTAGCCTGGCCTGACACCCTCACTCACAAGTAATGTATCCCTCAGTTATACATCACATATATATCCATCTTACTCACAACCCATGTCTCTCATGCATATACCCCATATCTCACAAGTCTCTCACTCATACATCACATTTATATCAATCATATTTCCCACTCACAACTCACATTTCTTACTCACACGTCACATACGCCTCTCACATTTTAGTCATACATCACAAAAATTCTCTCACCCACAACTCACATCTCTCTCACTCATACATCACATATCTCTCTCGCTCACAAGTCACAACTCACACATCTCACTCATACAACATTCACAACTCACATCTCCCACTCATACACCACATATATCTCTCATTCACAACTCACATCTCACTCATACTTCACATATCTCTCTCCTTCCCAGCTCGCACATCTCACTCATACACCACATATCTCTCTCATTCACAACTCACACATCTCACTCATACACCACATATCTATCTCATTCACAACTCACATATCTCACTCATACACCACATATCTCTCTCATTCACAACTCACACCTCTCACTCATACAGCACATATCTCTGTCATTCACAACTCACATCTCTCACTCATACATCACATATCTCTCTCCTTCCCAACTCGCACATCTCACTCATACACCCCATATCTCTCTCATTCACAACTCACACATCTCACTCATACACCACATATCTATCTCATTCACAACTCACACATCTCACTCATACACCACATATCTCTCTCATTCACAACTCACATCTCTCACTTATACATCACATATCTCTCTCATTCACAACTCACATCTCTCACTCATACATCACATATCTCTCTCATTCACAACTCACATCTCTCACTCATACAACACATATCTCTCTCCTTCCCAACTCTCACATCTCACTCATACACCCCATATCTCTCTCATTCACAACTCACACATCTCACTCATACACCACATATCTATCTCATTCACAACTCACACATCTCACTCATACACCACATATCTCTCTCATTCACAACTCACATCTCTCACTCATACATCACATATCTCTCTCATTCACAACTCACATCTCTCACTCATACACCACATATCTGTCTCATTCACAACTCACATCTCTCACTCATACACCACATATCTCTCTCATTCACAACTCACATCTCAATCATACATCACATATCTCTCTCCTTCCCAACTCACACATCTCACTCATATACCACATATCTCTCTCCTTCCCACCTCACTCATATATCACATATCTCTCTCAATGACAGCTCATATCTCTCACTCATACATCACATATCTCTCTCACTGACGACTCATATTTCTCACCTCTCCTACTCATACACCACATGTATCTTGTTCTCAAAAGTCATATGTGTTTCACTCATATTTCCCATATCTTTCACTCACATATCTCCCACGTTTCTCTGACTCGCAACTTATGTCTCATGTTTCTTACTTGTACATCACATACATATATCTCTTTCACTTATACTTACATGTCACTCTCACTCACAGCTCACATCTCTCTTCCTTATACCTCACATGCATATCTTACTCACAGTTCATATCTTTCACATGTGTCAACCTCCTTCTCTCTCTGCCTCCGTCTTCCCCCTATCTCTGTCTCTCTTACTCTATCTATCTATCTATCTATCTATCTATCTATCTATCTCTCTCATACACATACACACTTGTCCCTCACTCCACATCACCAGGCCAGGTAGGTGCAGGGGTATGAGTCAGGCAGTGGTTGGCACAGGTGTGTTATATAGCATTAATATTATCCACCTCCGAAATAGGATCTAGTAGTCTCCCATTAATAATTATTTTCTTAAGCCGGTCCTGGACAATTTACAACACAATTTACAAAATATGAATTCCCTCCAGGTAGATTACAATGTAAAAATGTCCAAATTCATCTGATAGATGGCAAAATAGCTAAAGGGAGTATGTAACACTAGCAAGTAACCACTAAATAAAAATTGATCTTGTATGGAAGAGCATCCTGTAACACAGACTTATATGTAAATGTTTCCATATATTGATAGACTCTAAGATGTATGATTTTGTATATGTGGTTTTTCAGCATGATGTGGGAGCAATTCTACTTTGCACTTCTCACTTACATTTGTGTTTTGCACAGTAAAGTAAGACTTCTGAACAGGAAGTGAGGAGTGCAGTAGAAAATTACTTCCCTAATCCTGCTGAAAAACAACATGAAATTTGTATAACCAGATATCAAAATATTTAAAAATATATAATAGAAGATTACAGTATATCTCACGAAATATATAGCTGAGTTTTAGCTTTAGAGGTCACGTAATTTCTTTATGCTGTTTATAGGGTTGCCACCTTTTCTTAAAAAAAATACCGGCCAAGGCATTCCCTCCATAGACTTAACATTGGAAAGAAGCCAATTTTTTACCGGCCTGCCGGTAAAATACCGGCTGGGTGGCAACCTTAGCTGTTTATCAGAGACAGTGTAATACTTTCAGTGTACAGATAAAGTAAAATGGGAACCTTGATAAATATTTTGTTTTAACAATCCCAGTGTTATGCCATGTGGCACAGAACCATTGAGTAACATCTGCATGTTGAAACAGTAAAAAGGAACAACTCCCT
This sequence comes from Rhinophrynus dorsalis, assembly GCA_037306005.1. Classification (NCBI taxonomy): domain Eukaryota; kingdom Metazoa; phylum Chordata; class Amphibia; order Anura; family Rhinophrynidae; genus Rhinophrynus; species Rhinophrynus dorsalis. The sequence goes on from CM074721.1 coordinate 249,786,381, forward strand.
GTTTAAAAAAAGACAACTAGTTCTTCTTTACATCCGTAGCCTGGAGGAGACAGCAGGCCTTATGTATAAATTGGGGCAGTGCCATTCTGAAATATACCAGCTGCATCGAAGAGGACACATACAACTTCCCCAGACTGCCATCGATTTAAAGGGATAGTGATGTTTCACAATAAAAGAAGCTCCAATTAATCTTCGTAGTATATGGGCCATGGAGAGTGTTATTTCAGTACTGTGAGAACTGTAGTTCAAGAGTAATTGAATGATAAAGTATCCCCCTCCTGCCCCTTTTTACTGATGTAACACTGCTCACCTCAGAGCAGCAAGACTGTCCGGATTGAATATAGAGAGGGACAATGTTCAGTGAGCATAAGGGAAAAACCTGAAAAATCTGTCAAGGGGGCAGGGTTTTCCTTTTGCTCACAGTAAGAAGACTGTCCCTTGCTGTGATCTGTCTGGTCCCAGGACCAGATTCCACATCTGAGGGGAGGTGGCTTACACTAGGTAAAAGGGGCGAGAGGGGGAAATTTTATTATTCAATTACTCTTGAACTACCACTCTGACAGTATTGAAATAGCACTCTCTATGGCCCAAATACTATGAAGATTAATTGGAGCTCATTTTATTTTGAAACATTACTATCCCTTTAATCGGGGCTTTTTAATCCCTTCAGTGAAAGACAGATCTCGAATGTATTGTCTTTAAAAAATTAAACACAATGACCCATATTTATTAAAGTAAATTGGAGTTTTCTGGAGTAAACCAACTGCAACTGAGGGAAAAAATAAAAATTCATGTTAAATTAAATTGGGCTTTTGACTCTTTGAGTGCTAGAGAGCTTTCCAATGCACTGCTTTGCTTTGCTCTCTAATGTGAATGTTCTGATGAGAAGTGTCATCACCCATACAAACATAAGAACTGCTTAATGCCTATGTATATGTTTTGACTTTACAAAATGCGTGCTTTGTGTTACACATGTCAAGAGGTAAGCCGTATGGTAATGGGTGCGCATGCCTTTCTTCTTCAGAAGCAGACTATGTATGAAGAGGAAATCAGAGCAAAATTCTTCCTTTGCATTCTGCTTTGCTAATGCAGGTAAGGGTGGTATGTCCAAAAGAAAAGAGGAGTTCTGGGGCAAACTATTTGCACTATGGGGGAAACAATGCATTGGAGACCTCTCTAGCATTCAAGGGGCCAAAAATCCCTTTTCAAATGCATGGGAATTTAAGGATTTTATTTATCCCCTATTTGGTTTACTCCATAATAACTCCATTTTGTTTTATACTTATGGATCAATGGGTCTATTGTATAAAAGCAAAGAGAAGCATTTCTGGGACAAACCCACAGCATTATAGGAACAAATAAAAATCCCCACAGATTTAATTAGAGCTTTGAACCCCTTTAGACCTCCCTAGCATTCAATTATATAAAAGTTATATTTAAATTAATGAGAACACTTGTAATTGTTATTCATCCCGTGTGGTGCAGCTGGTTTGCTCCAGAGTAGAGGCAATTCTTAGTAGATTAGCCTTATTATGGAAGATTGATTGAACTAATTTAGTACTATGCAATTCAATACTAACTCCTCTGGCACTCAGAATGTTAACCCCATGGCTAAGCTGTTGGGAATGTCTCATGATATACAGGTCACAGGTATTATCCAGGTGACACATGTTCACTTGTATAGATGAGAAAAATCTGTCCAGCTTTGGCTCGCACGTTGGTTCATCAATATTATAGTAAAGTCTAGAATGAATAGAAGCAGTTCTGAGCAAACTAATATGAAGGAGTGAGAAAGAGAGAGAGAATTAGAGAAATGAGAGTAAGAGAGAAAATGGGAAACAGTGACTGAGAGAATGAAAGAGGGAGAAAGAGAGAAAGAAAATGAGAGACAGATCTTCTCACAAACACTCAGGCCTGGATTCCATTGCAGACTTGATAACTTTGTCAAGCTGGGGCATCTGCAGAATTTTTTTAGGGGGGAAGGCAAAGACATACTATGCCCCCCAGGTCAGTCTACCCAGCCTCTATGTTTTTATAGAGGGGGCAAGTGCATCCTTTGAGTTTCAGAGGGGTACGCAACACATTGCATTGCAATGTGTTAAGTACCCCTCTGGTACTGAAAGAGTTAAAAAGTTGCCATCATTGGTGGATAGCAGTTATTTAGAAAGCAGCACTGGAACACTTGAGCATGACTGTCCTTTATATCTTATAAGGAAGGTGTTGCTTTGTTTGAATCAGCTCTTCTATTATTATACTTTATTTACATAGCAACAACTTATTCCACAGAGCTTTACTATAGGGAATAAATATACAGAGAGATTAACCCTTTAACAACCATCCAATCTGTGGGTAAGAGGGCAACTGTTAACCCCTTAAGGACCAATGACGTGGCAGGACCGTCACGCTGGTCCGGCACTTAAGGACCAGTGACAGTCCTGCCACGTCACGTACTTTTACTCACCGCGCTCCCGTAGGAGCGCGGTGAGTAATACCGGGCACTGAAGTTGATCGCTCCAAGACCAGAGCAATCTCTTCCAGTGCCCCGTTTGCGCTGCTCATTTATTTATTTGTTTATTTATTTTTTGAAGAATGGTTTCCAGGGTTGCCGAGCAGCATGCAGCCTCATGGTAAACACAAAAATCCTATGATGTGCCAGAACTGTCCGTCAGTCCTGACAGTCTTTGCACATCTTAAGTCATTAAGGGGTTAAACAGGACAAATGGAACATAGAAAACAAAAGGATCAGAGGGCCTTGCTGAGAGCTCTAGACTGTTCTTTTATAGTTTGCAGAACCAAATTTATTGCAAAGGGAGGGCTGGCAACTTGTGGCCTGAGTGGCAAACACAATCAAGTGGCCCATTTCTGTTGTCATTCCAACACACTGCCCCAGCCCAATCCCTTTTGTTAAAGTAAGGCAAGTGATACCATGACTCTTACAATCGAAAAGGGGCTACATTAGGAATACCACAGAGCTTACAATTTAAGTAAAGCTACACCAGTGATACTATAGAGCTTACAAGATAAATGGGTTATGCTACTCGTGGAGCTCCATTTGGACTGTAGCTCTGTGGTATCATTTGTGTAGTTCCATTTCAATTGTGACCTCTGTGGTATCATTAATGTAGCATCATTAACAGCAGCAAGCATGAGATTGAGTGGGACAGTAGACCACTGGTCCAAACATATGAAAAGCACAGGGGGCATTTGCCACCCTCCCCTGCTTATTTCCATTCAGGAATAGTAAAGGCTGCTACAGTGTTCACTGTTCATTATGATGTATGTGGCAGAAAAGTAAATTGATTTTTCTAAGCTTTTTTATTTTTACCATTCTGAACAACAATTTAATTTCAAGAATCTAACAAAAATCAATAAATACTCTGAATAAAAGGTCAATGAAATATCAAACTGCAGCTACTATAACAGAATCTCGCTATTTTTTTTTCTTTTGCAGGACTCTTTTATGGGTTGACAGTATGTTTTTAAACCATATATACAAAACATTCTTAAAATATGCAATATAATGAAGTCAATGGTTTCCTTATACGGGCTTCCTGCATTATTTAATAAGGGCCAATTTGAAAATTTAATGTATAATAAAACAATGTTCTTTTGAAATATTCCTAATAATGTCAAGGTTAGCTTAGAAAATAGTAATATTACAATATCTCACCCAAAAGTAGGTGTAGTCAATCTTTGGACTTCCAGTTGTTGGAGATTATGCACCATTTATTTTGATTAGTTTAGGGAGAAAAATTCTGGATCTGTCCAACACAAGCCAGAAAGAATCTCAGAGGGATAGCAGGGTGGTGGGACAGGGTGAGGGAAGAACAGGCGAGCACGGAAAAAGAGGCACAGGATAGCAGGAGAAAGATTAAATGGAAAGGGGTAGGTCAACAGAAGCAGAAGAAATGGAAGGGATAGTGTGTCAGACCAGATTAAAAAGAGGGGAGTGTTCCAGTAGAGATGGATGGAAGGTGCAGGCCAGGGGAGATGGAAGAAAGAATAGTGGACATGAGGTGATTGAAGGAGAGAGCTGGCTGAAAGAACTGAAGAGAGAGAGAGAAGCAGGCCATAGACAATTAAAGGGAGGGGACAAAGAGGTACTGAAGGCATGTAAGGGAGGAAAGTGTGCGTGAGGAGAAAAAGAGGAGCAGATCTGAGGTGATGCAAGAGAGGGAGTGGACTAAAGAAGATTGAAGGGATGGGAGCAACCCAGGGGAGAATGAAGAGAGATGAGGGGAGTGGGCCTGAGAAGACTGAAGGGAGGGGAGTGGGTCAGAGGAACCTGAAGGAATGTGAGTGGACTGACAGAAAATGAAGTGATGGTATAGGCTAAAGGACATGCAAGAAAGCGGAATAGGCCAGAGGAAATGTAAAGGGGTGGAGGGTAAATGGGCCAGGGGGCAATGAAGGGTGGTGAGAAGACAAGGGGAGATTGAATGGAGGGGAGCGGGATTGAGAAGAATGAACAGAGGGGATTGGGCCTGAGGGGACTGAAGAGAAGAGAGCAGGCTGGAGGAGAATGAGTGGAGAGGTTTCGGCTGGAAGACATGCAAGGGATGGGAGTAGATCACAGGAAATGGAAGGTAGGAGGAGGGGAGGGGCCAGCAGTGATGGAAGGGATATTAGCAAGCCAGGGTAAGCGAAGGAGAGGGGGCCTGGTATGAGAAGAGAGATACAGTTAATTGGATGGGGAAAAGTAGGAGGGTTGACTAGTTCCCTACCTCAATCAGACAACTGCTCTGGACTGGAACATGCAGAGAATTACATTAATAGGTAAGGAACAGCTCTTTTTTTCACAAAACCTAGAACTGAAGCAGATGTTCTTGGTCTTGTAAAAAGAGCTTGTTTTGTACAAAAAATGAACTTACAGAATTGTTTTGCTCATCTTTATTAGAGACTGCAACTCCTATAATGTGACTGCAACTCTCATATTCCCCAACCATTGGTTAACTGGTTGAGGATGATGGGAGATATAGTGTACAATAAAGATAAGTGAAATGATTCTAGAAGGTGCCTTTTCATAATTTTTCATTGGCTGATTGTGATGATGGGGGTATAGTCTCTAACAGCTGTACGTCAAAGGATGTTCTACCTCTAACCTAAAAGAACAGGCAGACACTGGTTAGACACCCTTCCATACCAAATATATAAAATTGAAAGTTTTTTTTACCAAAGGGAACTATAGTTGAGTGAAAATGTTTGCTGCTTGCACCATTTCTTCCACAAATCAACACACAAAAATGCTCATAAAAACGTGAAAACTGCACACAAAAAGACATTTTCTGTAGGCTAACTTAGAATTCATGTTTAGTGAAGATACTAATGTAAACCCAACACATTTCTCTCCTACAATGAATGAAAAAATATTAGTAAAAGGGGAAATTACTGAAAAAATGTGCACCACTTCCTAATGCACACACCCCTCTGGTCCTCAAGGTATCAATGTTACCCTCCATGGCATCCCTCTATGGCTTTCCATATGAAGTGAAAAGAACATGACCACCTGTGACCACGTTAGAAAACTGTAGTTTAATAGAAAAAAATGTTAAACTGTAATAAATATTATCATACAGTAATGCGAGAGCTTGTGTTGTCTTGTTTTACTCAACAGGAAAACCTTATAATCTTTCTCATTAGCGTACTGTAAAGGGAAGTGTTGATGTGGGGGAGGGAAGAGTTCCCTTTTCAGATACTTTTAGTTCTAGTTAGTATATTGTAAACAGTAAAAGTTTATAGGAACATGTTACAGGTGGCACATGCAGGACCAGGTGCATCTAAATTCAGTTCCTTAAAATTAAGCAACACTACATATTCAACATGGGATTTAGTATGCAGGTTACTGGGCACTTACTATGTGACTTCAGGGACCGATTTCCCGATAGGCAAAGTAGGCAATTGCCTAGAGCTCCAAATTTTGAGGAATGCCTAAGTTGTGCTGGGCACATCCACATTATGAATTGTGAGCATGGCCAGAGTAATCTCAATGTCCCTGCAACAGTTTTATACCAACTTTACAGGCTATTATATAACCTCTTGGGTGTTAGAGACATCTCCAATGCATTGCAATTCTTGCTTGTTATAGACTAACTAATTTATTTGCCAAAAAGCATTGGATAGGACTAGGAGCAGTTCAAGTGAGGAGTGCTGGTGTAGCCATGGAGCGGCGCTAAGGGCCCCTAGAGTACAATATAGTACTGTTCAGTATTTGTAAAAATATATACATTTTATGCAGAATCCCTTATATCTGTTATGAAAGTGTTGTTTCATTAAATGAGGAGGCAGTTATAAATTACCATTTGGACAATTTTGGTCATCAAGCTGGTTACAAAAACAAATTAAATCTAAAGCTCTGAGATTAGAACCCCACATTTGTATTCTCAGAATCTTATCTCCTATTTTTCAGTTTACCTCAATTAAACATCTTCTGCACTTGTCAGAAAGAACAGGGGCTAATTTTATCTCTGCTTTTATCTCCAGTCAGAGGCGTAACTAGAACGGTTCGGGCCCCCCCAACCCAGGAACATATTGGCCCCCGGGCCTTCCACAATGCCTCCATTTCCTACCTCCCAATCCCTGGTGGTCCAGTGAAGTGGCAGGAGAGACGGGCTGGCGCGACGTGCTCCCGCGCTGTCCTCTTCTGTAATGCAGAGTGCTGGGAGATGATGTCATCTCCAAGCGCTCTGCATTACTAGAGCGCCGGAGGGAGATTGCGGCGCCACTGTCTCCAGTTTTCCCCATAGACTTCAATATGAAAATGTTTGATAAAATGGGTGTTAACGTTTAGCACCAGCAATAGAATCTGGCCCCAGATGTGCAACAGTGAAACCCATCTGCCCACATTTTATACCAAGATTTGACCGGTATTAAGGCTCATACATGAAATAAAGAATTTAGACAGACAGTTCTATGAAGACAATTAAATTTAATGTGATATGAACCATTTTTATTATATTAGGAAATATTGTCCCTTTAAATGATTTAGTAACGGTTTGGGAAAATGGTTTTGGAAATCTGAATAAAAATGTTTAATACATGAGTCATAACAGTTTAAGTGACTAATAATCTTTGAAACAATTGCTAGCTTCTCATAAGTAGACTGCTTCACTAAATGTACTGGGTGGGAGGAGCCTAGCGGTTTGAATCTGCCAATGGTTGATAATCTGAGGCTGATGTGTTAAGAACAATGGAGTCATTCTGGGAGAAACCAAATGTACTATAGGGGCCAAATAAAAAATTCAAAAATTTCAAATAATTTAAATGGGATATTTATCCATTTGACTGCTGAAGAGGGCTACAAATTATTGCATTGCAATGCTCTGAAGCCTTCTCTAGCATTCATGGGGTTAAATGCCTCATATAAATTACAGCGAATGTTAATGTGCCCCCTGTGATACAATTGGTTTGCCGCAGGATAGCTTCTCTGTGTTAACAAAATGATCAATACAAAATCTGCTTGTGTTTTCAGTGGCCTTTCTTCCCATCACTACTGACTTTGTTTAATCCAAATATATGTGTTGCTGTTTCAACCCACTGAGGACCAGATGGTGGAGCAATGCAATAGTTAACAAACGAATACACTTTTTTACAAAAAAGGCTAAGAACTGATTATTAACCTCTTGGATGCTAGAGACAACTTCAATGCACTGAGGATGTCACTAGCATCTCAAAGGTTAAAAGTGCCGCTTATCCATCAAATATCAATATCTATTCCCTAATAAAGATGAATGAATTGGATCTGTACGTACCGTCTCTGTATGGAACTGTTCAACCCCTTAAGGACGTACTTTGCGTTCCTGGACCGTCATGGGTCCTTAAGGGATTAAAAAAAAAAAAAACGGCATCACAAAATAGATGTTTCCTTTTCTATTTCAACCAGTCAGCTTGTAGAAAATCAGATGATATGATGTTTGATAAACATAAAAGAGCAGGTTCACATCTTCAGTGTCTTTCAAAATAGGTTTCTGTCAAGGTCACTATACGTATGAACAACATAGGAGAGCTGCTGGAGCAGGCTTCTACTACATGCTTTGTGACTAAGGCAGGACTTTTATCAAAATCGAATTAATCGATCCATAAACTAGTCAAGAACCATGCACTAATAGCTGATGTTTTGCTCATATTGTTTTTATAATACCTTGGAGTACATAGGACAATTGCATTGCCTAGAAACTTAAAGATTGATTTAACAAGAATTAAAGCAATAACTATAAGAACCGAGGGGCAAGCCAACTGCACCATAGGGGAAAAATAAAAACTTGCATTGATTTAAATGTGGCATGGAGACCTCTTTGGCATTTAAGGGGTTGAAAGCCCTATTCAAACTAAAGGGAACTTTGGGAATTTTTATTTGTCCCTTATAATATTTTTGGTTTGCTCCAAAATAGCTGTTGTACTCAATGGGATCACAGTAGCTGCAGGCCCTTGTGCTTCTCACCAGCAGTTGTTATCCCCTGTAGTATGTACCTTGTTGCCGTGAAGTGGAGCTTCACGTGAAGTGGAGACGAGAGTCACTGAGCACGTTTTTGTTTCATTTAAATTATTTATAGTCACCATCCGGAACCTGTGAGGGGGACCAGCCTTTGGTGACTCGGCTGCAGCCAGGCTGCCTCACACTGCTCTAGACCATTTCCTAGGTTCCCTAGTGATTATTCCTAGTCATCTCTTTCTTAATAAATTAGATTGAGGTTCTCCATAAAATCACTGAATTCTATTGTTGAAATTAGAAGGACACTAATGGGTAAAAATTAAATTGAGATATATTTTTATATATTAAATACTTCCAGCTAGCATATTTAAAATGTATGTATCTATTTAATTCAATAAAATCCAATCTAAAATGTGCATTTTTATTGTGTGTGTAGACTATCCTATATAGAGTTTGCCGCCCATTATCCTTGTATTGAGAGAGTTTGTAGCTTTACTTCAGTCTATTTAAAGACAATGCAGAACAATCAAATATTAAACACCCTCTAAAGATAGCTATGTTAATGGGAACCCAGGTCCCTTGGAAAAAGCCGAAATGTTAGCCCCCACAGCATATGTAGGAGTAAATTTTAGGCATGAAAAAAAGCATTTAATATTATAAGTTTTAATGTATTCTTATGGCAAACAGCTGGTTCCCTTAGGACAATTTAGGAAACATTAAGGTTATATAGATAAATCTCTTCCAATGCATGCATGGTTCTTTGTAATTTTGTGTACTTATATTAATGTGTCCCATTACGGGGGAGTAGTTGTTAAATCTGCAGTGCTTTAACCCATCTGCACACCATTTTGTACTCACAGTTACTCCCTCCTGTAATCCAGAAGGGACAGAGGCCCTACCTTATTCCCTTTCCCCAATAGCCCACAAGCCAGAACACAACAGATTCACAGTCCAACCTCAGTTTTCCACTCTCAGTAGATTATAACCTTTTTGAAATAAATGTACTGCTAATGATGTAGGGTAGAACAAAGAGGTCACAGCTTTATTTGATGTACTAACCTATTTGAACCCTGGGAGATCCCCCATTTTTAATGTGGTCCCCCCATGATGTTAAAGCCTGGGCTGGCACTCAAGCCTGGCTAAGTTAACCACCTAGGTAAGGGTCCCACTACTCCTTCATGCCTCCTTCAGCATACCGTGCCCAGTGCCTCAGCCCCCACAGTAGCTCATCGCTCTGTACCCTACTGATATTTGCACCTTGCAACAGCCATCCCTGCAGGTACAGAGGAGCCTGACCACGTGATCAGCACCCAACCTATTTATTTGCTGGAACTGTCTGGCATGCTACACAGAGCAAACAAGATTCATTTATACACTATTTTACTTTCACATGGCTTTTTTTTTTTTTTTTTTTTTTTTAACGTTTTTATTGCGAGGACAGTAATAAAACATTACAGATTCAATGCAAAGACACATAATAGTCAAAGAATTAAAACAATGCATTCAGTCAAATAGATATCATGACGGAGAGGTACAGCTGTCCCAGTTTTGAGTTAAAGATGCTAAACTAAACCAAAACTACCCACCCCTATCTCCACCCCTAACCGAGATTCTAAAAGAAAGAATCCCGCCCACCCTCCCTCCCTACCCGTGAGACGAGCACAGCACATCTTTAATTAAGAAGTTACAACCGTAGTACATAACAGCTTAGGCATCAATCTGAAGATAAACATGTAAATACAGTAATAAATAGCCATGGTTTCCAGGAACATCACAAACGGAGCACAAAGCACCAGCCATGTATCACGCAGCCCTCATTGGTATAGTATTCTAGAATTACAATAAGAGGTCCATAGACCCCATATTTGGTGAAATTTACTTTCACATGGCTTTTAAACCTTACCCTCACCCCCGTTCTTTCAACCTCAGAAGGGGCATGCACCCTTCCCCTTCCCACTGTCTGAAGAGGATGCCCCCCCATAAGAGGCAGGGGGGGCACCACCCAGACACACAGGAAAGTATGCCTTGAGGGACCTGCCCCTTAACAGGCTTCAGGTGGATTCCCTCCTTCTGCCAGCAATCTACATAAACCACTTCACTTCTTCACTTCTCATACACCCCTTCTCTGTTTACATAACCAAACTGAGTGCCAGAGGAGTGCCCAACACAATGGGAGCATTCTGGAGCAAACCAACTGCACCATAGGGGTCAAATAAAATATCCCCAAATTGCATTGATTTAAATGCAGATTTTAACCTCTTGAATAGTAGAGACCTCTTTATGTGCCCCCTGTGATGCAACTGGTTTGCCCCAGAATTGCTTCAGTTTGCTTTTATACATAAGGCAAATTGAAAAGCAATGTGTTGTATACATACCAGGCATTTAAAGGGTTAACATATTCGCTAACAACTATTTTACCCTCTAAATTAACCCTGGCACAGCCTTCTCTACTCATCTGGTCATTAATACCTACACAGTTTTCTGCTCTAACTTCATTATTCACTATGCTACCTACAAAAATTCCCACTGCATTAAAGGGAAAAATAAGTTATGAATACACAGCATTTAATCAGATAATCAGCAAGATTTGCCTACTTACAGGTTCTTCATACATCAGTCAAGTAAATCTATTTTAGTGTCTTTTGTATTTGAGCTCTGCTGTAGTCTGTCTCCAGACAGTGACATTTCACACAACAGAACTTAATATTAATCTAAATGGTCAAGAGGTGGGCCCTCTATAGTTGATCTCATTCCCACAAACTGTTGTTTTTTGTGAAGAGATGTGAAGAGCAAACAGAGACAACTTCATATACACTGCAAGATATATATATATATATATCCCAATGCTATATGAAGAACTTCTACATAGGAAAATGTGTTCTAAACATGGTAAGAGACACATATTCTATTGACATAGTTCCCCTTTAACCATTAAAGGGATAGTAATACTTCGTTTTACCTTTATTTTATTTTGTAGGCATTAGAAAAACATGAAGAACAATATAAGCCTTATCTCTCAAACCTTTATGGTTTGAGAGATATTCACAAGCAAAGTTTCCCCTCCCGCCCCTTTTACCTAGTGTAAGCCATCTCTTTTCAGATGTGGAATCCAGTCCATAGACCAGACAGATAACAGCAGGGGACAATCTTCTTCCTATGAGAACAATGAAAGCTCTGCCTCCCCTTGACAAGTTTTTCAGGTTTTTCCCTTATCTTAATTGAAGATTTTCCCTCTTTGCTGTCTACCCAGGCACCTCCCTTCTGATCTGGCTGAACAGTGTTACATCAGTAAAAGGGGCAGGAGGGGGATACTTTGTCATTGAATTACTCTTGAACTACAACTCTGACAGTATTGATATTACACTCTCCAAAGTCCAAATATTATGATGATTAATTAGAGCCGCTTTTATTATGAAACATTACTATCTCTTTAAAGAGGACTTGTCACCACACAGCTTTTAGTCTTATTAATGCTATCTAAGTAACCTGCCTATACCATGTGGTTTGTATCAATCAGTTAAATGGTTTTAGAGGTTGCTGGTTTAGTAGTTAGGGACTTTTTTATGTTTCAGAGTTGAGTTGTCTGACCTGTTTGCCACAGGCTCTCCATAATGAATTAATCAAATGTCCAAAAATTAACACTGTCCTCTTTTTGTGGCTGCCAGAATCAGCTCCCACCAAAAGAGTGGAATAAATTAATTGCATTGGATAATAATGTAAATTCTTTCAAGATGTATTCTGCCTCTGAGGTGCGGGTTTGGAAATGTGACTGTTCCTCCTTAAAGTCACAGTATAGCGTCAGTACAAGACACTTTCAACCCTCTGCCAGATTTTGCATAGCTCACAACTCACCGATTGTCTGCCTGTTTGGTGTGCAGATCTCTAATATTTACAAAGTTGGGTATATCTTACTTGACGTTCTAGGCCTTCTTCATTTCTCCATAGAAGACCACTGATGCCAGGTTCCCGAAAGAGCTCTTCTATGGGATGTCTATGGAGGCAGGAAAAAGCTGCCATGAGCACTGAGTACTGCAATATGGTACCAACTGCACCGTAGGGGAAAAATAAAAAAATCCCTAAATTCCCGGTGAGTTATAAGGAGCTTTTAACTTATTGAATGAGAGAGAGATCGCCAGTGCATTCTGAAGCCTTATTTAAATCAATGGGAATTTTGTATTGTCTTCTGTGACTCTACTTCTTAGTGTATCAGTCCCAGGATATAGAGGTAGAAAAGTGATGGTGCAGCCACAGTTCACAGCATGCTAATGTAAATATTGTGCACTCACTGGTCTTGAGTCAAGTGTTCATTTGATTGAGCCAGTCAGTCATGTGAGGTTGTTCTCATTCAGAAGGTCAGCATGCTTTGCTTTCATTGATTGTGTTGTGTGTTCCACTATGGAATGTGGACAGACTCAGTTTCCAGCAATTAAAACAACATTTCCAGAGACACCTTGCCGCTGGGCAGGCACATAACAACATATCACTGGTTGTCAGGGCCGATGCAAGCCCTTTATCAAACTAGGGAGCTGCTTAGGGCAGCAGAAGTAAAAGTTAGCAGCAGAAAATTTTCTTTAGGTGGGTATACCTCCTGCCTCTTGAATCCTTTTCCCCCATATTCCAATTTTCAAATAAAATAAATGCAATTAATGTAGATTTTTATTGCTGGCAATGCACAGTTTATTTGTATACGCTTATTAACCCCTTGAGCACTGGGGGGCATTAACATATTATGGAGGAATGTGTTGGACACCCCCTCTGGCACTCAAAGGCTTAAGAGGACTGGATTGTAACAAGTTATTGGGGGAGAGGCAGGCAGAAGGTTAAAATGGCAGAGGGTGCCGAATGGTGCCAAAGCACAATCAGGGCCAGGGGCCTACACCCTTCCTCCTCCCCTGTCCATGGTGCTTGGTTCTGGTGGGTGGAGAGGAATGCTTGGAACAAAGAAATGGGCTTCTTCTCCCCCTGCTGACAGTGGGCAGTGGGCGGTGGGGCGAGGGGATGGGAGAGTGGGAAAATAGGGGAAGGGTTTTAGGTTTAAATATGCTTACCTGTAGCCAGGTAAGCAGGATAGTTTTGTTGTTGCTAATTATCTTTCCACAGGTTGCTGCTGTGGTTGACGTTGGGCAGTGAAGGCAGAAGACTGCAGTGTTCCTGGGACAGAAGAAGAATATGTTGCTGTGGTAGAATCAAAGAGAAACTATGATGGAGCTGTGATCCAATTGCCCAGTAAGAGTGCATTGCTGCCCTACAAGATTCCAGGACTCACCAGTGAAGGAGTGGGTCACTGGCCCTGGAACCTAAAATATAAGTATTTGCCCTTTAGCACGTCAAACTAACCTTGGGGTAATGTGGCGGTTCAGGGTAGGAAGTAGAGAAACCTAGAAGGAAGCATGGCTGACATGTCTGCTGCTCCCAGAGTCTTCAAGGCCATGTCCTGCAAGACTTTGGTTTTTCGCAGGATTAGGCAATTTAAGGGTTCTTGTGAGGACCCAGGGTTTAGACTGCCCCGACTACTGGCAAATTTTGCCAGTAGGTCGGGAAGGGAGGGGAGGCATGTAGAGCCAGATTAACACTCCACAGGGCCCTAGGCAAGGTACCAATGTAGGCCCCCCCTCTTCCAAAATAGTAGGACAAAAATAAAACTTTTTACTATGGTACCCTCAACTTTATATATAAGTGGCATCATCTGTGACATTAATTCGTTATGGACAAGAGAAAGAGAATAGGATACGCTCATCAAATGCTAGATTATGGTCATCCAACACTGTTGAGCACCCAGGTAGACCTGTTCAGTCACCAAGCCCTAAATGTACTAGTCAGAGAGCAAATTTAATACTTAACTTTTAATAGAAAGTTATTTTAAAAAAGGTATGCAGTAGACTGCTGGATTTATTTACAGCATCGTTTTTAAAAACATCAGGAGTAACAAGCTTTCGATCATCTGCCGCACTGAAGGGGTTAAAATATTTACTGTTAAGCCACAACTGTAAAATCACCTTACTAACGAAATAAATGAAAATGGTAGTGCTCTAAAGCATCTAAGTTACTTATCTAATCTGTAATCCCTAAATTACATTAAAAAGGTATGACCACATGCAGAGAATGGATGTCCATCTACCCTGGTATAAAGGTGGTCTGGTCACCTGACTGTGCCTAGACGTTCATGGAGGGGACTATATCACCCTGTACCACAGAAAAGTCAAGGTGCGAGGTGAATCATGCCATAGCCAGATTCATATGCTTCTGTGGAGGTGACATCATTAGACATAATAAGATCAAGATGGAGTACACATAGAGGAGAAGGAGCTGCAGGAATTTATATAGGTGTTAGTGAATGCCCTACATTTTAGTATGGGGCCACAATGAAGGGGGGCATAGAGTGTCCCAGGGATTAGGAAAGGAGGCATGGAGGTAGTGTTGTGGCGGATCAATAGTGAGGCCTTGTCGCTTCCCCTGGTATGGTTGGTTGTGGCAGCCATGGAGAGGGACCAGAGATGGGGAGGCAATGATTGCCTGAAAGGACTTGTCCTTTACCACTCATGGCCACAAGCCGTGTGCAGGAATGGTCAAAGCTTTTAGGGGTCCTGAAGGTGGAGGGTACTCCTTGGGCTCCCTTAAAGGGACAGTAATACTTCATTTTATCTTGTTTTATTTTGTAGGCATTAAAAAAACATGAAGAACAATATAAGTCTTATCTCTCAAACCTTTATGGTTTGAGAGATATTCACAAGAAAAGTTTCCCCTCCCGTCCCTTTTACCTAATGTAAGCCATCTCTTCTCAGATGTGGAATCTGGTTGTAAGACCCGACAGATAACAGCAGGGGACAATCTTCTTCCTATGAGAACAATGAAAGCCCTGCCCCCCTTGACAAGTTTTTCAGGTTTTTCCTTTATCTTAATTGAAGATTGTCCCTCTCTGCAGTCTACCTGGGCATCTCCCTTCTGATCTGGCTGAACAGTGTTACATCAGTAAAAGGGGCGGGAGGGGGACACTTTGTCATTGAATTACTCTTGAACTACAACTCTGACAGAATTGAAATAACACTCTCCAAATTCCAAATACTATGATGATTAATTAGAGCTGCTTTTATTATGAAACATTACTATCCCTTTAAATAGGTCAAACCCTAAATCAATAAAACTGTGACCTCATAATTCGGAGAGGAGTAGTAACCCACGTAGACCCATAGTTGGGGTGGCGCTTCCAGGGCCCTGATGTTGTGGCATAACTAAAGCAGTGAAGGTGGGCAGGCAGGCTTGTGCTGTGCGGCCAGGTCAGCTTGCACAAAGGTTCTTAAAGAGATAGTAATGTTTCATATTACAGGTAGCTCAGAATGTTGAGCATATTCAATAGTACTGTTGTATGATGTTCATATACTTCAAAACTTGCTTTACAGTGAAATAATATGTTGAAGTTGATCCCTACCCTTTTCCTGATAACAAGCCAACTCCCCACAGATCTGAAAAATGGTCCTGGGACACAACAGATAACAATGAGGGACAATCTTCGCTCATTCAGTATAAGGAAAACCCTGCCCTCCTTGACGATGGAGGTAAGGTTTTTCCTAATACTGCGTGAAGAGTGTCCCTCGATGTGATCCGCTGTCAGATCTGGAGCACAAATGCTTATGTCTGGGAAAGAGGCAGGGAGGGATCAACTTCAATATAGTATTACACTGTAACTAGCAAGTTTTGAATCGTATGAACATTGCACAGCACTACTATTACATGTGCTCTACGTTCTGAGCTACATGTAATATAAACATTACTATCCCTTTAAAGCCCGGTGAGAGGGGTCTTATTGCCTCTCCTGATATGGTTGCTTATGGCGGCCATGGAATGAGACCAGAGTTAGGGAGGCACTGACTGCCTAAAAAGTCTCACCCTTTACTTCCCAGGACCGCAAGCTGGGTGCAGGCGAGGCCCAAACTTTTAGGGGCCTGGGAGGCTCTACTCTGTAAGCGAGTGGGTACTCCTTGGGCTCCCTTAAACAGCTCAAACCCCTAATTAATAAAGCTGTGACCTCTAAATATGCCACTTTACGTTGTTGTTTGAGTATTCATTTCATGAGATGGTGGGGGGAGAGTTGTGCGTTGTTGGGTATGTTTGTGGCTGGAGGGAAGGGAAAATGGCAAGTACGGTCCTTATCTTATGGTGCAATCAATATTGAACAGGTCTAGCTCAGTGGATTTCAAGCCAGGTTCCAAGGAACCCTGGGGTTGCCTGAATATGTGAAAAGAGTTCCCCATAGTAAATGTAAGTAATGACTGACAGGAAAATAATACTGGAAACACAGACAGTATATGCCTGTCTTTGGCTATCTGTGGATGAGTGGATTATTGAATCATATCACACAGTTCAATTTTTATTTTTATTAGATTACTCATCTCTTGTAATAAACTCTAGAATTTACCCAAGGATGTGTTGATGGCAGATACAATGCAAACATTTAAGAAAAGATTAGATACATTTCTTTCAAGAGGGAACATGCAAGGTTATACTGTGTATTAGTAGGCACAAAAGGAAGTTCCGATAAAGACTAACTTATCTGGCAGCAGGAAAGCTTATATAATTCTCATTTATCTGGGTTATGAGGCAAAAGTTGAACTTAATGGACTTGTGTCTTTTTTCAACCTAATTTACTATGTAACTAGGTAACTATGCTTAAATGATACACTAATATTAAATGATAAACTTAAGTGATCTTTCTTATCCAATACACTGTAACCTTAAATTACTGGTACTGATGCCAGTCTGATCTCTCAAATTTATATCGTTTGTGAGATATAAGGTTCTAAAGTTCTCCTCTCCCACCCCTTTCATAGACGTCAGCCTCTAGCTGAAAGAAGCAGATCCTAGTCCAGGGACAGGCCAACAGCTCTTCAGCAGAGCCAAAATAGCGCGATCTAAAAATAAATACTTCATTGGAACGGTCTACAAAGTGTGCCTGGTTTGGAAGCACACTTTGTAGACCGTTCCATTGAAGTATTTATTTTTAGATTGCGTTATTTCAGCTCTGATGAAGAGCCACCGGTGGGTTCTGGGACCAGGATCTGCTTCTGTCAGCTAGAAGCTGACGTCTATGAAAGAGGCGGGAGGAGGGAACTTTAGAACCTTATATCTCTCAAACTATATAAGTTTGAGAAATCGGACTAGCATCAACTGATTTTTTTTTTATTATCTACAATATTAAATGTAGTAAAAATAATCCATTACTATCCCTTTAATACTGATACAATGTTAACCCACTAGTATGCTAGAATCTAAGGGCTTAATGTAGGGTTACGTGGGTATTTCATTTAAACAAAACAGAAGAGCTCCACCACTGCAAAATGATTGAGAACCACTGGCCAAATAGATGGCGACATTTCAATAATGAACCATTTGTCCGTAATATAAATATTATCTCTACATAAGAACATGAAATCATATACAAACCATGATAAATCAGCAATATTAACACTTGTTAGGGAGTTCATTGACTATTAACCCTTTAATGGCAAAGCTGGGAAATAAGAATCTTAGGTCAGAGACCCAAGATTCTAGACTGTCCAAGGAGGTCAAGAACATTTATTAACCCTTTTAGTGCCAAAGGGGTACACAACACATTGCAAAGCAATGTGTTGCATACCCCTCTAGCACTCAAAGGGTTAAGGATTTACTTAGCATTCACATAAGTACACAAGGAACCTTATACATCAAGCTAAAGTGGTGCTGTTTTGGAGCAAACTAACTGCACCATAGAGTTTAAATGAAAATTCCATATATTCCAATTGATTTAAATGGAGTTTTTAACCCATTGAATGCTAACAATGCAATGGAGGCTTTTCTAGCATTCATGGGGTTAAAGCCCCAGCTTTTATCAAGAGAATGTTCCTTTCTTGTGTGATGCAGTCTGTTTCCTCCAGAATTGCACTACTTCTGCAAGATGAATAAATGCGGAGGAATATTATATGAACACAAGAAAACCTGCCAAACATTACAAATGGCCACATATGTGCAGTTTTGTTAGAAGGTGTTGTTGGGGGTTCTAGAGGTGGCAATGGCTAAGAATGTTTACATTACTTCATGACCTATTGACAGCTCTTTATATAAGTTAATAAATGCTTTAGCACAAGACTAAAGTGTATCATTTATATTGACTCATTTATAAACACACACTTAAGTTTAACCCCTTAATGACCAAGGACATACATGTACGTCATGGGGTGAACATCCCTAAAGGACCAATGACGTACATGGAATTCAGGGCTCCCTGCTGGGGCTGTATGCTGTTCAGGGTGCCCTGAATCGGATCCTCAAAAGAAAAAACACACACGGCTGGTCCTTACAGGGTTAAACAACTATTAGTGTTTTATTGCTGTGGAGCAATGTTATATTCTTATATATACACTGTCTGATCTCCTACAAAAAGAGGGACGCATGGGTAGGAAAGAGGGAAAAAGGATTGGGGTCTCAGAGGGACTCTGAGCTGGGGTGGACATTTTTGCTGCAAAAACAGAATGTGCCAAAAAATTGCACTTTTCACCTTATGCAGAAATTCCTGAAAAATGTATTGCTTTTACTCCTTTTTACATGCATTTAAATAAGTGATAATAATGTTATTGCCTCATACATGTTGGGTTTCCCTCACATATTCCAATATGCTATCTCAGTATAAAAGAGAGAGAGCATCAGTTAGTTTACCTCTTCGCCATTCTGTGCTGGAAGAGAGAGAAAGAAAGATTCTGAAAGCACAAATAACTCAGCCTTATCCAGCTGGTAGCCAGAGAACTACACATACTGACCTCACAGCCTGGACCCACTGGTAGCCATAGGACCACACATAATGATCCCACAGCCTTGGACCCAGGGCCGGCGCTGCCATTAAGGCAGAACAGGAAGCTGCCTTAGGGCGCCACAATGGAGGGGCGCCGAAAAGAGGGAGTTGTAGGGGTTTTTTTTATAATATATATATCTGCCTGGGTCTCTCTGCGGTATGTTACAAAGACGCCGCGAGGGAGCGCTTGGTAGTGTACATCAGCGCTCCCTCGTAGCGTCTATGTTACACACCGCAGAGAGACCCAGGCTCTGTAGTAATACAGAGCGCTGAGAGATGACATCATCTCCCAGCGCTCTGCATTACTGAGAGCAGCTCGCGGGAGCCTCAGCTCTGTGCCGAAGGAGGCACAGAGCTCTAAGCTGTGGCACGCCGCTAGACCACCAGGGACTCAAGGTAGGGGGATGAAGGGGCATTATGGAAGGGTCAATGTGGAGGGGGCATTGTGGAGATGAAGGGGCAATGTGGAGGGGGCATTGTGGAGATAAAGGAAGCATTGTGAAGGGAAATTGTGGAGATGAAGGGGCGATGTGGAGTTAAGGGGGCATTGTGGAAGGGTCAATGTGGAGATGAAGGGGCATTGTGGAGGGGGCATTGTGGAGATGAAGGGGGCATTGTGGAGATGAAGGGGCAATGTGGAGGGGGCATTGTGGAGATGAAGGGGCAATGTGGAGGGGGCATTGTGGAGATGAAGGGGGCATTGTGGAGATGAAGCGGCATTATGGATGGGTCGATGTGGAGATAAGGGGGCATTGTGAAGATAAGGGGGCATTGTGGAGATAAGGGGGCAATGTGGAGATGAAGGGAGCATTGTGGAAGGGGCATTGTGGAGATGAAGGGCAATGTGGAGGGGGCATTGTGGAGATAAAGGAAGCATTGTGAAGGGGAATTGTGGAGATAAGGGGGCATTGGGGAAGGGGCATTGTGGAGATAAAGGGGCAATGTGGAGATGAAAGGGCAATGTGGAGATGAAGGGAGCATTGTGGAGATAAGGGGGCATTGTGGAATGGGCAATGTGTAGATGAAGGGGCAATGTGGAGATAAGGGGGCATTGTGGAAGGGGCATTGTGGAGATAATGGGGCATTGGGGAAGGGGCAATGTGGAGATGAAGGGGCATTGTGGAGATGAAGGGAGCATTGTGGAAGGGGCAATTTGGAGGTGGGGAGAGTGTGGAGGTGAATATGTGGGCGGGGCAGGGGATTGTGGCAAGGTCAGGGGGGGGGGCATCAAAATGCACCTTCACCTGTGTATAAAAAAATCCTTGCACCGGCCCTGCTTGCCACAGCACCACACATACTGACCCTCCAGCATTTCTCGCTGGTAGACATAGAATAACACATACTGATCCATATTCTTATTGTGCTGAAATGGTAACCATATAACATACTACACATACCGACCTCCCCCCAGCCTTGTCTTTCTAGTAGGCATATAACCAAATGCATGCACACACACACAACAACCCCCCAACACACACATACACACACACCTTGTCCCATTGCACTGGTAGCCATAGAACCACACATACTGATGTCTCCCACAGCCTTGGCTCATTAGTAGGTAAAGAACCACACACACATGCATATAACAACCCCCCCCCCACACACACACACACACACACCTTGTCCCACTGAACTAGTAGCCATAAAACCACACATGCTGATGCCCCCCAGCCTTGTCTCACTTGTAGGCATAGAACAACACACAAACACACATACAACACCCCCACCACACACACACACACCTTGTCCCACTGCACTGGAAGCCACAGAACCACACATACTGACCCTCCACCCCCAAATGTGTCCCACTGTACTTGTAGCCATAGAACCACACATATTGAGCTCCCAAACTTGTCCCACTGGACTGGTAGCCATAGAACTACACAAACTCAGTTTGACCCCCAGTACTGCCATGGGAATTCTCATGGCCATAGAAAGCATAGGCAGAAAATAGTGAAGTTCTCATGAGACATTCATTGGCAAAAAGCAAAAACGTGGACATTTTAAGTATTTTCTATGTGCAGCAATTTCCACTGATAAAGTTTCAGTCTATGTCCCAGTGGAAAGAAAAACAGGACTTTTTGCCCATTACTACCAAAGAAGGACAGTGGGAACTGCACATGTTCCTATTCAAAAGTAGAGCTGTTGTTTCAGAACCCAAGAGCAGTCCAGTGTTGCATCAGTCACTTTCAAAATGTGTATTTACACAATGTCAGTAGGCAACCTGGAACTCTACAGCTGTAATTAGACCAAAACTCCCCTCAGGTTCAGACCTGGCAATATATCAATTACAGCAACACTTTTCCCTTGTTCAGCCATATCTGAAAATGCCACTAGTGTTTTATAGTACATTTTGTAGGATGCAAGGAGCATTGCTAGGTATTGGCTGAGGATGTTAACCTTTGAGTGCCAGAGAGGTATCCAACGCAAAGGGTTAAACCTTCAGGTCTTGTTCCAAAGAATTTAATGGAGCTATAATTACCTACTAGTAGTGCTGGTACATTTATGCTGAACTGTGCACTAATAATGCATTAGGTTCTCCAAGCCCTAGGTCATTGGCAAGTCCACAGTATTGTGCCAACCCCACCCTGGCACAGCAGACTTAAACCTGCACATTACAACAAAATGAGCATTACCAAGACCAATATTCTACACTAAAGCACAGAAATAAACAATATAAATGTGTTGTATAAAAGAAAGATGAGGGTAAAAGAATGTATTGCTGTTTGGTGTACTCACACAATCTTTAATTTGTTTTCTTGTTTGTAGAATAAAATATATAAAGCAGCATTCAATAGGTTAGTTTAAAACTAGCAGAAGCTTCCAGACTATAACTGACCAGTGCTCTCTACAGTTCTGAGGGCAGTGAGGCAAACACTGTTCTTTTACTTCATTCAGCAGAGGACGGGTATGGTGCTGTCCATATCTGCCTCTATGGGACAGCTTTCTGTGTCCCTAACTGTGGGGCTATGAGACAGTACTGAGATAAGTGACATTTCATATATCTGCTGTCACTTGAGGGGTCAGGCTATTCCAACCTTTTGAGTGGTACTACATACTGCGTATTTTATTGAAGAAACAAGAATAAAAGTATTAATTATATGAGTGCACCAAACATCACTTTGTTTCCTCTACCTCTTATATGATATTGTGCTGAGGAAGAACCAGTCACAATAAATGAATAAACTATAAGATGTCAAGCAAAGTGTAGCATTTCCACAATTCCCCAGAACATTCGCAGAAAGTAATTTACGCAGGCCCGGATTTGTCAATAGGCAGACAAGGCACTCGCCTAGGGCGCCAGATTTTCAGGGGCGCCTGGCAAAGGCCTTGTCACGCCCACATTCCACCCCAAGGTGCATAATAAATAATGCTGTGCCACACTGCCACTTAAATTAAAAGTGAGCTGTTGCCTGTGCGCACTCGCCCTTGAGGGTGCATGTGCACAAGAGACAGTAGTATGTTCCCCATTGTACCTGCGGCTGTGCCCATGCTGCTGGGCCGCCCCACTGCTGCGCCTACGTGCCACTGCCTCCAGACTCCATTGGTCTCACCGCCCGCCGGGCCCCCTGTGACATCATCACTACGCTGCTGATGGTGATGCACATAGTCAAAGTCGGCTGAGCATAGTGCATGGGAGTGTGGTTGGCTCAGTGGAGGTGCAGAGCAGACAACGGGCCAGTTGTTGTTGGACGGATGGCAGCATTGGCACGCTGGCTTGCTAATTAGCTGCATACCCCAGATTAGCACCTTCCTTCCCACAAGGCTATTACAGTCTAGAAAAGCTTACAGTGGTTTGTATAGGCATGTGGGGAAAACAATAATTAATATTAGTATTGATTGTGAACTACCAAACAGCTATCAACCGTGTACATCAGGGATGAGCCCCCCCAATTGTTGCTGAACTACAAACACATGGTTCTGGTGATGGAAGCTGTAGTCTAGCAACAGCTGGAAGGCCTCACAATGTACTGGAGACCTCTACAGCATCAAGGACTGAAAATGTCACTGATTTAAATGGGGCTTTTAATTTGTTTCCTATGGTCCATTTCGTTTGCCCTTAAAGCATTGCAGAGTAGATGACCAAGCCTTCCCAGTGCAGTTATGTGAATATAACTTATGTACGCTATATATAGTGCATATGGTGTTTTATAAGGTGAAGACTGCACCTCCTTTTGTTTGTTTTCATTGCCACAGTACTGTGAAGAATAAAAAAAAAATCTAAAAATGGGTATGACCACAAAATGGGTGTGGTTAATGAATGGGTGTGGCTAAGTGAGGGGAGTGGTTGGGGTGGGGCAAAGGTGGGACTAGGGGTGCCGGAGGGTGTTGTGCCTAGGGGCGCCTGAGATGTAAATCCGGCCCTGAATTTACGGACAATGCAATGTATTATAGCTCCATGAAAATATTAACACGTTGGTAAACTCATAACCTATTAACATTCTAATGACAAACAGTATATTGGGTGAAACATCAAATTTCACATTACCAGCAACGAAAGTGCTTTCCACCTTAGGAAGAGGCTTAAATAAGTGAGGCGTACCCTAGCAGCATACAACAAACATAAATGCAAGTGTCATCCTGCTATAAGGTGAAAGCTGGGGCAGGATGTCCCTTCCCCAGTAACTGAGGTGGAGCTGGCCACACCCAGTGGGCGGTCCTCTCTGTGTTGATACACAAAGCCGTCAACACGGAGCTGTGTGTTCTAGTAGGCATGTTAGCACCGCCCCTTCTTCCTCAAAAAGCCGGGATAGTCGCTCTTCTTTCATTCGCTGATCCGTTTTCTACTGGTGGAAGAAGTATCCTGATTCAACCTCTTATTTATATTGTTTTTATTTATCTTTTTCAAGCAGCATTACTTGCCGCAGGGATAACAGCGAATAAACCTTTAATTTATTTTATAGCTGTTATTTATATATATATATATTGTACGGAATATTTTATTTTAAGCCTTTTCGTATTTTACCAGACGTGACGTTACAGAGGTGGCAGACAGGTATGGTGGGGGCGAGCTGTGGGTTTGGGTGGGTGACACTTTGTCTCCGGGCTATTAATGTAAATGTGCATATGGAGCTGTCAGTGCCCTAATAATGGGGCATATGTGGTTCTCCAGCTGTTGCTGGCCTTCAGCACCCATCATATTCAGCTGTCCTTCAGTCGTTTGAGGATGGTGGGAGTTGTAGTCCAACAACAGCTTGAGAGCCACAGTTTGCCCACCCCACGCAATACTGCGACTATTGGCAGCCTTTATGCTGATGTCTGGTCGGCGACTCCTACAGATGCCATATACAGGGGTAAAGGCGGGGTGACGCATGGTGTTCTGTCTAGTGTGGAAACAAAGGGGGTGATTATATCTAAATGATATCACGGTATTGTATTATGTACAAAACGATTCCATCCTTTAGGAACGTGATCAGACAGAGCTGGATTTATGATCATCATTAATGTAAGAGAGATTGAATTCATTAGGGAATGATTTGCTCTACTGTATAATTATTAGGGATCCCACAGAAAAAAAATAGAATTTGTATTCTTTACATAAACCTTTAATTGAACACACTATTTGCAACATTCTAATGTTCTTACAATTCTTACAGATGCAACTAGATTGTATCATATCTTAAAGATACATGTCTGGGTGTTCTCTGTGAGGAATGTGGGTCTCTCTGAGCCATCCACATGAGATCCCTTGGTTGTGGCCTGATGGGGTCTTTTAATCCTAGATTGTTATTCATTTTAGGTGAGATTGCAGTGCTGAGATGAATGGGCGCTCTCATAGGGCTGGTTCAATCCCCAGCAGAGGTTGCATCAGATTCTCTTCCTCTAGCCCAGAGGTTGGAGGGGGGAGTGTAAAGAAAAAAGGAGTGGCTATATACCTTATCCTATTTCAGTCCAGCATTGAGAGGATACAGAGTGTGGGTTTTTTCCATGGTGCTGTACACTTATATCACTCCCCTCCCTCTCATACAGAGAATGTTCTAGACTCCAGTGTTCTGCCCTTAGCAATGTCTACCTATGGGGCCATCTAGAGTGGCAGAACTGACCTCTCTCCCTCTAGATACTAATTCTTCCTTAATGCAAATGAGAGATTCATTTTTTATGTGAACATTTTTAATTCAGATCTAGCCATAATTTATTTAGCCCTGGTTATCTAAATTTTAAGAAATGCTCTTTTCTTAACCCCATTGGATGCTTGAGTCAGACTGTGTTTTATAAATCATCCATGTTTTTCATCAGTGTTTACTATTAGGCCATCTGATTTTAGGTAATGGTAATGTGTCTAACATTCCCGAAATTTCTTGACAGAATTCAAAATGCTTTCAGTTTAAATATATCAGTAGCACTTCTACTTTAAGAGCCATATGCACAAATTAATATGTAGAAATTCTGGGACAAACCAACTGCACTACGGGGACAACTAAAGAGTCCCCAGATTGCTTTAAGTGGGTCTTTTAACCTCTTGAATACTAGAGAAATATATAGTTCATTGCTAAGCAATGTGATGGAGACCAAGTTTGTGTGGGGGGAGGGGTAATTGCTCCCAGTGGTGCTGTTGGTTTGACACAGAATTGCACCACTTTTCTTTGT
The DNA here is from genome assembly GCA_037306005.1 of Rhinophrynus dorsalis. Classification (NCBI taxonomy): domain Eukaryota; kingdom Metazoa; phylum Chordata; class Amphibia; order Anura; family Rhinophrynidae; genus Rhinophrynus; species Rhinophrynus dorsalis. The sequence goes on from CM074721.1 coordinate 249,812,219, forward strand.
GCATTTGTCTTTAACCTTTTGAGGGCCATAGGGGTATGCAACACATTGTGAAGAAATGCATTGTGTACCCCTCTGGCACTCAAAGGGTTAATGTTATTTAAGCCTAATTATTGAACAATGATTTCCATTTGTGATATAAAGACAGTGAATTCTCATCCATCTTCTTTATAACCATTGGGATGTTGGAGGTGAAGCATTTTGCAGTAAGGTGACCATCAGAAGGTTTCAGATCAAGCCATGCCAGCAGAGCATTAGTTATGGGGGAAAGCTTTCAGAGCTAGGTCTGAAGGATTGCATCGTTTTGGTGTGTGGGGCCCAGCAATGTAATGCAGTGCCTGAACTTGGAGGGATTAAATTACTGCTCATGGCCTTGGAATGCATATGATTGACATGTAAGGGTGGAGAGGGAGGAAGAGAAGAAGGGGGAGGCATGGGGTGGGTCTTAGAGCTTGGAATTTGCAGTCTGCTATAGAAAGGCGGGCCAGTACTTTTCCACTCTCTTTCCCCCTCTGTTCCCCCTCCCTTTCCCTCCTTGTTAGCTCGTGATCATGATGCGTCATGTGGTCTAGGCTGCACACTGCAGTATTGACGTTTTTCTTCCTTGCAGGCATAGAGCCAAGCGCAGCACCAGTCTTACCATTAACAGCGGCATCCAAGGCCACGTTTTGAAATCAACTTAGATACAACACAAAACACCAGCTCCTGGGAAACTACAAATTGTTAAAATGACCAAAGCAGAGATGGGCAGGCTTAACATTTCTCCTGATGAGGACAGCAACAGCACCAACAGCAATGATGATTTCAGCTACTCAGACTTTCCAGTAAAGAAGCTCTCCATTAAAGGGTCAGCTATACCTTTAATTCATCTATAGTAACAGTATATTCTCTCAGCAATTTTGCTTAATATTGTGGTGCTCTATGTTTGTGTTTTTAAGTCATCCGTTTATAATCTGTCAACCACAGAAGGGCTGATCACAAACTGCATGGAAAATATTGACTTGGAAAGCTGAATACAACAGTATTTTAACACTGAGTTTTGCTTTCCTTTGTAGCCATTATGATATGGATCTGGAAAACCAAAATTTTCTTCTGGAGCCTACTCAGGCAAAAAAGAAGTGTGACACTGAATATGTAAGTGCATACACTTTGCTGGTTCTTTCATAATAGCAAATGAGTTACTCAGATAATGGATGGTGTGATGAACTAATTTAGGTTGATGTACCAAGAATAACTGGAGGATTATACGCTAAAGTGTGGTAAAAAAGTAGATAACTTCTTTAATGTGATGTGCTTTCCAATCCAATTCCTGTGTTATTCTTTGGAACCTATGCACTAAGATCCCTCAAACTGGACAGATTCATAGAATAACATAGAAACTGAAGAATTAATCACACTGGAGGCTTTATCTCCTTTTTATCACACATTAGTGAATCTCCCGCTAGGAGTAAATCTGAGGCCAACTGCATCATGGGAAAAACAAAACTACTATGTATTTACATGGAACATTTAACCCTCTGAATGATAGAGGTATATCAAGCATTACTTTTTGATGCATTTGCGATATCTCTAGCATACCTGCAGTTAAAAGGCCAATTTCTTTGTCTCCCCAGTACTATTGGTTTATTGGAGTACTAGCTGAAGAGCCCGTGTACACGTGCAACAGTGCCGGCTAGTCGCAGTGCAGTCATGCTCCGTAGAGATTGCCCGTGACGTGGCTGATACAGTGCGGGGCGCTCCGAATTCAGACCGTGGTCCTCTCTGTGCACCTTTTGGTGCGCAGAGAGGACCATGGTCTGAATTCGGAGCGCTCCGCTCCTTATCAGTCGCGTCACGGGCAATCTCTACTGTGCATGACTGCAGCACTCACAGCAGTCTCTGCTGCGCATTATTGCGTCGTTACAAACTTTTAGCGAATTATTATATAGGATAATAGCTCCAAATCTGTTTAGTCCATCTGCTACAGTACTTCTGGTGTGTTCTTATCTATTCTTCTCTTCCCCTCTTAGCTCCCAGGAACCACCTCATTTGGAATGTCAGTATTTAATCTCAGCAATGCCATTGTAGGAAGCGGTATTCTTGGTCTTTCATATGCCATGGCCAATACTGGAATCGCGTTGTTTATGTAAGTATTTAATCTGGTTATTTTTATTGTTTTGACATCAGTATAGTTTATAATATAATAGATAAACTTTAACTCTTTGTGTGCTGGATCAGTGGGCAAAGCATTGCAGGACAATGCAAAAGCCACCCTTCTGGAACTCAGATGGTCAAGACCAGCAGTGAACCAACAATCTGACCTTAATCTCTTGAATGCTAGATACATCTTCAGCTCATTACTTTGCAATGTGTTGGAGATAACTAGCATCCAAGAGGTTAAACCAGTTTAGTCTGTAGTGTTAGATATAATACAGTGCAGTCGCAGTAGTGCATTCAGATGTCTTTTTCATTTAAGCCCTTGGATGTTAACCCCTTTTGCTTGCCAGAGAGGTATCGAATACTTTTCTGGCACTCAAAGGGTTAAGAGATCTCCAGCTCATTGCAAATCAATGAGTTACTCTTGCATCCAAAGTGTTATTCTTACAGCACACATTCTGCATGATTCACTTTGCTGCATTTTACTAACGTGATGTCAAACCTCACAATATGTTATAATATGGATGTCAGCTAATCTTTTACTCTAAACAACCACTTGGGGGCATAATACTTGGTATGGCTTGTAGAACCTGGTTTGCTACAAATAAACAGAAGCTTAGTTGTCTTCAACCTTGTGTCTCTGTTTAACAACAATGCACATGGTCTTTCTGTTTTTCTTCATGCTAAACAGACACAGACTTATCTGTTACCAGGTGTGGTATAAAAGTGGACTTTAATTTAAACCAAGCAGAAAGTGTTCAGTTTAACTAGATTAGCTTCGTTTTTTTGTTTTGTTTTGGTTTTTTTTTACTTCAAGATCTGGGGGAGATTCACTAAGCGGTGATAAAGTGGAGATTACTTCTCCAGTTTATCACTTCTCTAGTTCGTATGGAGTTTCTATGGAGCCTGTGCACTAAGATCTCCAAAGTTGAAGAAATCTTAGTGCATAGGCTTTATACAATAACATAGGAACTGGAGAAGTCATCTCCAATTTATCACCTCTTAGTGAATCTCCCCCAGTTGTTTGTTTTTTAAGTCGTTTGGTCAAAAAGTAGCAGAAAACCTATATAAAACCATTCTAGAATGTTCTTCTTTTACTAAGATAAGAATTAATATGCATATTCCTGCCATGATGTGATATTTTTGCCCTTAAGGTGTTCATGTTTGAACATGATAATTATGATTAAACATAGTAATAAAAAAAACAGTGCCGCATGATAATTGTTGTAAGCAAATTATAGGTTTGGGCAAAACTTTTATATTAAATTGGCTACTCAACACATACAGTGCTTATATGTATAGATAGATAGATAATTATTTAATTTATTCATTTTTCATGTTTTTTTATTGTGGTTTGCAACCTTCAGTATAACTAACATTTTTCCGTATCTCCTCAATACCCTTTTTATTTATATTTGCTTCTCTCTTTTCATCTGTAGGATACTTTTGGTGTTTGTTTCCATATTTTCTCTGTATTCCATTCATCTACTACTGAAGACTGCAAATGAAGGAGGTAGGCCATTTTCTTGAGGAACTAAGGCCTAGATTCCACTGCAGGTGATGAATGTTATTACTGGTCTTATCTCACAGATCTGTTTTGAGTCTGTGGGGAAATTGGTAGATAAAACCAGTGATAACTTTATCAGATTCAATGGATTGCCACCCTAAATTAGCACTCACAAGTGTTTTTAATTATTTTTAAATCAGATTTTAACTTTTTCGCCCTCTCATTTTAGGTTCCCTATTATATGAACAGCTGGGATTTAAGGCATTTGGATATTTTGGAAAACTTTCCGCTTCAGGGTCTGTTACCATGCAAAATATTGGAGGTATGTCCAGTGACTTTGGGTGTTATACATTAAGATGTGATAAGGTGGAGATCACTCCTCCAGTGTTCTAAACTCTCTAAGACCTTTGTTATTCTAATGAGCCTATGCACTAAGATACCTCAGGTTGTAACTATCTTAGTGCATTCGCTCCATAAAATAATATAGGAGTTGGAGAGTTTAGAACACTGGAGAAGTCATCTCATTTTTATCACTTCTTTATCACATGTTAGTACGTTTCCCCCCTGATCTTCATATTCAATTGTTATATTTCATGAGATATCTGTTATCTAAAATAATATGTTTATTTGCAGCCATGTCAAGCTACCTCTATATAGTGAAGTACGAATTGCCTCTTGTAATCAAGGCACTGATGGGCATTGAGGATTCTGGGTAAGGATCTTATTTTATTAAGAGCTCTCTAAATTGATGTGAATTCGAAACCAAGTGAATTTATTTTTTTATTACAAAGTAATTGCTTAGTTGTTAATAGTTTACATATTTATTTAACCTTTTGAGTATCAGAGCAGTGTGTAGTGCTTTGGCACTCAAATGGTTAATTTCTTGTAGCCAAATTCACCAATGAAAATGAAGGTGATAACACAGGATTCTTTTGGCCTATAGTATTTAGAGGCAGGAATTTATTTGGCTGTTGGCTAAGACCTGAAAAATCGTCTCTTAAAATATGTATTTGCCATGAGAATGAGACAGATGCAGTGGACGTTATGTATAAAAAAAAAAGTGGAACAATTCTGGAGCAAACCAACTGAACCACGGGGTTCATATAAATATTCACTTTGATTTGAATTGGGATATTAACCCAAGAATGCAGAGAGGTCTCCAGCACATTGAGAAGCAATGTGCTGGAGACCTCTCTATCCTTCAAGGGGTTAAAAGCCCATTTGAATGAATAGGGAGTTGGGGACTTTTAACTTTTAGTATGATTGGTTTTCCCCAAATGTGCCCTTCTTAGATTTTATACATAAGGCAGTAGCCTTTACTTCTTGCTTTATAAAATGACACATCCCATATAGGTGCTGGTTTCTATGTGTAGGAACGTTTCCATAGACTGCCTGTAATGTGGAATGAAACTCATTGCATTAGAAACATAGAGGAAGTCAGTCAGTTCCACATTTAGGTTCCATGAATATCAAGAATGTGAGGCTGATGAATGAAGAAGATCTAGAGCAACTCTGAGGCACACTGAGAGCACAGCAGGGAACAAATAAACATTCCCATTGGTATAAATGGGGCTTGTAAACTCTGGAATGATAGAAAGATCAGCCAATTAAAGTCAGTAGAAGTTTTAGGAATTTTTACTTGCCCTCTGTGATGCAGTTGGTTTACCCCAGAATTGCTCAAGACCGTCTTAGTTCATCAGCCTCGTCATATCATTTAAGTGACTGAAAAGTTACACATTAGGATAACAGAATGTAATGAATTAAGATCGTGTAATGTATCACTCACTGTGTTTTATGTTTGTGTCACAGACATAGTTTAACCCCTTGAATGCTAGAGACATATCCAATGTATTGCTGTGTTGGAGACTTCTCTAGCATAAACCTTGGGAGTGAGAACTCCAGACATGACAAAGAAGGGTTATGCACTAAGGTGTGAAATAGGTGATAAAGTGGAGATGACTTCTCTAGTGATAACACTTCTCCAGTTCCTATGTTATTCTATGAAGCCTAACCACTGATATTTGTCCCACTGGTGAAATCTTGGTACATAGGCTCTATAGAATAACATAAAAAGTGTAGAAGTGATGTCTCTGGGGAAGAAATCTCTGCTTTATCACCCCTTAGTGCATAACCCCCAACAAATGCATTCCACTGCTATGGATGACTGTCGGTGAATCTAATGGGTAGTAAATGGATTAATAGGTTGTTTAACCCCTTGAAGGGTGTTACAAAGTAATGTGTTGCATACCACTTTGGTCCTCAAGGGGTTCAGAATTTCTTCCCTTGTTATCCACAGATATACTTGCAGTCATAATCCATTGTATTCTGTAAATGTACAAATGATACAAATTAAATTGAATGTGCTTCAAGGTCTAGTTACAAATTGTAAGATACAAAGGAGACAGTAGGCAATGGGGTGAAAGCACAAATACAGTTCCATTCTAAAGCAGGAACCCAAATCCATTTTCTTGTCCTAATTGTGCTTTGCCAATTTACCAAGCTATTTACTCCTACAAATGTCCCCATAGTTTCACTTGTTGAAAGCAGTGTGAGGGTTTATAGGCATTTCATGGCATACAGTTCCTCTGTGTCTTGTATGTAATGTACTAACAAGGCACAGAGGAAGATGGTGTAACTTTACTTTATTTTCCTTCATTTTCTATGGGTAGGTGTAAGGGGCTTGCTGGCTTTAAAGTCTTAACAGTGACAGAATCTGCTCCATTATGCACTAAGAAGGCATCATACCTCTCTAGTGCATACCTCTGAGCACAACCACTGGCATTCAAGGCTAACACCAGTGGTGCTACATTCGTACATTCCCCTCAATGTTTGTTAAGGATTTTAATTTGTAAATAATCTACTATGTTGCAAAGTCGTATTGGTCACTCTTTGAGTGCCAGAGGTATCCAACGTCAATGTGTTGGATATCTCTTTGGCACTCAGAGGGTTAAAGCCAAACCTTTCATTCTGAATATATTTTGTTTCATCCTGTGAGTTCTTTCAATATTACATTGATTTGTTTTTTGTTTGATTTTTGTTTTATAGCGAATGGTACTTAAATGGAGATTATTTGGTTGTGATGGTCTCTGCATTTCTCATCCTTCCATTGTCACTCTTCAGAAACCTAGGTATGTGCTCGTTATAAATTCACTCTAGTTTTATAAATCTTAATGAATGTAAAATATTTCCTGTTGAAGCTTATTGGTTCTCATTCAGACTCTCTCAGCAGTTCTTTTTTTCATTGGTTCTTACATAACGGCATTTGTAGTACCTCCTCCTCCCCTCTTTATTGAACCTTTCCACACAGTGATGCTCACTTGATAATTTCTGGTGGGGGTGGTACTGATTTTGCTAATCTCACTCAAACAATTCTGTTAGTGGATTTCACTTGGACATTATCTTAGTAGTTCTTAAAGCGGAACTATTACATATACACAGCTTGCCTCAATCAATGTTTCCTATCCAATACTTTAGATAAACCACAGTATAAATGTTTAATAACAATGGCAAATATAGAATTATTACCTCCGTAGGGAGCAATTTAAGGACTGCTCGGCCATGTTGCTGACATGGCTTATGATTGACAGCGCTCTCCCTGGACATCCTTGTACATGGGTGTTGAAGATACTGCCCCCTTTTTGCTCCTCCTCTCTCAGAGTGTGTGTTATTTGTCAGTGAGCAGAGAGAGGAGGAACTAAGAAGCTGTGTGGCACAGCTTGTACTACCGGACAGAGCAAGCTTAGGCCAACGAAAAAAGTTAATTACTTTGGATAGCATGAAATAAAAAGAAACAACAAATACAGGGTTTTTGGCACACAGCACCTTGAGGATTCCACATGGATTAGTTTTAGCTGGGTTGAAATCTACCCTTTAAATAAACTCCATTTTGGTACAGGCATGGAGATCTGCTAAATTATGGTTGAATACACATAGAAAAGTAGATGAAAAATTGGCAGGTCACTTGTACTATAAATGCGATACCCCCCACAATTGATTTGATGGGGGCTTTTAACCTCTTGAAAGCCAGGGAGGACTCCAGCTCATTGCTGCACAATACAGTTGGCATTTTTTGTTTGCTGCCAGTTGATTTTTCCCAGAGATGCCACACATTACCTTTGTGCTTTTTAGCTTGGGCACAGCCTCATGTCCTTATGTTGTCTTAAAAGCCGCCATTTCGTAGCTCTGCCTTGCACTGTAGACCTGTGAGATAAAAAAAAGAGTTCATATATCCTACACAGTAGCTCTTTCTTCTGATCCTATGTACCAGCTCTGCAGAAAATATACTTATTCAGCTACTGCAAATTGTCCTTTGGTGAATTTCTTTTTTTTTTTTCAGAATGCTTTAATTAAACATCTTAAATCTTTTATCTTTCAGGGTACCTGGGATACACAAGTGGATTTTCACTCTTATGTATGGTCTTCTTTCTCATTGTTGTGAGTATTTATTATTTGTTTTGTTATTATTGTTATTTTTAATTGTTACAAAGCTTTGTTCATTATGATCTGTGTTCAACAAGCTAAATAGATGCAGCTCTGGAGCAAACCATCTGCACCACACAGACAAGTAAACATTCCCCAAATACGCATTGATTGAAATTATGTTTTTAACCCCTTGAATTCTAGAGAGCCCTCCAACACATTGCTCTGCATTTAAATCATTGGGGGTTTCGATTTCTCCCCTATGTCGCATTTGGTGTGCTATAGAATACCACCAATTTAGTTTATTGAATAGAGCCATATTTATACCTTATTTGCAGATAATGTTAGGAATGCCAGTGAACTTCGAAAGCTGATTTGTGGCCCACATTGTACTAATTATTCACCCAGAAGTAAAAAAAAAAAAAAAAAGTTGGGCAACAAGTAGCTGTAAGAGTGAGGGGGTAGAGAATGGCAGTCTCTGGTTCACTATAGTGGGAGTAGATTTGACCTTAGCAGGAGAGCAGAACAGAGAAACAGTTGAACATCAGAGGAGGATACACTGCATGTAAGGACACACTGAGACTGATGTACTAAGACCTGGCACAAACCAGCTGCACTGTGGGAGATGATTTAAAAATACCAGTGAATTAAATGTGGCTTTTAACCCCTTGAATTGTAGAAAGGTTTATAGGACATTTTGATTTGCCATTTAACACTTTGCTAGCCAGAGAGGTATCCAACGCAATGTTTTGCAATGCAATGGATACCCCAGATTTGCTCCAGTTCTCCTTAGTGTAACACCCTCATAATTTCTGTATAAGATTATTTTTTCATCCTCCCACTTAACAAGAGGATTCATTTAATGACTTGGATGCTAGATATGTCCCCAGTGCATTGAATCCAAGGAATGGAAAGAGGAACACATGATCAGAAATAAAAGCAAAGCTGTGCGCTTGTGTTTAGTTTTGTTCTTACAGAATGAAGCTAATATTTATTTTATGTATCTTTAGGTGATTTACAAGAAATTTCAAATCCCATGTCCGTTAGAATATGATGCAATGAACATGACTTTAAACAGCACATTGTCTCATTTGGCATCAAAAGTATTGTTACCTGAACACAACGAGACGGATGATGAGATGTGCAAACCAAAGTATTTTGTCTTTAACTCGCAGGTAAGTTAATTTTCCCATCGCTAGAAACAGATCAGGCACTGTGGATACTGGGAATTTGTCTGATGATTTTAGTACTTATGTGTGACATTTTGTTTCTCCAGACAGTGTATGCGGTACCAATTCTGACATTCTCATTCGTCTGTCACCCAGCTGTCCTTCCCATTTACCAAGAACTCAAAGGGTACATTCCATATTGTATATTTTACAAATACAAATGACCTCTAGAGCTAGCTATTAGGTTATCTTACATTCTTCTATCTTTGTTTTCAGCCGCAGCCGTAAAAGGATGATGAATGTGTCCAACGTTTCATTTTTTGCCATGTTTATCATGTACCTCTTGGCCGCCCTCTTTGGATATTTGACTTTTTATTGTAAGTAAACATAACTGGCAACTGTTTTTGTTTGTTTAGTCAGGTCCTAATTTGTGATAGACACATAAAGAACCGTATGGAACGCAGAGCAATTCCTGAATAAACCTACTGTGTCCGCCACATTTTTTTTATTTGTTCCCTACGTAGATGGTTTGCTCCAGAATTGTTTCAGCTCTCAGTAACCCTTTGATTGCCATAGGGGTGTGCAGTGCATTGTTCTGCAATGCATTGCATACCCCTGTGGCATTCAGATAGTTAAATTAACCTCTTGGGCTGATATTTTAACTCTTTGCGTGCCAGAGGGGTACGGAATGCATTGGTTTGGACTGCATTCCATACCCCTCTGGCACACAAAGGGTTAAGAAGAACTGGAACAATTCTAGGACAAACCAGCTGCACCAGGAGACAAATGAAACTTTCCAAAATTGCAGGCCTTTAACCCTTTGAATGCTTCAAAGCATTCAACACATTTTGGAGACCCCTCTAGTGCCCAAGATATTTTGATTTGATAAATATTACCAAGTTGTTTTGCCCTAAAAATATATTTATTTATTTATTTATTTTTGGTGCTCCTGTATTAATATTTTACTAATTTCCTTCAGCAAATGTTGAGCCAGAGCTTCTTCATACATATTCCAAGGTGATGGGAGCTGGAGTTATCTTTATTATTGTGCGCCTCGCAGTCCTTATGGCCGTCACCTTAACCGTTCCCATTGTCATTTTCCCAGTAAGTAAGAGCTTCACTTTCTTCACGCTGACTCATTTCACCCTTTAAGCTCTGAGAGGGCGTGCAATGTATTGCTTTGCAATGTACTGCACACCTCTCTGGAGCTCAAAGGGTTAAAAGAACTGGTGCTATACACACTTAAGTAACCTATACTTGTTTTCTGTGGACTAAAATCTATTGTTATATTTGATCCGAGAAAGCAGAAATTGCTGCTTTTCCATGGCTACAATTGATAGTCCAGGATTTTCTGTAAATGGATTGAGATAAAATAACAGCCCTTCTGAATAAAAGAGCAGTGGGCACAATTCACAATCAATTAACTGACTTTATTCTTCTCAGAGCTACCAATTTGTTTGAGCTGTACAGAGGATTTGTCAGGCACAATCATCCCCTGCCCTGTGTAGTTTACAATGTATTTTGCTGCCTGAGGCACAGGGAGATAAAGTGATTAGCTTAAGGTCACAAGAACTTGTTGAGACTGGGAACTGAACCAAGTTTTTACAACTTCATAACCAGTGTCTCCTTCTCCCTTAGAGCTTATTTATCTTACAGCATCACAAACAGTGTTAAATAAATTCTCTAAGGAGATCAATTTATATATGCTTTAAAAAGTAAGTTGAGGATTATTTTTTAGGGATATGACCTATAACAATAGATTTTTACATATGCTAGCTGTATGTGTTTAAAGGTATGCCAATCTAGTTTATTTTTTTGGTGTTTGAGTTCCTTAGACTCTAGTGTACAGAAGATACTGGCAGCATGATATGTAGTAGAACAACAGCTGAAGATACACAAATTAGCTACCCATAGCTTTTAGGTATGTTTAGTGACCATTAGAGCATGGACAGCACAATTTAGTCTAGGTACTATTATACCTTTGAGTGCCAGAGGGGTACCCTCTGGTACTCAAAGGGTTAAACCTTTTGGCTTCTGCGTTTATTATGCTGGTAACACTATTTTACTTAAATTTACCTCCCACTTAGGAATATATGTTTACAAATAAATGATGTTTAGAGCATATGCGTTTATAGATTATTTAATAACAGCCACTTGTGTTAGATGGGTAGGGGTAATTCTAATGAAAGGCGTTTTTGTATTGATTCATTAGCGATTATTACATTTGTGTATTTAGCCTTCCCTAATAAATGTGATGTTGTGTTTTTTTCTTTCAGATTCGCAGCTCCATCACTGAACTGCTGTTTTCTGGGAAGGACTTTGCATATTGGCGCCATGTCCTCATCACCTTGTTAATTTTGGCATTCACCAACGTCCTCGTTATTTTTGTTCCAACTATAAGGGATATCTTCGGATTCATTGGTAAGTAGACTCTTCTAATTCAACAGTTACCTCTTAGAGTGCCAGAGAAGTTGTATTGCATTGAGTTCGCTAGCGCTCTGGCTTTCAAAGGGTTAATGTCAATAGTCTTTTGTGTAGCAACAACATATCACTACGAACCCCACTTTTATTACTAAAGAAGTTTTAGGGATGACTGCAAAAGACAATTGTGAAGCAATACTGACATACAAGTACAAATAACATTCTTATTGATTTGAATGGGACTTTTAACACCTTGAATGCCAGAGAGGCCTTCAATGGGTTGCAAAGTAATGAGTTGGGGACCTTTATAGCATGGTTAAAAGACCCATTTAAATACATGGGAATTCTGGATATTTTTATTTTCTCCCTGTGGTACAGTTGCATTACCTCAGAATTGCTCCACTTTTCATTAGACATATGCCCCCTTGGATTCCTATGAATTCATAGCATGCGAAAGTTCTTTTGAACATTGGAAAAGTTCATAACCCTTTGAGTGTCAGAGGGGTACGCAACACATTGCAAAGCAATGCGTTGCATACCCCTCTGGCACTCAAAGGGTTAAAAAGGGATGCATGAACATCTTAATGATTAGAATGCCATATCCCATCATACATGACAATATAACATTATTTCTGTTTATTAATCTTAGGTGCCTCTGCTGCTGCTATGTTGGTATTCATTCTTCCATCAGCTTTTTACATTAAACTAGTGAAAAAGGAATCTATGAAATCCGTGCAAAAGATTGGGGTATGTATATTGTTAATGTATTTGACAAATTTGGCTAGTAGCTTTCATTTGCCTTTTCTGTACCTCATTCCCACACTAAGGCAATAGTAAGTGGAATGCTTTGCCTGTATTTGAAGGAACGGCTGTAACTACATATATATATATATTTATATAGATATGTACTCTTCCACAGCTTGGCTTGTCTCAAACATAAGCTCCTCCCTTTCTTCTTTTTATCATCATTCCTTATTAAGGTGAGCCCTCCAATGAGGCTGACTGCTTCATCTTCATTCCTGGGTTCTGTATGAGCCCAGTTTACGCCACTAGGCATCCTCAATACACTCCATTACCTAACCCACTATAGTCACTGAAAGTCCTGACCACATTGAATAATTGTTCTGGGAAGGCTTCATGTCTGTTTCTCTTGAATTGTCATGTAGACAAAAGCTGTGTGTGTATCCCGCATGCATGGTTTTGAAGTAACAAGGAGACTAAGAGCAATATTGTGCTGTTTGTATATGTCAGCTGGAATGAGAAATCAGTTGGGCTTTCAGGAGATAAATTATGGTTTTATTCTGTGATTTAAATTTTGATCCTTACATGATCAAAAAAAGGTGCACAGGATAGAATAAAATTACAATCTACCTCATAAGACCTACAAGTGCTCTTTTTATTTAATATATGCTGTTAATTCTGACGTCCATGAATTTAAATAATAATGCTGGTCACACTGGGGCATACGTATAAAGACAAAAGTGGAACAATATTGTAGCAAACTATAGGGAACAACGCACCCAGAGTTGTTCTGGATTAAATAAATATTCCTGTTAAATTAAATATTCCTGTTAATTAATAAATATTCCTGTTAAATTACATTGAGCTCTTAACCCCATGAGTGCCAGAGAGGTCTCCAGTACATTGCAAAGCAATGCATTGGAGACCTCTCTGGCATTCAGGGGGTTAAACAGCTTCATTCAAGTGCATTTGGTTTACTCCAGAAAAACTCCACTTTTTTATAAATATGGGCCAAATAAACATGTCTTTTAACCCTTTGAGTGCCAGAGAGGTACGCATTGCAACTCAATGCGTTGCATACCTCTCTGGCACTCAAAGGGTTAATTGAAATGGGGCTTTTAAGCTCTTGCATGGTCGTGAGATCTCCAGCACATTGTTTTATAATGTGTTAGAGATCTCTGTCATTGAATGGGTTAAATTCCCCATTTCAATAAATAGGTGCAGTTTGTTTGTCCCAGAATTACTCTACTCTTCCCTTTTATACACATACCCCACTGTCATTTCATTCACTGGGAAACACAAAGTGTTAGTGTCAGGTTAATACCTGTCAGAATTCTGTCACATACACTGTAGATAGACTGGTAGGGAGGGGATACTGGAAGTTACGTAGATTAGAAAGGCGGGGGGGAATGAAGGAGAGACATTGACAGTATGGATTTGGAGAGATGCAAGAAAACAAGCAAGGGGGAGATTAATAATCCTGTGGTTGCTAAAGAGGTTTCCAATGCATTGCTCATCGGATGGGACTAGCATCCAAAGGGTTAAGCATAAAAAAGGGATGCTACAAATGTTTCCAACATATTGCTTTGAGGACAGCTCTGAAGCCATGTTCTGCTAGAATGTAGATTATATTTTGACCGAGATTTCTGATTGTTTCTCTCTAGGCTATGCTGTTTCTTGTCAGTGGCATTCTGGTTATGATTGGAAGTATGACACTGATTATCCTTGACTGGGTCCACAACGCAGGATCTGATGGGCACTAAATAGCATGTCGATCAACCGGGCACCTTCATTGAAGTCCAAGTGTCTATTCAGAATCCTTCTACTGAGAATTAATATTCACCATTGTTTGCAGACTTTCTCTTCCTTCAGGATCCAGATTCTTTGTAGAACACATTGACTCTTGGTACATCTCAACAAGGACTTGACCATTGTAAATCCAAAGGTTCTGACAGAAGGAAGTCAATTTTATTCCATTCTGGAGAATGGACAAAAATATTGAGAATTTTACAGAGCCACATGGTTGGCTGTTGTCATTTACTGTTACTGTATGTTATTACTTGAATGTGCCTACAGGAACCATTTGATGTGATAAAACACTTCTACACTACAAAAGTGTTAAATATAGTGGGGTGTGTGGGAGAAAAGCACCCCTCTTTTTGTACCAAAAAAAGGTTTTATCAATTTGAAAGCACTTCTGAGGGAAAGGTATATTGTATAAATGTGCTTTTGTAAAACAACCCATAGCTTGTTTCTTACAGTATCTGTATATCATCAGTATTGTAGTAAATATTTATTTTTGTTGCCTAAATAAGCGCACAATAGAGATTCTCATTCTGAAAATCGAGGGTTTTATTAAGGAAGCTAAAGAGAAGCAATTCTGGAGAAAAGCAAAGGCACTGTAACAAAATAACATTTCCAATGCATTAAATGGGGTTTTAACCCTTTTTGAGTGCCAGAGGGGTACACAACGCATTGCTTTTCAATGTGTTGTGCACCCCTCTGGCGCTCAAAGGGTTAATTCACCTAAATGCTAGTGTGGTCTCTGACAAATTGCGTTAGAGACCTCTTGCATTCAAAAGGTTAAAGTCTCATTTAAATGTATGAGAATTTAGACAATTTGTCCCTTGTGGCGCAGTTGGTTTCCTCCAGAATTGTACCCCTTTAACTTCCTGAATATAACCCAAACAAGACAAACCACTTTGTGTAGGAGGGATGGGGGTGCATTGTTCTGGATAATGATATCTTCCAGTCAGTGATGAGATGATTTGAGGCATGGTTTCACTTGATTTGGATTCCGTAGTTTTAGAATCCAGCCTTCTTTTGGATCAACAGTGGTAAACAGGAATAGGAAAAGAGTTGAACTAGATGGAAGCAAGTCTTTTTTTCAGCCTAAATTACTATGTTACTATGTATGTTACTCCAACAACTCTGACATAAAGAGACTGAGGTACTAAGAACTGGAGGAAAGCAACTGCCCCAATGGGTAAAATACAAATCATTATTCGTTTTAACGCCTTTAATCCTTTGAGTTTCAGAGGGGTATGCAACCCATTGATTAACAATGCATTGCATACCCTCTGGCACCCAAAGGGTTAATGGGGGAGAGGCTTGACAATGCAATGAAGACTTTGCTAGTGTTCAAGGGGTTTAAAGTCCCATTTAAATCAGTGGGGATTTTGTGATGTCCCCTGGGGCTCAATTTGTTTGCCTCAGAATTACCCTGGTTCCTCTTAGTATCAAAGCCTCACTAACACCGTACAAATCTACTACCTAGTCATTTTAGGCAAAATGGATTCTAATACCATTGTAATTTTAAAAACAATCTTAAGAGCATGTAGTTCGATCAAACCTTCATTATTTAAATTTTGGTGTTATTATGTAAGCATGGTACAAAAGTGAGCTATTTAAATGACTAATTTATTCTCTCCCGTGGCAGGTTTACATCTTGTACAGTATTTCTCCATATTTAATTCATAATTTATAAAATACTGAATTACTTGAGGAACATTTTAGTCTTTTATAATGTTCAACCACAAGGCATATTTTCACCTTTTTGTTTTATTGTTTCTTGCTCATATGTGTTTATTGTGCACATTTGTAACATTTTCTAAAATACCATACCAAAAAAAAAAAAAAAAAAAAGAACAATTTACAATATCCACTGCCGTAATGACAACTTGTTTACATAGCAACTATCTGAATAGGTATAAATGATACACTATGGACAATGTGCAGACTGCAAATGCTGAGCAATTCTGGGGCCAACCAGGTGAGCAGTAGGCGACAAATAATCATTGAATTACATGGGATCTTTAACCTCTTAAGTGCTAGAGTGGCCTCCATTACTTTAGAGACATGTCTAGCATTCAAGGCTTAAAAATCCCATTAAAGGGAATTTTAAGAAGTTTTATTTTTCAATATGGTGTAGTTACTTAGCCCAAGTATTGCTCCACTTTGTTTTGTGTACATGCCCCCTTCATATCTTCCTCTTTTGAGGAAAAATAAAAGATATGAATGTTTTTTTGTCTGGAGAAAAAATGGAAGGGGAATTATTGTGAAACACTGTATAAATGTTACAACACCATGCCATAGAGTTGTTAAAATAAAAGATGAGTATGCTATGTATGGTTCTATAAGGCCTAGATTACACTGCAGCTTCCCATTGAAGCTTATGGAGAAACCTGTATATAAAACACTTGATAAACTTATCAGCTGTGCTGGAATCTGGGCCTAAGACTGGTAATGGCGATTTGGGAATTACTTCTTTCTAATCCAAACATGCACGTGTCTAGTGCAGAAATGTGTTTCTAATTGTTTACTTGTTAACAACTTGGATGCTAGAAATCTCTCTGAAATGTTTCTGGAATGCAAGGAGTTAAACAGTGAACACAGATTAATTCATCCCTTTCGTCTAGTGTTGCTGGGTTTGCAAGCAGTCTGCATAGTCGCTTCTGAAGAATTATTATTTGGAAAATTAAAAAGTGGCTTCGTAGAAAAAGCAGAAGGGTATTCAACACATTGTAATTACTTGCATTCCCCTCTGGTCCTTAACAGCTTAATATTTGTACATGATCACCACAAGAAAATGTTTCTGTATGGTGACAGAAGAATAATACCGCTTCCTTATCTGAACAGGAAAAAAAAACAGATTGAACTTTTTGTTGATTTTTGTTTTGTTTTAAGAAAATCACCTCATACTGAAGTATTTCACCTCTCTTTTTGTCACCTCATTGTCTTCCAGACAGATATGACTCTAATGTGCTATCTATAAAATGTTGAATTGTTGAAAGCCTATTTTTCAATATTTATGGGTTTTTTTGTAAAGTAAATATGTAAATATGTTGTATATAGTATGTGTGTGTGTGTGTGTATGTATGTATATATATATATGCACACACTCTTCATTTTTATAGCTTTTCTTTGCTTTTAACATTGTCTACACTAATTGACAATTCCTCTGCTGGATGTGTCTCTGACTGACACTGGAAGGGTGATCGATTGTTCCATAACAAAGTGATACTAACACCAGCTTCCTATGTTTATTACAGATTATTGTAACTGGGATTGTCATTTTGAGTAACTGTAAATTGATCCCTGTAAATGAACTCCTCGGATGCTAGAGAGGTCTTTAATGCATTGTGAAGCAATGTGATGGAGATCTCTCTAGCATCCAAGGGTTTCGGCTTGATCAACTGTCTGGTGTTGTACAACACATTATGTCAAACTTTGTATGTTTATTAGGAAATATGTGCTTTTTTTGCTTCCCTTGGGACTTTCAACTCTTCTGTAATATTGATCTAAAGTGGACTGCAAAAATATTGCCATAGATCTGACAGGCTGCAATTTGTGTAACAGGAAGTTCCACAAAAATGTTATGGAGCAATTGACAGATAAAAGGGTCCATATATGTAAATAAAACGCTAATGTAAAATGCATTCTGCTTCTAAATTCAAAATGTTCCAGTCAGTATCTGAGTTTTAAGGTAATTAACTGGTGTGATGTACAGTTTAGGGTCTCATATAATGTATATTACTGTAAAATATTAGTCCATAGAGCCAACAGCTCAGAGAGAGGTGCTGGTAAAATCTAAGTTTCAATGAAACAATGTATGCTATTAATTGAAATAAAAGAAATAAATAAACAAGCAATCTGGTGTGGTTTTCTTTTACAAATAATAGTAGGTGAAGATGACAATAATAATAGAGCTTGTGTCTGATTTCTAAAGTATTAATTCAAAACAGCAGAGAAATCAGCACTCTGGTCTTTTCAGTTTTGCAAAAAAGGGTATTTCAGATCAATATTTTGATCCCATCTTTGGCTCTTTATGAAGGCAAATCTTAATAAAGATACCAAGATGAGATTGAAACTAAGATCTCAAATAAACTGTACAGTATCACTGAAAAGGCTTGTGATAGGGATAGTCGATTGTCCCGTCTACAGCTGGCTGGGGATGATGATTGCTTCACAATGCATTGTGCACAGACCTGGGCCTAAACCCTTAGAGTGCCAGAGAGGTATTCAGTGCTTTGGATGTCTTTCTGGCAGTTAACTGTTTGACGGTTAAAGGTGTAAGAGTTAAGTAAGTTCATGCAGTCTGCCTGCTTCACTTTGAAGAAACTGCTAGCAGCTGTCATATCTGCGTCCAGTAACATGACACCAAAATCAGAAAGGAGCACATGGACATGTTTCCACTGTTGCTTATTGTAACTGGTTGAAACAGTAAAACAATACAGATGGAGGAAATCTAATCCTATATGGCTATGTCAAAAGGAAAAGGACACACACAACAGCGATAATACTCACCAAAACTACTATTATAGTGAGATGAATAAAACTGCAAAACAAGAGTTACTTTAATTAGTATGTCCAAGGGTTCAATGAATACACCAAATGAGCCAATAAATCCAAACTTTGGTGACATTTTAGTCCTTATTCCTATTATATTCCACACATAGAAATCACATGATAGGATGGAAGGGTGGATGATGAATTGTAACAATTGGATTATGATATAATGAAATGATGGGTCAAGTCTCTCAATTCTGCAGCTTGTTAATATATAGTTGATCACAAATCATTGGTACATGAAAAATAAAACCAGTGTACAATGATAACTGCAATACTATCAAAACATTTGTTAACTCTTTGAGTGCCAGCAGTTTGTGCAAGGCATAGCAAAAACAACTACATTAGTACTAATACCTTATGAAGTGCCTGGATTGTTTTCGGTTATCTGACTGGTTTTGGCTCTTCACTACTGCGCACGTTTTTGTCTTTCACAGAATGGGCTTTATGAATAAATCCAAAGCAGAGCAATTCTGGTATGAACCAACTATATTTTTTGTTTTGCGGGGGGGGGGGGGCATTCCCATTAATTACAATTGTAATTCTTATTACCTTGGATGTTAAGAGGAGATCACCAGTGTGTTTCAGAGCAATGTGTTGGAGACCTCTAACATACAATGGGTTAGAAGGGCGGTAAAGGGAATATAGTAAGTTTCAATAGATTAAAATGCTCTCCTTCACTCCCCAATTTCAGTGCAGATCACTGTGATCTGCAGGTCTGGGTGATGCTAGAGTTCTGTCTTCTCCATAGATGCCCGTTGATGGTGGAATTTGTTGATACAGGACTATGGAAAACATAAGCTGCTACTTCTCCCATAACTGCTGAATGACGTGCAGCCCTGCAGATCACTGTGAGTGACTGGAAAGAGAGAGTTACAAGCTATGGAAACACAGATCCCATTGCTGTTAACCCCTTAGGGTCCAGGGGTTATGTACACAGGAGGACCAGGGCTATTTTATTTGCAGATTCGACAAATGTGAGTGATCACATCTACAGGCACACCGAGAGCGAAGCGAAAACTTCTCTTTATGTAGATTTTATGTAATATTTACCTGACTGCTTTAACTCAGAGGTGCTTCAGTCAGTCTGCAACTTAGAGATCTCAATGTGTATACACTAACAAGACAAACAGGCCATCTCACCATGTCTTTCTGCTACAAATGGCACCAATTTATAGACTAAAGAAATAACCTAAACATTCTCAGTAATGCTCTGCCCAACAGCCACACCCCCAGCAGCACAACCCTCTTTGGCCATTTGAAATGTTAGGAGGTATGATGTTATGAAAATGTGTGAGACACTGCAGTAGCTTCCTGTTTCCATGGAAAGTAAAAGTGCACATAGGGCGTGGCTCTCTTATGTATACAGTACGTCAATACCCTGCACATATCTAGGTACACTGCCTACAGCACAAAAAGAACAAATATTTGCTAAAGTAGAATATGCAAGTAACGGAAGAAAGAAAATTTTACGTGTACATTTACGTAAGGCCAGGGATCAACCCTTTCAATGCCTTGGACTCCCCTCTAATGCTCACGGGGTTAAATCATTGAGCACCAGAGATTTGTGCAGTCTATTGCAGCTCAACATTTTTCACAGCCCTATGTTCCTCTAAAAATGTTTACCCTTTGAGCGCTTGAATGGTATCCAATGCACAGCAATGCAATGCGTTGGATACCTCTTTGTCACTTAAGAGGTTAAAGCTGGAACAGTCCTGAAACAGGAAGCAAAGCATTTTAACCCACTGGTACAGTATAAGCTTTCAAATATGATAAAACTATGTCATTAATAATGCACTCTGAGCATTTCTCTCATTTTGACCTAGATTCCATTGCAGGTGATAACTCATTATTGGTTTTATTTCTCAGATGCCTATTGAAGTCTATGGGAAAATTTGTAGTTAAAACCAGTGATAACATTATAACCTGCTATGGAATCCAAGCTTTTGTCTGTAGTCACATTTTAAAGGAAAAGTATACACTAGGAATAAGAGGCTCTTAATCTGTTTAATAGAAGGATTTACCTAGGCAGATGTCCTTCAACAGCAGTCAGTCATATACATGCATTGTTTTTATTTTGCATTGAAATGCTATTGTAGTCCGCAGCTAGTTTTTTAGTTTACAATCTGATATAGACTAGTTACCCTTATGAATCATTCAGGGCTATGTAAGTTCATTGTTTTCTAGGAGGAGGTATGAGCTAGAGGCAGAATTTAATAGATATCACTATATACAGGAAACTGATTGTATATTGTAAAAATGTATTTAAATAAAAATACCATACTGCTATATGAAGGACATTTACTTAGGTAAATTAATCAGCACATTTAGGGACACTTATTCTGAGTGTATATAGGTCCCATTATTTTACCATTCACAGAAATATATTCCATAAGTAAGTCGTTTACATTGAATCTAAAAGTAGCTTTTCTATGAAGGGCTAGCTCTTGACTAAGGAAAAATCCTTCTTAACTGCCCAAATATTGTGATCCCACATTACTAACGTATAAATAGGCAGAACCAGAAAAGGACAGGTTCATGCAATCAGGGCAGCTCAGACCTCAGCAACTGTACGATTTCACCAGCACAGTCACATTGGACTAAAAGAACCAAACGCAATTGTGAAGCAAAGCAACTTCACCACAGGGGACAACTACAACTTCCAATTGATTAAAGTGGTGCTCTTAGTCCCTTGAATTTTGGAGATTTCTCAAAATGGGGCTTTTAACGGGGGTTAAAAGCCCCATTTGTATCAAAGGGAATTTGCAGAATGTTTATTTCTCCCCTATGGTTCATTTGGTTTGCTCCAACATTGCTCCACTTTTTCTTTAGATCATAAGGGCTTTTGTGTGAACATTAGGTCAGGTGATTCCATCACAATAGTAAAATACTGAGGAGTCATAAGGAGCAGCCAGGTAAAGGGTAAATTACAGTGATGTGCTACAGTAATTCTATGCATCGTTTCTCACCTGATATACACTGGATATACTTTCTCAATCATGTAATTTAAAACATCACATCAAAGTTGAAGCTATCCTTGCTTTCCGTAGAAACCTGAAACGAGTGTATTAAATATTCATGACTTTTGACGTACATCAGGCTAGTGGAGTATCATGAAGGCTGTTGTCCTTTAGCACGTGCAGTTTTTTTCATTGTATATTTTAAGCAGTGCAATAAACGGAAAGGATCATGAATATTGTGTTGTTTGGGTCTTTTTTTTTAGTGTATTTATTTATTGGTTTTTACTCATTTGGATATACTGATTTGTGTATTCTTGTACTACAGGGCGGGTAAACCTGAGCTATTGAGGACTATATTTACCATCATCCCCTGCGATTCATTGATGGTATAGTCCACAACAGCTGGAGGTCCTGAAGTTGCTCATTCCTGTTGCAGTATATGGGCACTGGTGGTTTATGGAATTTTTCTGCAGGTCTGCTAAGCTAAGAATCCAAAACAACTAGTAGATATTCATAGCCATTTTATCACTCTCCATGGAGATATAATGAGAAGTACTGGCTGATAAGAACAGCACACACCACTAATGTATGACTTCCATTACCAGAATGCAGAAGTCAGACATGTAAATCATACTGTATCAACAAAAAATTATTACTGTGAATATGTTTGTCATGTTTAACTGAAGTTCCTTTTAAGGGCCAGCTCCATCCATTAACCCCGTAGCAAAGCAATGTTTTGGAGTCATCCCTAGTATCCAAAGGGTTAAAACAAATTGCACTCATTGAAGCTAAAATCAATATGGGTATGTACTAATGAGATTCTGTTTGAAACTACGAGCTGATTTTGAAGTTCTAGGCCTGTCTATTCTAACACCAGGCTACTAAGCTGCTTACACCGAACATGGTTTTCTGTACACCAGTTGCACCAAGGGGAGAACAGTTGAGAAGCGTATGTGCATTTTGGTGATTTACTGTCATCCGACCTTGTTTTACATTATATACTAAGAAGGCATTTATCTATGACAGAAGCATTCTGATCTTGCTGAAGTCTTACCCAGGTGGCATATGTGCATTGTTATGTACTAAAGTAATTCTACACTCCAGAATACACATAAAGTGGTTCTCAATAATTTTTTGCACAAAGCACCCTTAACATACAGTTTGTAATTTACAGGGCAAACCTAACATTGAATAGTCAGGAATATAATGAGGGGACAAGTACAGAATTATTGAGTTATTGTTGTTGAGTTTGACAATCAAAATAAAAAATAAGCATTTTGTGAATAAGTGGCACCTTAATCCGCTAACACAAGTTGAAGTACCAGCACCATCATCTGTCCTTAAAGGACGGATTCCTTTGATGGTCCTAGCATTTCAAGGGGTAATAATTCCATCGCATCTCAGGTATGTGGCAGTCACTGGGGGGAGGGTGTAATTGACTGCTCCATGACAGGAGCAGTCAGTTTCAGCCTTTTCCTCTGACTTGGCAGTCGCGCATGTGATTACTGCTACATTAATCACATGTCCCAGCTGAGTCACATGGCAAAGTCAATGTATATAAGCAATGCCTTTGTCAGTGTTCACTGCCTCTCTCTTCCTCACTGTGATCATGAGGAAGAGAAAAGCAGAGAACAGAGTTGCCACGAAGATCAAATGGCCAAAGAGAGGGGCACTATTACTTTAATTGGTGGTGCTAAGGGCAAGACTAGGGGTAGAGCAGGGTTGGTCATTTGGTGACCTACTGCCACCTTTTTGTGTTACCGATTAAATGATTTAGAAAAACACAAAAGCATTTTATTTGCACAGTCTAATTTATAAATACATATACAGAAGTCTAACAAACAATGTGTGTTTTTCAAATTTCTTTTTATAATAATATGAAATTAAATGGTGGATTTTAAAAAAGGTCTATATCATTTGTGTGGGTCTTGACCTGCCACAGAACAGCAGAACTCTGCAGTTCAGGCTGGAGGCTATGAGATCCACTGATGGCAATCCCTAAAGTAAGATGATCAGGTTGAACATGTTCTGGTTGAGCTCCAGATTTCCTGCATCCAGATGGTGATAACTTTGAAAGTCTGTAGCCACATTCTCTGTTCATAGAATGTGAACTGCAGAGAGGGCCAGCAAGTGAGCCTTGGCCTACTGAAGAATCTCCCAAAGCTCTGTTCAAGCTGACATGCTTCTGGTTCCTCCATGATGGCTGATGTAAGCAACCACTGACTCATCGTCTGATTATATCCTCACTGGAGACACTGGCAGATTGTGTGATCAGTGGCAAAGCACTAGAGGGATCACCTGTAACTCCAGAACATTGATTGTTAGAAAACTTTCCTCTCTGGTCCAGAGTTCATAGGCTGTTAGCAGGCCCAAGGTAACACCCCAGCTCAACAGGCTGGTATCCATGTGCCCACAACCCACTCCGGGATGACAAATGGAACATCTTGGCATCAGATGGGTTTGTTGAGGCCGCCAGTGATGATCTACCTTTGTTCATGGAGACAGAGACATGACATGAGATAGGTGAGATCGGTGTCTGGACCAGTTCAAGAGAATGTCCAACTGTAATTCCCTTGTGTGAAATTCAGCAAAGGGAGCTACCTCCAAGGCAGAGATTAGGTAGCCCAGAAACCTCATACAGTATATTCCCTCACCATCTCAGATGGCCAAGGTATTACTAGAGACACCTTAAAGGACAAGGACTGGATCTTGTCTTCTACGAGAAACATTTTCCCTTGAAGGGTATCAATCTTCATGCCTAGGAAATTAAGAACCTGTGAAGAAACCAAAGAGGATTTATTAAAACTGAGCACCCTACTGTGCTGCTTCAATATAAAGACACACTCCTAAACCTGTGAGTGCAGTCACCTCTGAATGAGTCTTGAGTAAAAGGTCATCCAGATAGAGGATCAAGCAGATTCCTTGAGCAAGGATATAAGCTACCAATACAGATGTGCCCTTACTGAAGATCCTCTGAGAGGATGCCAGACCAAAAGGGAGGGCAGAGTACTTGAAGTAACTGCTCTGAAAGGCAAAGAGGGATGAATTAGAATATGTAGGTAAGAGTCTTGGAGATCTACGAAGGCAATGAGCTCACTTGGACACATAGCTGCTATGACAGAGCTTAGAGACTTCATTTTGAACCACAGGGCTAGCATGAGGCAGCCACCATCTTTTTTGGGAACAATGAAAAGATTTTAGTAGAATCCAGTGAAATGTTCCTGTGCTAGAATTGGAACCATCACCTGCTTTTCTAGCTGGGAAGATAATACAATGATAAATGAATGCCCCTGAGCCAGGTCCCAATGAATTATGGCCTGCCCAAGCCTGTTTGGGCTTTGGGGTAGGGCGCTCTTGCAAAGTTTGAGGGAGTTGAACTCAAGGTGACTCATACTGGCATGATTAATGAAAACCATGTGTCTTCTTAGGAAAAAATGCATACTTTGGAGGGATCTGAGGAAACAAGGTAGAGTTTCTGATGACCTTGTCTAGATCAGGGCCAAACAATTTTTCCCACAAAGTGAAGACACACCAAGGATTTTTAGGAAGATTGGTCAGCCGGCCAAATCTTGAGCCACAGAGTGAGCTGAGCAGCTACTGAAAAGGCCAAGGCTTTTCTAGAAAACCTTTTGACATCAAAGGTCACCATTATGAAGAGCAGGTCATCTGATTCAATTTAAGCCCACTCTGACCCCTGAGATGTGAATGGGGGCAGAGATATGTCCCACATGGGCATCCATTCTTAAAGGGGTCATGTCAAATTTTCAATCACATATAAAGAAAAGTAAAATAGAGTTGGAAAGCAACTAAAAGTAAGCAAATCAATAGAAAAGTTCAGGGGAGTAAAGGATCTGCCTCCATAAGGAGGAGAACGGCCCCAAACATGTAAAAATGGAGATAAGGAACAGAAAGGGTTACTATCCCTTACAGTAAAACAAGCCTTCTAGAATATTGACCTCTCTCCAGCATCCAAGGGGTTAAATAATAGCCAGGTGTAGGAACATTGAGATTGCTCTGGCCCCACACAATATTCAGAATGTGGGTGTGGCCAGTAAAGTTGAGGCATCCCTCAAAATATGGCGCTCTAGGCAGTTGCTTACTCTGCCTAATGGGAAATCTGGCTCTGCTTGTGCATCCTCTTCTCTAGGAAGCTCACTTGAATCTGCAATGTCAGTTGATTTAAGGGTTATTAACCCCTTGAATGCTAAAATAGCAATCAAAGGGTTAAAAACCCCAGTTAACGCAATACATTTTGAGCAATTTTAGTTTGTTCACAGTGGTGCGGTTTGTCCGAAAATTATAGCCTTAGGGAGTATTGACCTTTCTGCTTCTCTTAACCATTTTAATACCAAAGGAGTGTATAGTGAATTGCATTCCAATGCACTGGAGACCTGTCTACCATTCAAGGGATTAAAATCCACATCCAATGGGAATTTGTATATGTCCCCTATGGTGCAGTTAGTTTGTTCCAGAAATGTACCAGTTCTCATTACATCAGCCTCACAGTCCCTTCTGTTATGGCATTCACATCCAATGCGCGGCCCGTGTGTCAAATGCCACCTGCCTGACTCCAGGGAGTGGCCCCATCTGAGATCTTTAACAAATAATTAACTAGCAAATATGAATTAACAGGCCAGTAAGGCCTAACCAACTGCCACAACCTTACAGTTCAAGAATAGTTGTCTGTTGCATAGCAGTAAATTCATATTATTCAAAAGCTGACAGGCTATATTCACCATTGTTGCCAATAAAAACAATTGTGGCCCTCACATGTTTCTGATGATATAGCTCACACTGCACCATAGGAGTACTGGACACACATTGAGACTGGAGGTAAGGACCAGTGATCACTGCACTTCCTCTTCATATTTTTCTTTATTTATTTTTGTTGGTCATTTAACCCTTTGAGTGCCAGGGGGTACGCAATGCATTGTTTTCAAATCTTTGCATACCCTTCTGACACTCAAAGGGTTAATTGTGAGCTGAGTGCCTCAATGTTTCGCATACTGTTAGATTTGTATATAACACCAGTGATGCATGAAGTTGTTTAAAAATACATAACAGCCACAGATGTTATAGAGATTTTGTGGCAGAATGTAAACCAATGATTATTTACTATTCCACTAAAATTGTACTGCAGTCTTATGTTGTACTTAAAGTGATGTAATAAGAATGAGTTAGTTATGTATGTATGGCAAATTACCAAACAATGGAAGCATTATGTATTGGATGTTGTTCATAATAATGAGACATAATCAATAAGGTAAAGTGGTGCAAATCTGGGGCAAATAAATTGCACTGTAAGGGAGAAATTAAAACTCCCATTGATTTAAAAGGGCTTTTCACACATTGAAAGAGTTCTCCAACACAAGGGTTAAAAGCCACAGTTAAATCAATGGAAATGTTGGATAATGTTATTGGTCCCCTATGGGACCAACATTTCAAATGGCCAAAGAGGGACACTTTTGTTTTAGGGGGTGATAATGGGGGCATG
Source organism: Rhinophrynus dorsalis (assembly GCA_037306005.1). NCBI lineage: Eukaryota > Metazoa > Chordata > Amphibia > Anura > Rhinophrynidae > Rhinophrynus > Rhinophrynus dorsalis. Next base: position 249,839,411 of record CM074721.1, read on the forward strand.
ACTGGTGGGCGGGTATTACAAAGAATTAATAGGTGATTTTATAACCTACTGACAATTCTTTGTGTAACTTAATAAATGATCTATAGCAACACCAAAGTATTTTCTTTATACAGACTAATTTCTAAACACATATAATAACGTTTAAACAAACATTAATGTGAGTTTTATTGCTGCAGAGCTATGTGATACACACTACACAATCTAACCTAATAAAAAAAGAGGGACACCAGGGTGGGAAAGAGCAGAGGCGTAACTAGAACGGTCCAGGCCCTGGTGCAAGAAGTGCCTTGGGCCCCCCCAACCCCCGAACACATTGACCCCTGGGCCCTCCACAATGCCTCCATTTCCTACCTCCCAATCCCTGGTGGTCCAGTGGAGTGGCAGGAGAGACGGGCTGGCGCGACGAGCTCCCACGCTGTCCTCTTCTGTAATGCAGAGCTCTGGGAGATGATGTCATCTCCAAGCGCTCTGCATTACTAGAGCGCCGGAGGGAGATTGTGGCACCAGGAGGTGGGGGTCTCAGGAGCAGCTGGGCCCCTGGAGTGACGGGCCAGGTCGCGACTCCTGCGACCCCTATAGTTATGCCACTGGGAAAGAGGGACAGAGGGATTTGGGTTTCAAAAAGAGGCTGTCCCTCCTAAAGAGGGACACTTGGGAGGTATGCAGTTGGTTTGTTCCAGAATTGCACCTCTTTAGCTTGATGAATAAGGCCCAGTCAGGCAGCTACAGAGCAGCTGGACAAAGAGTGAGATAGCTGGCAGATAGAGGGCAGAGTGAAACATATAACTGGAGGATGAACAGAAATAAACTGATTTATTACAGTCCAGCGAGCATGACTTACAGCACAGAGTGCCCTGGAATTGCTCTGCTTTTGTCTTTAAGAAAATGGCCCCTAAAGTTCACCAGTAGCCTTTTGATGAGGAGCGGCTCTTTCTTTTTCTTAACAGTCTGCACAGGCTGATATTCCATCTATGACCTCAAGTCCAGTTTCACACATACCTGTCACTTAGGTGCACATAGCATACCTGTGATTGTTGGGCTGTGACCGTCTGCATTCTTCCTAGAGTGTCTGGAGCTTATTTACAAAGAAGCTACTAATTATTATTCATGAGGATATTGTGAAAAGCATAGTTCAGTTCAAGTTGCATTATTGTTTAGGAGTTTCTCTGCAATCTTCAAAGCTTCAATGAACTTGCAGTTTACTTGTTACTACTTACATTGTTTAAAGGGATAATAATACTTAAAATGTAAAAAAAAATATATGTTGTAGGGTTTATTCCAGTGAGTAAAACAAGAATACTCCCACTTCTGAAAGGTGTTTTATTCAAAAATTATTACAGCTCAAACTTTATTTTCAGGTGCAATACCTCAGTGGCCTGAAATTCTAGAGTGGCACTGTTACTACACCATCCTTTGAACAGCTCTGGTCAATTGACCATAAATCTCCATAGGAAGGTGTAACAACAGTGCCACTGTACAATATCAGGCCACTGTGATACTGCACCTAATAAAGTCAAGTTTGAGCTATAATAACTTTAGAATAAAACAACATTCAACAGTGAGAGTACCCTTATTTTACTCATGGTGATAAACACTACTTTATATATATATTTTTTTTTACATAGTAAGTGTTACTATCCCTTTAAACCTTGCTGCTACTGTCAGACATTGAGAGGTACTGGGCACAGTTATGAGCTGCAGCACCAGTCTCCACTGTCTGTCTTCCCTCTCTGTGTCTCCCTTCCCCCTCCTTTCTTCTCTGCCCCCTCACCAAACAGAAGCACAAGCAATAACAATGGCATATACACATACAAACAAACACACACAGACATACAGCTTCTAACACACACATGCAAACATACATGCAAATATATTCAAATGCACACACATACATAAACATACATACATATATACCAACACACACACACCTGCATACACACACACACACACACACACAGGTTGTTCCAAGACCACTGCACATACTTTTTATTTACATATTATATGTATTGTCATTACATTGCTGTGCGTTCATACAGAAGTACACAGATACCGGCCTGTCTGGTGAAGTCAGTGAGAATACTAATATTTAACAGACTGAATTATTCACATGAGCTGTCAGTTACCCAGTGGTAGCAGCAGCCAGGTGGATAACCCATCCATCTGCCTCACAGGGGAAAAATGGAAATTCCCTTTGATTTTAACGCCAGAGTGGTGTCCAATGCATTACGTGCCCCTCTGGCACTCAAAGGATTAAACGCTATAGAGATTTCCAATGTATTGTGAATATGCTTTGAGACTTTTCCAGCATTCAAGAGGTTAAAAGGCCCATTTAAATCAATGGATATTTTGGAAATGTTGATTTGTCCCTTATTATGCAGTTGGTTGCTCCAAAATTGCTCCTTATTTCTTTTGTGCCCTATGAAGTGAATATGAATCTCCCACCGTTGCTAGCAATTTGTGTCTGGCTTTCCTTCCACATTCATTTCAAAGTGTATATACTTACTGATCTTACATAAAACTGTAAGTGTTAGGATACGCTAGCCTTGGGTATGTAATAAACACTCACCACAGATGTACTGTGTGACACCATCTAGTGATAAAACAGGAAATGACAGTCATTGTCATGTACCACAGCACTCAGGAAATAGCTCATTTCCATTGTTCCACTGCTACAGGCATGAGTTTAACTCTTTTAGGACCATTGGGGTGCACATTGTCTTGCAAATCAATGTGTTCCATCCCCACCTAGTACTTAACCCTTCACAATGCATTGCGTACCCCTCTGACACCAAAAGGGTTAAAGGGTTAATCACTGAATGGTAGAGGTGTCTCCAACAAATCCTATATAATAATTTGCTAGGACGTTTGTCAGAAGCTGTCAGGAGCAGTAGAGACTGCCCGAACGCACAGAATGCTGGGAGTTCTGTGCTTTTGGCCAGTCTCAACAGTGCATGACTGCTTCAGCAGCAGGATGCAGAGCAGGACCGGCCTCTTAATGCTTTGGACCGGACCTTGGCCCGTGTACACGGGCTTTTACACTAGTTGAAAAATAATGCACTTGAGGATTTTCCAGCTTCTAAATATAAATGTTACAAAATAAGTTTCAGTTCATAAATTAAAGAGGTGCAATGTTGATGTAAAGCAACTATACATAAGAAATATAAATCTCCATTGATTTAAATGCGGCTAATAACCCCTTGAATGCTAGATAGATATCTAATGTATTGCTTTGCAATGCATTGGAGACCTCCCTATCGTTCATCGGGTTAAAAGCCCCATTTAAATCAATGGGCATTTGGAGAATTTGTATTTGCCCCTACAGAGCAGTTGAGTTACTCCATAAATGCAAATAGATTAGATAGATAGATAGATAGATAGATAGATAGATAGATAGATAGATAGATAGCCCAATGAGAATGTTCAGGTGGTTACTGCACCAGCTGTAGTAAATGTTTAAATCTGAGGGCCCTAGGTTCTAGTCCAAACAGCACTGAATCAACATGGCAGATTATGGTCCATTTCCTCAGCTTGGCTTAGTGTGGATATCTTTAGCTGCAGTGGACTCACAATGGCTGCAACTTTATCTTTAATATCTATGTATATAAATGTATTGTTCTATGTAATAAAATAATTCATCAGTTACTTGCTCACAGCATTTCCAATGAGATTCAATAACCCTTCGAGACATCTCCAACGCATTGATTTGTAATGCATTAGAGTAATTTCTAGCTTTCAAGCAGATAATGAGTGCGTTGAGTAGCTGTAGAAACAGGGGAGGGCTGGCCTGGGGGGCAGGGTGGCAATTGCCCCCTGGGCCAGTCATATATCTGGGCTGGTGGGCCACTGCCTCACTCAGTCTCACATGATGCTATAAACAGAGCTATACTAGTCATACCATAGAGCTTACAATTGAAATGGAGCTACACAAATGATACCGCAGAACTACAATCCAAATGGAGCTACACAATTAGCATAACCCATTTCCCTTGTAAGCTGTATGATTTCACTAGTGTAGCATTACTTGAATTGTAAGCTCTGTGATATCACTAATGTAACTCCATTTCAACTGAAAGCTCTGTAGTGTCACTAGGTTAGCCCCATTTTAATTGTAAGCTATGTGGTATAACAGGTTTAGCTCTATTTCAGTTGTAAGCTATGTAGCATTACTAGTGTAGTTCTCTTTAATTGTAAACGCCGTGGTAACACTTGCCTTACTTTACAACATTAATGTCAATTGTATAATTGACAAAAGTGGGTAGGCAGAGACAGTGGGATGGAACCATAGTAGAAATGGGCCACTTGATTGTTTCCCCAGGCCACATGTTCCCAGCCCACCCCTGTGTAGAAACCATACAAGCTACTCACAGCCACTAATCACATGCATTCCTTAAAGGAGAAGTGAACTTGGCTCTATGAAAAAATATATAGGTATATAAATTAGAGTGTTTTTTACTGCAGAGTAAAACAAGGGTGGTCCCTCTGTTTGGTGATGATTCATTCACAAGTTATTAGAGCTCAAACTTTTCTTTATTAAAATGCAATTTTCTATTGTGGTCAACAGGTGGAACTGATACATCAGATGCTATGAAGAGCTGTAGTTTATGACTCAGTCTCTCACATGGAGTGCATTATAGAAAAATTGCCTCTTGGACACTAATAGCATCCATCAATTTGAATAAAAGTTTGAGCTCTCTATTGACTAACATAGCACACATTGTTATACCTGGCATACAGAAACTGCATATTTCCAGAGCATATCTTCAGACTTTAGCATTGATAAATATGAATGTTATATGTGGTTGTAATACAAGAATCAGACTCACTGGAGTATATGAGTAAATTCACGAGTTTAGCCATTCTTCACTTAGTACCTGGATAGGTGAATCATGACCTTCATACAGCAGTCCACTACAAAAGTTTATATATTTTGCCTTGTTCTTTGTTTACAGTACTCCAGCCTATGGTTGCCTGGGACCTTTACTAATCTGTGATTGGCTTATTGGCAGTCAATCACAGATTAGAACTATGTTTATTTATATATACTTTTACAAACTGATCCCTGCGCATTGTGCTGCAATGCACATTGTTCCATTACCTAAAATGTTAATGTTCTCCAGCAGCCTACAGAGGATATGGGGACCCATAGAAATGTTAGGGGTCGCCTCCAAACTTGTTAATCCCTTAAGGACCCACGACGTAGATATACGTCATGGGAAAACTTGTGTTAAGGACCCATGACTTATATGTACGTCATGGAATTAAGGGGTCCCCGCGCAACTGCACGCCATTCGGGGACCCCTGATTCTATATCCAGAAATAAAATGCAAGTGGTCCTTAAGTGCCAGCCGCGCAGCTGGTCCTTAAGGGTTTAAACAACCTTCCATGTTTGGGGGGGGTTCAAGAAAGGTCAGGTAGCATAGCTGCCATTTCTAATACTTGTATTTGTATTACTTTATCTCTAAGTTCTGCAGAATGGTGTTTCATTTTCATTTTCCTTAGAATTCACAACCTGATAAATCATCCTTCAACAGTGGGTTTTTTATCCTGACAAGGTGACACTAACTTTAATGGTTGTGTCTATGTTGGTTGTGACTGTGTTAGGTTAATTTCTTTCATCTGTGTTAACTGGGAGCTTCCACAGCACAGGTGTTGAATACATATGTAAGCAAGATATTTCAGTTTTTTATTTTTCTTACATATATTTCCAAAAATCATACCAATAATTGATTATGAGCTCTGGTGTTTTAATGTATTGTTTGTAATCCAGTGATATGAGAGAATTGGGTAAATGTGGTACAGTTTTAGCCATCAAAAAAAGCAGGAGCCTGGTAGAGTAAAGATGATACCTTTATTGATTAACTGAGTGGTTTTAGTATGCAAGCTTTCAAGACAACTTAGGTCTCTTCTTCAGGAATAATAAGAATGTAGGATGAATATACAATACAAAACAGTTTAAACACTCATGCAAATTATTTTAATATTTAAATTCCGCAGTGAATATTCCTACCAATATTTTATATAATTCATTCCCTAAGCTCCAGCAGGATCTCTTTGTAGATTCATTACCTTATTGATGCTCCAGTGAATTTCAGTCTTTAGCCAGAGATGGCTAAGTCTTTAGAATGTATGGGTTAACCCTCCAAGCACCAGGGGTATAAAACACATTTCTTGTGATGAGTTGTACTGTCCCTGGGACCCAAAGGGTCCAGTGTACATTATTGTGTGGGGTAATGTGACACAAATTCCTTGTCACAGTTCAAGCTACAGGTCAGTGTGCTAAACTTGGTTATCAGTTTATACTCCCAGATCTTTCTGTCCCTCAGTGTCCTAAATTTAACATCAGTACAGTCACTTTGAGATCTTTAATGCCTTGATCAATTTTGCAAATATATTGACCGAATGGGGTGTCTCTTATAACTGGAACTGTGAAAATTCATCCTTTTTCTTAGGGTTTATCCTATCACACTTACATGTAGTCCTGTTTGGTAACATTTCAAGCACATGATGAGGTAGACCAGGGCTTAAAATGTGAAGTCCTTTGCTACTAGCCAGACCTGAAAAGTTACTCGCCACTGCAGGACAAAACATACCCACCAGGGCTGAATTTCTACTCGCCAGGGCTAAATGTTCACTCGCAATTGGCTAGTGGCGAGTGGAAATTTTGAGCCCTGAGGTAGACAATTGCTAGTCTCATGAGATAATTGGTCAGAGCTCTGAATACTTTTGTAAGTCAGTATGGGCTATATCCACGTGGACAATTAGAATAAGCAAGAATTCTAACTTAGTCGTTGAGGCTTATGTAGTAAGAGAAACTGGTACAATTCTGAGGCAAACCAACTACACAGTACAGGCCAAATAAAACTTCCCATTGATATAAAAGGGTCATTTAACCCACCAAATGCTAAAATCAATGTACTTGAGACTTATCTGGCATGCAGGGAGTTAAAGTCCCATTTAAATCAAAGATAATTTAGTTGTTTTTATTTTTACCCTATGCTGCAGTCGGTTTGCCCCAGAATTAATCTTGTACTTAATTCATCATCCACTGTGTGTGTGTCCAGCCATTAAATACACAGCCATCTATCTATTGATTGAGTGATTGCTAGACAGACAGACTTATAGATAGATTGACAGATAGATAGATAGATAGATAGATAGATAGACAGACAGACAGACAGACAGATAGATAGATAGATAGATAGATAGATAGATAGATAGATAGATAGATAGATAGATGTACTCATCAGACCTCAATGGAATCCATTTTGTAGAAACATCACCTGAATGAGTTTACAGTATTAATTTTATGACACTAGAGGGCGGACACATTCTGAATAATGTTGGATGTCCTTAAAAAGAAAATACAGTTTACAACACACTGGATAGACAAATCCATGCAATTTAATAAAAAAATGTTATCATTAAATGAGACATGTAATTTATCAATCAGCTTCTGCTAGCATGTTGTTGCTATTAATAATTAGAGTGTAAGCTCCTTTTGCAAATTTTGTTTCTCTCTGATACAATTTTATATATTTTATAAAGCATAAAAAACCATATCTGATGGACTTATTTCAACATGTGCTCTCATGGTTGCTATCATTGTAAGGTGCTGTGTACATATATGAGGCTATATATCTAAACCTTTTTGCCTACGTATAAGTACAAAAATAATATAGCTTATACTGGAAATCCCCTATTGATGAGAACTGACAGCTTTTATTCATAATATTCCCACCCTAATTCTACCATCCATGCCTTGTTATTGACGTCACAGATGTTCATTAACATTCCTCAATGCTCTCTGATGGAATCCCAGTAATGAAGCCTATCCTGGGCGTGTGGTTTTTTTTCAGTATGTAAAAAACCTCCACCATAAGATAAAGAACTTGCTCTGAAAATGTAGTACATTAAGCTTACAGCAAGAAAAATAAAATATGTATACAACAACTAGAGTTTGTTTGTATAACCCTACATCCAAAATCCATTGCTGTTCAGCCATTCATCTGTTGGTGGACTACAAAATCTCCAAAATCCTCACTTTCTGCTGGCCAGCCAAAGATGATGGGAGCTGTAGTCCAATAGATGCAGGGCTAAAGGTAATAATATTTATAATAATAAAAACCCACCTCTGATAAGTCACCTCCTCAGCATCAACAAAGTTATGTTTACCCACTAGTTTCCTTTTAACCCTTTAAATATCAGAGAGGTATGCAAAGCACCTCTCTGCTTAAAAGTTTAATACAAATTTTCACAAATAAAACTATAAATATCCTTTATACTGCATAAACGGAAAATCCCTAGGTATAACCCTCCTGTTTAGTAGATATCCCATAATCCTTTTGGTTGTTAGAGACATCTCCAATGCAAAGCACTGGAGATGTCTCTACAAGCAGTTAACTGATGGATATATGTTTTCCCTTAGTTAATGTAGTGCAAATGATTATATTTTTTATAATGCAATTCATCTGCAGGAATTAATATTCTTTAGTACATTTCACAAATCAGTTTTTACCTTTTACAAAATTAGTTTTGCCTGTAATATGTGATTGTTTATTTCTATGTATTTTATGTTATTGAAAGACATTTAATTTAAACAATTTTCTAAATGGTACATTTAAAGCTCCCTTATCTTAACCCTTTGAGTGCCAGAGGGGTACGCAGCACAATTAATTGCGTACTGCTCTGGCACTCAAAGGGTTAACTTTTGGGAGGGGGAAATTAATTTCTTCTTGGTTGCACTTGAAGAGACAACACGTGATAATATTTGCATGCTAATATCATCCCTGCAGTTTGATACGTTTTTGTTCTAAAACAGCAAATAAATATCAGATTTTATACTCTGAGAAGACAAAATGATACCTAAAGAGCTACTGTATATCATTTAAAGGAACAGAGATGCATAAAAAAATTAGTTGCTTTAATTTGTTCTGAAGATGTATGGTCCATGCCAACATGGACATGACTCAACAAAATAAAAATCATCATTTTGAGTACAGTGACAGAAATTATATGCACAGTGTCGTAACTATAGGGGTCGCAGGTGGGCCCGTCACTCCAGGGGCCCGGCTGCCCCCTGCGCCCCCTCCGCCTGGCGCCCGCAATCTCTCTCCGGCACTCTATTAATGCAGAGCGCTGGGAGATGACATCATCTCCCAGCACTCTGCATTGCAGAAGAGGACCACGCGGGAGCTCAACGCACCAACCCGTCTCTCCTGCCACTCCACTGGACCACCAGGGATTGGGAGGTAGGAGATGGGTGCACTGTGGAGAGCCCGGGGACCAATGTGGTTGGGGGGCCCATGGTACTTCTTACACCTGGGCCCGGAGGGTTTTAGTTACGCCTCTGTATTTGCACATATGAAAAACATTTCCCACGTGTTTAATACCCTGCATCTATTAACTTGTAGTCGGACCTTCATCGAAAAGGCCATTCCTCCTGCAACATAAGGCAATGATAAGGAACAGGGATGAATTAATAAAACAAATAGAAAGTTAATTAATGAAAGGTTTGATCACATTGCCAAAGGAGAGGGAAGTGATCAGGGTTAGAATCAGAAAGTAAAATTTGTCCACCCTATGTATATTTAAGTATGGTACTACTTAACTGATTGTTTTTACCGTCAACAGGTAGATGAACTAGTCCTTGGGGAAAATAAAATAAGTAATGTCCAGTTGCGCATGATAAGGCCCATCTAATTAAAAATTACAAAGCCTGAGGTGAACTTTCTAACTGAGAAGGAGGGCATAAGATGAGGTTCTAAAGTAATTAGGGTTGCCACCTTTTCCTCAAAAAAATACCCGCCATAGTTGTGGGTCAGTGAGGGTGGAGCCCAAAAGGGAGGAGCCACAAAAGGGGCAGAACCACTCAATGTTGAATGACCCTACAAAACTGAGTTTCAGGCTCCATGTTACAGGTACTGGGTGCCAGGAGCTCAGTTCTCATAAAGCACTGGTGAAACTCTGCTCACTTCTCCTTTCCACCCTGTTCCCTTACTTTAGGGTGACAGGTTAACTTCCAATATAAACATTAAAAATGTTGGTTTCTTTAACCCCTTAAGTACCGGTGAAATTTAGCAGAATATGTAAATGTGTTTTAATGGTGTTATGCTGAAACATGCAAAATTAGATTTATATCTACAGAATTATCAGTCTTCGGAAGAGGCTGCCAATAACCAGTAAATGAAAGAATTAAACCGGAACACATCCTTAACCCTTGAGGAACTATGCATTACAGAACCCTTTGGAACTTAAAGTGTTTAACCCAAAGTCTTTTCTTCTTGAACCTAAAGTAAAGCTTGAACCTAAGCTTGAACCTAAAATAAAAATATCCTAATGAGAGGCAGCTGTAGTAAGTCCCTAGCCTCTTGGATTTATGAAGTACATACAGTATGTGCAGTCAAAATAACAAAAATAACAATAATAATAAAAAAAGACTTCCATTAGTGTGGTCACTTAGATGTTCACTGCAGGTTCAACTTTGGTACTGTCGATTCAGCAGTACCAAAGGAAGTGTTAACCCTTTAATGACTATAGGTGTGTGCAACTCACTGCAAAGCAATGCTTTGCACACCCCTCTGGTCACTAAATGGTTAAATAACAACAGCAGATTGCTTAACTGTTTATATGTTATCAAGGTCGCCAACATCATATAACACTCTGCAATTAGGACAGACACATTGTGCTGTTACCTTTTTTCCTCAGCCACTTCCTCTTTCCTTTTGTCACATGACATGACCCAATCAATAACATGATCAGCTGAGAATGACCAATTACAGAGAGCACGTCACCATGGCAGCCAAACACCAGTCAGTGACAGCTCAATCTAGTAGAGGAAGAAAACGGAGTTCTACATCCTGACTCCATACTGGAGCTGCGATGCCATTTTGTTGGAGAGCTTCGTTGCTAAAAAGAATGCTCAAGTGATGTTTAACCCTAAGACCAGCGTCATATGGTCGGGATCTGCTACAGTAACTCTGCAGACTGCCTCTCCCCGCCCAGTCACCTCACTCCCCTCTCCGTCCTCACGCAAATACCGGCTTTTCAATTGCCGGTATAGTAATTATACCGGCACTGGCTCCAGGGAGCTAATTACCGGCTGTGCCGGTAAAATACCGGCCGGGTGGCAACCCTAAAAGTAATTTCTAAGCAAAATGGCTCCCCTTGTAGATATTATGACTAGAGCCAACTATGGCTTAGTGAGGTGAATGTAAGTATCCGCTAATGCCAGTGACTGCACTTCAGAATATGCAGTGCATTGCATGAGCACTGTAGTGGATACTAGTGGAAATGTATGCCAGTGAGGATGCTGTCCCATCATGTTCAGAAAAATCGAGATAACTCATAGTATTTCCTCTATGGCTTGCTTAATAGATAATTAAACAATACATTGAGGAAAAGATGGATAGCAAGGAACAAATTGTTCTTAAACACAGACAAAACTGTCACAATGATATTTGGCACAAAGCACAAACTGCGTTATCTCGGCAATACCCACCTATCCATTGTAACGGAGTCTAATCGTAAATTGGCCCCAGTTGACTCCTACAAATATCTTGGTATGTGGCTTGACCCCAACCTCACTTTTGGTCATCATATTGACAAATTAACCTCCAAGCTTTATCCCAGAATCAGTACTCTTTTTAGACATAAATCATGTTTAAGTCCCCTGGTTAGAAAACGTATTATGCAACAGATGTTGCTGCCTGTCATAGACTATGGTGATGTAGTTTATGCTCCAGCGCCAGAAATCCATATTAGTAAACTTGACACCCTGTATAATTCAATATGCCGCTTTAGCCTCCAATGTAATTACACTACTCATCGCTGTGATATGCTAAAAGAACTAAATTGGTTAACACTCAAATCTAGACACGCCCTTCACCTTTCTTGCTTAGTACACAACCACTTCTCTGGAAAACTACCACACTACCTGAGCAGTTTGCTCACTCCTGCTCTCCATACTAACGATAACCTCCGCTCCAATGCTAACAGCTTGCTACGTATACCACAATACAAGAAAGAAGCAGGAAGATCTGCCTTCTCCTTCAGAGCTCCAAAGGCCTGGAACAATCTGCCTGAAATAATCAAATCTGTTCCCAGTCTAAAATCCTTAAAAGTAAATGCTTCTTTATATCTAAAAAAAGAGTGTAACTGTATATAATTTTAAAATTTCCATATATATGTATATTCATATGTGTATGCATATTTAATAACATGTAATATATATAATGTTTCTAAATTTGTGTAAATATGCAACCCTCTGCTGAAAACTGTTTAGGACATACTTGAAAACAAGAGAAATCTCAATGTATTCTTCCTGGTAAAGCATTTTCTAAATAAATAAATTCCCTGAAATGTCCACAGACTGCCCCATTACCCTCCCTTGTGGAGGGATGTTTTGTGTAGAAAGGTTAGTGAAATCACAATAGGCAGTTGTAGGAACTAAAATGCTATACCAGCGCCTAATTTTGCACAGAATCTCTATAGCACTTTCATTTCAATAGGTACCTACTAGTCACAAAGGGGTAAACCAGCTGCATCATTGGGGGGACAAATATAAATTCACATTGATTTAAATTCTTGAGAGGCCTTTGTATTGGAGACCTCTAGCATTCAAAGGGTTAAAATCAATGGAAATTTGGTGGATTTTTGGTTTTCATTTATTGCACAGTTGGTTTGCCCCAGAACTGGTGCTCTATAGCCTCCTGAATACACACCACTATTCTTAAAATAAAAACCTCCTAATTTTAGTAAGGAAGATAAAGAGGAATTAACCCTTTGAGTGCCAGAGGGGTGAAACCTGGCATTCAAAGGGCTAAACTGAGACAGGAACATGTAAGTATTGTGATTGTTTAGCTAGAGTGTCAAATGTCACTGCTCATTAAAAACTGCCATTCAAATGGAAGGTTTCACAGACATTTTACCACCTACACTGAGGAATTTTTCTGACTAATTCAGATGACATGTGAAACCTGCCTGAGATATATAAAAAAGTGTTCTAATTAATTTACAATACAAGAAAATAACAAAGTAACATCTAACATTAAAATGCATACCAATGAAAGACCAATACATGTATTTAGTCATTCATAAAAAATAAAAAAATAATATACCATGTGGAAATAGCATATGTGAAAGTGTCCTCAGCATGACAACATTGCACAGATGTCACAAAGACAAACAGACAAAGCTTTACCAGGAAATGGGTGTAACACTAGTAACTGGTGGAAGACGACATGTTCAGGCTGCTCAACATCATTGTCAATAGAAAGTAGTAAAATAACTATGTATTTTAACTCCCTCTCTTTCCTCCTCCCACACTCTCTTCCGTCTCATTTTTTCCTTTGAGTGCCAAAGGGGTACGCAACGCATTGCAAAGCAATGCGTTGTGTACCAATCTGGCACTCAAAGGGTTAAAATAAGTGCTTCCAAATATAAATTTCTTTATATTTTAATTTATATGCTTATGTTATATAAATTATTATGTAGTTGTTTACATAATGTTTTACAATTGAAAACACTTAACCCTGTGAGTGTCAGAGGGGTACGCAGCGCATTGCCATAGCTGGGAACTTGCATGATTTCACCTGTAGACTCCAGATTTAAAACTCTGGATGAAACCTTTAACCCCTTAAGGACTACATGACGTACTGTGACCGTCATGGTCCTTAAATACTTAAAGCGATAGTAATGTCAGAAAAAAAGTATTAACTATATGGTATATACAATTAAAAGAGAGTACTTGCCCTTATTCGTATCTCTCAAACCGTTATGGTTTGAGAGATATAGGAAAATAAAGTTCTCTGGCCCCTCCCCTTTCTGATTAACGAGCTGTAAAGCTGTCAGAAGCAGATTCTGGTCTCTTGACCAGATGTGGCTCTTCAGCAGCACCGATATAACGATATCTAAAGATAAATACTTAATTTGGAACAGTCTACAAAGTGTGCCTGGCTTGCAAGCACACCTTGTAGACCATTCCAATTAAGTATTTATTTCTAAATAGCGTGATTTCAGCTCTGCTGAAGAGCCTCTGTCTGATCAAATGACTGGAATCTGCAGCTGTCAGCTAGATGGAAACTTTAGCAAGTTATCTCTCTCAAAGCATAAAGATTTGAAAGATAAGACTTACATCAATGTTAACCTTTTTTTAATGTCTACAATATTAAATCAACTTAAAATTAACCATTACTATTCCTTTAAGGACTGATGACGGTTATAGTACGTCACATACTTTTTACTTACAGCGTTCCACCGGGAGGGCTGTAAGTAAAAATGAGGCCTAAAATTGACCGTTCCAAGACTAGAGTGATCTTTTTCAGGCCCCAAAGCGGCGCACCGATACACTCAACAGGTCACGTGTACCGGCACATCGGCAAGGATCAAAGTGGACCTTATGGGATGGAAACGACCCAGGACCACTGGTCCTTAAGGAGTTAAATTCTCCGGCTGAGGTGTATTTGCTGCTCCTGTACAGCTAAAATAATTGTAAAAAATAATAAACATTCCATAATGCCTCATTTACTGGCGTTGCGTGAGGCTTACACAATGGTGCCTCTGGCCCTGCATTAGTGTGAGTTTGATACGTCGTATCCCGGCAATATCCACAAGCAGATGTGACCAGAGTGATGTGAGCCGGCCAATGTTGATTGGCATTGCTGGAGAGAAAGTAGAAGAGGACAGGAGGAAGAGCAATGACAACGTGAGGAAGTTGCTGCATGCGTGGTGTTTCAGGGCACAACGAGGGAGAAGCAGTGGAGACAGAGTGCAGAAGAGAACCTATTCACCGCTCCAGTCTAGACAGTGTTGGCTGGTAAGTTCTTAGTTTTATCACAATGGACAGACAGTCAGGTGGGGATAGCCAGTCAGGTGGGGAAAGTGAAGACTTTCACTGTGGTGTGAGAAGTGAGTGACATTCAACTTCATCAGTTTTTTGGGCTTTTTTTTTTTTTTTTTTAATCTCTGGGTGAGCTATTTCTGGAAGTTCCCAGCTATGCACTTTGCTTTGCAATGCGTTGCATACCCCTCTGGTATTCAAAGGGATCATCTTTAGCTGTTATGTTTGTGCTCAATAAAGAGTAAGGGAGGGAAATAATCAAGTCTTTGACAGTGAATGCACATGAATGTTCAGTCATATAGTAAGGTTGCATTTAAAGTGGATGTGTCACCTATGGACAACATCCCATAATTAGTTAGGAGACATATCCAATACCAGGAAAACGTTATTTATTTTTTATTTTAAGTTTTGATTTTGTTTAAATTTAACTTAAAAAGTCTGTTCTGCAGCCACTTCCATGTAGACTGTGGTTGACTGCGGTTACAGAGCTCTGCCTCAGCTCTCCTTCTTCCTCTGATGACGGAGGCTTCTGTCTGTAAGCTGGAACGGTCTCATTGGCAGAGATCAATATCTAGCCAATGAGACTGCTACTGCGTACAGACAGAAGCCTCCGTCATCAGAGGAAAAAGGAGAGCTGAGGCAGAGCTCTGTAACCGCAGTCAACCACAGTCTACATGGAAGTGGCTGCAGAACAGACTTTTTAAGTTAAATTTAAACAAAATCAAAACTTAAAATAAAAAATAAATAACGTTTTCCTGGTATTGGATATGTCTCCTAACTAATTATGGGATGTTGTCCATAGGTGACACATCCACTTTAACCCCTAGTTCTGTAATCTCCAGTGCTGGTCCTCTTGACTGTAAATAAGTAACCCTTTACTGAAAACTATCCAGGTCATGCTTGAAAATGAGAGAAATCACAATGTATTCTTCCTGGTAAAATATTTTCTAAATAAATAAATAAATTACCAACAGTGCATATGTTCCAGAAAACTGTGCTTCAGTGCAAGTGAACCAATCCATGACTAGTCATTAGAATGAATCCACCTGTGCTCAAGAATAAATACCCTGCAAACATGCACTATTGGTAGATCTTAAGTACCAGGTTGGCGACACCTGACATAATAACATACTTAATTGCCTTCAGGTAAATCATGTTTTGCCATCAGTACCTGAAGCAGAGATGTACAAATTAGTCACATAGTTACAAAAAGTTCAGCTTTTGATAGCTTTTTCTGTTGTTACCTGAAAGAAAAAAACCAATTAAACTACCTTTTTCATCAACACATCTGTAACTCTGTATGTCAACTTAGAGTTAAAATATTATTATAAGCAAAAATGTTCATCTTATCTTTTCTGTTTTATTGTGTTTAATCTTGGTGGTTGAAATCTTTGCATAACTTGTTCTTGCAACACTCCTTGACATGCAAAGGGAACAGTACTAGCTGGCCGGAGAGCTTGAATAAGTTACATTTTTCTGAAAGCTACAGCAGGATAATCAGTTAAAAAATCCAACTCCAATCAGTGAAGAACTGTACCCACATTACTCACAGTGCCAGGGAAAGTCAGTAGCAAAATACACTTGCCAACTGGCCAAAGAAGTTTGACTGGGTGCAGAAGAGCTATGTTTCAAAGTTACTTGGGGCTTGGTCCAACCTAATGTATTATAAATACACTGTGCAGTCCAATTACATCTCTACTATTAAAGAGATAAGCATCATTACATGCCTCAAGCTGGCACCAAACTCTGGTATGACCTTAGGTCTTAAGCATGAGACTGTGAGAAGTGGACAATACAAACCAAACAAAGACCAGGCAGACCTAAAATGACCACACCATCAGTAGACCAGTATGTCAAGCTAACATCATTATGGAACAGCATCTACATCCACAATTCAAGCCCAGCTGAACCAGGAACGTTAAACAGTCATTAAAGCAAATGGTGGTCATACCAAATATTGAGAATTTTTGATTTTCAGTATGTACTTCCAAACATATTTTTACTTTTATTAGTGAAAAATTTTAATTTTTTGAGATATACTGTATATTTTGTCAAATTAGGTTTTTACAAATGCTGAAATAAAAGTAGATTGTGGTAGAGAACTTAGACTGTAGATGTGCAAGCTTGATGATTTGTGAGTCTGTAAATGTTGGGAACATGAAGTTCTGTGGTTCAGAAAGGTTAAGCTCATTGATATCAATGGTCTAAACCTTGCACTCATAGTTTTGCCTGAACTTCCATGGAAAGAAGACTATGTCTTCCATTCCAAGAAAATTACCACCATTGGCCCACCCCTAATAACCAACTTTATTAGCATCACTCTTGAGAGGGGCCAATGGCTCAGGGTAATAGGTGGAGAAGTCTAATGCTATGACCATAAATGTTTGCCAAAGGCATTTGACTTACCGAGGTGTACTAGCATGCTCCTATATAATCAACAAGCTATACTTTATCGCAAAGCGATAATCCAACTTCCCCATCCACTGATAATCATTGAATGAGTGGCAAAAACAGGTTCCACCTCCAGCCAGTACAATTATTGGGTCTCCCGGTGACTATCCTTTAATGCCTTACCAATGGAATATTTTTGTCTATCCTCACAAGATGCAGCTAATACACCCTAGATAACACCATCTCCTTTATTGTGGCTGAGGGGTGATGAGAAGTTGCGTTCTCTACAATCCTATACAAAAAACCCTCTCTCTAATTCTGATACCCATTTGGTCCACCATTTGGTTCACCATCTGCTTATACATAAGAAAGGCAACCACCGTCTCACCAACTGTCGGGCAATACAGCTCCCACCATCTTGTAGCTTATAACCCTTTGGATGATAGTGAGGGCTCCAACGTATTGTGATAAATGCATCGCTCACTGAGTTAAAAGCCCCATTTAAGTCAATGGGAATTTGGGAAATTTTAATTGATCCCCATTGTGCAGCTGGATTACCACAGAATTGCTCTACATTTTTGGATGTAATTAAAAACACATTTTTTGAACATATGATTTGGATATGATGTTATGTTTGACCACACCCCTTTTAAGACCATTTCTCTAAAATTGTCTTTCATATAGTGACTAGTTGAAAAGCCCGTTTAAACGGGCCACAGTTCCACCGCTGTAGTCATGCGTAGTAGAGACTGCCCACGCCACGGCTGATACGGAGCGGGGCACTCCAAATTCAGCTCCGTATCAGCCGCGGCATGGGCAGTCTCTATGACTATAGCGTGTGAAGCCATCTCTACTGCTCGTGACATCTTCTGACAAACTTCCTTAGCGAATTATTATATAGGATAGGCATAATGGGATGTCAGTTAACAATTTGCTGTCATTATGTGCTTGAGAGACAGAAAGAGAAAGTAGCTGAATTGTTGATGTTAGCTAGTACAGAGGCAGACAAAAAACTGGAGTTGCTTGAAAATAGTATTTGTGGTAGACAGTTGTTCCCTGGGCAGGTGGAGTGTGCAGAGTATGAGTATGAAGAAAGAAAGGATAGTTGGAATAAATAAATAGTCAGAGAGGCGATCCTCCTACCTGAGCTAGCTGAGCCTGAGACTCGACTGAATCTGCTACTAAACAGACAGAAATAATATATCAGAAGACAAGACAACCAGACAACAGGTACAATCTGACATACTGTGTTACTTACAAACACCCTCTACTACATCCATAATGATAAGAACAAGAGGGACAATCTTAAACTTTGGTTTGATGGACTGTGGTGCTGCACTTACTACTGTGTGCTTTATAGTTTATTGCAAGTTGCTAATTCTGAAACTACCAAGTCTATCTTGTACTGTATTGTAAAAAATAACACTGCACTCCTTGGGAGAGAAAGAGAAAACTGCTGAAATGCTGGCACTGTCTACCAGCAAATAGGTAGAGGCATAAGAGAACTAAAGTTGCAAGAATATGAAAGTAGTTGGGGAGAAAGTGAATGAAATTGTTGATGGCCTAATTATTGATGATGATGTTAAGTTAGAATATGTCCCTCCACTCTTTTTCTCTTCTTATGATGCAGATGAAGTAGAGAGTGAAGTTGATAAGGTCAAAAAATGCAGTTTCCAAAAGGAGAAATATGCCTGTTTATAAATTCTTTGCGAGATCAACTGGAAAGTCTGAACAAAAACATATGCCTAAAAATAAACATCATCATCTCAGTCTTCATAAGCAGCAGTATCACCAATTAGGTCAACATCAATAACCCTAGCTGTAACTGCCTATGATGCTGTTTGAAGAGCAGCAACAATGCTGCTTACTGCTAGTAAAATTGCAACAGTAATAGTCCCTTATGAAAGTTCCAGTTTAGGAATATGTTGCAGTGGGAATCAACCTGTTAATAACATTACATTCCTTGCAGGGGAATAACCACCTTACCCATCATCAGCTTAAAAAATATGTTTCTACCAGTCTGTTAACAATTGTTCGAGGTTTATTTTTCCCTAGATCTCAGGCTGCTAACACTGGATTGTATTCCTTGCAAGAGTGCAACCACATACCTCATCACTAGCTTACAATGGAGGTCCCTGACAGCCTGCTAACAATTTATTTAAGTCTTATATTACCAGAAGACTCAACCTGCTAACATTTTTCTCAAGGTTTATGTATTTTGCCAAAAGATCCAGTATGCAAATATTTCTTTCAAGGCTTATGTTGCCATATGACTCAGCCTGCTAACAATGCACTATTACTGTGGATTTCTCCACTTCAGCACTCAGTAGTATTGCTGTGGGAATTCTCTATTAATTGCAAATTGGCAACATTCTAGCAGGAGTTTCATTGGGTAAAGTTTAATGTCTTTTTTTTTATCAGTGGGACTTTTTGTGAAAAATAATAATATTGTGTTTACTTGGGAAAATACAGGACTTCACTCATTCTTATTTTCATGGTGTGTTAACTACTAAAACGTGTTTTTCTCTTTGAATATATATATATATCGTTTTAAACACAAAATACTATTCAGACATTAATAATGTATTTTAAACCCACTAGTTATTTTAAACATTGCATCCAAAGAGTCCACAAACCACTCCACTGAGTTCCCATCAGCCTTTAGCCCCACTAAATGCTGTTAGCACCAAGCTAAATCTAGCCAGCATTTACTAAGATTAATAATGCCTTTATAGGGTAACTAGACTGTTCTTCAAAGGATTATTCCTGTTTTTATGTGCCCTACTGACACACCAAGGAACTTGGATCTTATTGTGTTACCCTCAGATGTGAAATGCTGTGTGACAAGCAGGCTCTGGTGCTAGCCAGACCTGACAGCTTTCCCAGTGCTGGAGAATATGATTGGAGATGGACCAAATGGCAGTTTACTGTGTAGTAGATTTGGTTAGATTTGGTTAGGCAGCTAAACCACCACCTCAGTAGTGACTGTATTAGGATGAGTCAATGAGTAAGCCCAGAATGACTAAATGCATTTAACCTAGTCTGGATGTTACTACCCTATTTTTCTACCATGGCATTATCTGTTTTTTTTTTTAAACTGTTTAAATAAACATGACATTTTAGAGAACCGATCACCTGTATGTTTTCTGAGTGATCGTGTCAAGTTGTTATTATATCTCAATGTCTAACATATAAAATTCCATGCAGATATGGTGGAGTGTTCTGTGCAGTGAACATACAGCATAGCAATGTCATTGAAGTATAAAGGGGTGTGGAGGTGCAGTTTATATTAGAAATTGATGACCAAAGTGAGATAAAATTAAAAATAAAATATTTACGTTTACACAGATACATTTTAGGATGTTACAAAATATATAAATACATTATGAGAAGGCTTTTAAAGATACAGAGCATTTTTATAAAAAATATAGCTTCCCTTTAAGGATACCTGTATTGCTTAGACAAACTGATTTACCAGTCATTCTGGTCCTTTCCTGAGCTCCCTGCATCACAATCAGCTTAGGGTGTTGTTATATATTTATATCTACACATCCAGGCTAATCTGTTGCATGACAGATTAAATCCCTGCCAGTAATTAGTCTTCTCCTGTATATAACATTAAAACATGCAATACATTTGGAAATCTGCTGATATAAATTTTAATACTAGATATTTTTAATGTCTCTTGATCGAGATAATGGGTAATTTCGTTATGTTAGCAGTCATATACATGTAATGTAATTAAGTGCTTTAGCCCTATATGTCCTGAACATGTGCAGGGATTTCCTTTTTGGTTGCAAACATTATCACGTGCATAGCTTGAATGGCTGAAGAATAATCTTGGGGACTACATATGCTGCCTCTATATTCAAATTCAAGAAGGTGTTAAGCCGTGTTCAGGAAGCTAAAGAGGAGTATGCCAGCTGCACTACTGAAATGTTCCCAAAATGTAAATTCATCTAATTTGGACTTTTAACTCCTTGAATGCTATGATCTTATGTTTGACCAAACAATGTGTTGGTGACCTGTCTAGCAATCAATCAGATAAATGTCCAGTTTAAATCAATGGGAATTTTCATTTCATTTTCAATGTAGTTGAATTGCTCCAGAATTGCACGTTTTTATCTTCTTGAATATTGCCCCTAATTACAAACCAATGTACGTTATTTCTTTAGCGAGTCATCTGATTTTTTTTTTTTTCAAATGATGCTTGTATGTGTCTTATTTTTCCATTCTGATTTATGAGTTTTAAATACATATTTATGAAAATTGTTAGGCAACTTACTAAATGTCTTTCATCTGCGTGTGATACTTAAAGGGACAGTAATGTCCCATAAAAAAATGCTTAGAGTTATGTAGAGGTTAAAAAAATAAATTATATGACACAAATCCTATCTCTCAAACCTTTATGGTTTGAGAGATATCCTCCGCTAAAGTTCCCCTTCTCCTGATATCAGCTGTAAAGCTGACATAAAGAGATCTGTGTCAGCCAATACGAGGAGGCTCTTCAGCAGAGCCACAATAGCACGATTTAAAAAGAAATACTTCTTTGGAACGGTCTAAAAAGTGTGCTTGCAAACCAGGCACACTTTGTAGACCGCTCAAAAGTAGTATTTCTTTTTAAACCGCGCTATTGCGGCTCTGCTGAAGAGCCGCTTGTCAGTCCCCAGACCAGGAACTCATGCTGTCAGCTTACAGCTGACGTCAGGAGAAGGGAAGGGAGAGGGGAACTTTAACAGAGGATATCTCTCAAACCATAGCGGTTTGAGAGATAGGATTTGTGGTATATCGTTTATTTTTTTAACGTCTACAAAACTCTAAGCATTTTTTATAATAGCTACGCATTTATGTGCTGTCCCCTTACATCCTTGACAGAAAACCTATAAAATGTTAGGGGTACCTCAAGATTACAGGTGACTTGAGCAAAAACAGATTTAGAAACACTGTTTTATTGCTTCAGTACAAATCTATTGTAAGGGCAAATTAGTGTAAATCATTAAATCACAGTAATGAAAGCTGTAAGAAACCTTTATGAAATATTGTCTGATTTTTTATTGGACTACAGTTCCCATCATCCTGAGTCAGGCACCAGCATATGATTATGGGAGTTGTAGTTCAACAACAGCTGATGGGTCACTGGATGCTCCCTTCTGTTACTGCATGAATAAGCATGAATTAAAGCATAGAGACTGATGTGTAATAAGAAGGACTGGAGCAATTCTGGAGAAAACCAACTGCATCATGGGGGACCAATAAAAAAAATCCCAAATTCCCACTGATTTAAATGTGCTTTACAAAGCCTTGAATGCTAGAGATTTCTGGAAAACACTCTAGCATTCTAGGGGTGAAAAGACCCAATTACTTTCAATGGGGATGTGAATTTGTCCCCTAAGTTGCAGTTGGCCTGCCCCAGTTCTTTTTATTGATTCAGTTTCTGTAAGTCTAAAAGTACAGCTAACACCTCCTCATAATTAACACCCGCATGACCACATACCATACTATGGCCAGAAAAGCCTAATGGCCCTTGTATGTTGTACCCTTATGCTTTTGTTCAAGAGATAAGGGGCTGGATTCAAAAACAGGTGCTAATTTTATCTCTGCTTTTATCTCCAGGTATTCCCCTAGACTTCAAAAGGAAATTTGTTTATAAAACGGGAGGTAACATTTATCTCCTCCATTTGAATCCAGCCCAAGGTCCTCAGTCACGCCTGGATGTGGTGTTCATGGAGGCAGACATGACAGTTGCTGGCAGTTATTTCAAACTAAAGCAGGCAGAGTGCATGATCCTATTTAACCCTTCACCCCTCAAAGATGAGAGGGTTAGCAAAGCACTGTGAATTAATGTGTTGCACCATGAGCAGTGAGCAGAGTTTGAGGTTCTGTTGTTCTGTTACCAACTATCATGACTGCCTCCATGGATATGGTATTTAGGACTGGTAGCTCTGGTCTTTTGGGTTATGTGATGTATAGCCAGGAATTGTTCTTCCAATATGTATTCAAAGGAACAGGTCCACTTTAATATGAACAGTTTACAATGAAGAACACAGATGACTCGCATGATATGGAGGTTAGCCTTACTCTCAGGAAAACTGCATTTAAACAGAATCTTATAATACAATATTGCTTCCTAAATTAATACAATCCTGATATGCACTTTCAAACCCAGAGTCCAAAGCAGGTGAACAAACTTGGAATCGTCCATCTTACCTTTCAGGACTTCAGTCCTTCTGCCTGTTGTATGATCTTAGTGACCTAGTGATAGGTGTGACTTGGTGTGCCAGAGCTTTCATTTAAAAGGGAACATTGATGAAAAATGCATGCTGCAAGGATGAAGTGATTATTACTGGAATGCAATGGATGCCATAAATCACTGCAACATGCATTTAAGTTTAAAGGGATGATCTGGCTCCACCCATAAAAAAGACATTTTACAAATACCCTTAGAGCTAAATGAGCTGTACGCTTTAATAATAATAATAAGAAGAAGAAGAAGAAGAAAAGGAAGAAGAAGATGGCTATCAAATGGGCAATTCTGTAGAAAACCAACTGCACTACAAGAGAAAAATGTGATGTAAATAGAGTTCTTGAAATCTATAGAGGTCTCTAACAAATCAATGCTTTTGAGTCCTCCTTGCATTAATAGGGTTGCCACTTTTCTTCAAAAATTACCAGCCAAGGCATTCCCTCCATAGACTTAACAATGGACAGAAGCCAATTTTTTACCGGCCTGCCGGTAAAATACCGGCTGGGTGGCAACCCTATGCATTTAAGGGGACAGAGATGTTTTATTTCTCTCCAATGAGCAGCTGGCTTTCCCAAGCGTTGGTCCCTTTTTCTCTTGTGCATATGGCAGCATGTGTTTTGTCTTTGGAAGTAAATCTAAAACAAGCAAAACTACAGAAAAATAAGAATCTATAGCTGAGAAAGTCTGTTTGGTTTTGCAGTAGTTCCTGTACAGAAGAAGAGGTGTTTAGTTGATGATGATTTAGTAAGGGTGTGTGCCTTGCTTTTTGTCTTGTTCTTGGAAGCTATAACTATACTGTTTAAGGCATGCTACCTGCAAAAGCAACAGGCTGATTAGGAAGAACCTGTTGGTCATTTCTGTTTTTTAGGGTTCCTTGATGACTGGTTTGAGAACTAGTGAGGTACATCAGTCCACATGTACTTAACTGCTTAGATGCTAAACAGCCTCAATTACTGGAGCACCAGCTATTGGTGACTACAACTTCCATCAACCCAACCAGCCAATGATGTTTGGGAGTTATAGGAGTGGTAGTCCCAAACTGCTGGAGGTCTAATTATGGATTACTCCTGCTACAGAATTGGTTCACAAGTCAGGGGGAGCAACTTAAACAATGTCCTCAAATAAATAATAAAATGTTTGACAAGAGAAATGTACCATGAATGTTCATCCAATGTATACATTTTGATTAATGTTGCAATTAACCGTTTACCCTTTGAAGAACAGAGGGGTCTCCAACATGTCTATAGCATTTTTATGGTAAATATTAATACACTATGGGACGTATGTTTAAAAGATAAGTGGAGGAGTTCTGGGGCAAAGCATTTGCATTATAGGGGAGAATTAAAAGTTACCACTAATTTAAATGGGGATTTTAACCCCCTGAATGCTTCTGAGGTCTCCAACGCATCGCAGAGCAATGTGTTGGAGACCTCACTAGTATTCAAGGGGTTAAAATCCCTATTTACATCAGTGACAATTTTTGGACGTTTTAGTTCTCCCTTATAATGTAATTGGTTTGCTCCAAAACTCCTCCACTTTTCTTTTGAACATATGGCCCTAAATGTGATTTACATTGATTAGAGAACAGTTATAATTTGGCCCCTGTTTTAGATAGAGTATTAAAATTGTGATAAAGGTTACTGGTTGTGCTGTCACTGGCAAGAATCCTGTGTGTTATCAGCTGTGAACTCAGCCGATGTAACTACTGTTATAAAATGACTGTCAAGATATAAAACCAAAATGAACTTTATATTATATTTATATTATATTTAATGAACAGATTGAGAGAAATTGTATTCAAAAACTGAACTGTTGATGATGGTGCCCTGTTCGAGCTGCCAGTGTGTTACTTATCTGGACTGCCTTGAGACACACCAATGATCTTGTTGCATGGGGAAGGGTATTGGATAGACAACCAACATCAACATCAGTGAACAGCCCAATACATCTACCAGTCTATAACTTGTAAATGTGATGTGTAACCAAAGAGTTTTTCTAAGTAGACAACAAAAAGTCATAATATATTGTTTAATAAGAATACATAATTTGCTCAGTTTCTTGTTGTTCCTTTTAAAAAAAACTCCTTAGCTTCACCTTAAAAATAGGAAGATATTAACAGTTTGAATACTCCAAATTTATGTAATTTGACTTAAGTCCGCTTTTTTTAAAAGTGCTAAGTAAATATTTAGAGGACTTTTTTTTTCTTTTAAGTAGATAATAGTCATAATATAGTGATTAATAAGAATATATAATTTGTGCAATTCTTTCTTTCCCTTTAAAAAAAGCTCCTTAACCTATCCTTAAAAACATAAAGATATCAACAGTTGGAATTACCCACTTCTGTTACGTTTAAGGTTTGATCTATATCAGCTTTTTTTATTTCAGACTATAATCCTGGATGTCAAGAGTAGTAGGTCATGTTACAATACATTTGCCGGAATGCTCAATCAATTCCTGGTATCCATTGCTCAGCTACACTGGGTCAATATTTCTAAGCTTGCTCTTCATGTCCAACAATACAGGACACAATGTACTAAGGTAGTACAATGCATCAGTCATTAATTATAGTCATTTGTTTTGTTTTGTTGTTTTGTTTTTTTTTTGCAAATTTGCATTTTAGGTGTATATACTTTAGGGAATGAGTTGCCCTGTAAGATAGCTGCAGTGCTCACCACAGCTATCGAGTCAATGGCCAATCCATGTGGTTGTCAGTCAATAACATCTGGCTAACACCCCAATATGCTGGTCATCAAGGGATGCAGGTACAGTGCATGTAAGTTTTAAATGGGCTGTTTGATCAGTACTATAACAAAACTCAGTCAAGTCTATCATGTGAACTTAGCCTCATGACCGTCAGAAAAATACCAGCTAGGTGGAACCCCTAATTTCTGACACCCCTAAGGTGTTGCTAATCCTGTACTTCCAGTTATATACACTGACTGTATCTGTAGTCGGGTACATAAATGAGGCACTGCTAATGGAACACAAAAAAGGGCGCCTGTGGTGTAGTAGTTAACCTATTGAGTTAACTTTTGAACATATGGCGTACCTCTCTGGCACTCAAAGGGTTAAAATGAATCACATTCAAACCATAATCTCCTCTAGACAGATGTGCACAAGACAAATTACTCAGGTAGTGCTTATGCAGTCCTCTGCTAAATGGACAGCGTATCCCCAATAACTGCTGAACATTCCTGCAAACTCATCCAAGATGGGACATACAAGAAAAACACATAGGAGGGTGCCAGTGGTGTCCTAGTGGAACAAAGAATAAATAATATTCTCAGAATGGGTATGGTTAATAATGACTGATTCCACTCTTTAACAAAAATGCCTATGGGAAATATGACCCCTTCTCCATTTGGGCAGCGGCTATATAATTGACAAAATCACTTCGAGAAAATATTGAAAAGATTTCATAAAACAAATAAAATTTGTCTTTATCTTTACTTGTCTTGTGGCTTCATATACAGCTTTATTACAAGAATATCGGTGCGGTGAAATATAAATGAGACAATGACATTGTAAGAGTCAAAAATGATCCTTGCAATGGCAGCAATTGTCCATTGACTTGTTCTGTTGTATAATTTTGACAGAAGGGTTGTCAAGAGGCCAGAATCTACAACAATGGTGGAAAACATGAAGCCCTCCAACTGCTGCCACACTACAACTCCCATGATCCCCTCAAGCCAGCCATTGGTTGGTAAGGGATGATAAGCGTTTTAGACTGGCAGCATCTGGAAGGTTTTATGTTGTCCACCCCTGATGTATATAATTATTACTTTTGATATAGTTTTGCTGTCATGTTGGAATCTACTGTATTGACCACCTTGGTGAAGCAATGTGCTAGAGATGACTCTGGCATCCAAGGGGTTAAGGTTTTATATCACCTCCAGCTGGAATTGATGTCACTAATGTTACCTAGGGTGTATAGAATTCGGCCCCTGCCAGTCAGTGCACTATGGAAGCTCTGTATTTGGTAATTATATGGCAGTGCAAGTTTCTGGAACGGTCAAAATGTTATGAAAGTGTTCTTTATCATTACTGAAAGAGGAGTGTTGTTTTACTGTGCAGTTTTACTAGTTTAGTTTATTTAGCTTTGGTGCTGTAATTTAGAGTCATAGTTTGTAGACGAATCATGTTATTATTGTTATTAATACATGTTTCTTTTCAAACTGTAACATTTTAAACTTACTTTAATAACCAGGAGTTACATGCTGAAAATGTCAATATGAATGCTTTTAGCATCTAGTTTTATAATAATCATAATGCATGCTTGCATGAAAACATATATACAATGAAGTAATGCACCCAAACAACTTTGTTTTTTCTCTGTAATAACTTCTAAATGAGGCATGTCATACCTGATGGACTTCCTATGTTTTGTACTACTGGAAGCACCCTCAAAGATAGGAAAACACAAAAAAAACACGCAGGCGGAGCTGGAGTAAACACAGTGGATGATGATTTGAAGGATGGTGCAGGATAATGCACACAATTATCCAAGCCACTTATATCAAAAAACTAACCAACAGTATAGTATGTAGGGTCATCAACCCACCCTGCTCAGGGAGATACCACCAGTGTCAGCACACAACTTTGAAATGGAGGAAACTGTACTGTCTGACACTGGTGTCTTCTTCCCAGTCTGTTGTCAGATATACCCTTAAGGACCGCTTTGATCCTTGCCAACGCGACAGCACACTTGACATTTTACGTGTACCAGCATGCCAAATGAGGGTATGAGAGAGACCAATCTGGTCTTGGAGTGGTCAATTTCAGACCCCGTTTTACTTACAAGTAAGGAGTACTGTAAGTAAAAAGTATGTGACATGCCAGGACTGTCACTGGTCCTTAAGGGGAAAAAACAGTGATAGTCTTGGCTAGTCACATGGTGCTTATGGGGTTAAGGCCTTATTCATCAAGCTAAAGAGGTGCAATCATGGAGCAAATCAAATGCACCAAAAATCTGCGCACAAGTGTCAATGGTGGCCACGTGATTCACCGTCCCTCCCTTTCAGCAACCATCTTCACCACCTACTCTCTGCTCCATTCAACATTTTGTCTGCAAGCCTCCCCCTCATAGCTGAACAGTTTCCCCAGCTACCCCTGCTCCATTCAAAACTGCCTGCTCACCTTCCTCTCATAGCTTAACAGTTTGCCCAGCTCCGCTATTTGCCTCCTCCACTCCCACTTACTCCTCTCCTTTCACTAGACATTTCAGTATGTCCTCTCTGTAATGATCTGCTTCCTGCTCAGTGCACACATAGCTGTACTGGGTAACATGGGGGTGTTTTACAAGTCATAGGTATGAGGGATCCCCATGCTAATACAGAAAGTGAACAGGTGCCTCAATTTATGATTAAAGCTCCCCCCTGTGTATTAAGAACTCGCCCTTAATGCAGATCTGCTGCCAGCCCTGTGCTATTGTGAATGCACAAAGTAATGACTGTCTGTAACTAAAGTGTCACTTACAGTGCACACACCGCAAATACATACTGCAAATAGCACAGTTTACTGTAGGACCCAGACTCCCTGATGTTTTCATAGAGCCACCACACAGAGAGCGGACCTGCATGGAAGACAAGTTCATATTACACATGGGAAATTTTAATCCTTTCAGTGCCAGGGGGAGTCCAAAGCATTGCTTCACAATACATTGAGAACACCTCTGCCACTCTAAGATTAATCATGAATGGAAGTACCAGTAAGTCTCAATAATGCCAGAAAGAGACCATCACAATTACTTTCACTCACAAATGGTCCCTTATCCATGGCTCTTCTCTACCCCCCATGGGCGTGGCAGTGGACACCTCACTCATGCCCACCACCTCCTTGAACAAGGGCAATGCAGTGCTTCTTCTGCTAGTATATGTATTGCATATATATAAAAGAGAATGCATCATGTGACATAATTTATGTCTCTCTCAGGAGACAAACACACCCAGAGATGGCTGTAAGGAGGAGATATTCAAATCTCCTCCATACTGCCAGTCCAGGAGATGGGGGGGGGGCGTGATTTTGATAGGAATGGCCAGGGGTACGAAGGCGGATTTGGCCTGCCCTCAAGTTCCATCCAGCATGGCCGACTCACATACACCACACACACAAAAAATGCCCTCACCCGGACCTCTCCTATGTCCAAAACCTGTTCCTTTTTTACACAAACACAAAATGCCCGCACCCCCACCTACCATTACTATGTTCATCCAATCCTTAAGCCTTTGAGTACCAGAGGGGTACACAACGCATTGCAGAGCAATGTGTTGCATACCCCTCTGGCACTCAAAGGGTTAAAGTCAACATACACAGAGCACACATCCCACATTTCACTAATGCACTCACACTACCCTTCCACACATACACTTACAGTCGCTTCATCCACTACCCCCTCACCTACCACTAATCGCCTCATACTTCCCTTCCACACATACACTCACTGTCCCCTTCTTCTGTTCCCATCATACAGAGCCTTCAAGTCATCGTTAAAGACTTAGCTTCGATTTATCCACTACCACAACACTTTTGACTGATTGACTCAGACTTACCTGACAACATCGCCTCACACTCCCCATGAAAACATGCTCTGACACTCCCCTTACACTTTGCCCTACTCTCAAAACATCAGGACATGGACACACACACACTATGTACAACCACCACCTCTGTAATGTCTTACACACTGTACTCTACTTGCGTTATGCCATACACGCTGTATACACTCAACATATGTAATATGATACAGCCTAAAATCCTTCAAACACACATAACAAATCAAATTGTCATACACCTTTATCACATACACGTGGGCAATGCAGTGTCCACATTGCTAGAATATATATATAGATAGTGAGTAGTAAACTAGTAACCAAAGCAGGGCCATGTGGGAATAGTGCTTCTATGTATTTATCAATGGACACATCCTTATAATAATTCGCTACAAAGTTTTTAATGACGCAGTCATGCGCAGTAGAGACTGCTGCGCGTGCTGCAGCCATGCGCAGTAGAGACTGCCTGTGACAAGGCTGCTACAGAGAGGGGAGCTCCGTAGGAGCATCCAGCTCTGTATTATCCTAAGCGCGGGCAGTCTGTACTGAGCATGACTGCACCGCAACCGGCTGACACTATATCAGCCGCAGCGTGGGCAGTCTCTGCTGTGCATGACTGCCCCGCGACCGGCTGGCAGTGGCACTGTGGCCCGTGTAAAGAGCTATTCAGTTAGTTCTATATATACAACTGGCAGCAGCAGGGGTCTCCCTTAGGATATTTATAAACATAACAAGGCCCTGTTCAATGACAATTCTCTGCAGACATCACCAGGAAATTAAGGAGTAAATTGTATGTCTACCAGAAACAACATTGAATATTACTGCCATCAGTTCTTGTTTGCTCCATAGCTGTTACGTTAAAAAAAAATCACTAATTTAATTGCACACCAACGCATTCCTATTTATTCCATCATGTCTGCGTCCTGTTGACCCACGGGATGGTGGAGACCGCTCTGACAAGAAAAAATAAACATTAAGGGTCCACATTCCCTAGAGAGTGGTGCCACACGCACAGTTCATTAGTCCACATGAGGGATACTCTTAACCAGTTCTCTGGGCACACCAACAGGTCGGGTTAACAGGATATCCCTACAACAACTAGATCACAGTGACTGAGTCACGGATTACTCACAGGTGATTAAGAAAGAATATATTAAAAAGCTGACCTGTGGGTGAGCACCAACAACGGGTCCAAGTAAGTAATATTTCTTTAGATACATTTATATGGCGATTTATAACGTCACTTGCTAGGCGATACAAACCAATGAAAACCATCAGTGGGAAGGACCCCAAAATAATAACAATAATAAATAGCATTTCTGCTATGGAATTCCTAGTTCAAATGGTTTCGCAGGTGCCAGTTGCCTGTGCTAAGTGTGATTTTCTTGAAGCGTTTCTTGGACTACAATTCCCATCATCCTCGTCCGACCCCCTGAGGATGATGGGGGTTGTAGATTAGTGACAGCTGGATGAGGATGTTAGGAATTGTAGTACAACAACAGCTGTTGTTTGCTCCCTCGTGGCATAGCTGTAACATGCATTGGTACACATAGTGTTTGGTTTTCCTACGGAAAACTCATGAATTACATCTTTTTTAGGTTTCAGACCTGCACCTCAGTAGTCCCCATGACACCCGCATTTGTAGGTGGAAGTGCAGCTGTCATACAGACGCACACACACAATCATACACATGCTCAGTGTGATGCAACTGAGCTGCTCTTTGTGCAAGGCGCCAGTCACAGGACTGAATACGTACGCATCCACTGGTTTCTTCACCTAACAGCCGTCTAGGTGACTGATCACAGGGATAAACTAACAAGGACCAGGACCCGCCTTTGGAGCAGCACCAGCTCCGTGCTTTGTTGCGCCCTTCTCAAGCAGCAGCATCCCCCAGGTAACTCATCATGACTGTTTGGGCGCCCATAGCATTTTTCTCCTCATTCTTGCTGGGTGATGAATATTAATCAGTAATTTATGATCAGACGCGTTGTGTGTACTTATACACTGGTTTTCAGTGTATTGATGCTACTTTGGGTCTAGAAATTATGAACCAGTAAATTGATTGCTTACGGTGAAATGTTACACCAATCTGACTGGGTGGGTCTGGGCACCGTTCCCCTGTCCTTTGCATTACATGTCTATGAAGGTCACCGGTGGATGTTGTAAACCCGATACGTAAAGGAAATATAGTCTATTCCCTTTACCAACATCTTCCTAATTATCCACTTGGATGCTAGAGATGCTTGGTTTCCAAGACGTAATTTCACCCCCTGCTTATTATATGTGTGTTTGTGTGTATACACATACACGCACATACTCCACCCCTCCATGTTTACACGTCGTTATTTATTTGTATTTAACACGTCGTTATTTATTTATTTTGCTTATAGTATATTTACTCTTCAATAGTAATAAATTACGTCTTAGTCGTGTGCACTTTTAGATATTGCCAATATTAGCAGGTGCTTCTAGAAAACATTTTTAAAATGTATATGTATGCTCAATATAAGAACCATGAAGATGATGATAACACATTGAGGATCAGAAAGGTGTACAGCACATTGCAGAGCAATGTTACACAACCCTCTGATCTTCAAAGGGTTAATGTACTTAAGAAGGGATTTGAACCAATGCTACTGATATTGGTGAAACATTCATTTCACAACAGTTTTAATCCTTAACCCTTTGAGTGCCAGAGGGGTGCGCAGTGCATTGCTTTGCAATGCGTGGCGTACCCCTCTGGCACTCAAAGGGTTAATCAGTGACTCAGGAGACATCAGTTTCCATGTTAGTTTATTTTTTCTCATATAAACTCGTGTTATTGCCCGTGACCAATAATAATTCAGTACAGCATTTTTTTTTTATTGTGACACATTCAGATAGCCCATTGGCTCACAGTAAATGACTCTGAAGGAAGACTAGTTTTCATCAGAGATAATCAGCTCAGATGTTCAGTATCCAGATCTACAGGTCTGTTGAGGATGCTATGCCCTTTCGAAGAAAATAAAAATAAACATTTTCAGAAACTGCTTCAAAACAGCTAAGCGAATTTAGAAAAGCTGTGATGTTGTAATATAATCCTATTCCGTGACTAGTTTCATAATATCAATACAGATTTGTAGTTACTGGTATGAAATATAAAGCATCTCACATCATGCAAAGTATATTAGGGCCAAGGTTTACTGTATATTGTTCAATTTATGTTACCATTAGAGTCATTTTACTATTGCCACTCTACCTCATAAACAGAAACATTTCAGTATATACAACACGCAAATGTCCAGATTTCTAAATATGTTGAGTACAAATTTAATTTGTTTCTCCTTTGATATTTAGAGGGATGACTAGTAATATATATATATATAGTACTGCATCCCTAGAGCATACATATTTTTTGTAATTATCTTTTGCACACTGTTAACTCATTACCTTTACCACACATGAAAATACTCGTCTTTTGAAAAACATATTAGTGTGAAAACATTCACAAATCCTATTAAAACGATACCACTAGTTTTACCCACACATGAAAATACTCCTCCATTCAATGAAAAATATGACATTAGAGTACAACCTCTCATAAAAATATCCAAACATACTATGAAAAATGTACAATGAATACCAGCACATGAAAGAAGTTTACCATTCAATGAAAAGCATTTCACTAGTATATAACGTCTCACACTACTCCATCCAGTGAAAACATACTTTTATATTAACCGTCAAAAAACATTTCTCCATCCACTAAAAAATAGAACATTAGCATATAACCATGCCAAAAACACCAATCTGTTTAATGAAAAAAGCATACTACAGTTGTATAAAATGGATAAAAACATTGTTCCATTCCATGAAACAAATCCACCTAGTATAAAACTTTGCATTAAAACACTTTTTGTTCTGTGAAAGACATTCCAGTAGTGTATAACCATCCAGTCAAAAACATTCCATCGGTGTATAACAATGCATAAAACAATTCCTTCAACCAGTCAAAAATATTCTGCTAGTGTATAACCATGCATAAAACCATCCCTCCATATAATCAAAAACATTCCACTAATATATAACCATGTATAAAACCATTTCTCCATCCAAAACATGACACTAGTGTCAGGGCCGGATTTACATCTAAGGAGCCTGTAGGCACAAAAATCTGAAGCACCCCCCCCTCCATTGGCCATCTCCACTGGACACCTCCACAATACTCCTAACCTCCACATATTGCCCTCGCATTGCCACCATCAGCTCCAACTTGCCCCCACATTGCTTCCATCACCTCCACATTGCCCCCATCATCTCCGTATTGCCCCCATCAGCTCCATATTGCCCTCACATTGCCCCCATCAGCTCCAACTTGCCCCAGTCAGCTCCAACTTGCCCCCATCAGCTCCAGCTTGCCCTCACATTGCCCCATCAGCTCTAACTTGCCCCTATCAGCTCCAGCTTGTCCTCACATTGCCCCCATCAGCCCCAACTTGCCCCCATCAGCTCCAAGTTGCCCTCACATTGCCCCATCATCTCCAACTTGCCCCCAACAGCTCCAGCTTGCCCTCACATTGCCCCCACTTTGCCCCCTGTATCTGTTTCCTACCTCCCTGGTGGTCCAGTGGCAGGAGAGATCTGTGCTTCTGCAAAGACCTGTACCTGCTGGAGCTCCCACGCCGTCTTGTCTTTAGTAATCAGAGCGCTGGGAGATGATGTCATGATGATGTCATCTCCCAGCGCTCTGCATTACTAAAGAGCCGGAGGAGCTCAGCAGCTACAGGTCTCTCAGCACAGACCTTAACATGCGGGCAGCGGGTTTCGCCACTTAAAAAAAAAAGTAAAAAATAAGTAAATTAAAAAAATCGATTCCAATGACAGATGCCCCTCTGTGGGGTGCGCCTGTAGGCAGATGCCTACTCTGCCTTATGACAAATCCGGCCCTGACTAGTGTAGGGTGCTCAAATCTTTATTCGCTATCCCTCATAAGTGCTGGTTTGCAAGTTCTCCTCAAGTGAACACAGACAGCTGAATGTCATTGATACAGGAAGATCCTTCAGAACAATTGATTCACTGTGTTAAAGAGAGTAGATCCTGAAATCCTGCCTTGTTTGGTGGGAGGGGGGGCAAGACAGGTTTGAGTAGCTATGTAGTAGCCTGTAACCTCACATGAAATCACTTTCCTCCAATGAAAACATTCAACTGTTGTAAAACAACACATGGAAAAGCATTCCATAAGTATATAACCCTACATGAAATTTTTCCTACATCCAATGAAACCATTGTATTAGTGTAGAACCCCTCAAGAAAATTCTTCACCATCCAATGAAAACATTCCATTAGTGTATAACCCCACATAAGAACACTTCTTGATCCAATTAAACATTCATTTAGTGTATACCCACACAGGAGAACACTGCTCCATCCAAGGAAACAATTCTATTAGTGAATAACCCCATATGTGAACACTTTTCCAATCAATGAAAACATTTCATTACTGCATAACCCCACATGAGGAGCTTTCCCTCCAAAGAAAACATTCCATTAGTGTATAACCCCACATAAAACATTTCTTCATCCAAAGAAATTATTATAACCCCAAATAAAAAAGACTTCTTCATACAATGAAAAACATACCACAAGGGATTAATCCCACATACACATTTTTCCCATCCAATGAAAAACACTCTACTAATTTATTACACTCCACATAAAAACATTTATCCATCCAGTGAAAAACATGCTACTATTTTACAACCCCATATGAAACATGTCTGCATCCGATGAAAAACATATTACTCTCTTAGGAAACCCACGTAAAAACATTTCTTCCAGTCAAAGCCATACTTCTAGTGTATAACCCCACATAAAAACACTTCTCCATCCAATGAAAGACATACTACTCATTTATAATACCACTTAAAACAGTTTCCATCCAATGAAAAACATACCTCTAGTCCAGTGATTCTCAACCAGGGTGCTGTGGCACTTTGGTGTGCCACGGACATCATCTTAGGGTGCCCCACATTTTCTATGAAGACTAACAAAAATGGACTCTTAAATAAAGATTAATAGATATTATTCAGCAAAATAGGTTTAGTTTTGTTACTATGATTGTAAGACCTAAAAATAACTGAATATTTATGTATTGTACCCTTCATTATGCCCTTGAAAAAGTACATTAAATATGTTAGGGGTGCCCCAAATGTTCTAGATTACGTGTTAGGGGTGCCCCGAACAAAAAAAGATTGAGAACCACTGCTCTAGTCTAAGACCCCACATAAAAACACCTTATTTACAATTAAAAAAGTCACTAGTATATAACCCCACATAAAACTCTTCTTCAGCTAATGAAAACTATTCCATCTCTTTATAAACCCACATAAAACACACTTGCACATGTGAAACTGCTGTATCTAATTCAGCAACACAATATTTATTTCGCCTATTGAGAACAGCAGGATGGACCGATTACAGACATGTGAAACAAGCTGTCTTGACATACATTCTACATTTCACATCTAGCAGGGTGAAATCAGGCACCTTGAAATGTTCTTAGAACAGACCCCAGATGGCCCTCTAAACTTCCATTGCCCTACTGACTAAACCAGGAATATACATCCTTTGGCTTTCTTGCTGTTGGGGCTTACAACTCTTATTATCTTCAACCAGCCATAAGTGTGGGGGATGATGAGAGTTGTATTCACCAACTGCTTGCGAGCCACAGATTGCCTGCCTAGGGAATAAACCATAGCTCCACAATACTGTATGGGGCTACACGGAAGTAAAGCAGATTTCAGATTAGTAACGAACAATGCCATGGTGTGCATAGTATCAATTTTATGTGCTCAAATTCACTTTACACTCCTGTACCTTCCTGTATCAGTGAATGATGACATCCCCTGGGTTATGGGGCAGGTGACAAGGTACCAATAAGCACTGCATGCACAATTACTTTTATTGATGACACTAGCTACAAAGAGCTGAGCCTGGTATCCAGCATGACCTTGTTCACTGCATGAAGGGAAACTGAATTAGATTATTAACAGTAGTATGATGCTCTGAGAGGTTCTATACCCACAGAAATATAAAAAATGTAATTGCATATAATAGCCAACTGACCCATCTAGTTTGGCTATTTCCCTGTCTTTTTAAATAGCACACATTTAATCTTGTGCACCCTCTGTTCCTCAAAAGTTTAAATAGCCATATATTTATTACAGGAGTTCTTAAACTAATGTACTGTTTTATTCCCTATCACTGCTGAAAGGCTGTTCCATGTGTCTGTCACTCTGTAGTGCAATGAAGCACAATGTTTTGATAAATGTGTCTTTGTGTTACTTAGTCTGATGAACTAAAAAGTAGAGGAGAAATTCTGGGACAAACCAAGTCCATCATAGGGGACAAATAAAAATAATCAACTGGTTTAAAGGGAGCTTTTCCATTTTTTCAAATTGGCGTGCATCTGTACGGGACCCCTGAATTCAGTGATGTGCCAGGACTGTTACTGGTCCTTAAGTGCTGGACAGCTGTGATGGTCCTGGCACGGCATTGGTCCTTAAGGGGTTAATTCTAACAAGCCCTGAATGCCTCCTACATAGTATGCACAGTGATATGGACTAAAGTTACACAACTTTCCTCTGTGCCCTGTTAGTATATAACATACAACAAGGTTCAGAGAAAATGTCCATACACTTACACAATGCCCTCCGTTTGGTGCAAGAAGCATTAATAGGAGAATTTCCAGCGCAAACAGCTTAGTAAACTGGCATTAAGCAGGAGCAGCATAAGGAAACTGGTGTGGAATTGTATTAGTAACCAAATCCCTTACTATGTTTTGCTTTCAGTGGTTCATAGCATACTTACCAGTACTCTTAATCTGAGCCTATGTGTTTTGATCGGGAATATAGAGGTCATGCTAATAAAGTGAGGCGTGGGGTACCATGTTGACGGATGTTTTTTGGACACTTCACTCATCCATTATATCTCTTTAGAGACTTTGGAGCTATACAAAACTTTAGGCACCAACTGGGAATTTCAGGAATCAGTGAAAGGGTGCATATACACTGGTGTGTGGAAAATATCTCAAAAATGTAGGAACAAAAAGTGTAATACTTGGAGTCTGAGCAGTATACGTCTGGGATTTTTCCACCCCAGCTATATATTTAGCTGGTGATCGAGCTTAGAACCATAGTTTTGATAGCTTGATATTTAAGGTAATAAGTCAGGACAGTTATTAGGTTCCAAAAACCAATAGGCTTGGGCTAGGCCAATTTATTATTGGTGCAGTGAGCAGTCCAACTGTACCATTGATAGGAGGGAGATTACCACTATTACATGCCATAAACTGCTAACATGACCCAACCTTTAAATTATAGAATCCATAAAAGACTCTTCAGTTGTATCCTTGTTTGCTGTGCAAAACTCTAATAATTATACAGCTGGGTGGTATCAGTCAATTATTTGGAGCTCATGGGATATTTTTCTCCCTTCCCATAGAAGCTCCATGTTGGCAAATCTACCATCAGTTGTGTTTTATGTGGAGGGAAGAAAACTCCAATGAGCACTGAGTAAGGTATGGATATCACCCAGCTGTGTAGATGCCAGTGATCCTCACAGCAAACCGTAAGAGAAACTCTTATTTTTAAGCTATGGAAACTCTGTCAATATGCCTCTGAGTGCACTTCTAGTAGTTTAAAAGGGTCTTTTATTAAACCTACTAGTTGAACAGCCCGTTACACGGGCCACAGTGCCTCTGGCAGCCGGTCGCGGGGCAGTCACGCGCAGTAGAGACTGCCCGCGCCGCTGCTGATACAGAGCTGGACGCTCCTTCGGAGCACCCAGCTCTGTATCAGCTGCGGCGCGGGCAGTCTCTACTGCGCATGACTGCCGCGGAGCGTCCAGCTCTGTATCAGCAGCGGCGCGGGCAGTCTCTACTGCGCGTGACTGCCGCACGCACAGCAGTGTCTACTGCTCGTGTCGGGCGTTACACACGATTTAGCGAATTATTATATAGGATATTACTCTTTTAAGATGAAACCTGAGTATTTAGCTTTCTCAGACAGTATCTGTCAACTACTTTTAGAATAGATTACTGTATGGAAATAGGGTTACCACCCAGCCGGTATTTTACCGGCAGGCCGGTAAAAAATTGGCTTCTGTTCAATGTTAAGTCTATGGACGGAATGCCATGGCCGGTATTTTTTGGAAGAAAAGGTGGCAACCCTATATGGAAAATGCATGTTCCTGGTAAGCATATCACATGTTATTACTGTTTATAAAATCTCCTCATGAGTAAGCAAGGGTTGCTACCAATTAGAGTCTGTCTTTTTGTTCAAAATACATTTTAATGCTCAGCTATCTAGTGTTGTACTTTGGGGTTCATTTCTTCTCCTTTGATTCATCTTAACCTCAGCAGCATGTTTTAGTACTCTATTGAGTAGTCTGACTCCTGGCATTAGCAGTACTGTGTGTAGATAGAGTGGGTAGGAAAAAAGTAAATTAAAGGGTATTTTTGAGAAACCAGAAAGTTGGTTGTAGCTGAGATACATGTGGCTTTAAGAGTGGGTAGTCAGATTTCAAGAGAGATGATTCATGGTGTAATGGTGTGAATAGCAGTGATAGGTTTGTGTTAGAAGGAAGTTTTGAAGGTATGCATATAAGAAGATTAAAAGGAA
This sequence comes from Rhinophrynus dorsalis, assembly GCA_037306005.1. NCBI lineage: Eukaryota > Metazoa > Chordata > Amphibia > Anura > Rhinophrynidae > Rhinophrynus > Rhinophrynus dorsalis. The sequence continues at coordinate 249,879,089 of CM074721.1, forward strand.
GTAGAGCTGTAACTCTTTGACAAAATATTAGGAGGCATGTGGTGAGTAACTGAAAAAAAATATCATAAGAGGAGAGCTTGTAGATTAGTGAAAGGGTTAGATTTTATAGTTTGATTCTGATTGAGATGGCTGTCTTGTAAAGGGAATCATATACTACGGCATCAGATAAGGATCTGGATGGAATGAATGGGGACACATTATATGGGCTAAGTTAAAGTTAGTCAAAGAAAGTATGGGGATTTGAAATGTGCATGGTCTAATTTTGTTTTTTTTAGATGCAAATCCCAGAGCTGGTATTACAGAAAGTTAAGTGAAGAGCATACTTAACACCAATGCAGCCTGCATGTGTAGGTAATATTGTGGACTTCGGAGCCATCTGAGAAAGTTGGGATGGCAAGCATAATAGCACCAGAAGGGGGAATCATATGCTTTTGGATAGGTTATTTTTCAGGGAGCATTGGGACATCCAAGAGGATATCACAGAAATCTAAGCTGAGACATGCGACGGTGGAGTAACTAAGGTGTGAAGTGCCCAACTGCTGGACACTGTCTGCTCCCCATCAAAAACAAGACTAATATATATGTATGTATTATGTGTGTGCGTGTATGTATAAATATACATATACTTAGTACATTACTAGGGGTCTTGTGACTGTAAAGTAAATTAACCTACTTAGCTTCTCATTACCTGGTCAGTAGACAGGTGGCTTGGCTGGTGGGCTTTCAAGAGCACTAATAAAAAGAAGTATTGCACTTAAAGGTTATTTGAAAAAAAAAAACAGTATGGTTACTTTGCAGGAGCTTCCTGTCAAAACCCACTTAGCTTCTGTTTCCATTCATGGTATTGTTATATGGTACAAAAATAAGTTAACAGGTGGCACAACTGCAGTTAATTCCTGGCAGTACGTACAGTCAGGTCATTAATTCAGATTCATACACTTGTTGCTTTGCTATATTTTTTCTGAATTAACAAACTAGTTATAGTCAATACCAGCTACTTTCCACTACATGAAGGTTCCACGAAGGTTCCATTTCCATTTGCCTGATGTAGACAGTCAGTTCAGCTACTCAGAGCCACTGAGTACATTCCCCATAACTACACCAAGCATCACCATGACTGCTGACATTTATTAATGTAGTTGCACCATGCAGGAGGAAATAAGTACAACTCAGTGGGCCCTGTTTCAGCTTTGAGCCCTGGTGACTTGCACTGACTCCACTGACAGTAGTTCCACCCCTGTGTGGAGTGTGGAGAGAGATCAGGGGGAATAAATATACATTTTGGTGTCATCTATGTAACAAAACAACTTTGTTAGTTGCATAGATCTACAAAAGCAGTGGAATAGGGACCAAGACTTGCTGAATCATTTTGTATAGTGGCAGAAAAAAGATGAGACAGAGAGTAAACTGTAGAATAACTATGACCAAAACTAGAAGAGAGCAATATCTCATATGTTATATTTTTTATCTGGTCTCAATAACCTGGAATTAACTGTCATAGTATTTGGGCCATGGAGATTGTTGTTTCAATACTGTCAGATTTGTAGTTCAAGAGTAATTGGATGATAAAGTATCCCCACCCCGCCCTTTTTACCTAGTGTAAGCCACCTCCCCTCAGATGTGGAATCTGGTCTTAAGACCAGACAGTTTAAAGCAAGGGACAATCTTCTTAATCTGCCCCCTTGACAGATTTTTCAGTTTTTTCCCTTATGCTAATTAAACATTATCCCTCTCTGCAAGCCATCTGGACACTGCCTTTCTGTTCTGAGGTGAGCAGTGTTACATCAGTAAAAGGGGTGTGAGGTGGATACTTTATCATTCAATTACTCTTGAACTACAACTCTGACAGTACTGAAATACCACTCTCCATGGCCCAAATACTATGAAGATTAATTGGAGCTCATTTTATTTTGAAACATTACTATCCCTTTAACTCTTTAAGGACCAGAGGCCTGTGCAACACATCCCTTCCCAGTGCACTGCACACTTCTCTAGCTCTTAAAGGGTTAAGTAGGTTCATGTATTCAGCCTACCTCAGTTTAAAAAAAAACACCAGTAACTGTCATGTCTGCCTCCATAGACATGACCAGCAGGACTGACTGAAAATATTAACTCTTGTACAAAGGCACAAGGGCAGAGACCATTCCTATTTCTAGCCATAGTAAGATAAGTGGGTGGTTATTATTAGGTGGTGTTATTTCTCCTTTAAAGCAGAATTTTCACGTTAATAAAACTGCACCTGAATATATTACTAACCTAGTGATATGCAAAGTTTTACTATCCTTAAACGCACTAAGTCAGGGGTATTGAAGAAAAAAACACATCTACTGTAGGCATCGGGCTGCATAGAGCTTATAAGAGAATCTCTGTGCGCCTGCACAGTCAGTCCATTCCAGTGCACCAAGGAACGCCACTCATCAGTGCTGGCAGAGAACAGGATAGACAAAGCAGGCTCAGAGGTACCGCACAGTGCAAAAGGGACTGACAGCGCAGGTGCACAGACGTCACTGTGAAGAGACGTCCGTGCTTCCTGCTCCTGTCACCATCGGTAAAACGCCGATATCTGCTGAACCGGGTAATATTTCTGGCGACTAGCGCTACTAAGCAGCTAGTCGCCAGATGAGCAATCCGTGAAGCTTAAGTTATTGCGGGATGGTAGTTCCCCTTTAAAGATAATACAACTTTGCATATACTGCTAGGTTAGTAATATATCCGGGCACAATTTTATTAACATGAAAGTTCCGCTTTAAGGATGTTCCTGGTTTAACTCATACATTAGTGGCAGCCAAGTGGAACCAACCAGTAATAAATGATTGGTGCCTGCATGGGCTGCCCTATGTCACATCTTCATCACAACCATTTTGCATCAGGATTGCTGGAGAAATGCATAAACATCATAGGTAAGAAAAAAAGCATGTGGATTTGAACTTCTCTGCATAGCAACATAATCAGTTTGCCTGTGTGAACGAGCCCTTAAAATGTCAAAATTAATTTCCTTAAAAAGTAATTGTCAGACACTGTTTACATGTCAATGTGTTATAATGAATGCTCCCTCTGGAAATTGTATTTGCATCAATTTTGGTCATCTCTTATTAATTGGCCAGTTGTATCCAAGTGGTGACCTTGTGTTGACATTCCACTCCTGTAGATTTTAACCAGTCTGCTCGAGAGGTTTCCTGCACTTTAAAAAGCAATGCTAATATTTCCACTATTTATATCCACAATGCATTAGATAAGAAATAATGTAAATTCTTCAGAATATAAAAAAGTAAAATAAAAAGAATGAGCAAAGGTCAGCTCAGTGGTCCTCAGATTGTGTTTGTTGGAACACCAGGGCTCCATTAAAGGGATAGTAATGTTTCACAACAAAAGAAGCTCCAATTAATCCTCATAGTATTTGGGCCATGGAGAGTGTTATTTCAAAACTGTCCGAGTTGTAGTTCAAGAGTAATTGAATGATAAAATATCCCCCTCTCTCCCCTTTTACTGATGTAACACTGCTCACCTCAGAGTAGCAAGACTGTCCAAATGGATCGCAGAGAGGGACAATCTTCAGTGAGCATAATGAAAAACCTGTCAAGGGGGGCAGGGTTTTTCTTATGATCACAGTAAGAAGATTGCACCTTTCTGTGAGCTGTCCGGTCAAGAGACCAGATTCCACATCTGAGGGGAGGCGGCTTAGACTAGGTAAAAGGGGTGGAGGGGGATACTTTATCATTAAATTACTCTTGAACTACTACTCAGACAGTATTGAAATAACACTCTCCATGGCCCCTATGAAGATTAATTGGAGCTGCTGTTTTTGTGAAACATTACTAGCCCTTTAAGAAGTACAAAGTTCCAGAGAACAAATTTCAATAATGGAGGATACTGGAAAAAGCAGAGGTGGCCATCAGTGTGTATAAAAATATGAAAGATTGAATCAATTGAAATAGTTTTGAGGAATGTTAAACTGAAATGCAGCACAATGATCTTGTCTTGTTACCTGTACAAACTAGCATTCTGATACATTTGATATCGATACTGTGGTAACCCCTTGGATGTTAGAGAGGTCTCCAGTGCAGTTGGGAGTCTTCTATAGTATCCATGAGGTTAAGTTGTTAGGGTCCCACAAGGATTTAAGATCAATGTGTTGTATTTATAACATAAATTACTTATATTTCTACTCAAATCATGCTCTCCACTCTTTTGTGTCATGTGTCATGCTCACTTCTGCATACAATAATGTTTTTGTGCTCTTTTCTTCCTGTGGAATGCCACCTCAAGCATAAGGCTCTGACAGAGCTTCCAGTTCATGAGAACCCACATCTTCAAGAAAGCCTACTCAATAGTTCTAACTTCTCATATTCTAAATAGAAACACTGCATTTTATTACTCTGATGCATAAGGAAACTAAAAACATTACGTGAGATGCAAATACACCTTGTGGGTGTTTTCTGTATAGCTAGAAAAAAAAAATGAAACATCTACAGTATCTGCTGAGAAAGAGTGGTATATTTAATCACAAAGGACAAGTTTGATAAAAATGTTTCAATCAGTTATTGCATAGATGGCCAGAATTGATACAGAGTTTGTGCAGCTGTAGTGCATGATAGAAGGAACAGCCAACCATATCCCTCTGTCATTCTCATTTCACTTCCCAGTCAGAAAGGGGAATTTACTAATAGGATTTGGAATTCCTTAAAGCGCAACTATCACATAGATATAAGTGCCCCTCAATTAATTGTTGAAATAGCGGGAATCATTGAAATAGTGTTATAATGTTTACTGAGTGCCACCATTATTTGGAATTATAAGTTCGTATGAAACAACAGTGCAGAGATCTTGGTGAAGAGGAATCTGTGCGCCTGTGCTGTTGGTCCCAACCTGTACAGTTCAGTACAATGCAACTCCACCTTTGTGAGGTGGCACAGATGGACATCGCAGGCACACAGATCCCTCTTCACCAAGATGTCTGCGCTGTCTTCTTGAAGTAAGTCTCATAAGGATTTATGGTTCCAAATAATGCCGGTACTTAATAAACATTATAACACTATTTCAATGGTTACCGCTTTACTAACAGTTAATTGTGGGGCATTTATATCTTGGTGATAGTTCCGCTTTACGGGTTGTGTATTATTTTTACATGTCATCCAACTACATCAAACTGAAAACGTTTTGAGCAGAGATCTGCTCAGGCCAGATAATTGCCTACCCCGGCTTAGGTTCTTATACACAAGATAAAATGAAGACATTCTGAATCAAACCAAATGGACCATAGGAAACTAATAGAAAGCACCGACATTCCCATTAACTTGAATGGAGCATGGCAACATGTGCCACTATAACTGTTGCTTCAACTGTTGCTGGATAACACACACATCATCCTCTGGCAGCTGTTGCCGGGAGTTGTGGAAAGAGGTAATTGAGACATTGCATTACATTCAGTGGGTTAAAGCCCCAATTTAAATCAATGTATTGGTTTACCCCCAGTGGTGCAGTTGATTTGAACCATAATTGCTCCTATTTTCTTTTGTCCATAAGGCCATTATCATATTACATTTTTATTAGCCCTTTGAGTGCCAGACGGGTATGCAACGGATTGCTTCACAATCAGGGGCAGATTGAAAGCACCCAGGGCCCCAGGAGAAATACAGGTCATGGACCCCAAGTTGTACCCCTCCTACATTTGTGTCCCACCACCAGTTATCACGTGGATAGCTCTTATTTAATTGTAAGCTCTGTGGTATCACACACAATCCCCCCTCCCCCTTTTTCTCCTCCTACCTCCAGAGTTGGTGGTGTGCTTGAATTTGCCTCACTCTTCATTCCTTGTCTTTTAGGGCTGTCTGACCCATTGTTTGCACTATATTATTTAAACTCACTTGTAGTTCTGTAGCACACACCCTATATGCTGGTATACTAAGAAGAACTTAGCTATTAGTTCTAATCAGCTGTACTACAGGGAAAAAATAAACATCATTAGTCATTTCAAATCTCTGTGAGTGCCAGAGAGGTATCCAAAATGTGTTGGATACCTCTCGGGCACTTATAGGGTTAAATGGGGCTTTTAATTTCTTGAATGCTACAAAGGTCCCAATGCAAATTCAGTGGGTTAAATGACGCATTTAAATCTGTGCGGTTTTCGGGCATTATTTTTCCCCTATTTTTCCCCTGTACATCAGTCTTATAACAAAACATGTCTCTTTCCATCAGTCATTGGACTACATCTCACATTATTCTCAGTGACCGGCTACACCAGTTAAGAATGATCAGAGTCCAGCAACACATGCAAACATGCCTGTCCCTGTTACTACGGATTAGCATGGCATCTGTTAATCTCCCACTCTATTTTGTCACTATAATTTACCCTGCCAGCAGAGGAAGCCTAACACGTCCACAAATCTAACCAACTCCATCCCAACTCCCCATACCGTAGTACACTAGCCGTCAAAATAGCTACATTTTTGCTACTTTTAGTTATTGCCATATAACTTGAAAAAAACAATACAAAAACATGTCAACATTGGGTATTTCTAAAATCAAGACAAATATTTATTTAGCAGTTTTTTTTTAATCTTTTGTAGATGTGTAAAAGATTTTTAGTGCCAAAGTTAAAAAAAAGTGAATATGTTACATTTGTTTCATCTTATTTTATAAATTGTTTTACAGGAAATAATGGTATCTTTAGAAAGACCATCTTATGTCAAGAAAAACAGTATATAATATACGTGGGTACATTAAATGAGTAAGAGGAAAATTCAAGCTAAACACAGACACAGTAGAAGTGTTAAAACAGCTATGGTCCAGAAGTGTTAAAACAGCCATTACTAGATTCAAGCGTGTCTTTTTGCTGTATAATAATTGTATTGGAATAGCAGCGCTCTCCCATATTTGCAGGTTCTGTTACAGGGTTAGGATATGGTACACTTGTTCTAGGGATTGTAGCCAGCTGTTTTATTAAAGGCAGTGTCACACTGATCCAGTCCCATTTATTATTTTGATTTAATACGTTTATTTAATTTGTATTTGCAGAGCGCCATATATTTGTTTTTATTTGTAATAGGGGAATCCAGCATTGGACCCCTTGCTCACAGTGCTTAGAGAGATCTGTTTCACCCCACTAACGAGGCCCAACAAGGCCGAAATGTACGTCTGGGGTTGACTTTCTCTTGTTCAGAGCGGAATTGCCTGACATTTTGTGGTTGGACTGCTTTAATGGCAGGACCAATATGATATGCTTCAGGATATTTTCTCTCTGTGAAAGGCACTAGGGGGCTAAAAGAGACTGCACCCTGGGTATGATACCATTCCTATAGAGCCTGCAACTTTGTATTGCAGGCTCGTTCCTAGTTGAGTTTCTCTGACTCCCAATCTACATATGCAAATTATCCTTGAGTTTAGTCACCCCAGAGGTAATAGGGGAATCCAGCATTGGACCCCTTGCTCACAGTGCTTAGAGAGATCAGCTTCACCTCAGTGATGAAGCCCAGCAAGGCAGAAACGTACATCTGGGGTTGGCTGTTTCTCTTGTTCAGAGAGGAATTGCCTGGCATTTCGTGGTTGGGCTGCAGTAATGGCAGGACCAATATGATATGCTTTAGGATATTTTCTCTCTGTGAAAGGCACTAGTGGGCTAAAAGAGACTGCCATTCCTATAGAGCCTGCAAATCTGTTTTGCAGCTGATTCCTAGTTGAGCGTCTCTGACTCCCAATATACTCAAAAGGTTAAAGCCATTTTGAAACAGAGATATCTTTTAAGCTCCTGTCAAAGTCTGGTCTCCAATGCATTGTGAAGGAAAGGTTATGTTTACCTGTCCCCTGTGGTGCAGTTGATTTGGCCTAGAATTACTTTATTTTTCAATTGCTTATAGAGCCACAATTGTAAACTGGCGGTGGGAGGTGTGGGGTCCTGTTCCTTTCTGTCTTATTTGAACCCATTGTAAAGTGGTATCTAATATGTTTGTGTTTAGAAATTGAAGTTAATAATAATACAAATGCAGTGGATATTTTTCAGGACTCTGTAATTTATGTTGGTTCTGTATTGATAAGGCAAAATAACCTATAGAAATAAGTGGCCCTTATCCTATAATATCATTCTCTAAGTATGTTTGTCAGAAGCCGTCATGCGTAGTAGAGACAGCTGCAGGTGCTGCAGTCATGTGCAGTACAGACTACCTGCGCTGGTCTGAATTCAGAGCGCCGCCAGTGTTGGCCTGTGCACACGGCTTTAAAAATAGTATATATATATATATATATATATATATATATATATATATATATATAATTTATTTTTTTTAATGTATATGTTGTAGAACCTTTCCTGCTGATTACATTACATGGGGGCTCCTTCTGCTGAGAGAGTCTTCATTTAACAGTTACTACATCCCAGTGTTTATTAATTAAAGGGACACTAACAGCTACAAATGAAATCAGGTTATGTAATGTTAAATATCATGTCCTTTCAACTAGAATCTGCACTAATAAAAAGAATAGTTTTTTATGTTATATCCCAGAAAACTAATCCTGAACTTGCAGTGAATGCATGTTTAGGCTATTTTTCTTTAAGAATGTGGTTAATGCAGCCAGTGCTCTTCTTCTAAACTGGTAGTCACCAGATGTAATCTGTCCGTAACCCAGGCTGCTATTGATATGATAGAGGAACCAAGAGCAAGAGTAACACTGGGATAACGCAAAAACTGAAAACAGGTACAGGTATTAAAACAGCACAGATGCTGGAGAGTGAGAAATATGGATTGAGGCTGGCGAACGTAGACTACCCCTAGGCAGTCTTGCTGCAGCCAAGGCCAAACTAAAGTTGCTGGCTGCTAACCCAGTTCAATGTCAGCCAAAGGAGCCGGCCCACACCCAGGATAACTGCCTAGGGAATAGTAGCTACCTACTGAGGTATAAAGAAAGAAAATAGGAAATAAGGTACCTGCACTCCTGGCCGAACTCAGCTGTATAGAGCAATGGAGAGGCAGATGTCTGGAAGTCGAACTCCGACTTGCTGGATCAATGATTCAACAGATTTGTCTAATGTTTCAAAGTGCAATGACTGAAATTGGTAATCTGACTGATAGTCGAAATAATTGAACTGCTGGATTCTGGAACAGAACCGACTGATGGCCGATTAGTTGAACCCTGGCTGCAACGAATAGCTGAACGGTGAAAACTAAGAGAGTTGGAATCGGATGGTCAGTTAAGCCGGCAACAGGAGAGCAAGGAGACACGCGTAGTCGACAAGCGTAAAAGAGGAAAGCCGGAGGACAACAACGGAGAATCAATCAATTCATAACTCACTAGAATGCTAAGATTACTGACAGTTCTTGGAAACTAGCACTTAATAAAGGCACAAGACCAGGCCAAGGAGCGAGGATCCGGGCAGCCAAAGGAAACTACAAAAAGCCAGACATGGAACGGCAATAAAAACCGGAAAACAAGTACAGAGAATGACACTTATTTTCAGAAAGGCTGATACATTATCTTAGCCCATTTAAAGACAAAAACACACTCGCACTTCTAAGATTCCTATGATAGCTATGGTAATGAGACCCTGGACGCCTGGAAAACACAGGAATGAGATTTGCCACAGAGCACATGTAAGGCAAAATTTTAGGCCTCATAAAGAAAATTGAATTTTTTTATGGATGCCAGCAAGGGCCTTCCAACGTGATGGCAAATGACAGCTGGTGGGTTCACAACAGGGGCCACTCCTATGTGCGACTAGGTAAATTCTCCTGAGGCGCCTTACAGAGGGTGGCAGGAAACAATGTCACACAAAAATTCAAACAGATTCAATTTTTAATGATATTGCTATTCATAAAACAGCCATGAAAATGTAACTTGCTTTCCAGTATACAACTTATGATGAGTCAGTGATTCCTTGGTGGGGTGTTGGTGCCAGTGGATTATTCAGACCAGAAGTTACATTTAAATTCCATCTTAACCCCTAATTCCTTGGGATACAGACAAAGTAAAATCACAAAAATGCATGATAACCGAATGTCATGGTTCAGTCCCTATGCTGTTTTCATCTCCAGTGTGTAAATCAACTGCACCTCTTGTTGCAATTGTAACTTCTGCCTGTTGCCCCAGTGCTGTGGTTTATGGAACATAAGAATACATTGAAAGTCAATAAATTCTGTTTCATCTTTTCAAAGTGTCTTGTCAGGCTGGTGAGGCCTCTTTTTACTTTCAGGTGTGTCTTCCAGGGCCTTTCTTGTTGTTGACATAAGATTATTAATCTTGTCTTTAAGCATAGTGGTACCCTTACCAATATAATATAATATAATGATATATATAATATATGGGCAACCAATCAGGTAAGATTTAACAGTGATGTGATTAGTACACTTTGTACATCCCAGACATTTATAAGCCCCAATGGGATATGTCTACAAGGTGCCACCACTGTCATATTTATTAACAGGGTTAGCTTGAACTGAGTAACCCTTAAGTTTTTTCCCCTCTTTTAACAAAACAAATGGCACAACTGGAACAAGTGTTCCATGTCTTGGTTACTAGACAATAAGTTCCAATTCTGTTAAAACACAAGTTTGATACACAGTAAAGCAGTAAAGGATCCGAATATAAAATTAATCTTTCAGTTCATAATCCTTCTGTCTTTGGGGTAAAAGAAAAAACAAATTTATCTATCAAGCAATTTTTGCTTTAGTCTTTACTTCATTGACTTCAGAAGGGTTATATCCCGTTTCAAGAAACCCTTTCTACATGTTAGATATTGCAGTATCATGTAAGGTTTTATCAGGTATGGTCCTCACTGCCCTAATTATCTGTGACAAGGAAGCACCCCACTTCAGTGTGGCAGTGATGGCTTGTGGTATGTAATAGGATGTTATGGTCTGTAGGCTTTTGAAGAATCCTAGTTTTTAAATGCTCCCATACTTCTACCGGTATATAGTCATGTCAAGAAAATTGACACTATGAGTCTCAAGGTTGAGGGTAAATCTGATGGTGTATTCAATACTGTTCAGGGAGTCCTAGGCTTCCCTAGGATATCTTCACCTGATAATTCATCTGTAAAACATAATGCATTAGGCATAGCATATATAAAAGAACATGTGTAACTGTTCGTAGTAACCCACAGAGATGAAAGCATATACCTTGGTCATATTGGAACCCATTTCTTTACCCTGCAACTGGAGAAAAATGTTTTTACAAATTAAAATGGTTTTTACTCAAAATACTATCTATAAGTAACAATAGGCATTCCATTGGTGGCCCTGTATTAAACATGCATGCACAGATAGCATCCTTGCCCAGTTCATGAGGGATGTTTTTTTATATATACTTGACACATCTAATACCACCAGCAGCACATCATCACTAACCACCTTGGAAAATTAACAAATAAAATCCTCTGAGTAACTGACAAAACTATGTATTTTGCTCATATATTATTGTAGAAATCCACAAATTGATACAAAACCTGATATAGTGATTCTCTGACAGAAATTCTCCTGGGAGTTTGGAGAATGTCATGGTACCTAACTTCCAGTGGAGCATTCTTGACGGTGAACAACTCAGTTCCGGCTTGCTGTGGGTGTTCGTCCGTTGTGGGCGTTCTGCTGGGTCCCTGGCCGTATTGTCACTGTGTTCCTGTGGCGTCCATGTCCGCGTGAGGGGCTGTAATACTGGAACAGCATGGCGCAACCTTTTGAATATTTACTTACCTCGTTTCTAGTTTCTTTATCTTCTTCAAAAAGTTACCCCGCCCTGCTACTTCCGGTTGTGTAGACTTCATTAGCTGTGCTCACTAGTTTCCCAGTGGTCCTTGCGTTGGTGTAGTCTGAGCTCGCTCAACACCTGCTACCTGGCCATTATTACTTCTACTAACGCTCCGTGTGTGACCCAGTTCTTTGGCTGCGAACCCGTTGGTGTATGACGTGATTTTGGCTGTGAACCCATTTGTGTATGACCCGACCTTGGCTGCGTACCCGTTTGTGTATGACCCAGGCATTTGGCTGCGAACCCAATTGCGTATGACCCGACTCTGTTAAGTTTCCGTTTGATCAAGGTGCTGGTTGCGATCCCCCCTCAGTGTAGACCCAGTTATTGCTTCGCTCCCGTTCTGAGCATTACCAGGGGTTGGAGTGTGCCTTCCCAGTTAACGACCCAGCCTGACTTGCATTTCCGCCTGCTTTGTTCTGATTCGCTGCGCACCTTTACAAGTCTCAGTCTGTTACTCCGGTCTTGGTCACTGGCTATCCTGGCCTTACCTGTGGGCATATTTATTCAGTTTACCTAGCTGCTCAGTGTCGCTCTCCGTTGGTTGCTTCCCTATTAGGCAACATAATTGAGAGCTTGGTTGTCCATTGCTTTCGTTGGCCAATAGACTTACTGAACTGCTGGCGTGCATTCAGTAATTGGAGTGGCATTTCTGCCAAGCTTGAGCTCGCTATTGACGACTGTGGTGCTGGTCTACCTTCCATTAAGCAAGTCTTCAGGTCTGGGGTCTATCGTCGGTTCAGGGTTGCGTCTGGTGTGCTTATTACCTGAGGTTGAGGTACCATCCATAACTTACCTGTGGTCATACTCAGACTAGATCCGTATTTTTGGGTTCTGGCCAATCTCTTAGAGGTGCATCCTTTCCAGTTGTCTGCTGTACTCCTGAAGTCTTCAGTTCCTGTATTCCTGTACCTGTACTTCGGATCAAGACTATTGTTCATATTGTATATATTTATTGCCGAGTGTTATTGTTTTGTTTCACTTGTTATCTTCAATAAACTATCTTCATCTTACTGAACCGACTCAGAGTATTCTAGTGTCTGTTACAGAGAAGACATTTATGTATTTAGGGATACAATACAACACAAGTATTTTAGGATTGTCTTCGGTAAGAAATTCCTCAGTCTCTGTAATGATCCACTGATTGTGCAATGCATTATTCATGACAATGTCAGTTCCTGTTTTATATTCCAACATAGAGCCAAGGTCAAATTTCTTGTAACATCTAGACTCTCTCAATTCACTAACTATCTCTTTCTTGTATTTGCAATAATCCATCAACAAACACCCTACCCTTTTCAGAATGTCTGATGGCAACACTGTTGTCTTCTGCAAATTTTTTAATGATTGTGCCTATCCCAAACTTCCAACTATGATCACTTTTCATCAATATTGATACTATTATTTTGTACAGCAATGTGGGCTTTTGGTACTGAAACAAAGCTTTACTTCCCCCCTTACTTTCACCCCTTCCCCTGGGTCATACCCCCCTCCCCCCAGTTTGAGAGACATTTCCTTTTTTTTTTCCTTGGCAAGACAACACCACTTATATAATCCCAGCTAGATATATTATTGTCTAACACAGGATATACCCTTAGCCTATAAAATACAAACACAAAAATATTCACAGTGAGCTGAAGACCTTTCTAGCATTCACGGGGTTAATCTACCAAGTAAAGGCATACTGAAACTTAGAATGGTCAAGTTATTATATAAACTGGACAGTTCAGCATTATATAAACCGATAACTAAACCACATGCCATAAACTAGAAGTGCAGCAGGGAGATGGAGATTGCACTTTCCACCACCACAAATTATCATGGTGGGCTCAGCCAGCACAGCTAAAGTGAACCTGTCACCTTGATTAAAGTCTGCATATTTGAAAATTTCATTGAAAACGATGTGTGATATTAACAAAACATGCAGTAGATGTATAGTTTGGTATTCACATTTTCATTTGTGGGAAAAATAAAAGTGAAAGGCTTCATTAGCATATGAAACATCACAGAACACCTTAATTAGCATATAAACCATCACTGTTACTGCACAGGTACCACAATTAGCATACGTTACCAAGTATAAATATCTCCGTATCTGTACTTTTGCTGGTCTTTTGGCTAACATGACACATATGCAGTTTATAATGAAGTTTAAAGATATGCAAACGTGAATCAAGGTGACATGTCCACGTAATGGTATGAATGAATTAGACAAGCAAAATTAGTATAGTGTGGACTCAAAAAAAAAAAAAAAAATATATATATATATATATATATAATTAAATCATTAATTGTTTTGCAGAATGTAAAGTATGTTTGTTGAATAAAAACATTTTTCTTATGTGTTCACAGGTTATCTTTCTTATCACTAGAATATAATTCTGTAAACACTTACAAGTCACAGCTATTAAGCAAAAACCACGTTCTGAAGAAGCCAGTCCATAATGCCTTTTAAGAGTGGATTGGAGTTAACTGAATTGCAGAACATGAACACGCCTGAGGATGACAACATTAGTAATGACTCTAATGAGCTGATAGATGTTGACAACCCTCGAATAAGTAGGTTTGTATCATTCCTTATTTTTATCATCTATCTTGTTATAACAGTACAAACTGAAGAGCCCATGTACACGGGCCACAGTGCCACCCAGCAACGGCCGCGGTGCAGTCATGCACAGTAGAGACTGCCCGCGCTGCTGCTGATAACAGAGCGGGGTGCTCTGAATTCAGCCCGCAGTCCTCTCTGCGCACCTTCAGTGGGCAGAGAGGACTACAGTCTAAATTTGGAGCCCCGCTCCGTTATCAGTCGCAGCGCAGGCAGTCTGTATTGCGCATGACTGCAGTGCGCGCAGCAGTCTCTACTGCACATAATGGCTTCTGACAAACACACACTTAGCGAATTATTATATAGGATACCATTTGGGGCTCGCTGACTGAAATGAATGTAGCAATTCCATAAAACAATCAGTCACAATTTGCTCCTATAGTAGAGTAATCTAAATGCAAAAATGCTTACCTAGACAGAGATGATGAAAATGTGGTTAGTTAAATGTTATGTTGAGGTGCAGTTCAATTAAGTATAATTCAGGCTGGGGAAGGAGAGTTCCAATTCTACAGTATGACTCAGACACACTAAATAAAATGGCACACAATACAAATCAATTGGCATTCAGGAACTAAGATATGAAGGCTTGTCACTGCCTTTGACTAAAATGTAAAAACATAAGTGAACATTTTCAGAAATGTATATGCACTTGCAATATATGTAAAGTCAATATAAAGTCTCACCCCTCTGGTGCAATTTGCTCCAATCCACCCTGGTTTAAATGAGGGAAGGTTTTAAATGCTCCATTTACGTAAATAATTACTTTTTATTTGCCACAAAATTACTTCTTTTCTTCTTAGTTCATTAACCCTTTGAGTGCCAGAGGGTGTTGTGTACCCCTCTGGCACTCAAAGGGTTAATGTAATTGATGGGCATTTTATTAAGAATTCTAACTTCGGCCTGTTTTTAATGTGTTTACCCTCTTATTGTCAGGTGTTTGTCCAAACAACGCATTGCAAAGCAATGTACTGTGCACCCCTCTGGTGTTAAGGGGTTAAAGTGGCAATAAAGAATTGCAACAAGTATGTATTAATATGTTAGAACTTTCTTCCTGTTTAACCCCTTGAGGACTAGAGTGATGTGCAACACATTGCTTTTCAATATGTCCCACACCCATCTTGTTCCATGGAGGTTAGGAAAAACAGTTATAGTACTTACACATCCTATATTATAATTCACTTAGTATCTTTGCCAGAAGCTGTCATGCACAGTAGAGATGACTGCCGGCGCCACTGCTGAACCATTCTGCATTTCAAGAGAAGTATAAGTAGCAATAAAATATTTAACTATACAGTGCAATTCATTTTTGAGAAGAAAACTAATTCTAGTTTCAGAGAGCGGTAAACTGCGTTTGTTTCCTACGTTTTTTTCATGCACACTACTTCAAAGATAATGGGACTTTTGAAAATGTGGAGTTTTTTTTATCATGTTATGTAGCTACTGGCATGTCAAGTAAAACTGTAACCCAGTCTTACTGTCACGGTAATCAGGCAAAGAAGAACAGACACAGTAATAAAATATAACCACCTTTATTGGAATATACAGTGATAATAATATATGAGATATAGCAATGATAATATCCCACACAACCCCAGACCACCGGATGATAGGGCCCAAACTCCTACCCGGAGTTGGACACTGTGCTACGCACTGCACTACTGTGAGGTACTGGAGAACAAAGGCAACAGGGAGCGAGAGGGGCTAATGGTCTGGCAGGCTAGGAGCATATGGAGCGAGTAGTCAGCCAGAGCCACAGGTCAGAAAAGCCGGGGATACACTGAGCGAGATGGAGAGCCGGAGGACAGACAAACCGGGGACTACATGGAGCAAGTGAGTAAGTCAGAGCCACAGGTCAGAACCGATGTGGGTAGTCAGACAAGCCGGGGTTAACAAGGAGCGAGTTAGTCCGCCAGAGCCACAGGTCAGAACCGATGTGGGTAGTCAGACAAGCCGGGGTCATACACGGAGTGAGTAAGTCAGCCAGAGCCACAGGTCAGAACCGATGTTGGTAGTCAGGCAAGCTGGGGTTAACAAAGAGCGAGTTAGTCAGCCAGAGCCACAGGTCAGAACCAATGTGGGTAGTCAGACAAGCCGGGGTCATACACAGAGCGGATTCTCAGATAAGCACAGGTCACAACGGAGCACAAGAGTAACTAACAGGAACACCACGTAAGGGCAATGACTCCCAAGCCCAGGAAGGTTTATAAAGGAACAGAAGGAGGCGGGACCCAATTAGGCCACCCAGAATAGGCCCATAAACAGGCGTCCGTGCTAGTGCCTGTTACCTGATGTAGCAATGAGGAAGTGGCCGGAGGCCATGCCGGCCGGCGGCAATACAGAGGTAAGGAAGCGCAGGATAGCCCAAGGGAGACTGTGATACTTACTTAAGCAATTTACATATTTAGCTTTTCTTACAGTTTTAGAAACATAACATTCATGCATTAGAATAAATGTAAAAGTTTGGACATGAAGAAAATTTAGAAAAAGCATTCCAAATTGGCAGTTAGACAATGGGCTCCGTTTATTTCTTCTCCCAAGGGGATTCTGCCTACCTCTGAAGGTGGTATGTTGTATTGACTTAATGCTGGGCTTTTATGAATTGTATTAGACTACTATATGTATATCCATTGCTTATTTCTCTGGCCTTCTATTCATTTATTTATATAATGGGCATATTTGATCAGTTCCTTTCCTTGGTATGACATTCATGTGAATTTTAATATGCAGTGTGTCTTCTGTTTTATTACACTTGCCTTTTTACATGCAGACTGGTGTGCCTAGACAGTTCAACAATATGGTTATACAACTAGGACTAGAAAACTATTTATTTTTTTCCCTAACTAGTGGATTACTGAGTCCACTAGTTAGAGAAAAAAGTTAATAGGTGAGATGTTACTAGCCCACTTTAAACATAGAGAACAGCATCGATTTTTACTTGTATACTGGATTTTTTTATAACCACAGACTAATGTACTAGTGGAGGTTTGCTGCCCTGGGTACAGGAACAAAATGTGATATTTATCTAGGATGATAAACCACTGTCTTAGATATACTAGAATTATTATTCTAATGCTTAGTGTATGCATTGTAAATATTTGTGGCATTTTCCTTTGCAGTAAGTTTATTGCTGACCGAGAAAGCAGAAGAAGCCTAACTAACAGTCACCTGGAAAAAAAGAAATGTGATGATTACGTAAGTGTACGTACATCAACCTTAAACTTCAATTGTGTTTTTCTTGGTAAAGTTACAACTTAGCACATTTTGAAATTGAGACCCCCTTTTTATCATCAAAATATTTTGTAGTCTCCCTCCAGTATGTATATACATGAATGTATCATAAACAGGTGAGTCTTTTGGGACATACATATTGAATCCTATAGAATCGATTAACCATGTTATTGATTTTTTTCTTTTGCACTCATTATCTTCCAAAGACTAGTAATCAATATCTTACTATGCTATACACTTAACCTAGTGTCCTGGGTTGTGTCCCTGTGGAATCACAGAACCAGAGGGGTTAATATGTAAGTTTTTGTGTGTATAAATATAGGCGTACCACCAAAAGTTCAAATGGCCAAAGAGGGACACTGGTGTTTTAGTGGCTAGTGAGTGGGGCATTACCGAGAATGTTTATGTATTTCATGACCTATTGACACCTCTTTGTGTAACTCAATAAATGATGTAGAGCAAGACCAAAGTATTTTATTTACACAGACTGATTTATAAAGACTATACTGACGTTTACACAAACATTAATGTGAGTTTTATTGCTGTGGAGCAACGTGATACAGTTACATACACACCACACAGTCTGATCTCCTAAACACAGGGACACCAGGGTGGGAAAGAAGGACAGGACAGAGGGATTTGGATCTCAAAGAGGGACTGCTCCTCCTAAAGAGGGACACTTGGGAGGTGTGTGTGTGTGTGTGTGTGTGTGACTAAAGAATTCTAACTTTGCATTCCAAATTTCTTTTGCTGCTGTTCACACGTCATCATTTCATAATGGTTGAAACAGATGCCCTGTATCAATTTCCGCAATGTCCAATGTATTTATTTAATTTAAAGAGATAACAACTCTTAATATGGTAAAAATTGTATTAGTAAGACAAGAATACACCTGCTGCTGCAGAATGTTTTATATGAAAGTTTTTGTTGCTCAAACTTGCATTTTTGGGGTGAAGTATATCCATGGCCTGAAATTTTACAGTGGTGCTGTTGCTGTAGTATTCTATGGAGGTTAATGGGCAACTATCCATAGACTGCTCTATCAACAGTACCAGTACATTTCAGACAATGGAAGTACTACACCCAAAACATGCAAATTAGAGCTGTAATGAATAGCAGTAGCAGTGGGTCTACCCATGTTTTACTTAGCAGGATATACCATGTAATTCATATTTTTTTTCTATAAGAGTTACTATCCATATCAATTTTGATTAAGAAAAATAAAAGACATCACAAAATAATTTGTATTCATATTTAAATGTTCCTCTATTTGCTATTATTCCTCATTTTAATAAAGCATTCTTAAAGAGAAATATATTACATAGAACCATACTTGTTTTATGTATTATGTATATAGTGCATCTACCTGTTACTTATTGTGAGACCATTCCAGAACACACAAACAACTGTATTCAATAACTAAAAAACTGCAATTCTGGAGCAAACGGTGTATCATAGATGAGAAATGAAACATAGAGCCTAAAAAAAACAGGCCACAGTTTGATACATAAATCAGATTTAATGCTTACAAAAAAGACAGTCTAAATAAGAACATTCTTAAGGAATACAGTATCAAACCATGAAAAAAACTTTTCAAAAATATTGATAGGAAACAATCTATGAATAGTGTTTTTGGCCCTAATAGATATAGCCCTATGGATAATGTAAAATGTTCTATGCATACTTCTGGCACTGTAATTCTACAAAGTGGCAAGCATTAGTCATACATGTAATTCTACAAAGTGGCAAGCATTAGTCATACATGTAATTCTAC
Source organism: Rhinophrynus dorsalis (assembly GCA_037306005.1). Lineage (NCBI taxonomy): Eukaryota > Metazoa > Chordata > Amphibia > Anura > Rhinophrynidae > Rhinophrynus > Rhinophrynus dorsalis. The sequence goes on from CM074721.1 coordinate 249,898,426, forward strand.
AAAGTGGCCAGCACTAGTCATATATGTAATTCTACAAAGTGGCCAGCACTAGTCATATATGTAATTCTACAAAGTGGCAAACACTAGTGATACATGTAATTCTACAAAGTGGCCAACACTAGTGATACGTGTAATTTTACAAAGTGGCAAGCACTAGTCATACATGTAATTCTACAAAGTGACAAAAACTAATGATACGTGTAATTCTACAAAATGGAAAGCACTAGTCATACATGTAATTCTACAAAGTGGCAAACAGTATAGTCATACATGTAATGCTACAAAGTGGCAAACAGTAGTGATACGTGTAATTCTACAAAGTGGCAAGCACTAGTGATATATGTAATTCTACAAAGTGGCAAACACTAGTCATACATGTAATTCTACAAAGTGGCAAACAGTATAGTCACACATGTAATTCAAACTGAACTGTTCTGTATCTACAGAGTCCTGGAACAACCTCTGTTGGGATGTCTGTCTTTAACCTGAGTAATGCAATTATGGGCAGTGGGATTCTTGGTCTTGCCTTTGCCTTGGCTAACACAGGAATTATTCTCTTTGTGTAAGTACCATACATATCATATTCTTAAAACATATATATATAACAATAAATTCTAATACTACACTGTCTGCATTACATTTTCATTTCATAAATGTTAGCGTTGTTCTAACAGATAGCTGGACAAATGGAGGCTTTTCCGCTATTGTGGACTACAACTCCTACCATGCCAGACCAGCACTATATCTCTGTCAGGCTATCTGTGGATGATGGGAATCAACAGCGGGAGGGCCTCAGTTTGCCTCTCCTTTTTCTGTTTTATTGTTTATTTTGTTTAATTTGATGTATAGCCCTGACATGTAAAGGATAACCTAAGTGTTTCACATAAGTGTACTGTTGAAATACTGGAGCTGATATACTAAGGAAAGGTGGGGTAAGCCACCTGTGCCATAGAAAACAGAGTTTCCTTCATTCAAACAGGGCTTTGTACCCCTTGAATGGTAGAGCAATCTCCAGTGCATTTCTTTATAATGTGTTGGAGACTTCTCTAATATTCAAAGGGTAAAAAAGCCCCATGTAATCAAGTAAAATATTAGGGGATTTTATTTGCTCCCTATGGTACAATTGGTTTGCTTCAGAATTCACTACTTTTTAGTATATCAGCCTTATTAAGTTTAATAGCTTCTGCAGTTCAGTAAGTATATAATCTGTTATATGTTCTTGCATCGGCATATACATATTGCCAGTACCTACGACTTTTGAAGTTGTGTCACCATTGTGTGACTAGGAAATTCCGTTGCAGGATAGAATATCACAGAATTGTCACTTCAAGAAAATCTGTTGCATTTTTACTTTTGCTTTTGACACCAATGGGCTGGATAAATATCTGGCCCATTGCCTACATAAATCGGCAAAGAGGAACCAGAAGCGAGTCCGAGAACTTCTTCAGTGGGCAGAAGCTCACTTCCCAGGCATCTCAGAAGTTCACATTTCAGGAGTGAAAAACATGGTTGCAGAATTTCTAAGTTGCTGACATCTGTATCGTGGAAATTGGGAACTCTAATTGTGTTCATCCAGATTGTACAGATCTGGGGTCTTCCATCAGTGGATCTCATGGCATCTCTCAACAACCAGAAGGTTCCGCTCTTCTGCTCCAAGAAGAAGGACCCTCTAACATATGTGATGTCTATTCCATGGAACTTTCATCTGGCTTATGTGTTTCCACCATTTTCCCTTATTCTCAGGGTGCTGAAGAAGATCAAGATGGAGAGGGCTCAGGTCTGATCACCTCCTTTTGATCTCGTCTGGCTTGGTTCACGGATTTCCTCATTCTGTCCATCTCAGAACCATTTCACCTTCCTGTCAGGCCGGATTTCCTGACTTAAGGTCCACTTTGTTACTATCAGGTGGGAAGGTTGGCTTTGATGGCATGGATCTTGAAGCCAGCATCCTGAAAAGTTTTTCTGATGCTATAATTTCCTCTGTTGCTCAGGTTAGGAAGTCTGGTCATCACAGGCTTATCAAAGGATCTGGTCTCTGTTTTATCAGAGGTGTACTGATTAGGACTTGTCCTCTTAGTCATTCAGTCTTCCCACCATTCTGGCCTTTCTTTAGGATGGTGTCAACAAGGGTCTCAGTCTGAGTTCTATTAAGGTTCAGACCTCCACACACTTTGTTCTTTTTTGAAAGTGAATTGCTTTTCTTTCTGATTTCAAGACTTTTGTTCAGGGGATGGTTGTCAGGTGCCATCAAGGCAGAGGGTGCTGTAGCCCAGGAGCAGGGATATGCTCACCCAAATGCGAATGCTGTATCCTGGGAAGACTGAAAAATATGTGGTTTAAGTCCCTGGGCAGAGGGGCCCTCTGGGGTCTGTGTTCAGGATATTTCCCTTGCTCTCATTTTCTTTCTGCTACTTTGTTATATTGTTTGGGGGTAAAGCTGGAGGGAAGTCTCTGCCTCAAAGACCCTGTCTTTTTTTAAGTGCCCTGCCCTTTGGTGCAGAGAACTTTACCCCATGGTTCTTGTGTTCCACATGAATTAAGAGAAATGGATTTAATGGTAAGTTCACTAAAATTCTCTTTTCAACAGTAGTAGTAGGATTTCCACACATATTAAAAAGAATCAATAATAATTATTTATGAAACTTTCCCAATAAATGAAGTTCTAAAGTGACTGTATATATTTGAATTTTTGAATACTCCAGCTGGTATACAATGAGGCTGGTGTACTAAGAAGTACTGGAGAGCATCTGGAGAAAACCAACTGCACTATATGGGATCAATAAAGGTTCTCTGATGCCCATTAATTTAAATAAGACTTTTAACCTCTTGAATGTTAGAGAACTCTCTAGCATTCAAAGGGTTAAATGCCTCATTTAAATCAATGGAATTTTGATTTGGCACCTGTGTTGCAGTTGGTTTGCTCCAGAATTGCTCTAGGTCCTCTGCATATAAAAGCTTCAGTATGTCCCTTGTTATCTCCATTTACCAACTGCTTGATAATTTCCAACAGTGTCACTGGAGGAAATGGAACATTGAACTATTGATAGTGCTTAGCTTGATCTATTTGTCCACAATTTATAGCACTTCCTTATACTTTTCACTTGTTATGGATATGTATTTCCCCTATCAAGGAAATAAACACTGAGTCACTCAAAGATTAATACTATATATGTCAATACTTTTTAATGTCAGTTTTTAACAGAATAGTGCGATAATATAAACAGTACAGAAATAATGCACATTTTACAGTACTACATTTTAAGGTGTGTTTTTTTTTTTTTTTTTGGTAAAACATAACATAACCTCAAACCATTTCCTGTTACATATTTGCACTGTTCTCTGAAAATCCTAATTATTTAAAGGAACACCAAAAAATTATCCGAGTTTCAATGCACTTAAAGCGGAACTACCACCTGAACACAACAAATAACTCCCCATCTGGCGACAGAATTATTACCTTGACAAACAGATTGAGCCTTTCTTCCCGGGCTGACAGCATAACGGAAAACGCGGACATCTTGCCATAATGACGTCCGTGCGCCTGCGTTGTCAGTCCCTTTTGGAGCCAGATGGCTCCTAGCAATGCCTCCTAGACCCGGCTGGGACTGACAGCGCAGGTGCGCGGACATCATTATGGCAAGATGTCCACTTCCGTGATGCTGTCTGCCCGGGAACAAAGGCTAAATCTATTTGTCAAGGTAATAATTCTGGCGACTAGCGCTACTAAGCAGCTAGTCACCAGATGGGGAGTTATTTAAGCTAAAGTTGTGTTCAGGTGGTAGTTCTGCTTTAAATACCCTGTACTTTTTGATAGTATCTGTATACATTCTCTATTTCTTTTTTTGATGCATAAAATCTTGTTTTTGATACTCTGAGAGAGCAGACATTCCTGCTTTTTGCAGTTCTCCAGTTGATTGTCTAGGGTTGTCTATAAAAAGGCTATGATAAGCAGTTTATAATGCTTTCTGTATGTCCAGCCTGCCTTTAGGTGCAATGGTTAATAATCCTTGCACTGCTGTTTTTGAGTGGCTCTCTTTCTGCCAGTGAGTTTTTCCTGTTGAATCACAAACAGTTTATCATTCTTTCATGCTTTTTACATGTATTCTGTATTTTTTACTAAATTTGGAAGCGGACCCTTTAAAAACCAGTGGTCAAGGTGGCTATTTTAGATTAATTCACTAAGCTTCTTTAAGACATATCTCATCTCTGTTCTAATGAGGCTGCAGGATGGCTCATGGTATTTCTTGTGAATTACATTACCTAGCGACTACCCATGGTACCCCCTCCAATTATAGGGAAGGGGAGCACTGTTTTCGAATGACTGGCGAACTACACTGCCATTATTTAAGAGAAAAACTACATCTCCCACAATGCCTTGCTTCCTGGGCTTTCTGGTATGGAAAAAAGGTGGTCTTTGAGTACTCCTCTTCCTTTTTGGATTCTGCTGCTGGTCTCTCCCTCCTGTTTGCCAATTTAACCCCTTGCAGTCAGATAAGTACTTTTACATACTTTTAAGTACTTTTTCTTTTTACTCTTTTGCCTGTCTTTGGCTCTACATTGTGGGGTCTGACCATCTCAGAACCCAAGGGACACATAGACTCTTATCTCTGTAATGGCCTTTACCCCCTCATCTATTCAAGGGTTCCTTAGCTTTTTGTCAGTGGTTCACCCTGCACCTCCCACCAGGAGCCGTCCCTTAATAGAAGCATTTCTACACCTGAGGCTTTACCGTATTGGGTTACTCCTACTGTGGTTGATCTTCCAATTTCTCACCTTGCTAAGAATACTGCTCTGCCCCTGGCATATGCTGCATCCCTTAAGGATCATGTGGATAAATGCCTTGACGCCATGCTGAAAATAAACTTTGCTGTCACAGGTGTGCCTTACGTATTTTTGCTATTGCCTGGGTTACCAGGGATATGGCCATCTGGGGTGATCAACTTCTGGATGCTATACAAGGAGCATGCTGCCAAGGATGAGCTTGTGATGTTGCTCTCCAAGATCCTTGAAGCAAATGCTTATCTTGCTGAAGCAGCCTTTGATGCTGACAGGTTCTCAGGAAAAAGCATTGTTATTTTTCAGTGGCTGCACAACGCACACTGAGATTTGGTTGGCTGACGAATCTTCCACAGAATCTCTGGTTTCACTTTACTTTGTGTGCAAACAATTGTTTGGGAGTGGGAGAAGGTTATTAGCCATGCCACAAGAGACACTTAAGTTACTCTTAATTGTTCCTTATTTCCTAAGAAGAAGGTGCATCGCTTTCATTACACCTGCCAGTTAGAAGCCTAGGGCACCAGTTCCTCAGTCTCCACAGGTGTGTCCTCCCCAAAACCCAAACGGGTGGGCAGGCAAGAACACTTCTCAGAAGCCTTAGTCTGATAAGCCTACCTCCAGATGACTTGAGGGGTCCTGATCCATCTCTGCCAGTAGAGGGTTGCCTCAGTTTTTTTCCAAAGCACATTTGGGATTTCAGAGATGAATCAGTGGGTTTTGAGGATGATTTTGCAAGGGTACCACATAAAGTTCAAGTCCATTCCCCTCACCACTTGCTCCTCGGGCTGTCTATTTCTAGACTCAGTTTCCTCATTGGTAGAAAAGCAGATGTTGGTTCTGGTTCCTCCAAAGGAACGATTCTGCTCAAATATTTTTGTTGTTCCCGAAAAAAGACTGTGGATGCATCTTATTCTGGACTTAAAGTGTCTCAATTAAATTATAATGACCGCACAGTTCAAAATGGAGTCTTTACAATATCTGTCATCACAGATATGTGTCCAGGGAATTTCTTGAGTCCCTGGATTTGTAAGATGCTTACCTGCATATCCTGATCCATGCAGGTCATCAGCGCATTCTACATTTTGCCTTTCAGGGCAATCACATTCATTTCACTGTCCTTCCATTTGGTCTGGACCCCCTACCTAGGCAACTTTTTACTCAAGGGCTCTTCAGAGGTAACCTTGCACACTCAGATTCAGGAGTGAGTTATCGTTCTGGAACAGCATGGTTGGGTACACAATTTAAAAAAAAAGTCTCTGGTTCCTTCTCAGATCCTTAATTTTTTAGGCATGCATTTCAATACACTCCGAGAGAGTGTGTTTCTCTCAAATGACCAGATTAATTCTTTGTCTCTCTAGGTGTGTCAGGCAATATCCTGGCCATCAGCAGTCATGCTGGAGTGCATGAAGGTACTGGTTTACCTAGGGTTGGCCCTGGAGACAATTCTCTTTGCACAATTCCGTACGAGGGAATTGCACCTGGATATTCTCAGAAATTGGTCCAGACATCAGTCTCATCTGTCTCATGTCATGTCTCTGTCCCTCCAGACGAAGGACTACCTTCCCTGGTGGATTTAGAGGTCCCATCTGACATTGGCCATTCCAGATTGGATTGTGGTCACCACTGATATCAACCTGCTGGACTGGGTTCCTACTTTGGGCCCTCTTATGGACCAGGGACTTTGAGCTAGGGAGGAGAGCCTTCTGGCCATCAATGTGTTAGAATTGCATGTGATTTACCTCAAGCTACGCCAATGGTGTTGTCTCCTTCTGGGGTCCTCAGTATGGATTCAGTCACATCAATTCCCAAGGAGGAACCAGAAGCATGTTAGCTTGGACCAATGTCCAGAAGATCCTCTTGTGAGCCAGCATCCTGAAGTGCTTTTCAGACAAGGTTATTGCTACTGTGCTCCATACTAGAAAACCATTTTTTTTCAAGGCCATGGTCCCTCTTCTACAAGTGGTGTGGTGCCTGAGGGTCTCACCCGCCGCATTTTTGTCTTCTATTTATCTTGACTTTTCTCCAGGATGTTGTTCAGAAACGGCTTTGCCTTAGTCCCCCAAGATTCAGATTTCCACTCTTTCTGTTCTTTTCCAGCATCACATTGCTTTGCTTCCTGATATGCAAACTTTTGTCCAAGGTGTGGTTCATGCCTACCCTGTCTTTCTGGATCTAGCTCCTGCTCCAGGGATCTTCATGAAGGGAATGGCCATTTTGGCAGCCTACATTCACACTGCCATGTCCCTATCTCCACAGACAAAGAAGGACCTTCGCTGGTGGCTCTACCATCCCCCTCTAACTCTAAACCTTGGGTCATTTAATGGCACAGGGTCGCCTGACTAGGGAGGAGAGTCTTCTTCCAATCAACATTTTGGAAATATGGGCCATTCGCTTAGCGTTTTGCCACTGGTTCCATGTGCTGATGGGAACACCAGTGAGGCTCCAGTCGGAAACAGCCATTACATACATCAGTTGCCAAGGAGGAACCAGAAGTGATTCAACTTGGATAGAGGTTCTGGAATTCCTTCAGTGGGCCGAAGCTCAAGTGCCAGACATCTCAGCGGTTCACATCAAAGGCTTGAAAAACATGGTTGCAAACTTTTTAAGTCACAAACATCTGGATCCTGGGAATTGGGAACTCAACCAGAGAGTGTTTGACCAGATTGCCAACTGTTGGGGTCTTCCATCAGTAGATCTAATTGCATCCCAAAGAAGGTTACTCTGTTCTGCACTAAGAAGTATCCTCTAACATTTTGATGGACGCAGTGTCCATTCCATGGAACTTCCATCTGGCTTATGTGTTTCTACCTTTTCCTCTGATTCTTAGGGTGCTAAGAAAGATTAAGATGAAGAGCTTGCAAGTCATTCTGATTGTCACCTTTTTATCTGGCTTTTTTCTCAGATCTCTTCAACCTGTTCATCGTGGATCCATTTTGCCTTCCTCTGAATCTGAATCTCCTGACCCAGAGTCCACTGTTATTCTTAGGTGGAAAGGTTGATTTTGATGGCCTGACTCTTAAAGCTGACTGCAGGGGAATCCTGTACGGGGACCAATTGGCAGCTCTGCAGCAGAGTAGCAGTCGCGTTATTTAAAAAGAATTACTTCATTGGAAAGGTCTACAATGCGTGCCTGGTTTGCAAGCACACTTTGTAGACCATTCCATGAAGTAATTAATTTTACATAACGCGATTGCGGCACTGCTGAAGAGCCTCCGCGTGTCGGCCGACACGGATCTCTTGCTTTCAGCTTTACAGCTGACAGCAGGAAACATCAAACTTTCAGTGCTTATATCTTTCAAACCATAGCGTTTGAGAGATATGGTTTTTTGCATTTAGTTCAACTTTTTAATCACTACAAAATGATACATATTTTACCCCATGGTTCCTGTGATCCGCATGTCCCAGAAAAAATATTTACCCCATGGTTCCTGTGTTCCTCATGTCCCAGAAAAAATATTTATCATTTTATAGTGATTAAATAGTTGAACTAAATGCAAAAAAAACTCTCTCAAACCACTATGTTTTGAGGGAGATAAGCATTGAAAGTCCCCCCCCCTTTTCCCTAATGTCAGCGCTGTGCTGACTGCAGGGGAATCCTGTACAGGGACCAATTGGTGGCTCTGCAGCAGAGCCGCAATCGCGTTGTTTAAAAAGAATGACTTCATTGGAAAGGTCTACAATGTGTGCTTGGTTTGCAAGCACACTATGTAGACCTTTCTAATGAAGTAATTCATTTTACATAACGCAATTGCTGCTCTGCTGAATAGCCTCCTCGTGTTGGCCAACACGGATCTCTTGCGGTCAGCTTTACAGCTGACAGCAGGAAACGTCAAACTTTCAATGCTTATATCTTTCAAACCATAGCAGTTTGAGAGATATGTTTTTTTGCATTTAGTTCAACTTTTTAATCACTACAAAATGATAAATATTTTACACCATGGTTCCTGTGTTCCGCATGTCCCGGAAAAAATATTTATCATTTTATAGTGATTAAATAGTTGAACTAAATGCAAAAAAACCTATCTCTCAAACCACTATGTTTTGAGGGAGATAAGCATTGAAAGTCCCCCCCCCTTTTCCCTAATGTCAGCGCTGTGCTGACTGCAGGGGAATCCTGTACAGGGGCCAATTGGTGGCTCTGCAGCAGAGCCGCAATCGCGTTATTTAAAAAGAATTACTTGATTGGAAAGGTCTACAATGTGTGCTTGGTTTGCAAGCACACTATGTAGACCTTTCCAATGAAGTAATTCATTTTACATAACGCAATTGCGGCTCTGCTGAAGAGCCTCCTTGTGTTGGCCAACACGGATCTCTTGCGGTCAGCTTTACAGCTGACAGCAGGAAACGTCAAACTTTCAATGCTTATATCTTTCAAACCATAGCAGTTTGAGAGATAGGGTTTTTTGCATGTAGTTCAACTTTTTAATCACTACAAAATGATAAATATTTTACCCCATGGTTCCTGTGTTCCGCATGTCCCGGAAAAAATATTTATCATTTTATAGTGATTAAATAGTTGAACTAAATGCAAAAAAACCTATCACTCAAACCACTATGGTTTGAGAGATATAAGCATTGAAAGTCCCCCCTCACCTTTCCCTAATGTCAGCACTGTGCTGACTGCAGGGGAATCCTGTACAGGGACCAATTGGTGGCTCTGCAGCAGAGCCGCAATCGCGTTATTTAAAAAGAATGACTTCATTGGAAAGGTCTACAATGTGTGCCTGGTTTGCAAGCACACTTTGTAGACCATTCCAATGAAGTAATTAATTTTACATAATGCGATTGCGGCTCTGTTGAAGAGGCTCCGCGTGTCGACCGACACGGATCTCTTGCTGTCAGCTTTACAGCTGACAGCAGGAAACGTCAAACTTTCAATGCTTATATCTTTCAAACCATAACGGTTTGAGAGAAATGTTTTTTTGCAATTAGTTCAACTTTTTAATCACTACGAAATGATAAATATTTTACCCCATGGTTCCTGTGTTCCACATGTCCCAGAAAAAAACATTTACCCCATGGTTCCTGTGTTCCTCATGTCCCAGAAAAAATATTTATCATTTTATAGTGATTAAATAGTTGAACTAAATGCGAAAAAACGTATCTCTCAAACCACTATGGTTTGAGAGATATAAGCATTGAAAGTCCCCCCTCCCCTTTCCCTGATGTCAGCGCTGTGCTGACTGCAGGGGAATCCTGTTCGGGGACCAACTGGCAGCTCTGCAGCAGAGCCACAATCACATTATTTAAAAACTAGTTGAACAGCCTGTTACACGGGCCACAGTGCCTCTGGCAGCCGGTCGCGGGTCTCCCACGCCTCGGCTGATACAGAGCCTCTGGCAGCCGGTCGCGGGGCAGTCACACGCAGTGGAGACTGCCCACGCCTCGGCTGATACAGAGCTGGGCGCTCCGAAGGAGCGCCCAGCTCTGTATCAGCCAGGGCGCGGGCAGTCTGTACTGCGTATGACTGCCGCACTCGCAGCAGTGTCTACTGCGCATGTCGGGCGTTACACACAACTTGGCAAATTATTATATAGGATAATGACTTCACTGGAAAGGTCTACAAAATGTGCATGGATTGCAAGCACACTTTGTAGACTATTCCAGTGAAGTAATTCGTTTTACATAACACAACTGCTGCTCTGCTGAAGAGCATCCGGGTGTTGGCCGACAGGGAAACGTCAAACTTTCAATGCTTATATCTCAAACCACAGCGGTTTGAGAGACAGGTTTTTTTGCATTTAGTTCAATTTTTTAATCACTACAAAATTATAAATATTTTTTCTGGGACATTACTGTCCCTTTAACAGTTAGTTCACTAAAATCCTCTAATTAGTTGCCAGGGTAAAATGCCTTTTTTGCTGTCAGAGATCTTATTCCTGTGCTCCATATGGTCTAAGAGAAAAGGAATTAACAGTAAGTTCAATAAAATCCTCTTTTAAAATGCAGTCACTTTTAGGACAGCATTGTAAGTGGTGATGATGCTTTCTACATGATTGGTGATGAAGCTTGCTACATGATAAAATGCTAGTGAGGGTTTGTTTAATTATGCATTAGAATGACATTTGCAAAGGCCACATGAAGAGCTCGCCTCCAAAAAACTCCAAAAATGTGGGAGCAGCGTTCCCTCTTTATCTCCCAGGTCTAGGTTGGTCATTTAGGGACCTTTCTGACAGTTTAGAAACTAGTTTTGAAAATCTCAGTTAGCAACTCTTTAGGCCTTATTCATCAAGCCTAAAGTATGTAGCATACTACCTGCACCTTAGTGGGGAAAATAAAGAAGTAGTTGATTTACATGTGGTTGTTACCACTGAATGCTAAATATGTCTTCAGTGCATTGCTTCACACTTTATTGGAGACTTCTAGGATTCAAGTGATTAACATTCCCATTAAAATCAATGAATATGCGTTTTCATTTCAACCCTGTGGTGCATTTGGTTTACTCCATAATTGCGCTTCTTTGGTTTGATGAGTAAGGCCCCTTATAGACATATTTATCCTTACTTTGAAATTGTATAGCTACATTTTATGGATTGTTAAGGACAAAAAATAAAGACACACTGGTCTGTGGCAAATTCAAGATAATTTGCTAATTATGCCATGTTGCTAGATACTATTAAAAAGCAACCACAGCATGCATACATATTGGCATTAAAGTTTCACTAAAAAAGCCTTTTAAGAAACAAATCAGTGACATTGATAGATATGCCTCCAAATATCCAGAAGTATATTACTATGTTAGTCTTATCAAAGAATCAACACTTAAATAGGACAAAAACAAGCTATATCAGGACATTCTTCATTTATCTCTTGTATTTGTTTTGATGAGAAATCAACAGCATGCATTAAGATGTCTTCGCCATCATATTCCTGTGAATATGCAGCAGATATGTGGACATCTCTATGAATTCACCATTCCTTCAACAGGTTTACAATTTTGCAGTGACTGTATCGACAGTGGCTCATTTGCATATTGAAAAGCAGTTTATGAGCCATAGTCATATTCATGTGGGTGTGTTTATATCTTAGTGTGGCACATCGCCATATATACTAGTAGGTCCTTCATTTTTTGTTCCATCCCTATCCTTTGAATTTCAAAGAGGTATCAAATGCATTTCTCTGCAATGTGTTGCTTACCCCATTGGCACTCAGAGGGTTGATTGAGGGCTGCTTTTCTTGATGCTGATGTCTCTCTGCATCTTCTCTGCTCTTCCCTGCCCTCATCTCTTCAACACATCCACACCTTTATGACAGAATGATATGCTAAGGATAAGTTTCTCCCTCTCCCCTGGCATCCATGAATCTTAATGCAAATGGATATGTGTGTCTGTATTGCCAAGGCAATGTGCACACCACACATGAACAGACGCAAATTGCCATAGCATCGACCCTTAGTGCATCTTCCCCCAGGAGCTTGGAATCTGGAAAGGAAAGGAGGTGATATGATTGAAACTGTGAAATATATTTAGGGATTTAAGTTCAGGAGGCATCTGTTTTTCTGAATAAAACAAGAGGGCATGCATGAAACTGGAGGGTACAAAAATAAAACAAAAATCTACTTTATGGAGTGGTTAATATATGTGTTAAATGGCCTCCCAGCAGAGGTGGCTGAGGCTACAACAGTGTATGAATGTAGGAACTCTTTGGAGAGACATATGGCTATTCAAAGAATAAAATAAGTCTGTGCTAACAAATAGGGACATGGGCAGAACAGACTGACCAATTTGTTTTATCTGCTGTCATATTCTGTGTTTCTGTGTTTAAAATGTAAAGAGCTAGTCAGAGATGCTCAACTAGGAACTAGCCTGCCCTCGAATTGATGAGGCTCTATAGGATAAGTATCTTACCCAGGGTGCAATCTCTTTTATGTTCATGTATTTAAAATGTGTCTCACTCTGTAACTGGGATGGGCAACCTGAGGTCATCCAGCTGTTGATAACTACAATTCCCATAATCCCTGGCCAGCTGGCCGTTGATGATTGGAGTTGTAGTCCTCTACAGCTGGGGATCGCAGACTTCCAAAATCTGCTCTATATAGGTACCATAATATGATTTATAATACTTCTGTATGTTTAACCTTTGGAGTCAGACACGTGTAGTGTATTGTATTGCACACACACTGCAACACTCAAGCAGTCCCTGAGAGGTGCCAATGTTGACCGGAAAGGGTGTATCCTGTTTAAACAGTTGGACATTGCTTTCTTCCTCATTTAACACCTTGGCTGTTAGGGATGTCTCCACTACATTGCAAACAATAAAACAAGATCACACTCATATGCAGAGGACAAATCCATTGTAATAAATGTGACTTTTATTGGAGAAATATACAAGCAGACCCAGATCACTTATGCTAGAAGATCTCGTTTTGCTGTTTGCTCTGATGGGTTTTGGAAAGCCTGGTGACCAGCACTGTAGAGGAGTGAACATATGGGCAATACATTTTCTTTCATATGCTTCTACTTATGATACAATGTGAACAGATTCATGCTGCTAAATGTTTCATGTTCCACACATTGCAAAGCAATACATTACAGATGTCTTTAGCCTTAAAGGGATTCGTAATTATTTCAGTGTGCCCAGCGCTCTGCTCTGTGCTATGTTTTCCTAGAAGTACATAGAGTACCTCTCTGGTACTTCAAGGGTTAATATCCACAGATCCTGATATCGATTTATAAAAATATATTAGAATACAGTTTAGAATTAATTGTACTTAATCAGTTGAGTCACCTGTATCTTCTGGAAAATTCTGTTTCCTGTTTGCAAACATTATAGGGCCTTATGTTCAAATGAAGGTTGGTGGGAATCTGGGGCAAAGCAAATGCATCATGTGGAGGTAATATAAATTACCCAAATTCCCAATTATTTAAAGGGACTTCTAACCCCTGGAATACTAGAAAGGTTTCTAGACCTCTGTAGCATTCAAGAAGTTAGAAGTCCAAATTAAATCAATACATTTATCCCTGATAATGCAGTTTTTTTACCCCAGAATTCTTCTGTTTTCCTTTTGAACATGATGAGCAGTATGTTGTCTCCTGAGTGCTCGGGTTCTGCATATTACAGATGGGGCAGACAGATTATTGGGAAAGGCTGGAAAGGATCCAGCTGCCTTGGTACATCTTGGTACCAATGACAAAGTTAGAGGATGGTGGAAGTTAGAGGATGGTGGAACAGGGATCTAGGGGGCAAGCTCAAGGCAAGGAGCACCAGGGTAGTGTTTTCTGAAATACTACCAGTGCCATGCATCAGTGCAGAAGGAGCTCAGGAAGCGTCATGCATGGATTAAGTATGGGTATAAGACGGAGGGTTTTGGATTTTAGAGCACTGACCTGACTTTGCCCTTGGATACAATATATATTGCACCTAAATGGAAAGTGAGCTGCTGTGGTAGGGCATAGAATTATTAGGAGGCCAGTTGAGCTTTTAAACTAGGAAAAGGGTGGAGTGTATGCAGGGCTGGCCCAACACATTGTGTTGCCTGGGTCCAAGGATGAAATGCTGCCCCGCCCAAACTACACCCACCAAAACGCACCCATATAGTTGCTCTAAGCCAGGGTTGCCATCCAGTCTATGGAGGGAATGCCATGGCCGGTATTTTCTTGAAGAAAAGGTGGCAATCCTACTCTAAGCAAATTTAACCCTTTGAGTGCAGGGGTATGCAGTGCATTGCAATGCACTGCATACCCCTCTGATACACTAAGGGTTAAGCCCCAGGTCTTTCAAAGCCAACCAACTCCCCTGGTTACATTCCCTGTGCAGTTAGTATAATGTGAAGACAAATGGAAGAACTGCACATTTTAGATGATATTTTAAAATTGTCCATTTTTTTACAATTGCAGCAGTGTTAGATAGCAGTCTTTCACATAGGACACCACTTTAACCCTTGCATAACCAGGGATGTCTGCTCCTGTACTCAAAGGGTCAGAATTTTCTGCTCCTGTACTCAAAGGGTTATAAAATCTAACCGTACAGGAGCAGACATCCCTGGTCATGAAATTGTTTAAGTGGTGTCCTGTGTGAAAGATTGCTATCTAACTCTTCTGCAGATGTAAAAAAAATGGACAGTTATAAAATAGCATCTCTCTCCCTCCAAGCCACCCATGTCTCTCTCTCCCTCCATGCCACCCGTGTCTCTCTCTCTCCCTCCATGCCACCCATGTCTCTCTCTCTCCCTCCATGCCACCCATGTCTCTCTCTCTCTCCCTCCATGGCACCGATGTCTCTCTCTCCCTCCACCCATGTCTCTCTCTCCCTCCATGCCACCCATGTCTCTCTCTCCCTCCATACCACCCATGTCTCTCTCTCTCTCTCTCCCTCCCTGCCACCCATGTCTCTCTCTCTCTCTCCCTCCATGCCATGTCTCTCTCTCCCTCCATGCCACCCATCTCTCTATCTCTCTCTCTCTCTCCATGCCACCCATGTCTCTCTCCCTCCATGCCACCCATGTCTCTCTCTCTCCCTCCATGCCACCCATGTCTCTCTCTCTCTCCCTCCATGCCACCCATGTCTCTCTCTCTCCCTCCATGCCACCCATGTCTCTCTCTCTCCCTCCATGCCACCCATGTCTCTCTCTCCCTCCATGCCATGTCTCTCTCTCCCTCCATGCCACCCGTCTCTCTCTCTCTCTCCCTCCATGCCACCCGTCTGTCTCTCTCCTCACCATGTCATACATGTGTCTCTCCTCTCCCCATGTGTCTCTTTGCCACGTATCTTCTCCTCCTCTTTTGTCTCTCTCTCCTCCATGTCTGTCTGTCTCTCCACTTCCAACCTCTGTCTGTCTCTCTTCTTCCTCCATATGCCACAACCAGTTTGCCCATTAAATATGCCACTGCCAGATGCCCATTAAAACATGCCCCAGCACCCAAGGACATGCCCACCCTGGACTTACCCCAGCACATTCCCCATTGCCCACCCAGGACTTACCCCATCACCCCAGGACATGCCCCATTGCCCACCCAGGACGTACCCCAGCACCCCAGGACATGCCCACCCAGGACTTACCCCAGCACCCCAGGACATACCCCATTGTGCATCCAGGACTTACCCCAGCACATGCCCCATTGCCCACCCAGGACGTACCCCAGGACATGCCCACCCAGTACTTACCCCAGCACATGCCCCATTGCCCACCCAGGACTTACCCCAGCACCCCAGGACATGCCCCATTGCCCACCCAGCACCCCAGGACATGCCCACCTAGGACTTACCCCAGCACATGCCCCATTGCCCACCCAGGACTTACCCCAGCCAGCACCCACAGTTGTCCAGCTCCCTGGTGTCTAGTGGTAGGCAGCTTGATCCTCCCATGCTGCCCCTCGCACTCCCCGCACGGTCTGATGTCTGAGCGCCGGCAGGTCACGTGAGTCCCGGCGCTCTGACCTCAGTACTGCGCAGGGAGTGAGAGAGGCAATATGGGAGGATGTCTGTGCGCAAGCTGACAGCCGCCCACCCGCAGAGTGGCTGTTAGGTGAGCGCCTCTTCCGGCAAGTTTTTTTTTTTTTTTCCAGGAGACACCCAGCCAAGCGAGCCTTGAGCCACACTAATTACTAATTGAGCCACACTAATTACTGTCACAGCAGGCGCGCCGCTCTTTGTCCTGTCCTGTGTTGACACCGACCAGGCGGCTGGCTGACATATAGTGGGCGGCAAATTGCCGCCCCAGTCAAAGTGCCGCCTGGGTCCAGTGACCCACCGGGACTAATGTTAGGGCCGGCCCTGAGTGTATAGCTAGTAATAAAGGGGTAGATAGGAAGTGGGTACAAGCAAAGGTCCATGGGGGTGGAGAAGGGATGGGGATAAGTATAGCGAACAGGGAGGAACTCCGGTTAAATTCAGATATAGAAAAAAGGCAGGTAGTGGGTAAAATTCATAATTATGACAACATTTATTTTATGTTGGCCAATGCAAGAAGTATTTTAGGCAAAATGGATGAGAGTGAATTACTGGCAGTTAAAGGGTTAGTAATGACCAATGATAATTTTATGCTGTGTTGCAGATTTAAAAAAAAATAAATGATGTGGAGCAAATCCCATCTCTCAAACCTTTATGGCTTGAGAGATATTCGCAGCTAAAGTTCCCCCCTCTCTTCCCTTCTCCTGATGTCAGCTGTAAAGCTGACAGAAGGAGATCTGTGTTGGCCAACTCGAGGAGGTGCCTCAGCAGAGCTGAAATAGCGATATTTAAAAAGAACTACTTCATTGGAACTGAGCCGCCGGCTGGTCCCAGGACTGGGATATTCTGTTGTCAGTAGAGTGCTGACGTCAGGAGAAGGGGAGGGAGGGGGGAACTTTAGTGGTGAATATCTCTCAAACCATAAAGGTTTGAGAGATGGGATTTGCTACACATAATTTTTTTAAACCTACAACACAGCATAAAATTATCATTGGACATTACTAACCCGTTAATCAGCATTTGGACATAATTGGTAGAACCAAAACGTGGTGGGATGATACACATAATTGAGCTGTAAATAATTAGTGATATTCAATGGCGTACAATAGGGGTCGCAGTGGTCGCATCTGCGACCGGGCCCGTCACTCCAGGGGCCCGGCCACCGCCTGCAACCCCCTCGCCCGCAGCAGTCACTTACCTGATCTCCCACTCGGCGCGCCGCTGTAGTAATACAGAGCACTGGGAGATGACATCATCTCCCAGCCTCTGCATTACTACAGCGGCGCGCTGGAGCTCCGGTTGCAGAGATCTGTGCCGAAGGAGGCACAGATCTGTAAAGACACTCCGCTAGACCACCAGGGACTGGAGGTAGGGGAAATGTGAAGATGGGGGCATTGTGGAGATGAAGGGGGCATTGTGGAGATGAGATGACGGGGGCATTGTGGAGATGAAGGGGACATTGTGGAAGGGGGCATTGTGGAGATGAAGGGGGGCATTGTGGAAGGAGCATTGTGGAGATGAAGGGGGCATTGTGGAGATGGAAGGGGCATTGTGGAGATGAGATGAAGGGGACATTGTGGAAGGGGCATTGTGGAGATGAAGGGGGCAATGTGGAGATGAAGGGGGCATTGTGGAAGGGGCAATGTGGATTAGGGGGCCAATGTGGGAGGGGGGGACCACATAGTAATTCTTGCACCAGGGCCCGGTGGCTTCTAGTTAACGCCTCTGGCGATATTCCCTTCTTAGGAGGGAAAGGATTAACATAAGGGGGCAGGTGTGTGTTCATGTACTTGAAACCAGATCTAAATCCAAGATTAAGGTAAAGTATTTGTGAGAAAACTTGAGATAATGTGGGGTCCTTGTGGATAGAAATTGAAGCTAACCGTGGAAGGGTAGTAAACATTTGGAGGGTATATGCTACAAACCACCAAATATTGACGAGAATGTTAAGGCCCAGCTGTTATTGCAAATGAAAAAAGCTGCACATCTTGGGCATACTAAAATTATGTGAGATTTTAACTATCCAGATATAAATTGGAGAAATGAGACGTCAGTGTGCTAAGGGAAGCAGGTTTGTGGGCATGCTTAGGGATGGCTACATGACACAAATGGTGGAAGTGCGAAATAACAATGTATTAAATCTAGATATAAGTACATCCAAAACTCTTAATTTTAAAAAGGCTATGCTCAAAATGTTAACAGTATCAGTACAACACATAGACAGAGACGAATTATTAAAAAAAAAAATTGCTGAGGAAAAATGGTCAGAATTTAAATTTAGGTTGCAGAAATATATTTAACAGTATATACCCACAGGATAAAAATGTTAAATGTCAAGATTCCTTTTGTTCCTTCCTGAATTCTGTTTTCCCTCCATTGACATCTGGTTTGGAATTCCATTGGTTGGATATTTCTGTTTATACCATTGGAGCCTATCCTCTAGCGCCCAAATATCCCAAGTCTGTTTGTTAGTTTCTGTTAACAGAGTTGTTCCTGATCTGACCTCAGCTTGCAATCGACCATCCACCTGTCTCCAGTCCTGTCCTTGGCTTTTGTTTGACATTCACCTGTCTCTGGTCCTGACCTCAGCTAGTATTCAACATCCTCCTGTCTCCATATCTGACCTTAGATTGTATTCAGCCATCCACTTCTCTCCAGTCCTGAGCTCGGCTTGTACTTAACATCCTTCTGTTTCCAGCCCTAACCTCGACCTGTTTTCAACATTCGCCTGTCTCCAGTCCTGACCTCGGCTTGCTTTCAACATCTTCTAGCCTTCTGTCGCCTGATCAACTTTTGTGAGAATTTGCTAGTCTGTGTAAGCTCACAGGGTTGTCATCCTTAAGCTCATACTTTCGTCTTCATGTCTGGAAGATTTGCCTATTCGCTTAAGCTCACCAGGACTTCATCTTTCCAGCACTGCTAGTGTTGATCATCAAAGGCAAGATTTGCTCATCTATGTATCATCACCAGTCAAGAATCTGCCAAATTTTGTAAGAGACTGATCGCTTGTCGACAAACCACTTGTCTGGGTCTGTTCACCAGCCAGCTTCTGCCAAAGTGTGTCAGAGACTGTTTGGCTGTTGAGAATCCATCTGTCTAGGTATATTGGTCAGCCACTCATTAGCCATTGTGTCGGAGACTGATCATCTGTCAAGAATCCGTCTCTCTGGGGCTGTACGTCATCCACTTAGTGACCACTGTGTGCTAGAGACTGACAGCCTGTCGAGAATCGGTCTGTCTGAGCTTGTTTGCCAGTCAAGCATCTGCCAAAGTGTGTCAGAGACTGACCGCCTGTTGAGAACCTGTCTGCCTGGGTCTGTCCATCAGCCACTCATTCGCCAATGTGTGTCAGAGACTGTCTAGAATCCATCTGTGGGGTCTGTTCACCAGTTCTGCTCATCACCAGATCCTCAGTCTGAATCTACCTCTGTCAGTCCACCTAAGTTCTCACGCTGGTGTCTCTGTGCAATATATATGGTACTCTTGTGTTCCTACCCTTGTCCTGGCAAGGCTCAGCTGGGATCAGACATCTGTCTTCACTTCCAGCAACTCCAGCTTTGTCTGTAGCAAGGGAACTTTGGTGACTGTCTAGTTACAGGTTCCTGCAGGAGCGCTGTAAGTACTAGCGAGGTCTGAAACTGGCCTCTCCAAGAGTGGAGTAATCTCTTTCAGATGCCCATTTGGCTCTGTCACGGTGCCGCTATTGTTTCTTACCTTCCGCTCCCTTGTGGAGTTGTCCGGGTTCGTCCCGATTGCACGTCACATGCATCCTAACGTCATCCACCCGCATCTATATGCAGACGGACTGGATTGACACAGTTGCACTCTTAGTGTTCTCCCATGTAGTAGGGGCTAGTCTGTTACTTCTCACTTTAACCTTGCCTGGTCTCTTTGCTGACTCCTTGTTTCCAGTCCCAGCCAGTACTATAGTTGCCTCCGGTCTTCTGTATCCGGTTCCAGTCTAGTCACTTTGTGCTTGTCCCTGGCTGTACCTGTCCACCTTCAGTCTCCCTGCGTACTCCATTCCAGGTCAAGAGACAGTTTCCAGTAGTTCCTGATTCCTGCTGTACCTGTTTCCAGTAACTCCAGAACTTCTAGTTCCTCTTTTTCTGTATCCTGTTGTTGGTACAGGTCTGTTCTCTCCCTTGGAGGAGAGTATTTCTTATTTCTTTTCTACCTGCTTCTTCCTCATTTGGAGAGTTACACTATATGGCCTTCGCACTCTAGCAACGCATGCAACTCCTTGCTCCCCAGCCTTCACTCTCCCCTACAGGAGAGCTGGTTCTGCCTGTGGTGGTCCCATCCGGGGTTTTCTCCAGCTCCTCTGGAGTTAGCCATCCGGCCTTGCAGCTGGCACCTATATCGGCTTAGGCCGCAGCAAGGTACCTCTGCAGACAGCCAATGCACACCGAGCACCGCTCCCTATCGTCACACCCAAGCACTCCCTCTCCTGTGGGTCTGACCACGCTTTTAAGTTCCCTTAGTGTGACAGGCACTCAAGTTTACTTTATCAGTCACATGTGCCGGCACACAGACATAGATTAAAGCGGTCCTTAAGGGAAGGGCACTTCCCTTGACCGCTCATCATTAAGGGGTTAAACAAGAATTGCAAGATAGAGCAAGTCTAATCCAAAGAAACTTAAGAGAGAGTGCATTGGACCTTTCAAAAATGATATGAGTGAAATGATTAGGCAGGATAAGGAAAGGGCTGATGTTCAGAACACATTATTTTCATTGGTATATACCAAAGAAGCAGAAATGGAAGAAGGAAGAGCCAAATAACAATTGTGATCATATCAAGTAGCGGTCAAGGAAAGATTGGACAACATTAAAACTAACAAAACAACTGGGTCTGCTGGCATTCATCCAAGAGTTCTTCAAAAACACAGTGCAGTGTTAGCAAGACCAATCTTTTTAATCGTTAAAGACTCTCCACAAGCTCATTGCCACAAGAGTGGCATACATTCAATGTAGTGCCTTTATCTAAGAAGAATGAAGAATAGGTAAGAGTATGTTGTAAATGGAAAATCCCCCAATACAGTTAAGGTTGAGAGTGGAGTACCTCAGGGGTCGGTACATGGTCCACTGTTCCTTAACATGTTTATAAATGACCTGGAAATAGCAATATAATTTCACTATATGCAGCCAACACTAAATTATGCAGGGTAGTAAATTCAGAGTAGGATGTTTGTTCTTTACAGAGGAATTTACAAAAAATGGCAGATTGGGGAAAAAAAGGAATATGAAATTTCATGTAAGAAATTGTAAAGTTATGTATATGGGGAGAGCAGATTGTAATGCTAATTATGAACTTAATGGATTCATTCTATTAGACTCATTGCTAGAAAAGGATCTGGGAGACCTTGTAAACTATAAACTTTGAAACAGTGATTAGTGTCAAACAGCAGTAGCAAAACAAAGAAAGTTCTTTCTTAAAGGGATAGTAATACTTGAAAATAATTTTATTTTATATTGTAGCCCTTAAAAAAACATTAAAAATCATAAAAGTCTTATCTCCCAAACCTTTATGGTTTGGGAGATATTCACAAGCAAAGTTTGCCCCTGAGTGACGTCACCGTTCTAGCTCTCAGATTCGGAATCCGGTCCCGGGACCCACTGCGTCTCTCCAGAAGTGCCGAGATTACAATCTTTAAAAATAATTTCTTCATTGGAATGGTCTACAAAGTGTTCTTGCAAGCCAGGCACACTTTGTACACAGTTCAAATTAAGTAGTTGTTTTTAAAGATCGTGAACTTGGCACTGCTAAAGAGCTGCCGGTAGATCTGTGGACCAGATTCCAAATCTGTCCACTAGATGGCAGACATAGCTGAAACAGCCAGGAAAACGGAACTTTACTTTATTTTACTTGTGAATAGCTCCCAAACCATAAAGGTTTGGGAGATAAGACTTATATCATTTTTAATGTTTTTTTAAAGAGCTACAATATAAAATAAAATTATTTTCAAGTATTACTATCCCTTTAAAAATGGGTATTGCAGCTAGAGTGGATAACATTATTTTGTCACTGTACAAATAGTTAGTAATACCTCGCCTTGAATATGTAGTGCAGTTTTGGACAACAGTTATGGAAAAGGATATTCTAGAACTGGAGAGTATACAAAGAAAAGCAATAACATTAATTAAGGGAATGGAGGATTTGAAAAATGAAGACTGTCTAGCCAAGCGTGGTTTATTTACCTTAGAGAAAAGATGCATAAGAGTGGATCTTGTTTCATTGTATAAGTACATCCAAGGTCAATACAAATATCTCTTTTCATTCCAGTGCCGGATAAAATAACGAGAGGCACCCCTTAGGATTAGAGTATAGGAGGTTTCAACTTCAACACAAAAGTTTTTTGTACTTTTTACAGAAGGTGTGTTAAATTGTGGAATTCTTTGCCCAGATATGTGGTTATGACAGATACACTGCATACATTTTAGAGAAGATTAGATGCATTTCTTTCAAGAGGGAACATATAGGTTTATATTGTGTATTATAGAATAATACTAATTTGGAGGCAAAAAGGCTTACATAATTCTCATTTTTCTGGTTTATACAGCAAAGGTTGAACTTAATAGACTAGTGTCTTTTTTCAACCTAATTTACTAGGTTACTATGTATATATTCAAGTACATACCCTAAATATAATGTGTATATGTTTTGTGCATTGCTGGTTGATGCTTATAACAAAAATCAAACCCAAAGAGAAAAGTAAAACAAAATAGTACACTGCTGATAATGTCCGGTCAGCTTGTGTTAATTGTTGCTATTAACCAGTTCAGTTTTTTGTGAGGAATGGAACATGTGGTATATGGCTCAGGTAACTTAACCTTTATTGCAGCTTTAAAATTATGTATTTACTGGTATCACTTAAAATGTATTGAATGTGTGAATAAGTCTTCTGTTACACATAATCTCCTTAAAACAAACAACAGAATTGCAATTCATTCTTCGTTTCAGTTTTCTGATGTGACTTCGGGTGGTTGTACCAGGCTAGGTTATCTGAACCCGGGAGGTATTTGCAGTGCTAGTCTCCTTAACAAGCTCGGGCTTTATCTCCTCTTTCTACTATCTATTACCTGTATACCAAATATTCTATTGAGGGTTCAGTCACGGTCTCGCATTGATTAAAAACATTGGACCTGTTATATCTGGATTTAGTCAAAATATCAGAATTAAGAAGTAATGTCCGTGTGTATACTGAGCCATCTGTAACTGTAGTGTTTATGCCCCTAATTAATTCTGTTGTTTGTTTTAACGAGATTGTGTGTAATAGAAGACATATTCACACACTCAATAGATTTTAAATGATACCAGTAAATACATAAAGTAACAATAAAGGTCATGTTTTACCTGAGCTATACCACGTGCTCATTCCTCACAAGTGCTGAACAGGTTAATAGTGACAACTGACACGCTCTGACCAGACATTATCAGCAGTGTCCTATTTTGTTGCACTTTTCTCTTTGGGTTTGATTTCTGTTACTATGCAACATAAGACCTCTGTGTATACAACTAAAGTGCACTTGATAGAATTAGGAATGCTAGCAACTGGGAATGTATTAATTACTAAAATAATAATTTCATAAGTGCCTTGGATGCTAGACATGTTACCAACACATTGCAAAGCAGAGCGCTGTAGATGTCCCTAACATCCTAGCAGTTCAAGACTTTTCCCATTTAGTTTTTTAAGAAAACAGAACCATATTCTATATCAAACATCATGTGCCAGTGCCAATACAGCACTATGGTGTTAGGCATGACTCATTTATTAATAGCAATCCAATGTAATTATAGCTATTGCAGCAGATGTGAGAAGGAAGGTCAATGTACAGTGTTAGATAGTATGTTGCTTCTAATCTTATAAGAGACGTCACATGGATAGTCGTTTGAGACATCTGGAGGTTATATAATCTCAGTAGGTTATATAAACTCACAAGGCTATCAGAACCACGTACACCAGGGGGAGCTGCTGTTGGACCACAACTTATCTAAGGATGATAGGAGTTGTAGTCCAACAACAGCTGGAGAGCTTGCCTATGCCAGATATAGAAGTTGATGTAGTGCTCATACCACAGGATTTGCAGAACTGTCACATCAATAACATTGAGTGATGCTTTTTCAAAGCATGTGTAAACTGCCCTGTTCAGACACGCTTGGTTAATTTTATTGTGAGAGGTAAGAGCTAACACAGTTAATTTACTGAGATTAGTATCCACTGCCCTTGTTTTCAGAAAGGATGTTACCATATCTCAGGCCATTTATAGACAACTAGTGTAAAAGCCTGTGTACACGGGCCAAGGTCTGGGTAATGGTAACCCTTTGCATGCCAAAGCAATGCGTTGCGTACCCCTCTGGCACTCAAAGGGTTAAGCAGCCGATACCTCACTGCTCCACGTGACATTTGGGACATATCTCTGCAACCGCTCCACGTAGCGAGGTGAGAGATGGCTCACGTTGTTGGTTTGCCCTTGCTCTGTCATCCGGTCAATGTTCTGGGCATGTTGGGGGTCTCAGGGGGCTCCAGGCACCGTTGGGGTACTTTTTTAGAGAAACCTCAATTCCCATGAGCGCTTGCGTCTCATGCTCGTTTCCGATTGGCTCCCGCCATGGCAGCCATTTTATGCCTTCTCCTCAGCAGATTAACCCTTTGCCCGCCAGATAGGTCTATTTTAGTGTTTTCTGGGGTGAATAGTTTGTCATACACATTGTTTTGTGGGTATTTCTAATACTTTGACCATTTGACTCTGAGAGCATGTCTATTCCATTAGACCTTGGGGCTAAACCTAAGACTAAGGACACTGGGGCATCTGTGTTCCCTATTGCTCATTGCTCCTTATGTCACTCAGGGTTACCTAGAGAATACTCAGATCATGTTTGCCCAGCATGCGCTGCTGCCCCTGAGTCATCTGCAGGGGCCTCCAGCCATGCACTAGAGCCAGTATGGGTGCAAGAGTTTAAGGCTACTACCAGGGACCTCTGGTCTACTTACAACTCCTTCCATCCACTTTGCAGGGGGTCTTCTACTCATGGCAGGCCCCCACCCCTATCAGGTCTTCCTTGCCTAAACCGCTTGGTGTCCCTGATGTATCTGATTCCTCTGAGGAGGAATTATTGGTGGATTCTGATGGTGAAGACTCTTCTGCTGTCCCTTCCTCTCACTTTTTTGGGAACCCCTTTGAGGCTGATCCTGTTCCCTCAGCCAAGGGCCTGATCAGGGCTGTGTTGAACACTCTGAACATTCCCTTGGAACAGGAGGTTTCCTCTGATCCCTGTGATGTGTTTCAGGAGCCTGTCTGGCCCCATACTTGTTTTCCACCAAACCCCACTCTTGACCGCTTGGTGTCTGAGGAGTGGAAGTTTCCCGCACAGAAAACCGTCTGTCTCTAGGAAATTTGCTAAGCTTTATCCATTCTCTGAAGCGGCCCTAGCACAATGGGTTCATCCTCCCAAGGTGGATGCCTGTGGCTGATGCATCTGCTTTGAAAGACTGGACTGACAAAAAGCTTGAGACCTCCCTCAAGGCCATTTTTGCGACGGCTGGTTCTGCCCTGCTCCCCGCATTTGCTGTGGCGTGGGTGAATAGGGCTGTGGCTGTTTGGACTGAACAGCTCACCATAGCTGTCCGTCAGGGAGCTCCTACTGCTGACATGTTGTGGCTTCACGCCAACATCTCTGAGGCTCAGCATTATGTTTCTGCTGCCCTGTTTGACGCCGTTCTTATGGTGGCCAGGGCATCCACCATGTCTGTGGTAGCCAGACGTGCTCTTTGGCTCAAGATCTGGTCTGCTGACACTACCTCCAGGCAGCCAGGAGGACAGAAGGACAGCTCCACTAATGCTGAATAGATGGAGCAGCAGCATAAGATGGAACAGTGGAGCAAACCAGTGTCACAACCAGGGAGACCAAACTGGTGCAATAATGGAGGCAGTAGCAATCAGTGAATAAAGGGTTAACCAGTACCGTGCACTGGACAACAGTATAGCAAACCGGTTCTATAATAGATGGATCAGCAACCGGAAATGTGGAGTAAACCAGTATTGTGTACTGAACAACAGGAAAGCCCAACCGGTTCTATAATGGTGGAATCAGCAACCGGTGAATGTGGAGTAAACCAGTATTGTGTACTGAACAACAGGAAAGCCCAACCGGTTCTATAATGGTGGAATCAGCAACCGGTGAATGTGGATTAAACCAGTACTGCATACTGTACAAACATATCGCCCCACCGGTTCTATAATGGCTGGATCAGCAACCGGTAACTGTGGAGTAAATCAGTACCGTGTACTGGACAAAAGAAATGCCCAACCGGTTCTATAATGGAGGAATCAACAACCGGTGAATGTAGAGTAAACCAGTACCGCGTACTGGACAACAGAAACGCCCAACCAGTTCTATACTAGCAGGATCAGCAACCGGTGAAAGTGGAGTAAACCAGTACCGTGTACTGGACAATCGTATCGCCCAACCGGTTCTATACAGCGGAATCAGCAACCGGTGAATGTGGAGTAAACCGGTACCGTGTACTGGACAATCGTAACGCCCAACCGGTTCTATACTAGCAGGATCAGCAACCGGTGAATGTGGAGTAAACCAGTGATCAGAATGTCGCCCAGGCGACCCAGAAGCCAGACGGATGACAATCAGGATTCAGCAGCAGGAACAGCAGACAAGCCCGGACGACCACTGGAGCGACAGGACTGCCAACCAGGTCAGGAGCGGTGCAGGAACAACGGTAGCACGGGATCAGGAACGACAGCCCAACCGGATCTGGAACGGAGGCAGGAACCACGCAGAAGAGGCACTGACTACTGGAGAAACACTGACACTGGTAGCAGAGCGAAACAGGCCCAAGGATACAGGTACAAGGCAGGTGACTGCTGACATAGAGACACCACCAAAGGGTGCCTCAGCCCAGTCCATATAGGCAATACTGGGCAGGCAAAAGACAGGCGGCCAATGGAGAGCACACACTCCCGACTGACAGCAGAAGTCAGCAATCACGGGCACCGTGACACCTTCTTCTGCATGACTCGCCGAATCCGGATCCCCACCCACAGGTGCGTGGCCGCTTGCTCCACTACTTCTTGGCTTGGGAAGCATCCGTGGCGGACCCGTGGGTTTTCCAGGTGGTGGCTGTGGGGTACAGGATTCCATTCACCTCCCTCCCAGACCTTCTCTTCTTGCTCTCCTCTGGGTGCAGAAAAGCGCAGCCTTTTTGAGGGAGCTATTCAGGCCCTTCTGGACAAGGAGGTCTTGGAACCAGTTCCTCCTCAGGAAAGGGGTTTGGGATTCCACTACAACCTCTTTGTGGTCTCCAAGAAGGACGGCGGCTGTCGTCCCATTTTGGACTTGAAGGATCTCAACTCCTTTGAGGTCAGGTCCCAGTATCACCAGGAGTCACTACACACGGTGATCGCTGCCATATCCCATGTCTCTGGACAAGTCGGACCTTGTTCCTTCCCAGCGGATGGTTTTTCTGGGCCTCCTCTTCGACACTCAGAGGGGGTGGTGTTTCTCACGGACGAAGTGGCTCATCAGATAGCACTGAAGGTCCAGGATATCCTGCATCAGGATCTGGTTCCGGCCAAGAAGTTATCTCTGGTGGGGAAATTCATTTCCACCATAGAAGCGGTTCCGTTTGCCATGGCTCATACCAGAGATCTCTCTTTCTAATCCTGGCCTGCAGGGGTCGACCAGATCTCCTGGAGAGGTCTCTGTCACTCCCTCTTCATGTGGAACTGAGCCTCTCGTGATGGCTCAACCTGGACAATCTGCTGAAAGGCATGCCCTTCCTGGTTCCATTCTGGACAGCAGTGACCACGGATGCCAACCTCTCTGGATGGGGAGTGGTCCTGGGGCTATAAACAATATTTGTCGGATTAATAAGGTGGAAGAAAGCACTGTAAGTAGGATTTGGAAGGGGAAGGGTTAATTGTCGACTGTGAACAATATTTGTCGGATTAATGTGGTGGAAGAAAGCACTGTAAGTCAACTCTTAAAAGGGGGGGTTAATATGTAGGGGGGGCACTCTGTCGGATTTTGTTATGTGGGGAACACATCTAACACTGAACTTGATCTTTCTGCCGTCAAATGTACGTCTGTTTCCTTGGACTTTTACATTTTGCGTGTTTTTTGTAGGCGGTAGTCGGAAAAAAACAGCGCCAGTTTTGTTACTACTCTGAAAAGTGCTGTCTACGCCAGTTTTGTTTTACTGTGGTTCTGCAATAGAAAACCAACGTAACACATGTTTGCAAAATTTGCGCTACTTCTTTTTCTTGTAAAGCAATGCGTTGCTTATCCCTCTGGCACTCAAAGGGTTACATAGCACTTGAACACTTGAATGCTACAAAGATCTCCAGCATATTGCTTTGAAATGCTTTGGAGACCTTTTCCAGCATTCAAGGAGTTAAAAGTTCCATGTATATCGATGACAATTCACGTTTGTCTCCTATAGTACGACTGCTTTGCTCAAGAACTGCATTCCTGAAAATAACATAAAGCTCTAGAAGGTTAAGCTCCCTGTGGGCTTGATTCTATTACCCGTGCTAAAACCAGCGTTACAAGAAAAAGAAGTAGCGCAAATTTTGCAAACATGTGTTACGTTGGTTTTCTATTGCAAAACCACAGTAAAACAAAACTGGCGTAGACAGCACTATGTAACCCTTTGAGTGCCAGAGGGATAAGTAACGCATTGCTTTGCAAACAGTTGCGTACCCCTCTGGCACTCAAAGGGTTAAATAAAAGGAGATTAGGGAAATGTTGATTTGTCCCGTGTGGTACCATTGATTTGTTCCAGAACTGCACCTCTTTCGCTTTCTGACTGCAGGCCATAATTGATCAGTATGGTGCTATATGCACTGTAATACTGGCAAAATAATAACATTGGAAGGAGATTGAGAATGAGTGTTGGAAACACTAGGGCCACGATCCAAAATGGGATGGGGCTTTTCTCACGAACTCATTCAATTAGGAAGGATACGTGGAGCCATTGTAAACATTTTGTATAAAGAACTGACAGAGAACTAATTAATTAAGCAGTTTTCTCAATGATCTGGATTAGAAATTTACCGGACAGGTGGAGGCAGTGCTAATTGAGACTGGATATTGTGAAATATTCTGCATATATTCATGTCTTTTTCTAATTTGCCCAGGATGAACATTCCAAGACAGTTACTGGCTTGTACATTTCATTTCCCGCATAGGAAGTGTATGTGTTAAATGTTTCATTTCACTAGCTGACTCAGTGGCACAGAACGTTTTGTGCTTTGGCTTCTAGATTTAAAAAACTAAAAAAAAAAAAAAAAAAAAAAAAAGAAAAGCAGAGAAGCTTTTTAACTGTTTGGATGTTAAAGAGTTCATCAAAATATTTCTGAGAGAGCTATAGCATATCACATAAAAATCACACCTTCTCAACAAAGATTCATAGCTTGAAGGCACTGGCTTTCTTCATACATCCAAGGTACTTATAATTTATTCATGTTATCCTGACCACAGCTGTAGCACTGCATTCTGTGCTTAACCCTTATGTACACTGTGTGTCTCCCTTATTCACTTTAGATTGTAATCTTTAGAGCAGGGACCCCCCCACACACACACACACACACACTTCCATTGTTTCACTTTGCAGAGCACTTATGACCCTGTATTGTCTAAACACTTACATTGTATTGAGCTGCTTAAACTTTTGATGCTATATAAATAAACATCATTAATTCATTCAAGGGGTTAAAAGAACATACATATTCCTTGTGTAAAAGAAAATATTATTGAGATAATGCAAGGGGTGTGAAACACATGTAGAGGAATGTACCAACTCGCCAGCACATCATATGTGCTGTGTTTATATATAGGAAGGCTAAAGGAGTGCTTGACTTTTGCTCATAAGCAGACAGTTTAGTATGTACTGGCTCACATAACTTTGTCAGCACATGAATTTAAAGGGAAATTATCACTCAGTGTCCATTCAGTAGATCTACTCCCCTGCCAATGAAGCCTAGGATGCAGTGAACCAACAAGGAGGCAGACCGAGAACCTGTGCTCCCTTGTTGGTCCCATAAGAAGAAACTGATAAGCAAGACTGAAGTTTCACAATTCCTGTGCTACGCAGTTCCCGTAGATCCTTGTATCTGGCTTGAAAGTTCAACGCAGAGGCTATATGGCGTCTGCAAGTGCAATTCCTGACATTTTAGCTAAGAGCCAAATTATTTTGTGTTGTGTTCCAGGCAGTGCTGTGACCCCATCTCAGGCTGTGTACTAGTCAGTTGATGCCCCCACCTCCACTGAATGGCAATTTTGGGACTATACAGTGAAATCTCAAGCTTTAAAGTGGATCTATCACCTTAATTCAAGTTTATAATTTGAAAACTGCATTAAAAACTGCCTATATGTCATGTTAGCCAAAAGGCCAGCAAACATAAAGTTCAGGAGATATTCACACTTCTTTCATATGCTAATGTATGCTAATTGTGGCAAAGTGCATCATGAGTGATAGTCTCATATGCTAATTAAGCAGATCACTTATGTTGCATATGCTAATGAAGCCTTTTCAGTGCTATGCCATATGCTAATAGAGGTTTCAATGACATTTCATATGCTACTACAGCTTTGTTCATGACCAGGAAGTGCTTAGTGTCACTTTGCTCAGAAGTAAATGTGTTAATATCGCCTACACTATACATCTGATGGGCTGTTTGTAAACATGGCACATAAACAGTTTTAACCCCTTAAGGACCGGGAAAATCTGAGGTCGTTTTCCCTTAAGGACCGGAGCAGTTCTGACCTTTTTGACTATATCTTTGTTCAGCAATGTTTTCCCTCTAAGTCTTTTATTCCACCCCCATAAATTATATACTGCTTTTTTAAGCACAAATAGGGCTTTCATTTGATACCCTACTTATATGGATAACCCACCATTTACTTTATTAAAATTTAAAAAAAAAGGTAAAAAAAAAAAAGGTAAAAAAAACACCATTTTTGGTTTTTCTCTTTGGATCAATTGGGCACAAAGGGTTAAAATTTTATGGCGACTGCATGAAAGGTATGACCGGTCAGTCATACCTACAAAATGCACAGTTTAAAGTGGCCACTGTTCCCCCTGGGTGAAAATCCCCATGTCCCTTTTTCCCACCCTATTTTGACACTTTTTTTATCTGTGACATTTGGCGGTGTATATAAGTGTATTACATAGCTCCACAACAATCACACTTCCACTTTTGTTTAATTAGATTTTTTTTTTTTTAAATAAAATATTTTTGTAAAAAAAAAAAGTGTGTTGTGTTTT
The DNA here is from genome assembly GCA_037306005.1 of Rhinophrynus dorsalis. Lineage (NCBI taxonomy): Eukaryota > Metazoa > Chordata > Amphibia > Anura > Rhinophrynidae > Rhinophrynus > Rhinophrynus dorsalis. The sequence continues at coordinate 249,929,874 of CM074721.1, forward strand.
TTTTTTTAAAGAAAAAAAAAAAAAATTATCATTGCAGGTCAGAAATTGACCTGCATTTAGCAAGCCTTTGGCACCAGCAGTGAAGGGGTTAATACCCCTAACTGCTGTATTTTCTTTCACCACTAGGTGTCTCCTGTCTACTTCTGTCTCCGTTACTTTCATAGCAACGGAGCCAGAGGCAGACTTGACAGGCACAGACAGCATGCTTTCTTTGCTGTCTCTGTCACTTTGCCGGTACATGTGATCGCTGGAACGGCGATCGCATGAACCATCAAAGGCAAGAAGGTCTGAGACTGAACGCCCCGGTCTCGGAGCGCTCAGTCTCAGCCTGGAATTAATGATAGCAGCGTGCACGGAGGCACGCTGCTATCATTTAAGCCATGATGGTCCTGGACCGTCATGGGTCCTTAAGGGGATTGCAACCCATGACGGTCCAGTACCGTCATGGGTCCTTAAGGGGTTTTCAAATATGCAAACGTGAATTAAAGTGATAGATCCACTTTACATTGTCTGCTTTCATCAGAGCAAAATTAGTAAAATGTGATTATTTCCCTTTAATGTGAATATGTTTTAGCACTTTAACCCCTTAAGGACCATTGACATGCCAGGGCTGTCAAGGTGGTCCGGCACTTAAGGATCAGTGATGGTCCTGGTACAGCATGGAGTTCAGGCCTCCCGGCGCTGCTCTCTGGAAGCCCTGAATCGGGATTAAAAAAAAAAAAGCCCCGTGGTCCTCAAGTGCCGGCCCTGCGCGCCGGTCCTTAAGGGGTTAAGGACAAGAGGCGCTGTGAACCCCTCTGGTTGTTAAAGGGTTAATGCCACTCCTATAACAAGCATAAGAAAAAGGAAGAATTTTGAGCTAGTTTCCGCAGGCCTTGTGAGTACGTAGCATGAGACAGGGATCAGAAACACCCACACTGCCTACAGAAATCTGCACATAGTTCAAAGCAGACATTTTTCACATACAAAACTTAGTGCATAGGTGTTACACAGGCAGAGTGCACAAAAACAGCAATAAGTACTTACCTTTAGCACTGAGGTCTAGTACAGTTCCCACACTGAGGAAACGTCATGCCATTTTGGGGCAAAACAACTTCTCCATATGGAAAAAGTAAAAACCACCATTTATTTAAAAGGGGCTTTTAACACCTTAAACGCTAGAGAGGTCTCCTACACATTGCTTCACAACAGCTTAAAAGCCCCATTTAAATCCATGTGAATTGCTGGAATCTGTATTTGCTCAGTGTGGTACATATAAAGAAATTCATAAATGTACAGTATCAAAAGTAAAATAAACAGGCCTTCAGCAGTAACTCTCTTTGTATCTGAATTGTACAATCAACAATGGGACGCCTTAGTCATTCATTTGAATATACATTACAAAGGGCAAGCTTTGTTTATTGTTCCTTGTTATTTTCAGGCTATGGGATTATTTGTAAACAGTGCTATTTTTCTGATAACAAAAGGAATTATAGTATGTTAAGATATTCTCAAAATAAAGAGCAACCCAAGAAACTGACACATTTTAGACCCAAGGAGTCAGAAATGACAAGTTTAGTAAGAAATATATTTCTCTGTCGTCCAATACAGGTTACTGGTAACTTTGGTAGGCTCGTTTCTGATTGGCTCCCGCAGCGGCAGCCATTTTGTGCTTTTTCCTGAATGATTATCCTACGCAGGACTTGGACTCTCTTTCTCTCCTCTGCAGATTAACCATTCACCTGCCAGATAAGTGCATTTTTGCGATTTCTGGGGTGAAATTTTAATCTTACACACTGTATTTGGGTGATTCCTTATACTTTAAATGTATTGACACTGTGAGAATGTCTACTCCGTTAGAGCTTGGGGCCAGGCCTAAGACTAAGGAGACAAAAAAGAGTTGTGAGGAGCACACATCAAGCACGAACAAGATTAAGTGCCTTGTTCTAAGGCATGGTAGCCTCTCAATGGTGCTACAACTCACGTTTTTCACTCCCATGTGCCATTACAGAGAAGAAATCTCCATGTCCATATCAGACTGGTCCCGCCCACAGACAGTCCAGCTCCGAAATGTCAGGCAAATCTTCTCCGCACGAGAGAAACGGCAAAACCACAGACGTACGTTTCGGCCTATGTGAGCCTCGTCAGTGTGGTGCAGCCGAATCCCTCTAGGCACATGGAAGCAAGGGCCCATGCCTGGGATGCCCTTAAACTTAGGGAGACAAAAAAGAGTTGTGAGGAGCACACATCAAGCACGAACAAGATTAAGTGCCTTGTTCTAAGGCATGGTAGCCTCTCAATGGTGCTACAACTCACGTTTTTCACTCCCATGTGCCATTACAGAGAAGAAATCTCCATGTCCATATCAGACTGGTCCCGCCCACAGACAGTCCAGCTCCGAAATGTCAGGCAAATCTTCTCCGCACGAGAGAAACGGCAAAACCACAGACGTACGTTTCGGCCTATGTGAGCCTCGTCAGTGTGGTGCAGCCGAATCCCTCTAGGCACATGGAAGCAAGGGCCCATGCCTGGGATGCCCTTAAACTTAGGGAGACAAAAAAGAGTTGTGAGGAGCACACATCAAGCACGAACAAGATTAAGTGCCTTGTTCTAAGGCATGGTAGCCTCTCAATGGTGCTACAACTCACGTTTTTCACTCCCATGTGCCATTACAGAGAAGAAATCTCCATGTCCATATCAGACTGGTCCCGCCCACAGACAGTCCAGCTCCGAAATGTCAGGCAAATCTTCTCCGCACGAGAGAAACGGCAAAACCACAGACGTACGTTTCGGCCTATGTGAGCCTCGTCAGTGTGGTGCAGCCGAATCCCTCTAGGCACATGGAAGCAAGGGCCCATGCCTGGGATGCCCTTAAACTTAGGGAGACAAAAAAGAGTTGTGAGGAGCACACATCAAGCACGAACAAGATTAAGTGCCTTGTTCTAAGGCATGGTAGCCTCTCAATGGTGCTACAACTCACGTTTTTCACTCCCATGTGCCATTACAGAGAAGAAATCTCCATGTCCATATCAGACTGGTCCCGCCCACAGACAGTCCAGCTCCGAAATGTCAGGCAAATCTTCTCCGCACGAGAGAAACGGCAAAACCACAGACGTACGTTTCGGCCTATGTGAGCCTCGTCAGTGTGGTGCAGCCGAATCCCTCTAGGCACATGGAAGCAAGGGCCCATGCCTGGGATGCCCTTAAACTTAGGGAGACAAAAAAGAGTTGTGAGGAGCACACATCAAGCACGAACAAGATTAAGTGCCTTGTTCTAAGGCATGGTAGCCTCTCAATGGTGCTACAACTCACGTTTTTCACTCCCATGTGCCATTACAGAGAAGAAATCTCCATGTCCATATCAGACTGGTCCCGCCCACAGACAGTCCAGCTCCGAAATGTCAGGCAAATCTTCTCCGCACGAGAGAAACGGCAAAACCACAGACGTACGTTTCGGCCTATGTGAGCCTCGTCAGTGTGGTGCAGCCGAATCCCTCTAGGCACATGGAAGCAAGGGCCCATGCCTGGGATGCCCTTAAACTTAGGGAGACAAAAAAGAGTTGTGAGGAGCACACATCAAGCACGAACAAGATTAAGTGCCTTGTTCTAAGGCATGGTAGCCTCTCAATGGTGCTACAACTCACGTTTTTCACTCCCATGTGCCATTACAGAGAAGAAATCTCCATGTCCATATCAGACTGGTCCCGCCCACAGACAGTCCAGCTCCGAAATGTCAGGCAAATCTTCTCCGCACGAGAGAAACGGCAAAACCACAGACGTACGTTTCGGCCTATGTGAGCCTCGTCAGTGTGGTGCAGCCGAATCCCTCTAGGCACATGGAAGCAAGGGCCCATGCCTGGGATGCCCTTAAACTTAGGGAGACAAAAAAGAGTTGTGAGGAGCACACATCAAGCACGAACAAGATTAAGTGCCTTGTTCTAAGGCATGGTAGCCTCTCAATGGTGCTACAACTCACGTTTTTCACTCCCATGTGCCATTACAGAGAAGAAATCTCCATGTCCATATCAGACTGGTCCCGCCCACAGACAGTCCAGCTCCGAAATGTCAGGCAAATCTTCTCCGCACGAGAGAAACGGCAAAACCACAGACGTACGTTTCGGCCTATGTGAGCCTCGTCAGTGTGGTGCAGCCGAATCCCTCTAGGCACATGGAAGCAAGGGCCCATGCCTGGGATGCCCTTAAACTTAGGGAGACAAAAAAGAGTTGTGAGGAGCACACATCAAGCACGAACAAGATTAAGTGCCTTGTTCTAAGGCATGGTAGCCTCTCAATGGTGCTACAACTCACGTTTTTCACTCCCATGTGCCATTACAGAGAAGAAATCTCCATGTCCATATCAGACTGGTCCCACCCACAGACAGTCCAGCTCCGAAATGTCAGGCAAATCTTCTCCGCACGAGAGAAACGGCAAAACCACAGACGTACGTTTCGGCCTATGTGAGCCTCGTCAGTGTGGTGCAGCCGAATCCCTCTAGGCACATGGAAGCAAGGGCCCATGCCTGGGATGCCCTTAAACTTAGGGAGACAAAAAAGAGTTGTGAGGAGCACACATCAAGCACGAACAAGATTAAGTGCCTTGTTCTAAGGCATGGTAGCCTCTCAATGGTGCTACAACTCACGTTTTTCACTCCCATGTGCCATTACAGAGAAGAAATCTCCATGTCCATATCAGACTGGTCCCGCCCACAGACAGTCCAGCTCCGAAATGTCAGGCAAATCTTCTCCGCACGAGAGAAACGGCAAAACCACAGACGTACGTTTCGGCCTATGTGAGCCTCGTCAGTGTGGTGCAGCCGAATCCCTCTAGGCACATGGAAGCAAGGGCCCATGCCTGGGATGCCCTTAAACTTAGGGAGACAAAAAAGAGTTGTGAGGAGCACACATCAAGCACGAACAAGATAAAGTGCCTTGTTCTAAGGCATGGTAGCCTCTCAATGGTGCTACAACTCACGTTTTTCACTCCCATGTGCCATTACAGAGAAGAAATCTCCATGTCCATATCAGACTGGTCCCGCCCACAGACAGTCCAGCTCCGAAATGTCAGGCAAATCTTCTCCGCACGAGAGAAACGGCAAAACCACAGACGTACGTTTCGGCCTATGTGAGCCTCGTCAGTGTGGTGCAGCCGAATCCCTCTAGGCACATGGAAGCAAGGGCCCATGCCTGGGATGCCCTTAAACTTAGGGAGACAAAAAAGAGTTGTGAGGAGCACACATCAAGCACGAACAAGATTAAGTGCCTTGTTCTAAGGCATGGTAGCCTCTCAATGGTGCTACAACTCACGTTTTTCACTCCCATGTGCCATTACAGAGAAGAAATCTCCATGTCCATATCAGACTGGTCCCGCCCACAGACAGTCCAGCTCCGAAATGTCAGGCAAATCTTCTCCGCACGAGAGAAACGGCAAAACCACAGACGTACGTTTCGGCCTATGTGAGCCTCGTCAGTGTGGTGCAGCCGAATCCCTCTAGGCACATGGAAGCAAGGGCCCATGCCTGGGATGCCCTTAAACTTAGGGAGACAAAAAAGAGTTGTGAGGAGCACACATCAAGCACGAACAAGATTAAGAGCCTTGTTCTAAGGCATGGTAGCCTCTCAATGGTGCTACAACTCACGTTTTTCACTCCCATGTGCCATTACAGAGAAGAAATCTCCATGTCCATATCAGACTGGTCCCGCCCACAGACAGTCCAGCTCCGAAATGTCAGGCAAATCTTCTCCGCACGAGAGAAACGGCAAAACCACAGACGTACGTTTCGGCCTATGTGAGCCTCGTCAGTGTGGTGCAGCCGAATCTCTCTAGGCGCATGGAAGCAAGGGCCCATGCCTGGGATGCCCTTAAACTTAGGGAGACAAAAAAGAGTTGTGAGGAGCACACATCAAGCACGAACAAGATTAAGTGCCTTGTTCTAAGGCATGGTAGCCTCTCAATGGTGCTACAACTCACGTTTTTCACTCCCATGTGCCATTACAGAGAAGAAATCTCCATGTCCATATCAGACTGGTCCCGCCCACAGACAGTCCAGCTCCGAAATGTCAGGCAAATCTTCTCCGCACGAGAGAAACGGCAAAACCACAGACGTACGTTTCGGCCTATGTGAGCCTCGTCAGTGTGGTGCAGCCGAATCCCTCTAGGCACATGGAAGCAAGGGCCCATGCCTGGGATGCCCTTAAACTTAGGGAGACAAAAAAGAGTTGTGAGGAGCACACATCAAGCACGAACAAGATTAAGTGCCTTGTTCTAAGGCATGGTAGCCTCTCAATGGTGCTACAACTCACGTTTTTCACTCCCATGTGCCATTACAGAGAAGAAATCTCCATGTCCATATCAGACTGGTCCCGCCCACAGACAGTCCAGCTCCGAAATGTCAGGCAAATCTTCTCCGCACGAGAGAAACGGCAAAACCACAGACGTACGTTTCGGCCTATGTGAGCCTCGTCAGTGTGGTGCAGCCGAATCCCTCTAGGCACATGGAAGCAAGGGCCCATGCCTGGGATGCCCTTAAACTTAGGGAGACAAAAAAGAGTTGTGAGGAGCACACATCAAGCACGAACAAGATTAAGTGCCTTGTTCTAAGGCATGGTAGCCTCTCAATGGTGCTACAACTCACGTTTTTCACTCCCATGTGCCATTACAGAGAAGAAATCTCCATGTCCATATCAGACTGGTCCCGCCCACAAACAGTCCAGCTCCGAAATGTCAGGCAAATCTTCTCCGCACGAGAGAAACGGCAAAACCACAGACGTACGTTTCGGCCTATGTGAGCCTCATCAGTGTGGTGCAGCCGAATCCCTCTAGGCACATGGAAGCAAGGGCCCATGCCTGGGATGCCCTTAAACTTAGAGAGACAAAAAAGAGTTGTGAGGAGCACACATCAAGCACGAACAAGATTAAGTGCCTTGTTCTAAGTGCTTGATGTGTGCTCCTCACAACTCTTTTTTTGTCTCCCTAAGTATAAGGGTATCCCAGGCATGGGCCCTTGCTTCCATGTGCCTAGAGGGATTCGGCTGCACCACACTGACGAGGCTTACATAGGCCGAAACGTACGTCTGTGGTTTTGCCGTTTCTCTCGTGCGGAGAGGATTTGCCTGACATTTCGGAGCTGGACTGTCTGTGGGCGGGACCAGTCTGATATGGACATGGAGATTTCCTCTCTGTAGTGGCACATGGGAGTGAAAAACGTGAGTTGCAGCGCCATTGAGAGGTTACCATGCCTTAGAACAAGACACTTTATCTTGTTCGTGCTTGATGTGTGCTCCTCACAACTCTTTTTTTGTCTCCCTAAGTATAAGGGTATCCCAGGCATGGGCCCTTGCTTCCATGTGCCTAGAGGGATTCGGCTGCACCACACTGACGAGGCTCACATAGGCCGAAACGTACGTCTGTGGTTTTGCCGTTTCTCTCGTGCGGAGAGGATTTGCCTGACATTTCGGAGCTGGACTGTCTGTGGGCGGGACCAGTCTGATATGGACATGGAGATTTCCTCTCTGTAGTGGCACATGGGAGTGAAAAACGTGAGTTGCAGCGCCATTGAGAGGTTACCATGCCTTAGAACAAGACACTTTATCTTGTTCGTGCTTGATGTGTGCTCCTCACAACTCTTTTTTTGTCTCCCTAAGTATAAGGGTATCCCAGGCATGGGCCCTTGCTTCCATGTGCCTAGAGGGATTCGGCTGCACCACACTGACGAGGCTCACATAGGCCGAAACGTACGTCTGTGGTTTTGCCGTTTCTCTCGTGCGGAGAGGATTTGCCTGACATTTCGGAGCTGGACTGTCTGTGGGCGGGACCAGTCTGATATGGACATGGAGATTTCCTCTCTGTAGTGGCACATGGGAGTGAAAAACGTGAGTTGCAGCGCCATTGAGAGGTTACCATGCCTTAGAACAAGACACTTTATCTTGTTCGTGCTTGATGTGTGCTCCTCACAACTCTTTTTTTGTCTCCCTAAGTATAAGGGTATCCCAGGCATGGGCCCTTGCTTCCATGTGCCTAGAGGGATTCGGCTGCACCACACTGACGAGGCTCACATAGGCCGAAACGTACGTCTGTGGTTTTGCCGTTTCTCTCGTGCGGAGAGGATTTGCCTGACATTTCGGAGCTGGACTGTCTGTGGGCGGGACCAGTCTGATATGGACATGGAGATTTCCTCTCTGTAGTGGCACATGGGAGTGAAAAACGTGAGTTGCAGCGCCATTGAGAGGTTACCATGTCTTAGAACAAGACACTTTATCTTGTTCGTGCTTGATGTGTGCTCCTCACAACTCTTTTTTTGTCTCCCTAAGTATAAGGGTATCCCAGGCATGGGCCCTTGCTTCCATGTGCCTAGAGGGATTCGGCTGCACCACACTGACGAGGCTCACATAGGCCGAAACGTACGTCTGTGGTTTTGCCGTTTCTCTCGTGCGGAGAGGATTTGCCTGACGTTTCGGAGCTGGACTGTCTGTGGGCGGGACCAGTCTGATATGGACATGGAGATTTCCTCTCTGTAGTGGCACATGGGAGTGAAAAACGTGAGTTGCAGCGCCATTGAGAGGTTACCATGCCTTAGAACAAGACACTTTATCTTGTTCGTGCTTGATGTGTGCTCCTCACAACTCTTTTTTTGTCTCCCTAAGTATAAGGGTATCCCAGGCATGGGCCCTTGCTTCCATGTGCCTAGAGGGATTCGGCTGCACCACACTGACGAGGCTCACATAGGCCGAAACGTACGTCTGTGGTTTTGCCGTTTCTCTCGTGCGGAGAGGATTTGCCTGACATTTCGGAGCTGGACTGTCTGTGGGCGGGACCAGTCTGATATGGACATGGAGATTTCCTTTCTGTAGTGGCACATGGGAGTGAAAAACGTGAGTTGCAGCGCCATTGAGAGGTTACCATGCCTTAGAACAAGACACTTTATCTTGTTCGTGCTTGATGTGTGCTCCTCACAACTCTTTTTTTGTCTCCCTAAGTATAAGGGTATCCCAGGCATGGGCCCTTGCTTCCATGTGCCTAGAGGGATTCGGCTGCACCACACTGACGAGGCTCACATAGGCCGAAACGTACGTCTGTGGTTTTGCCGTTTCTCTCGTGCGGAGAGGATTTGCCTGACATTTCGGAGCTGGACTGTCTGTGGGCGGGACCAGTCTGATATGGACATGGAGATTTCCTCTCTGTAGTGGCACATGGGAGTGAAAAACGTGAGTTGCAGCGCCATTGAGAGGTTACCATGCCTTAGAACAAGACACTTTATCTTGTTCGTGCTTGATGTGTGCTCCTCACAACTCTTTTTTTGTCTCCCTAAGACTAAGGACGCTGTGTCCCCTATTGCGCATTGCTCCTTATGTCATTCAGGGTCACCTAGAGAATTCTCAGGCCATTTATACGCAGCATGTTCTGATGTCCCTGAGTTTCTCCGAGGGACCTCCAGACATGCATTAGAGCCAGTTTGGGTGCAAGAGTTCAAGGCTGCTACTAGAGATCTCCGGTCTACATTGCAACTCTTTCCATCCCAGTTACAGGGGGTCTTCCACTCCTGGCAGACCCCTTCTTCCGTCAGATCTTTCCTGCCAAAACCGCAGGGAGTACCTGACATATCAGATTCCTCTGAGGAGGAACTGTTGGTGGATTCAGATGCTGAGGAATGCTCTGCTGTGGGCTCCTCTCAGTTTTTTGGGGACCCCTTTGAGGCTTATCCTGATCCCTCAGCTGAGGGCTTGATCAGAGCCATCTTAACTACCCTAAACATTCCCTTAGTTCAGGAGGTTTCTTCGGATCCCTCTGATGTATTTCAGGAGCCTAAAAGGCCCTATACTTGTTTTCCACCTAACCCCACTCTTGACCGCCTAGTGGCCGATGAGTGGAAATCTCCGGACAGGAAACCTTCTGTTTCCAAGAACTTTGCCAAGCTTTACCCCTTCTCTGAGGCGGCGCTTGCTCAGTGGGTTCATCCCCCCAAAGTGGATGTTCCTGTCTCCAGGCTATCTAAGTCCACTGTCTTGCCAGTTGCTGATGCTTTCGCACTGAAAGACTGGATTGACAAGAAACTTGAGGTCTCCCTCAAGTCCATTTTGCCACTGCTGGAACTGCCATGCATCCAACTTTCGCTGTGGCATGGGTGTTCGTCAGGGTGCTCCAATTTCGGATATGTTGCGGCTTCTTACCAACATTTCTGATTTCTGTTTCTGCTGCCTTATTTGATGCCATCCGTTTGGTGGCAAGGGTATCCACCATGTCTGTGGTTGCCATACGAGCTCTTTGGCTCAAAATCTGGTCTGCTGACACTGCTTCCAATAAAGCTTTGCTCTCGTTGCCTTTTCAAGAAACCTCTTTGTTTGGGCCAGATCTTAAGGATCTGATTAATGAGGCCACAGGGGGCAAGAGTACCCTTCTGCCTATGGTCCCCTGGAAGAAGACGTCTCTCAAGCGTAATCAGCTTTTTCGTTCCTTCCAGACTGAGACACATCCGGCTAACCAGGCGGTTCCCTCAGCTCCGCGTTCCTCCTCCAAGCCTAATCAGCAATGGAAGCCCAAGGTCTCCTCCAAGCCTAAGGCTTCCAAGCCTTCTTCGGCATGACTCACCGAACCCAGGTCCCCATTCGGCTGTGGGTGGCCGTCTGCATCACTACCACAGCGTCTGAGAGGATTCAGTGGCTGACCCGTGGGTTTTACAGATGGTCGGTTTTTCCCCTCTCATATGCCCATACGCCCCAGGGCATAGAGAAACGCCGTCTGTTCATTGGCACTATCCAGGCCCTTCTGGACAGGATGTTCTGGAACCTGTTCCAATTCAGGACAGAGGTATGGGTTTTTACTCAAACCTCTTTGTGGTCTTCAAGAAGGACGGCGGCTGTCGGCCCATTTTGGATTTAACAGATCTCAATTCCTTTGTGATCAATACTCATTATCACCAGGAGTCCCTAAGGACGGTGATTGCTGCTATGTCCCTGGGGGAATTCCTTGCCTCTCTGGATCATCAGGACACGTATCTACACATCACTATTCATCCAGAGAGTCGGCAGTATCTCAGATTTGCTTGCGACCAAGGGCACTTTCAGCTCTTCCCTTTGGTCTGACTACAGCTCCTCAAGTCTTCAACCGTGTCCTGGGAGCTTTAGTATCCATCCTCCATCAGGAAGGCATCAGAGTTACTCCATACATGGACGACCTGCTTCTGAAAGCCCCTTCTGCGGAACATCTTTTTCAGCAGGATCAGGACTGCATTCATGCTCTCAACCATCACGGGTGGATCATCAACATGGATAAGTCATATCTTGTCCCATCCCAGCGTCTGGTCTTCCTGGGCCTTCTCTTCGACACTCAGCAGAGCATGGTGTTTCTTACGGACAAGGTGGCTCACCAGACCGGCCACAGGGTTTCTGCTGTTCTGGCTCACGATCCAGTTCCAGCCAAGAAGCTGTCCTCTCTAGTAGGGAAATTCATCTCCACCATAAAGCGGTCCCATTTGCCATGGCTCACACCAGGGAACTCCAGAGGTTTGTGACAGAGGTGTACAGGGGTCAGCCGGACCTTCTGAAGATGTCAGTATCCCTCCCTCTTCATGTGGAGCTGAGTTTGTCATGGTGGCTCGATCTTTCCAATCTGCTGAAGGACAAGTCCTTCCTGGTATCCTTCTGGACCACGGTGACGACGGATGCCAGCCTCTCCAGGTGGGGAGCGGTCCTGAGTCGCCTGAGTGCTCAGGGTCGGTGGTCTCCAGAGGAATCTCTCCTTCCCATCAACGTGTTGGAGCTTTGGGTGATATTTCATACCCTTCACCACTGGACACCCCAGCTGGAGGAATGCCCAGTCCGGGTCCATTCTGACAACGCCACGGCCGTGGCTTACATCAACAAGAAGTCTCGCCGCTTGGTTAGAGGTCAAGGCTATTTTGTCCTGAGCAGAAGGACATGTTCCTGCCATATCCACAGTGCACATTCCTGGCATAGACAACATCATGGCAGACTTCCTCAGTTGACATACGGTGGATAGAGGAGAGTGGGAACTGCACCCAGAGGTGTTCACCCTCATTGTTCAGTAGTGGGGTCTTCCTTGCATCAACCTGATGGCAACAAGACACAACCAGAAGGTTCTGATGTTCTGCTCTCGCTGGAGGGATCCTCTAGCTCTAGCGGTGGATGCCATGTCCATTCCTTGGTTTTTTCCTCTGGCTTACATCTTTCCTCCCCTCCCCATGTTGCACAGGGTGTTACAGAAATTGAGACTGGAGCGCTGTCCAGTAATTCTGATTGCTCCGTACTGGCCTCGACAGGCTTGGTTTCCGGAGTTTCTGGATCTCTCAGTGGCGGAGCCATTCCGGCTCCCTTGCCGTCAGGATCTTTTTCTACAGGGTTACCTGTGGAAGGAGGATGTTCATCGTCTAGCTTTGACGGCTTGGAAATTGAATCCTCAATACTGAAGAAGAAAGGTTTTTCTTCTAGTGTGGTGGCTACTATGCTTAGTGCCAGCAAACCTGTTTCTTCTAAGGCCTACCATTGTGTCTGGTCGACCTTTCTCTCTTGGTGTGCTGATAGGGACCTTTCTCAGGATTTTGATCTGCCTACGGTCCTGGCTTTCTTGAAGGACGGTGTGGATAAGGGCCTCAGTTTAAGTTCCCTTAAGGTTTAGACTTCTGCTCTCTCTGTTTTCTTTCAGAGGCACATTGGTATTCTTCCTGATGTCAAGGTTTTCTTCCAGGGTGTTGCTCATACTCGTCCTGTTTTCAAGACTCCCGCTCCTCCTTGGTTTTGAGCGTCCTTCAGAGCCCTCCCTTTGAGTCCTTGGCTACTCTTCCTTTACGTCTGCTGACAAGGAAAATGGCCTTTCTCCTGGCAATTGTGTCTGTTCGCCGTGTCGCGGAGTTACATGCTCTGTCTTGTAGACCACCCTTTTTGGTGTTTCACAAAGACAAGGCGGTGCTTCTCACTTTGCAGGAGTTTCTTCCAAAGGTGGTCTCTGAGTTCCACATTAATAAGGAGATTGTGGTGCCTTCTTTCTGCCCTGACCCTACCTCTGATAAGGAGAGGGATCTCCACTTGTTAGATGTGGTGCATTGTCTCAAGTCTTATGTACATCGCACTGAGTTCATTAGACAGTCTTACATGCTGTTCCTCATTCCTGAGGGCCCCAGGGCAGGGAGACCTGCATCCAAAGTGACTATTGTGTCTTGGATCAAGTGCACTGTTCGTAAGGCTTACGAGCTAAGGAAGAAGCCTGTTCCCTTTCGGGTCACGGCTCATTCTTCTAGATCTAGTGGGGCTTCTTCGGCTTACAAGAATCAGACCTCCGCTGATCAGTTGTACAAGGCTGCCACTTGGTCGTCTGTGCACACCATATTGAAGCACTACCGTGCTGATGTGCTGGCATCGGCTGACTCCAGTTTTGGGAGGCAGTCTTGCCTGTCTAGGATCTTATTTGGTGCTTCCTTCACTTTTGAGCCCTGTTGGCTCTAGGTCAGTGTGCTGTGGAACAGTTCCTGGGTTGTTGTTACCTCTGTTCAGTGTCCATTGACACTTCATTTGTTTTGTTGGGCTATCTCTGATCTGATGGTTCATATCTGCTCTGGTGACTTTGGGGGCCTTGCACCTGGTCCTTGCCTTACTTTCCGCCTCTGGGAAACTCAATGGTTGGATATCCCAGAGTTACCAGTAGCCTGTATTGGACGACAGAGAAAAGAGGATTTTAGTCTTAACTGTTAAATCCTTTTCTTTTAGTCCGGACAGGTTACTGGTCTCCCACCCTGTCAAGGGACCATGCTTGGCTCTCCTGTGGCAGAACATGGGGGTCCTTCAGGGTCATGCTCTTCTTTCCCTTCTACTATCCAGTCAATAGTGTCTCAAATATTACTGGAGCTGATTGGCTAGCTGCAGCCAAGGAGGGAAGGTAGGCTCCACCCCCTGCATTCACTTCTAGAATTGTTCCTGCCTAATTAAAAGGGTTGATCGCCTATCATAGTTACCTGTAACCTGTATGGACTAAGAGAAAAGGATTTAACAGGTAAGATTAAAATCCTCTTTTATTAGTTAGCAATTTGGTTCACTGTTAACACAATATGTTGGATACCTCTCAGGCACTCAAAGAGTTAAGATACATTTGTGACTTTGTAAGCATGGTTCAGATGAAGATCAAAGGGGGTTACAGGAACACTGACAACTAAAAATGATCTGGGGTTATACACTGTACTACATACTAGTCTCTGTAAAAATCCTCTATTTGCTTTCTGAGGCCTAAAATCTAGTCTTGCACATGCCCTGTGGGGGCTACCATTACCATAGCCATCTTGATAGGGAGTCTAACAAGTGATTGTTCTGCATTGTCTTTACATGGACTAATTTACCTTTCTGGCCAGAAGACTAATAGGTGCTAATCTCAGAAAATTAATAGTATTATCTCTGCACAAACAATTATCCAAAATGTATCTATATAGCGCAGTCTACACGTGAATTAAACATGCAAGTTTAGAATTAGATTTTATTGATTTAACCTAAAATGACAAAATGTCATAGATGCTAGCTGGATGTATTTGATGTTCAAACACAATTTTATTTTTGGGTGCATTTTCATTTCTCTCTCCTGGCCTAAACCATCTCATATCATAATGTTGTCCATGTTTTGTTGCCAAATTCTCTATAACCAGTGTAGTGATAGCTAAAGGCAACAGATAGCCATGCCAAATGAAAAAGGCTTGCCTGAGCTGATTATAGTTTCCCAGGTTGTATACAAGAGTGTACTTGAGTAGTAAAGTTAGTTTAAATTAAACTTTCATACCCCAGCCATTATTCCACAGAATCAAATGCTTGCTAGTGTAAAAGTAAAACATGTAGTGCTCACATCCCTATAGCATGCTTAGAAAACTCAGGTAACCACACCTCGGGTGTTTGTCACTGGAATCATATAAAGAAATTGTGAATAGAACATTTTATTTGCCTTCCATGGTACAGCTGGTTTTCCCCAGAATTGCTTCAGCGGGTCCTTGACGTGTATGGCGTGCCCAATAGAATGGGCAACGCCATGCACCAAAATGGGCCTTTTAACCCACATATCCAACATATTGTGAAGCAATGCGATGGTTACTGCAGCATTCAAGGGGTTAAAAGACCCAATTAAATTAGTGGGAATTTGAGGTCATTTTATTTGTCCCTATTGTGCAGCTAGTTTACCACAGAACTGCAGCAGAGTGAGTCTCACGTACTAAGAAAAGGTGGTGCAATTTGGGGCAAACCAACTGCACCATAGGGAATAAATACAATACTCATTGATTTAAATAAGGAGTCTAACTCCTTGGATGCTACAGAGGGCTTAACACGTTATAACTTCTCCAGCATTCAAGGAGTTAACCCTTTGAATGCCAGAGGGGTATGCAACACATTGCTCTGCAATGCATTGCATACCTCACTGCACTCAAAGGGTTAAATCCCTATTTAACTCAATGGGAAGTTAGGGGATTTTTGTTTATCCCCTGTGGTGCAGTTAGTTTGCTCTGGATTTGCACCACGTTTGTTAGGATATCAGCCTCCAGGCATACTCAGTGATGCAGTTGATGAACTTAGTGCTATTACTGAATAGGCACATTATTCTTGAGAAACCCAACTGCAACATAGGGGTCAAATAAAAATTCCTATTACATTAGGTTTTTAACCCCTTCAATGCTAGAAAGTTCTCCAATGCATTATGAAGCAAAGCATTGGCGAAGTATCTGGCATTGAAGGGGTTAAAGTTACTGCAGTTAAAAAGCTTGTAGTTGGATCTTGGGATCGAGCTGGCGGTCCGCCGCGAGGCGAGCTACCGATTGTCCCAGCCCCTGCCTCTCGGCGCCTCCCCGATGCTCTTGACTGAGTGTCCCGGGGGTCCGAAGCGTTTACTTTGAAAAAATTCACCTTCAGATCTTCAGACACTCCCTGAAAACTCACCTCTTCAGGGAAGCCTGTCAGTTATCCTCATAACTGTTATGAGAAAGGCCAGATCAATGGACTGTCCAACTTCTACTCACTCTTGTTCCCTTCTACAATCACTCTCCCTCCTACACCTGAATCATGACCTCATTGATCACACAGAGCCTTTTTTTCTCCCAAACAGACCCACTATTTGACTGGACCACTGAACCCAAAAGCACTCCTTTCTCCCTCCCACTGACCGGCAATTCATGTGGCAGGAGGCACTTATATCCCATAGCACTTACTCCTTCTGTGTCCCACCTACCTTCCTCTAGACTGTAAGCACTCACGAGCAGGGTCCTCTGATACGTTTGTTTTCTGTGTTCCATTTGTACTGTTTAACGTCTCTGCATGCCTATTCCGTATTATTTGGTGCTTTATTAATAACTAGTAGAAGAGCCCGTGTACATGGGCCACAGTGCCGGGTGGTCGCAGTGCAGTCATGCCCAGTAGAGGCTGCCCGCGCCGCGGCTGATACAGAGCTGGACTTCGGTCTGACTTCGGAGCTCCTAGCTCCGTATCAGCCTCATCACGGGTAGTCTCTACTGGGCATGACTGCAGCACGTGCAGCAGTCTCTACTGCGCATGACTGCGTCGTTACAAACTTTGTAGCGAATTATTATATAGGATAAGCTCAATAATTCTCGATTGCACGTTTTCCTGACACGTACCACTTTTTCCCTAGCATCGTGACATTTTGTACCTATCTTTTACATACACTGTGTCGAGATTACTCCAAGGAGATTATGACAGAAAAATCAGGGACAACAAGTGATCTTAAAACTGTCACAAAATTTGGCAATTTTTATACATTGACTGCACCAAAATTCTTAATTTTGCCAATCCCATAAATTGTATTGTAAAATGCATTTGGCCAAATAAATAGTGCTTATGCACTAACACATTTATACATACATAAGTCACTTTTATACATCTCCATCTACAGGAGCAAACCATCTTCACAATAGGGGACAAATAACAATTCCCATTGATTTAACCTCTGTGTACCAGAGGGGTAAAAAATTAATTGATTCACAATACGTTGTGTACCCTTCTGGTACTAAAAGGGTTATTAAATCGGTCTTTTATCCCCTTGAAAGCTAGTGAGGTCTTGCAACGCATTTCACAGCGGTTCTTTGGAAACTACTCTAGCGTTCAAGGGATAAAAACCTCATTTAAATGCATTGGAATTTTTATTTGTGCCCTATGGTGCAGACTGCTTGGTCTAAAATTACTCCACATTTAACCCCTTGACAGTCATAGTACGTCATGGGTGAATCTGACTGAACGACCTATGACGTACTATGGCCGTCATGGAATTCCGGGCTCCCCCCGCAGCTGCACGCCGTTCGTAGTGTTGCCACCCAGCCAGTATTTTACCGGCAGGCCGGTAAAAAATTGCCTTCTGTCCAATGTTAAGTCTATGGAGGGAATGCCATGGCCGGTATTTTTTTGAAGAAAAGGTGGCAACCCTAGCCGTTCGGGGAGTCCGGAAACGAAAGGAGCAAACAAAAAAAAAAATGCTCCGTGGTCCTTAACTGACCTCGCCGATCGGCCGGTCGTTAAGGGGTTAATTTGCACATATGAAACTATAACAGTAAACAAGGTATGGCTATTCTAAGTACAAAGTATATCTGAGCTAACTAGATAGGGGTATGGGGAAACTAGACGGTCCTATTGGTTCTTATCTGCTGTCAAAGTCTATGTCTCAACAGAAAATTACAGTTCAGTTACAAAACTGAGTGTGCAGACACATGGGTGCGTGTTTGTGTGTTTGTGCTTGTATGTGCATGTTCTGTATTCAAGGGAGCATGTGAGTAAATGCATGCATGTGTGTGTATGGATGCATGTGCTCAAGTGTGTGTGCGTGCATTTGTGTTTGTGCTTGAATGTGTGTATGGGTGGAAGTGTGTGTATATGTATGTATGGGTTGGGTGCATGTGCACAAGTATGTGAGTGCAAGTGAGAGTGTGTGGGGGTTCATATATGCAAGTGTGTGTGGGTGGGTGCCTGTGTGTTTATGCTTGCATGTGCATGTGTGTATGCATGAATGTGTGTATGTGCATGTCCACAAGTGTGTGTGTGTGTGTGTGCATGGGTGCATGTGTGTATGCATGAATGTGTGTGTGTGTGCATGTCCACAAGTGTGTGTGTGTGTGTGTGTGTGTGTGTGTGTGTGTGTGTGTGTGTGTGTGTGTCATGTTATAATGGAACATCACTATGAAGTTATTTCAAGGTGCAGAAACATGTACTTATGTATCTGGGAATGTTCCAACTTTAATATGAGCAGCTGGCATCTTAACATTAGTGTCCTTGAAGTCAGTTTTATCTTAGCGAAAATCACATGATTTCCTGTTAAACCCCCCAGAACGCTTATGAAAAAACTGCCATTTCCTCCAACTTGTATTTCTGCTCTATCTTCCTTTTATGAGACACATTAACTTTAATATGTTAACTCCTTGTAGAGAGAGTGTGACACATTTCCTAGCAAAGTGTTGTGCTCACGTTTTGGTGCTTAAGGGGTTGTTAAAGTACATTTTGCACTTTTATAGCATTGATATTTTCCTTCTCCCACCATTAATCTATATATAATAGTTGATGATAATTAGTATACATTTTTATTATAGACATTGTTTTTTGTTTTGATATCTGATCTCCATTTCAATAAGAAAGTATAAGCAATATGCACAAATGACAAGTAGAATAATTCTAGGACAAATGGGTGCATCAGAGGGATAGAAAATGTCCATTGATTTAAAGGGATAATAATACTTAAAATGTAAAAGAAAATATGTTGTAGGGTTTATCCCCCTGAGTAAAACAAGAGTACTCCCACTGCTGAAAGGTGTTTCATTCAGAAGTTATTAATTTTCAAAGTTGAATTTTTTAGGTGCAATATCACAGTGGCCTGAAATTGTACAGTGGCACTGTTGCTACACGATCCTATGGACAGCTCTGGTCCCGGGACCATAAATCTCCATAGGATGGGGTAGCAACAGCGCCACTGCACAATTTCAGGCCACTGTGATATTGCATCTAAAAAATTCAACTTGGAAAAGTAAAAACTTTTGAATGAAACACCTTTCAGCAGTGGGAGTACTCTTGTTTTACTCAGGGGAATAAACCCTACAACATATTTTTTTTACATTTTAAGTATTACTATCCCTTTAAGTGAGACTTTTAATCCCTTGAATGGTAGATAAATCTCCAGTACACTGCAAAGCATAATACATTGGACAAAGTGTCACCAGATCAATGCATTTAGCAACAATAATTTGGTTGTCAGCTGTTTACACTTTGAGTGTCAGTGAAGTGCCCAACTCATTGCAAAAGCAACAATCATAACCTGTATTCAGGAAGCTACATAGGTACAATTTTGGGGCAAATAAATTGCACCATAAGTGGGCAAATAACATTATAAAACAAATACATAAAATAGCACTTTTTAACCCCAGAAAATAGAAAAAGCATAACCATTTATTCGTATATAAATTACTATTGAGATAGGATCAATGCAATGGGATTCCATCCACTATAACCCAAAGTACTTCACAATGAAAAAATAAATATAATAATGAAAAAAATCAACAAAAAGGATTACATTTAAAAAACTTAAAAAGCAGCAAAATCAAATAGTGCAGAATATGCTAAATGTATAACAAATACTGAAACGCAAGGTCTCAATAACTCTCTCTACCTCTATTTATCAAACAAAAACTTGCTATTAATGTCCTTGGACAGTGCAGTAAATATAGATCAGTCATCTAGTCTGATATTGACCCTTTGAGTGCCAGAGGAGTACGCAACGCATTGGGTTAATTCAGAGGCCCCATCTGGTATGTTTGTATGTATTATACTTGAACAGGTCATCATCTTCCCTGGTGTCATTAATCCTATGGTGTTTATGACTCTAATGCTACTCTACCCTCCCAACCCATTCCAAACTACCAGTCAGTGTTTTTATCTTATTGGGGAACATGCGTGCAGCCAAATCATACTAAAACTCAATGCAAAATATATGTCACTTCCATAGGGTTGCCACCCAGCCAGTATTTTACCCGCAGGCCGGTAAAAAATTGGCTTCTGTCCAATGTTAAGTCTATGGAAGAATGCCATAACCGGTATTTTTTTTTAAGAAAGGTGGCAACCCTATACTTCCCTAGTTCATACTTTTGTGCCATTCTGTTACAATATTCAAGATGGAGGAGCCAGCAGCGGGCCCACCCTCTATTCATCTCATATTTCTTCTAGCTTTCTGGGGTGTGGAGCCACTATACTGTGGATTTCTCTTCATAATAAATGCCACTGAGCACTACTCCTTCCTACTGCTTGACTGACATATATTTAACTCCTATATAAAGCTTCACTTGGTACATGACAAATTTTAAATAGGAAGCTTTTATCATAACTTACAGAAATACACATATTTTACAGTAAATACCAAACTCCTATCTTTGAAACCTGCCCTGTCAGTGTACATTAGAACCAGTGTTGGAAACCTATATTGTCAGGGGTGATTTTCTAGAAGAAAATATACCTGGTCACCTCATTCTTTCATGGTATATTGCCTTGCTAGTTGCATGTTATGGTGTATTGACCTGCTGCTGGCATGTTATTATGGATTGCTTTGCTGTGCTCATGTAATTCCTGGGAAAAAATGTAACAGGTTATCACACTGCCATAACTTTGCTGAAAATCAGCCATGGTTTATGTGAACTTATATACTTGTATCAGCTACGTGTTATGAACTTGTATACAATGGCAGCATTGTCTTATTCAAAATAAATTTTATAACTTTTTTTGCATATGTTTTTCTCTGGAAATAAACAAATGTTGTAAAATGCTGAATGCGCCTTACATTTATTTTTGTTTTTCCCCATAGGGTCTTATTGACTTCAGTTACACTGCTATCAGTCTATTCCATAAATCTTCTACTGAAATGCTCACTGGAGACAGGTAATTGTCAGCTTTCTTCCTGTAGCCGTGTTTTTGTTTAAATAATATTTAACAATGAGTACTATTTTTTAACCCTATGAGTATGCAGCCATTGCGGAGCAATGAGTTTCAAATTTCTCTGACACTCAGTGGGTTAAGTCCCACACCTCTACTAAGGGTTTGAGGAGATTTAATGGTAAAACCCTTTCACATAGAGAGAGAAGGACGCTGTTGAGGAGGCGGTCTAGATATAGAATCACCGACTTGCCTTGGGGACAGGGATTTAATTAAAAAAACATTTAACCACTCTGGTCCTTTATTCATCCCATATAATATACATGAAATTGGGATTTAAATCAACTGACATAATATACATCACATGACATATATAAAATTCCCCCCTTACATATACCTTCTTATGTTAGTATGTTAACCCTTTAAGCTTTGCAATGTGTTGCATCCCCCTCTGACATTCAAAGGGTTAATTTGTTTTTATTTAATTCTTTTATATATTGTTGTTATATTTTTGTTCAAGGTAAACTAGGATTCTACGTATATGCTGACATTATATTTACCTGCAGTTAATTTTAATCACACAACATTTGTGAGCAGTGATGTTACCTGTACTACCTAATTATTTGAATCCTTTAATAAAAATGGTTAATAAAAAGGAAACATCTTTCCTCCAACCTGCTAAAATCAACCCTTGTAATAGTAGACATATTTCAAGTTCAGGAGAGGAAGGGGTTTTTACAGTAAGATCTGTTAAGTTGTGGAATTCCTTGCCCAAGGATGCTGTAATGGCAGATACAATAGAGACATTTAAAGGAATAGCAAAGTTTAGGTATTACAGTAAGATCAAGTCTTCTGTATACATTTGTTTAACAATATGTAACTTTATAACCATCCATAACTTTTCTGTTTTCCTTTTATTCTACAATAAAGTTTCTCCCTTTCACCTATTTTACATAAATCAAGCCTCAGCAAGCTGGTCCAGACAGATTGCAACGAGGGACTGTGGGGCTCCAGTAAACGTGGGAATGTGCTCTACGTGAAACCACTCTCAGAGCAGACAGAACTGTTCAGAGGAAAAGCAAGCAGCTCAGATATAGTGTAATAGATGGAACACCTCCACAACGGGAGTGAAGAGTCAGGATACCACTAGCAGGACGTAGAGAGGTCCACAATATATGTATATATATATATATATATATATATATATATATATATATATATAAGAATAAGCCTCATTGCATAATTTATGGTACCTCACACACAGAACATAATTTATGTCTCCTCAGAAAACAAACACACATTGAACAAAATGCCTCATTACATAATTTGTGTCTCATTAGGAGACACAACTCCTATTGGGTGATTCAATGGGGACTTTACTGCTCCCATTGGGTGATTCAGTGGGGGCATGTTTATTATACAGGGAGTTGGCCCGCCCCCTCCAGCTCGCCCACCACTATCCAACTGACAAAGAAAAAAATATAGCTGCCACTCGCTCCTGAAGTAGGGGATAGCAGTAACTTCTCCTGGTCCACACACACTCTCACTCAGGATCATGACCACAAACCCACTGTTTCACCTCCCACAGATAATTGTAACCCTCCATACACTCTGTTTCAGTACAAGGGTGCAATGTTTACATAAAATACAAACTCAGGGATAAACTTAATAACAACTCTTTTATTTAACTTTTTTCATCTCTTCAGTCTCCTCACTAACTGTCTCTTTTCAACTGTCACTCCTCCACTTCCTGATTCCCGCCCTTTCTCCTTAAAGGGAGAGAGATGCTTTGCTGTATGTTACAGAGGGCAAGCCTCAAACACCACTTTCTATTTGTTCCCTCAGCATATTGCTACGCTGCCTCAACTGAAGAGCCACAGTGTGTTATATTGCTATGTTACCTTAACTTAACCCTTTGGGTGCCAGAGGGGTAAGCAACGCATTGCAAAACAATGCGTTGTATACCCCTCTGGCACTCAAAGGGTTAAGTAAGGAGGAGTTACTTCTCCCATTGGGTGATTCAAGGGGGGAGTGATTTAAATCATGCAGGGAGTTGGCCTGCCCCCACTATCCAGCCCACCCACCAGTCTCCAAGTAACTGAAAAAACAAAATGGCTGCCACTCACTTCTACACCACAGACACAAACACATCAGACAAAAAACACACACTCTCACTCAATCACACTCACACACTCAATCACTCACTCACATACACTCTCGCTCACTCACACACACTCTCACTCACACACTCGCTAACTCACACACATTCTCACTCACACACACTCTTTCACTCACACACACACACTCTCACTCACACACACACTTTCAGTCACACACACACACACACTCTCTCACACACACCCTCTCACAAACACACTCTCACACACACACACACTCTCGCACATACCCTCTCACACACACACTCATTCACTCAATCACACTTGCACACTCTCACTCAATCACACACTCACTAACACACTCAGGCAATCACTCACATGGAATCACTCACACTCAATCACCCACTCTCGCACTCACTCACACCTCGGGAGCCAGCACAATCCACCTTCCACCATAGTATGTGCAATTACCACATTCATTTCAACTACATGAATGAATGCCACTCACACGCACTCACTCACTCACTCACACCCCGGGAGCCAGCACGATCCACCTTCCACCATAGTATGTGCAATTACCACATGCATTTCAACTATATGAATGAATGCCACAGTGGAGGCATAAGTACAAACACAAACTCATTACAATGACACATAAGTCACCCCCTTATGACTCACTTCTGTGTGTGTGTGTGTGTGTGTCTCTGTGTGTGCCTGTGTGTTCCTCACTGTGTGTGTTGCATGTCTGTATCACACTCTATGTGTCTGCATGTTGTGCACTGCATGTATGTGTGTATGACTGTGTCGCTCTTTATGCATCTTAGTGCATGCGTGTGCATTTGCGTGTATGTCTCTGTGTGTGTTTGTCTTGCATCCGTGTGTGTGTGCATTAATTGCCTATATATCCTGATGGTCAACGCCGTCCCACATTGCTAGTATAAATATATATATATATATATATATATATATATATATATATACGTACCTGTACATCCAGAGGAAGAAGACAGTCCAGACCAAAGGTCAGGCAGGAAGGACAGGAACTCCAGAGAGAAGGACCAAGGTCAAACCAGGCCAGGGGCCACAGCACAGAAGAATGGTCAGTGTAGAGGCAAATGGTCAGGGCAGGCAGCACAGAAGAATAGTCAGTGTCCAGACAAATGGTCAAGGCAGGCAGCACAGAAGAATGGTCAGTGTCCAGGCAAATGGTCAGGGCAGGCAGCACAGAAGAATGGTTAGTGTCCAGGCAAGTGGTCAGGGCAGGCAGCAGGCAAGGCAAAATCTGGTTTACAGGCAGAGGTCAGTAACAAGAGGCAAGGCAAAGGCAAGATCCAGGTACTAGGCAGGGGTCAGCAACAACAGGTAAAGCAAAGGACTGCTCACAAGGAAGCTCAACTTACACTGAGCATCGGCTATAGCAAGAGCCTCCCTTATAAAGGAATTAATCGTGCCGTCACAACACTGCGATGTCTATGAGGTGGTTGTCCAGCAACACCAAGCCAGCCTGGCTGAGAGGAAAAGCCGAGCCGATGAGCAGCTGCGTTGCAGGCAGGGAGCGAGGCCCAATGCCGACAGGGACAATCTTCTTTCAGCATAAGGAAAAACCTTCGTCAAGGGGGCAGGGTTTTCCTTATACTGAAATAAAGAAGATTGTCCCTCTCTGCAATCTGTCTGGTCTGATGACTAGATTCCAGATCTGAGGGGAGGCTGCTTGACATATGTAAAAGGGGAGGGGGGGGACTTTATTGTAGAATTAAAAGAAAACAGCAAAGTTATGGACAGTTATAATGTTACATATCGTTATACAAATGTATATAGAAGACTCAATCTTACTGTACTACCTAAACATTACTATCCCTTTAAGACAAGAATAGATTCATTTCTACCACAAGGGTACATACAGGGTTATATGGCGTATTAGTAGATAAAACAGGAAGTTCTGGTAAACAGACTCACATCTTGCAGTCAGGAAGGCTTATCTAATTCTCATTTTTGAGGTTATACTGTGGCAAAGGTGTAGCTGATGGACTTGTGTCTTTTTTTGCAACCTAATTTAGAATGTAGCTATTTATATCTTAAGATCCGTAAAGTCATGGAAACGTTTAAATACATCTCTCTGGATTTTAGAATGTACTCTTTCATATAAGAGCAAGTTGTAGCACTAATGCTAATGTAACCCCTTTGAGGACTAGAGAACACACCACTCTGATACCCAAAGAGCTAAAAGATCCGCTATGGGGAATTCATGGGGTTAAAGTGTTTACAGATTACTAATGTCTGAGGTTACACTTTTCATATTCACAAAGCTTCCACATGTGGGTTGTTTATATAAATGATGAATGGATTGTTTGTAGTTTCAAGATTAAAAAGAAAAAATATGCTCTAAGCATCTGCCCTTCTGAAATGAATCAAATACCATATGTGTGTTCCCCAAAATCACCAAATGACTTTTTTAGAACAGAGATGGTCAATTGTTGGACCGCCACCTGGCCGGTTGGGGATGATGGGAACTGTAGTTCACAACAGTTGGAAGTCCAACAATTAACAACTCATGTCTTATAAGGTTCAAATACATTTACATGTCTGCTGTGTTTCTATTCTTTCACAACCACATCTGAACCAGAGCAATTGTATGGTTTTAATTGCATGTAATCCACAGACAGCAGCCTTAGGGCTGTGGAAACTCACAGAGAATGGAAGGATTTTCCTTCCTGTTCTGTTTTATTCTTGACGTAAAGACTGTGCAATGGAAAATATTTGTTAAAACAAAGCTTTTGAATGTATTTATGATCTGTAATTCTGTCTTTCATTTAACAAGGGTGCATGGTATATGAGAAACTAGGAGAACAAGTGTTTGGTACTCCGGGACAGATATTAGTCTTTGGATCGACATCTCTCCAAAACACTGGAGGCAAGTACTTTACATCTAAGGTTGATATTATCAATCTGCGGGAATAACAGAGCATTAAATACACTGTTCTTCTCCCTGATAATTGATGAATACCTTTGGGTATTTATCAGTGATCATTGATATTTCCTTACCTTGTTATATGTGACAGGAAAACACTGAGAATCTGGTATAAATGCCCCATTCCACTGATACTCTTTGTGTGTGTGCGTGTGATAGAGTTCGTGTGTGTGTGTGTGTGTGTGGGATACGCCAGTCTGGAGTTGGCAGATTTCATTGTGTGTTGAGCCTTTGGCAGCTTGATATATTTTGGCCAAATAAATCACTTATGCATGCTAGTGTGCCCTTTGTTCTCATCCTGCAGTCAGCACAGGTGGATTGTACTATACCCTAGGCAAGCTTTCACTCTGGTAACCCCCTCTAATGACATGTTATATAATACGCTGTCTTAACACATAAAGTGCCATAGCAGAGTCCAACACATTGCTGAGTGTTTCAGATATACTCAGCCAGACCATTACATTTGTCTGTCTACCATTTGCTGAAATTGTTAATACAGCAAAGTGGTACAACTTTCAGGAAAACCAGCTTCATAATAGGGGAAAAATTAAACTAGATCAAAATAGAAATAGGTCTAGCAGTTAAATGCACCATTTAAATCATTGAGAATTTTTATTTGTCCCCTACTGTGCATTTGGTTAGCCCCAGAGTTGTACCACTTTACTTTTAAATGTAGTCCCCAGAGCCCTGTATCTCTCTCAGGTCATCGAAACCTGCACTGTTAACAGATAACTAACATGAGTATAACCACAAGTAACTGGCAATTAACACAAATTAAGGTCACGGAAATGTAGGTGCAGGTACTACTAGAAAATATGTAAACATTGTACACAGACATTTCTGTAGGTGAGGCGAATCATATGTCATTTGCATCCCTTTCCGTATATTCTCATTTATTTTTCATTTAAACTAAATGTAATTATTGTTATAGTATTTTATTTCTACTAAGCAATTACATATTTCCGAAAGCTCACTACAACTCCAGATATAAGGTAAAGGTAGGCAAAGCAAACCATGTTTTAAAAAAGACAAACCCACACCTTGAAATGCGAATGAGGGGCCTTTTGCCTTTTTAGCTCTAAGTTTATGAAAACAAGCTTCCAGAAGGTGGTGCTCTAAGGGGAAAAAATATAAGATACTAAAATCATTGAAAGCCATGTAATTTCCCACTGTATTCAGTACCTACTACCAGCTTGAGAAAAATTGTACCACATTGGTATGGTTTGACATACAATAGGTGGTTCCAGGAGCACTAAACTACTTCTATCATTTTTCTTTTTTAATATTACCTGCCTGCATTAAATGGTCATCACAATTACAGACATGGTGGAAAGGTAGATAAGACATACTATTTCGGAAGTCGACAGCCAGCCACATCAAATAAACCACTAGGCTGGCGAGCACAAATGTTTCTGAAAGGTCATGCTATAAGAAAACAATTATATTTTGTAACTTTCCAACACTTAAAAGATGCTGACGTCTTTGAAAACCATGAATTTTCCTGTAGTAATCAGTACTGTAGGGGTGCCGGTGCACTAAACTACACTTATCACTAAGAATAACTCTGCCTGCTCTAAAATGGTTCTAACACAGATATGAGGAAAAGGTAGACAAGGCGTATTGTTTTGGAAAGTAGACAGCCAGTTTCATCAGATGGAGGGTCATTTGCCTTTCTACACCTAGCCCTGTATAAAAACTTTATCAGAAGCTTGGGCTTAAGTAATAAAGCCCTATTCTTCCTATATCACCATCTTCTGGAACACTTGTGCACACTTTCCTAGGGATAGAAAGGCAAGTTACTCCTCATTTGCTGCAATGTGGTGTCTTCTTTACAAAACGGCATACATTCATATCTGTAGCTGTTATAAACATTCTATATAAGCAGGTCATATCTGAAGAATGTTAAGATCAGTTCTGGAAAGGGTAGCTTTGTGCTTTTGGCATCTTATTTTGGCACCTTCTATTGTATTTCAGCTCTTGCCAACTGTGTTTTATTTCTCTTGGGAGAGGAGCTGCTAATAATTACAGTAGGAAACATCATAGTTTTCAAAGATTTCAGTACATTTGCAGGAGTATAAATGTAAAAAAAAGCATATTTTTGTACATCTGGCTGACGTCAGAGATACTGACATATTTGAAAATCATGGACTATCCTACTGTGCTCAGTATGTGCAGCCACTAACCTGTTACTGTATGGTGTATATGAGTGTAGCATTCATGCATGTGTATATGTGTGTGTGTAACTGTATATACGTGCATGATCACCCAACATGCACAATATTAATCCTTTGAGTGCCAAAGGAGTAAACAGTAAATTGTGAAGCCTGGGTTAAAGAGCAACCCGGGATGAAAGAAAGGACACTCTCTTTTACAAAATGGCACACTATGATTTTTTTAGAGAAAGAGGAGCTGGGATGGGGGCTCTTTAGGAGCACCCACAACCCTCCCCATATGTATTCTGTTCATATCAGGTGATATGTGATGATCTGACCTGTTAAAGATTACCCTTATTTGAAAGAGGGGACCCATTTGGAGGAGCAGACATTATCTCATGCAGACTGAGGAATTTCCTGAGGGTAAGCCTCTGTCCATGGTAGTACACCTTTCACTGTGGGTCATGCATATGTTTAAGTTCAATGGATAAACTTAGGGTTTTTTCTTTTTATCTTACAGCAATGTTGAGCTATCTGTTCATTGTAAAGAATGAATTACCCTCTGTCATTGCTTTCCTTATGGGTAAAGAAGAAAATTCTATGTAAGTTTTTTTTTTTTTTGCATTATACTTTTATGACCTACCAAGGTTTATTGCAGAAGATGATTTAGTATTAGTTGATGTGGTTGTGTGAGAAGAAAACTGTGCCCACCCATATACTACAATCTGTCAGCAGAGGCCAGGTGGTCTGTTTTGCTGGTTTAAAAAAAAAAATGTGATTAATATATATATATGTACAGGTATATTGCTGCATGTGTGACCATATCAAACCAAACATAATCAAAATGGTCATTGGACATTAGGATTTCCTTGTCCAGATCTAATAACACATGTGGCTATACACACTATATGATTGGTGAGTGATAACTTTGCTTGATTCCAAGGTTCTGATGTTGTGCTTATAAATCATTAGTTATACTGGGGTGAATGTACGCATTTGCAAATGCAGCTCCACTGGCATAATCCTCTAATGCCAATGTCCATGCTTCAGAGTATGCACTCCAGACTAAACTCGTTTTAGTGCATACCAGCAGACATTCTTCTCCATTGTTAGAACTTTAATGTCTGATAGTGTACACATACACACTGTGTAATCTTCATAATGCCACAGTTATAAAATAACAAAATTAACTCGACCTGTCTCGATAAAATTGGAACACTCAATCAATTAAAAATTGCAGGACATATGGTACATTAGAAGGCAGTTCATGTAGGAAAAGATATTCTTACCAAAAGACTGAATGTCCACTAGGTACCTTCATATGGTCCAGGGTTGTGGACTGAGAGAGCTTCTGTTCTCCATACTGCAGTCGTGTGTTTCAGCAGTGTGTCCATCTGTGCCATTTGATGTACAGTGAGGATCAACTGGAATTAGTATAACAGCATATACGAGGTCCGGAGTCAGTGTAGCAATATAAACAAATATTTATTGTGAGAGTAAAGTGCAATAATTACAAAAGCTCTTGACCGGTTTCGGCGTGCAGAACTGCCTTCTAATGTGCCATTGATATCCAGATGTACACCTGAACTTAATACTATTACATATACTTGACCTATGTATCTCATGCAATGTTAAATTGAGGAGTGATTGTTCTGATGGTGTACACATACTATTTTCTCTATGTCTGATTGATTGAATAAAATGCGTAAAGGAAAAGAGCTCTCTGGAATGCCCATAGATTGGCGCATGGTCATGCTTTGTCAAAGTGGCATATGCAGCTTAATAAATTGGGTATAGGATGGCGTATATTCTAAAAAGTATCAAGCTAATTTAGCATGGAAACCTCTTCGTACATTCACCCCAGTATACTTTGTTGGTAGATCAAAATAGGCTTCCACATTATCAGAGGTACCTTATTTTTTTGCCATGTTTTATAATTTACTCTTACATATAATAGCTTGCATTATTTAGAATTGCAAATAATTATGTCTTTTATTTAATACTAGTGTAAAGCCCATGTACACGGGCCAAGGTCCGGGCAATGTTAACCCTTTGAGTACCAGAGGGTTACACAACGCATTGGGGCACTTGTATCACCTCACGCACGCGATGCAGTCATGCGCAGTAGAGACTGCCCAAACGCGCACAGTCTCTACTGTGCATGACTGCATTGTGACAAGCATCCTAGCGAATTATTATATAGGATATATATACTATATTCCTACTAAGTGCTGTGGAGACACTAAAGTGAGGAAAAAAGTGAGATAAACTCTTTAATAAGAGCAATCTGAAAGTTCCAATGTTATTTTTTTGGAGCTTCCTTTCAGGTTGCAGAGACTTTAGCCCAGGAATAGTCAAACTTTGGACATCCAGCTGTTGGGGGCTAAATCTCCCATAATCCTCAACCACCCTAAAGTCCCTTATAGTGGAATTGTCATTTTTCAACAAATAGGTTATTGTTAAAGATTTTTCAAAATCACCTATATTTATGCTAGACATTTCTGTTTAAAGGAGAAGTTCATAAAATATTTAGCTTTATTAATTTGTCATTAATTTCAGATCTGCCAGGCATGCTTGCTTTAAACTAACATCCCTCACTGCCCAATATTACCAACTTCCACTTCCCGAAGACGAGTACTAGTTGTTTAACTTAAACTGAGAAATAAATACTGCTAAATGTCTCAGTAACTATTGTTTGAAATGCAAAATGGCTAACAAAAATATTAGTGACTTTGAAAGTGCACATCATTTTTTACAATATGACAATTCCACTTTAAACAGCAGTTCTACAAATGTTCATAATCATATTTTTGCAAGCAAAATAAATATTCTTAACTTACATATATTTTTAAATATAAAAACTGAAAATGTGTTTTATAGGGCGTGGTACCTGGATGGCCGTATTCTTGTGGTGATTGTGACAGTTTGCATTATACTTCCACTGTGTCTTCTCAAGAATTTAGGTATGAATATATATGACTGTTGAGCAATGTCAAGTATCATTATTGATATGTGTATTACTAAAATTGTTTGTGTTTACACCTTAGCATAAAGTATGCATCAATCAGATATTTTCTCTTCATTCAGGGTTCCTTAAGCGTGTCTTATTCGTATAGTGAAATTGGCATAAATAGCACCTTACTTCATACAGGGGCATAAAACAAATATAGGTTATATTATGACATCTTATTGTCACATAAAATAACACTTTGTTATTACTCAGGGCCGGACTGGCCTACCGGGATACCGGGAAAATTCCCGGTAGGCCGGCTTCCCTGGGGCTGCTGCCTTCATGAGAACATGCTGCATCCATTGCGCTGTCTGACTCTGACTGACAGTCCAGTAGACGCGGCTGTCAGTCCTCCTCCTTCTTCAAACAAATCCTCTATCTGTTCTCGCGGCCGCAAGGTGACAGGACTGCGGCCGCAAGAACAGATAGAGGATTTGTTTGAAGAAGGAGGAGGACTGACAGCCGCGTCTACTGGACTGTCAGTCAGAGTCAGACAGCGCAATGGAGCCAGCCGGCTGGGTCTAACTCTAGACCCAGTGACATCAGACGCAGCACGCAGGTTATGCTGAGGTGAGAGCGCTGCGTGACTGCATTTACTTACCAACAGGCTGCCCGCACTTAAGTTAAGCCCCACTACCGCGCCACAGAGACAGATTGACTGACGCCCAGGCCAGACAGAGCTCGCTGAGCGGGAGGCAGCAGAGCAATACAGAGTCGGACAGCAGCCAGACTCTGTTTTAAGGCAAGAGGGGGGAAGGGAATTGGGAAATGGGGAAACTGTAACAGGCACAGCTGCCTAACAGGCAAAAAGGGGAGTGAATGACATCATCAAGTGGGGGTGAATTAGGTAAAGGGGGATCAAGAGAGGAAAGAGGGGGCATCAAGTGCAGGTCAGGTGAAAGAGGAAGAGAGAAGTGGGGCAAGAGGGACAAAAAGACTGGCAATTGGGGAAACTGTAATAGGCGAAAAGGGGAGATCATTCAAGAGAGGGAGAAAGGCAAAAGGGATCAAGAGAGGTAAGAGGGGGCATCAAGAGAGGGTGAATGAGGCAGAGGGGGTCAAGAGGGAGAAAAAGAGGCAAAGGGGAGAAAAAAGAGGCAAAAGGAGGAAGGATCAGGAGGAAAATGGAGGGGGATCGGGAGGAGGATAAAGAAGCACAGGGTGGGATCAAGAGTCAAGAAGGAGAGAGAGAGAGGCAAAAGTAAGCGGGGATCGAGAGTCAATGAGGATCCAGGGAGGGAAAGAAAGAGTCAAAGGGGAGAAGGACCAAGAGGCAAAAGGGTGGGATCAAGAGTCAAGAAAGGGAGAGAAAGGCAAGAAAAAAAATGCCATTATGCTATGGGGCTGGAAAGCCATTTTTTCCAGGGCTGGTTTTTATTCCCAGTCCGGCCCTGTTATTACTAATTGCATCTTAATTGTCATAAACCACTTATACATCTCTAGACAGTGGCATTATCACTAATTTCTCTTAGAGAAGATAAGTGGACCCTGCTTGGCAGAGTTTACAGTGTATACGAAGTGAAGGGGATTGATACAAATGGTCCAAGTGCTTTTAGTTGACAAGTGGTCCAACTACAGAGTGGGATACAACAGAGAGAGAGAAAGACAGAGAATTAAAGGGGTACTGTCACTTTGTAGCAAATAGCGATTTTGAAATAGCTTTCAAAAGCACCCGTAATTTTCTTAGTCATTTTATATTTCAAACAGTAGTTTGAGATATTTAGCTTTAGTTAGTTGTCAGTGTATGCAAATTAGCTAGTATGCCTTAACATGAAGTCTTAGTTGGGATGGGCAGTAGTGTGGCCATACCTGCCAGATTTGTACTAACTGACAAATAACTAAAGCTAAATATATCATAAACAATTGATTTAAATTAAAAAAAATACCAACATATATATAGGTGCTTTTGATAGCTCTTTGAAAACTGCATATGCCACTTTAAGTGACAGGTGTAATAGGAACTGCAGTTTGGAACATTCAGCTCATTAGAGGAGATTTATAATAAAACAGTCATAAGAATTGTCTTTCAGTTGGGTCAGCTGGCGATAATGCCAGTTCTTATTTATAAATGAGTAAGTGCACCATTATAAATATGGCATTAACAATCTGATGTTAACGCATGGAACGGTTAATATATGACGTTAACATTCTGGCGAAAAATCTGTTGTTAAATTGTTGCAGTTAGTGATATTTTTTTATAAATTCGACGCTCAAGAATTTTTCCCATCTTTACCATTAGTTTTTCTGAAACACAACTATGTGGTGTTAAGGTTTCTCAAGCTGCCATAGGCTTATTTTTAAATGCCAGATTTACTTTTAGGTAACTTTTACTCCCTATATTTTTATAATGCCAGGTCTATAAATCTCCCTCATTGTATCTTGGATCAGTAACGATCAGTGAGAGAGGAAGAATGTGATTGTGGTACAGTGGGGCAAGTAAAATGCCTCCCAGTCAGATGCTAAAAGTTGTACTTAATCTGCAAACATGCTTTATCACCCAGAAATGTACTTTTTTATTTATCACTTGGCAAAAATGTTTAAATCTGCAATGCAGGTATCATTCATTAAGGTTAATGAATCCACCGGGGCATTGCAAGAGCTTCTAATCAGTCACCTGTTTTTGTACTTTTGTACAGACGCTTTAGCATATCCCAGCACATAACTCTGCCACCTCACACTTGTTTTGTCAATATGTGTGAAATGCCACCCCTATCTATAATCAATAGAAAGAATTTTGCACTAACCTCATGTATTCCCTTCTAGTACATATTGTGTGACGGGGTGCAGTGAAATGCACATTATCTCTGTTGTCCAATACAGATTACTGCTAACTTTGGGTAGGCAATCAGCCCCTTTAAGTAGGCAGGAACAATTCTGAGAAGTGTCTGTTGGGTGGAGCCTACCTCCTCTCCTTAGCTTGCAGCTAACCAATCCCCAACCAGTAAGATTTGTTCCTTGGTCAAGACACAAGGCAAGAGAACAGTTCTGCTATAGTTTTAGCTTTTTTATTATTTTTCTGTTAGATATGGAATACCACCATTAGGCGGATTACCATCACTGACAATTCCGATCACCCAAATGTGGATAGCTCAGTTTACCAGGTGCTTTTGTGGACCTAAGCACTGGGGGGAAAATCTTGGCTGCAAGTTCTTTCCCCAGGAGTTGCCCATTGAGGCTTCTTCTTGATAATTGGTAATCTGAAGACAGATCTGCTGAAAAAGGTGAGTACCCTTTGAGTGCTGAGGTCCACATATCCCATGCTTCCCCTCCGCACAGGGGTCTCATTTGGAGTTCCTATTACATACTCATGCACTCATTGGGTTTATCTGTATGTCTGTGAGGTGTTTGGAGCAAGTTTCTGTGGTAACTTAACCCTTTTGCTGCTGATAAGCACCTTTTGGGGGTTTTTTGGACACTTTCCCTACTGGGACCAGTATTTATTGGGTCTACTGTTTAATTCTAGTGGGCTTTTGAGTGGTTTTGCGTTTTGGTATTCACCTCGTTTACTTTATCGTTTACCGCATAGACGCCATTGTTCCATTCACTTCTATGGGACTTTACAGTTTGGGACATATCTCTGCAACCGCTCCACGTAGTGAGGTCAGAAATGGCTCATTTTGTTGGTCTGCCCTTGCTCTGTCATCCAGTCACCATTCTGGGCATGTTGGGGGCCTTAGGGGCTTCAGCCACTGATGGGGTACTCCGTTAGTGAAACTAGGATTCCCACGAGCGCTCGCTTCGCTCCTTGTTTCTGATTGGCTCCCGTCGTGGCAGCCATTTTGTGTATTCGCAGATCAAGTATCCTACGCGGGGCTTGGACTCTCCTTCTCTCCTCAGCAGTTTAACCCTTCGCCTACCAGATAAGTCTGTTTTAGAGTTTCTGGGGTGATTTTATTTATCATACACACTTCTTTGTGGGTGTTTCTGATACTTTGACCATTTGACTCTGTGAGAATCTCTACTCCATTAGACTTTGAGGTTAAACCTAAGACTAAGGAGACTGGGGTGTTTGTGTCCCCCATTGCTCATTGCTTCTCATGTCACTCAGAGTTACCTAAAGAATTCTCAGGTCATGTTTGCCCAGCATGCACTGCTGCCCCTGAATCCCCTGCAGGGGCCTCCAGCCATGCAATAGAGCCAGTATGGATGCAAGAGTTTAAGGCTACTACCAGGCACCTCCGGTCCACCTTACAAGTCCTTCCATCCACTTTACAGGTGGTCTTCCACTCGTGGCAGGCCCATGCACCTATCAGATCTTCCCTGCCTAAACATCCGGGTGTACCTGATGTGTCTGACTCCTCTGAGGAGGAATTGTTGGTGGATTCTGATGATGATGACTGTTCAGCTGTTTCTTCATCTCAGTTTTTTGGGGACCCCTTTGAGGCTGACCCCATTCCCTCGGCTGAGGGCCTGGTCAGGGCTGTGCTAACCACCCTGAACATTCCCTTGGTACAGGAGGTGTCTTCTGACCCCTCTGATGTGTTTCAGGAGCCTGTTATGCCCCATACTTGTCTTCCACCTAACCCCACCCTTGACCGCTTGGTGTCTGAGGAGTGGAAGTTTCCAGACAGGAAACCATCTATGTCTAGGAAGTTCACTAAGCTTTACCCATGCCTGAAACAGCCCTCACGCAGTGGGTCCATCCCCTAAAGTGGATGCCCCAGTTTCCAGGCTTTCTAATTCCACTGCTTTGCCGGTGGCTGACGCCTCTGCTTTCAAAGACTGAACTGACAAGAAGCTTGAGACCTCTCTCAAGGCTATTTTTGTGATGGCTGGCTCTGCCCTCCACCCTGCCTTTGCTGCAGCGTGGGTGAATAGGGCTGTTTGGACTGAACAGCTCAATTCAGCTGTCCGTCAGGGGGCCCCTACTGCTGACATTGCTGAGGCTCAGCATTATGTCTCTGCTGCCCTGTTTAACGTTGTGTGTATGGTAGCCAGGGCATCTACCATGTCTGTGGTAGCCAGACATGCTCTTTGGCTCAAGATCTGGTCTGCTGACATGGCCTCCAAGAAGGCTGTCCTGTCTTTGCCTTTTCAGGGCTCCTCCCTGTTTGCGCCTGAGCTCAAGGAGCTCATCAGTGAGGCCACTTGAGAGAAGAGTACACACCTGCCAGTGGTCCAGAGGAAGAAGGCGCCTGTCAAAAGGAATCAGATTTTTTTGTCCCTTTCAAGCAGACTCACGCCAAGCGACCCAGATGTCCCTCAGGCTCCGTGCTCCTCATCCAAGCCTAAGCAGCAATGGAGATCCAAGTCCTCCGCAAAGCCCAAGGCTTCCAAACCTTCTTCTGCATGACTAGCCAAACCTGGGTCCCCACCCGCAGGTAAGTGGCCTTTTACGCCACTACCTCTCGGCTTGGCAGGCCTCTGTGGCGGACCCATGGGTTTTACAGGTGGTGGCTATGGGTTACAGGATTCCCTCCTCCTCCCAGGACCTTCTCTTCTCGTTCTCCCTTGGGAGTGGAAAAGCACCTCCTTTTCGGGAAATCTATTCAGGCCCTTCTGGACAAGGCGGTCCTGGAACCAGTTCCTCCTCAGGAGAGGGGATTGGGATTCTACTCCAACCTCTTTGTGGTTTCCAAGAAGGATGGTGGATCTCAACTCCTTTGTGGTCCGGTCCCAATACCGCCAGGAGTCTCTGTTCACAGTGATAGCGGCCATGTCCCCTGGGGAATTTTTGGCCTCTATGGATCTTCAGGATGCCTATCTGCACATCACCATTCATCCAGAGAGTCGGCAATATCTCTGCTTTGCTTGCGACAGAGGGCATTTCCAGTTTTCTGCCCTCCCCTTTGGCCTGACCACGGCTCCTCAAGTCTTCAACAGAGTCCTGGGAGCATTGATCTCCGTCCTACATCAGAACGGCATCAGGGTGACTCCATATATGGACTACCTCCTTCTGAAGGCCTCTTCTCCAGAACTCCTTAATCAGCAGGAGAAGGACTGCATTCACACGCTCTCCCATCACGGGTGGATCATCAATTTGGACAAATCAGACCTTGTTCCATCCCAGAGGATAGTCTTTCTGGGCCTCCTCTTCGACACTCAGAGAGGGATGGTATTTCTGACGGACGAAGTGACTCATCAGATAGCACTAAAGGTCTATCCTGTGTCAGGCTCCAGTTCCAGCCAAGAAGTTGTCATCCTTGGTGGGGAAGTTCATTTCCCCCATAGAAGCAGTCCTGTTCGCCATGGCTCATACCAGGAAACTTCAGAGGTTTCTGATCCTGGCATGCAGGGGTCGAACAGATCTCCTGGAAAGATCCCTATCTCTCCCTCTTCACATGGAACAGAGCCACTCGTGGTAGCTCAACCTGACCAATCTCCTGAAATGCAGACCTTTCTTGGTGCCCTTCTGGACAACAGTCAGGACGGATGTTAGCCTCTCCGGATGGGGAGCGGTACTGGGGCACTTGAGTGTTCAGGGCCGGTGTTCCCAGGAGAAGTCTCTCCTTCCCATCAATGTATTGGAGCTCTGGGCGATATTTCATGCCCTACATCACTGGACATGGCAGCTGGAGGATTGCCCGGTAAGGCTACAGTTGGACAACGCCACGGCGGTAGCCTACATCAACAAGCAAGGTGACACAAGAAGCCTCGTAGCTTGGCTAGAGGTCAAGGCTATTTTATCCTGGTCAGAGGAGCATGTCCCTGCCATTTCTGCAGTTCATATTCCTGGTGTAGACAACATTCTGGCAGACTTACTCAGTCAGCACATGGTGGACAGCAGAGAGTGGGAGCTACATCCAGAGGTGTTCAACCTCATCATCCAGCAGTGGGGTCTTCCATACACCGACCTGATGGCAACCAGGCACAACAGGAAGGTTCCAATGTTCTGCTCTAGATGGGCGGATCCCCTGGCTCTGGCAGTGGATGTCTTGTTGATCCCGTGGACATTTCCCCTGGAGTACATCTTTCTTCCCATTCCCTTGTTGCACAGGGTGCTACTGAAGCTGAGACTGGATCGCTGCCCAGTCATTCTGATTGCTCCGTACTGGCCTCAACAGGCTTGGTTTCCGGAGCTTCTGGACCTCTCAGTGGTGGAACCTCCTCAACTCCCCCCCGTCCAGATATTCTTCTACAAGGTTACCTCTGGAAAGAAGACGTTCATCGTCTGATTTTGATGGCATGGAGATTGAATCCTCAATTCTGAAGAAGAAAGGTTTTTCTTCTTGTGTGGTGGCTATTATGCTTAGTGCCCGTAAGCCTGTTTCCTCTAAGTCCTACCATCGTGTTTGGTCTACCTTTCTATCTTGGTGTGCTGACAAAGACCTGTCTCAAGATTTTGACCTTCCTACAGTTCTTTCCTTCCTTCAGGATGGTGTGGATATGGGTCTCAGTCTGAGTTCTCTTAAGGTTCAGACTTCTGTGCTCTCTGTCTTTTTTCAGAGGCATCTTGCTATCATTCCTGATGTCAAGATTTTCTTCCAGGGGGTTGCTCATACCCGTTCAGTGTTTAAGTACCCTGCTCCTCATTGGGACCTTAACTTGGTTTTAGGAGTACTTCATCGTCCTCCTTTTGAGTCTTTGGCTACCATTCCTCTTCGTATGTTGACATGGAAGATGGCCTTTCTCCCGGCGATTGTTTCTGTTCGCTGAGTTGCGGAGCTGCATGCCCTGTCTTGCAGACCACCCTTTTTGGTCTTTCACAAGGACACAGCGGTGCCTCGCACCTCACAAGAGTTTCTCCCGAAGGTGGTCTCTGAGTTCCACATTAATCAGGAGGTTCCTTCCTTCTGTCCTAACCCTACTTCTGACAAAGAGAGGGCTCTTCATCTGTTGGATGTTCTTTGTTGTCTCAAGTTCTGTGTGCATTGCACTGAGTCCTTGCGGCAGTCCGACACTCTTTTTGTCATTACTGAGGGTCCTAGGGCAGGGAAGCCTGCTTCCAAGGTAACCAAGGCTTACGAACTTCAGAAGAAGCCTGTTCCCTTCAGGGTCACGGCTCATTCTGCGAGGTCTGTTGAGGCTTCTTGGTCCTACAAGAACCAGGCCTCAGCTGATCAGTTGTGCAAGGTGGCCACTTGGTCGTCTGTGCAAACTTTTGCTAAACACTATCGTGTGGATGTGCTGGCATCAGCTGATGCCAGTTTTGGGACGAAGAACCTGGAGGCAGCCTTGCCTGTCCAGGATCTCCTTAGTCTCCCAGTACCCTTTCACTTTTGAGCCTTGTTTGCTCTAGTTCAGTGTGCTGTGTAACAGTTCCTGGGGTTTGTTTGACCCCTGTTCAGTGTCTGTTGACACTTTGCGGTTATTGTGGAGCTATTCGTGATCAGTAGGTTCCTTGGTGCTCTGGTGACTTTAGGGGCAGAGCAACTATTTTGTATTGCATAAAGTCTTGTACATAGGAATTAGCTTTATACATAGTGCTCAACACACAAAAGCATAGGACGGAGAGCACACAAAACATGTGGCACAACACACAACTTGTGCTTATTGTACCTCTCGGTACTGTTTGTACATTTGCCTCAATATGTCTTCACAGTTCTCCCAAGTAAGGTAGCTGTGAAAACTGCATGCTGTGCCAATCACATGGATATCATGTTGCTGGCCACTATTACTTTCATTCCAGGCTTGCGGAATATTCAGAATAAAAAATGGATGCTTACACTTGCAATGCTTTCAATTGTGGTAACTGCAGGAACAAAATGGTTACTTCTAGTGCTTCAGATTTTACAGCTTCAATAACTGATAAACAAAGAATCAGTTTCTGAAGGAAAAAAAAGTACTTGTTTTCAGAGTCAGTATGGTATTGATTGGTAGATAACGCTTTCACTGGCTTAAATTCCATTCCAGCAGAAAAAAAAATCTGCCTAGAGGATATTTTCCTAATTCATAGATATTTTTGATGGTTGAATTTGTAGTGACTTTCTGATACAGGGCCAGAGTCTGACTGCTGAAACTGCTTCTTTGGAATCCTTTTGGAGGGATGAAAAATTATCAAAAGTGATTCCAAATTGAGGCATAAGAAGCCCAAGGGAAACAGCTAGCCACTTCACAGGGACATGATCAGCTAGAGTAAACCAGGGGCATTAGCCCATATTGTCCCCTGTCTGATGCCCTTCGTCCCCAAGTTTCCTCCTCCTCTCAACCCCATTAACATAATTTAAGCCCACCATTGCCGTGTCTGCACAGGATTAACCAAAATGAGAAATGAAGAAAGACTGCCGCCACCATCCTATCTAAAGATATCACTAAACCCTTCATTGCTGGTTCAGCTATAAAAAAAACACTATCCCTCATCTGTGGATAATGATGACTTTAGGATGGAAAGTGTTAAAAAATAACAATATAGGGTCCATTTACCCCATATTCTTTTTTAATAAAGTGTACTAATGGAAGTGACATATGTATGTATGTATGTGTGTGTAATAACAAAGTGTAATGATGGCAGTGAAATATTTATGGATGGGTCCTTCCTAATATCAAAATGTACTAACTGCAGTAACCTGCTTGTGAGTCAGTCCTTCCTAATACCAACGTATACTAATGGCAGCAACATGTTTATGGGTGAGTCCTTCCTAATAGCAAAAGTGTACCAATGACAGTGACAGAGTTATGGGTTTGTCTTTCCTAATACCAAAAGTGACATACTTATGGGTGAGTCCTTCCTAACACCAAAGTGTATTATGGCAGTGACATACTTACAGGTGAGTCTTTCCTAATACCAAAGTGTATTATGGCAGCGACATACTTACAGGTGAGTCTTTCCTAACACCAAAGTGTATTATGGCAGTGACATACTTACAGGTGAGTCTTTCCTAATACCAAAGTGTATTATGGCAGTGACATACTTACAGGTGAGTCTTTCCTAACACCAAAGTGTATTATGGCAGTGACATACTTACAGGTGAGTCTTTCCTAATACTAAAGTGTATTATGGCAGTGACATACTTAAGGGTGAGTCCTTCCTAATACCAAAGTGTGCTAAAGACAGTGGCATGTTTATGGGTCAATCCTTCTTAGCGGCAAAGTTCACTAATGACAGTGACACGATTAAAGAGTGAGTCCTTCCTAATAACAAAGTGCACTTATAGCAGTGACATATTTATGGGTCAATCCTTCCTAGGACCAAAGTGTGCTAATAGTAATGGCAGTGACATGTTTATGGCTGAGTCCTTCCTAAAACAAAATATACTAACGGCAATTACAGATTTATGGGTGAGCCCTTCTGAGGACCAAAGCATGCTAATGGCAGTGATATGTTTATGGGTTAGTCCATCCCAGGACCATAATGTACAAATTATATTGATATGGTTATGGGTTAGTACTTCCTAGGACAAAAGCATGCAAATGGCAGTGACATGGTTATGACTCAGTCCTTCAAATAATAAAAGTTTATAAACAGCAGTGACAAGCTTATGGGTCAGTCCTTCCTAGGACCAAAGTATGCTGACTGTTTGCTTGTTACAGACATCTACAAACACACTATGAAATAATGTGTTGAGTGTCTCTAAAATCCAAGGAGTTAATGACAAGTACATGTTTTATTGTAACATTTTCTGCATTTCCACATTGTTTAAAAACAAGGGTCAGGAAAATTTTGGATGGGACCACTAGGTAGATGGGACATTACCTGCCAGTTGCAGGGGCCCATGATTTCTGATAGCAGCATTGATCAGTAGGATCACAATGTCACCAGGTAAAGTAGTATGAAAATGCTACTTAACTTGTAGTTACAAGTATCCCACTAACACCCATGTAGAAGCTTTACTGTTTGGTGTCTAATCCTAAAAACAGAAAATTAAAGCTTCCAGAAGAGTGATTGCTAACCTCTTGGATGCTGGGACATCTCCAACACATGGATAAGCAATGTGAAGGAGAAGACTAGCGTCCAGTAGGGTTGATTTTGCATTCATTTTACTTTTTGCAACAATTTCTATAATGGGATGATAACCTTAACAAGACAAAGCAGCACCAATAAAATGAATAATGTCTTTTATTTTCACAGGTTATCTTGGTTATACCAGTGGGTTTTCTCTGACTTGTATGTTTTTCTTCCTTGTGGTGGTAAGTTACAGTACTTGGATTTAAACACCATAAAAGTTCAAGTGCCACTGCAACAACACGAAAACTTTATTTATCATTGCCTGTTATGTTATCTTCTAACCCAATTCTAGGTGATCTATAACAAATTTCAAATAGAATGCCCTTTACTTCAAGCAAGCAATACATCACAGCCTTTAGATAATGCAACAATCGAAGAGATGTGTACACCTAAGTATTTTACATTTAATTCTAAGGTAATATTTAATATTGCATGTTAGACGCTAAAAATATTTTAGTCCCTTTTATTCTTTAATGTCTTGAAAGTGGATGTAGGAGATTTATTCAGCTTTAGTCTCCTTTCACATGGGTAATGCTGCATTGGTGATATCATCTATTGAGCCTTCACCACCCGAACTGTCACCCTGCATGAACACGCCAGCAAGCTTAATCTTTTCTGTGTTAACTCACGAAGGCACTAAATATACAGCAGTAAAGATCTGAATAGCAGCCGGTGGGGCTGCTAGCAGATCTTTCATATAAGGGATGCTGAAGGTGGCAATGCTCATCTCGCCCTCCAAATGAATAGCTGACTCGGTCTGGAGCTCACGTGGGCCATCTATCAGCCATGACCCCCAGGTGACAGGATCTCTGGGGAGGGCAGGAAAAAAGGTGAGTTCACAGCATGGGCATGTTCATGAAGCTGACGATTAATAACTCTGAGGCAAACCAACTGCCCCACAGAGGACAACCCCTCGAGTACAAGAAAAGACTGTAATGTATTGTGAAGCAAAGTAGTTAAACACCTCATTTAAATCAGTGAAAATTTTTGTTTGCTCCCTGTGGTGTAGCTGATTTGCACCTGAATTGTTTGTCTTCAGTTTCCGGAATATAGCCCAGTGCATTCAATCAGGGGGAGGGGGGAGTATTTTATTCAAAGTGCTAAACTTTTATTAATTTAAGAGAATAATTTTTAAAAGTGCAATAAATAGTTACAGCAAGTATACATTCATACAGGAAATATTGTGGGGCTTCATTGCCCCTTTAATGAAATTCTTAGGATAAGGAAAGGAGAGCACTTTGATAGGAAACAATATATTAATTAGACAAAATAGCTCACAAATAGAAAGCTAGGTATTAAAAACAATTAAAACTTACATGAGAAAATACCCCAAACTACATAGAGAGCAAACCTTGTTACCAGGAATAATAATTCATGATAATATAATAAAAATGGATCATATGAAAGTAATGATATGCGGCCCCTAAACAATGCTCTCACACCTCCTTATAGCTAATCATTCCTAAATACATCTCTGTCCTCCCCCAGTCCTTCTCTGTCCTTCCCCAGTCCATATCTGTCCTCCCCCAGTCCTTCTCTGTCCTTCCCCCATCCATCTCTGTCCTTCCCCAGTCCATATCTATCCTCCCCCAGTCCTTCTCTGTCCTTCCCCCATCCATCTCTGTCCTTCCCCAGTCCTTCTCTGTCCTTCCCCCGTCCATCTCTGTCCTTCCCCAGTCCACCTCTGTCCTTCCCCAGTCCTTCTCTGTCCTTCCCCCGTCCATCTCTGTCCTTCCCCAGTCCACCTCTGTCCTTCCCCAGTCCTTCTCTGTCCTTCCCCCGTCCATCTCTGTCCTTCCCCAGTCCACCTCTGTCCTTTCACAGTCCACCTCTGTCCTTCCCCAGTCCACCTCTGTCCTTCCCCAGTCCACCTCTGTCCTTTCACAGTCCACCTCTGTCCTTCCCCAGTCCACCTCTGTCCTTCCTCCGTCCATCTCTGTCCTTCCCCAGTCCACCTCTGTCCTTCCCCAGTCATCTCTTAACTTCCCCAGTCCATCTCTGACCTTCTCCAGTCCATC
This sequence comes from Rhinophrynus dorsalis, assembly GCA_037306005.1. NCBI lineage: Eukaryota > Metazoa > Chordata > Amphibia > Anura > Rhinophrynidae > Rhinophrynus > Rhinophrynus dorsalis. The sequence continues at coordinate 249,973,827 of CM074721.1, forward strand.
TCTGTCTTCACCCAGTCCATATCTGTCCTCCCCCAGTCCATATCTGTCCTTCCCCAGTCATTTCTGTCCTTCCCCAGTCCACTGTGTCTTCCCCAGTCATCTCTGAACTTCCCCAGTACATCTCTGTCCTTCCCCAGTCCACCTCTGTCCTTCCCCAGTCCGCCTCTATCCTTCCCCCGTCCATCTCTGTCCTTCCCCAGTCCATCTCTGTCCTTCCCCAGTCCAACTTTGTCCTTCCCCAGTCCACCACTGTCCTTCCCCAGTCATGTCTTACCTTCCCCAGTCCATCTTTGACCTTCTCCAGTCCATCTCTGTCCTTCCCCAGTCATCTCTGTCCTTCCCCAGTCCACCTCTGACTTTCCCCAGTCATCTCTGACCTTCCTTAGTCCATCTCTGTCCTCCACTAGTCATCACTGTCCTTCCCCAATCCATCTCTGTCCTCCCCCAGTCCACTCTTGTCTTCCCCAGTCCATCTCTGTCCTACCTGAGGCTTTCTCTGTCTTTCCCTTGACCCTCACTATTCTCCACCAGTCTTTTTCTGTCTTCCTTCAGTCTCTGTTTGTCCTCCCTCGGACCCTCTCTGTCCTCCCCCTGACTATCTCCATCCTCTCCTAGTCCCTCTCTGTCCTTCCCTAGTCATCACTGTCCTTCCCCCGTCCATCTTTGTCCTTCCCCATTCCACATCTGTCCTTCCCCAGTCATCACTGTCCTTCCCCAGTTCATCTCTGTCCTCCCCCAGTCCACTCCTGTCTTCCCCAGTCCATCTCTGTCCTACGTGAGGCTTTCTCTGTCTTTCCCTTGACCCTCACTATTCTCCACCAGTCTTTTTCTGTCTTCCTTCAGTCTCTGTTTGTCCTCCCTCGGACCCTCTCTGTCCTCCCCCTGACTATCTCCATCCTCTCCTAGTCCCTCTCTGTCCTCCCCTAGTCATCACTGTCCTTCCCCCGTCCATCTTTGTCCTTCCCCAGTCCACATCTATCCTTCCCCAGTCATCACTGTCCTTCCCCAGTCCATCTCTGTCCTCCCCCAGTCCACTCCTGTCTTCCCCAGTCCATCTCTGTCCTTCCTGAGGCCTTCTCTGTCTTTCCCTTGACCCTTTCTATTCTCAACCAGTCTCTTTATGTCTTCCTTCAGTCTCTGTTTGTCCTCCCTCGGACCCTCTCTGTTCTCCCCCTGACTATCTCCATCCTTTCCCAGTCCCTCTCTGTCCTCCCACAGGGCATCTCCTTCTTCTCAAATCCCCATTCATATAAATTGATCTTTTTAACTCTTTGGATGTTAAAGGGGTTTAAAACACATTGTGAAACAATGCATTGGATTCACCACTATCATCAAGGTATTAAAAGCCCCATTTAAATCAGTGAAAGTGTTTGTTTGTCTCCTTTTGTGTAGCTGGTTTGCTCCAGATTTGCTGTTCTTTAGATGCTGAATATGACCCTCAGTTTCTGTTTTCCTTCCACAGTCCCTCTCATTCAACTGTCTCCTATTGTCCCTGATAATGTGCTTCACTGGTGCGCCCTACATGCCCCTGTCAGACACTGCCTATACACAATTTAATTGTATTAATCTCATCCTAAGGACATATAATTTTATAACTCCTGTGACCTCCAGACTAGAATTAATCATAAGAAAACAATTCAATCCTGATCTTAAGAAAATGAAAAAGAAAAAATAATAGTGGGTTATCTGCTAGGAACAAGCAAACCTCATTCCTAAAATTTGTTTCACTTTCATAATTTTGAAAAAATTTCTTCGTGTGATTTTGTGCATCTTTATCAAATGAACCAACCCATAAAATGATTGCACTTAAATGAATCAAAGTTTTTCTCTAGTAAAAATAGGTAGATGTAACTTTATATATTTTGTACTTATGGCTAGCAAATGTAAAAATTAAGTTTTCTTGTTGTATCCCTAAAATGTAAACCTAAATTGCTGTTTAACACATATGTAAATTATCCTGTTCAAGGAGTGTTAATGTTGTCTGAGCTGTTTGTATTGAGAGATAATATTAAAGACAGATAATTGATTGTGATTATTGCCCATTGCAGTTGTACTCAGAAAGGCGGGTATCTTATCTCGGCTCATTCACAGATAATCCTGAACAATTGATGGGATCCCTGGAAACGACATGAATGTCAGTCCCCTCATAGAATATGCATACCTGTCAATTGTCCCTGATTCCAGGGACAGTTTCTGGTACTGGCTTCCTGTCCTTGGACTCTGCTGTACCAGTTTTTGGTCATTGATTTTAAAATTTTATTTCAGCCACGTTTTCTAGGTGCTTGCCATTAAACTTTTAGTAGCTTCTGACCTTCCCAGCATGTTAATACTGATTATTTTTATGATTTCATGAAGTGTTTTGGTGTGAGTAATGTTACTTTTGCCATGTAAATTCTGTTGTAAGAGCCATACATTCAAAAGAAAAGTGGAAGGTTTCTGGGACAAACCATTTGCACTATAGGGGAGAAGTAAAAATTCCCCAAAATTCGGATTGATGTAAATGTGGATGTTTAACCCCTTGAGCTCTATGGAGACTATTGGAGACCTCTCTAGAATTCAAGGAGGTCAAATCCCCATTTCAATCAATGGGAATTTTTAGTTCTCCTCTGTTATGCAAATGGTTTGCCCCAGAACTCCTCCAATTTTCTTTTGAACTTATGGCCCTATGTCTCTTGTATGAGGTTTTGTTCTGTTGTTCTGTTTGCTACTCAGGGGAAAAGTGTCCATGAACTTTTATTTTAAACTAGTGTAAAAGACAAGGTCCATGTAATGTTAACCATTTGAGTGCCAGAGGGGTACGCAAGAATTGCTTTGCAATGCGTTGAGTACCCCTCTGGCACTCAGAGGGTTAAGAGGCCACTACCTCACTGCTCCACGCGATGCAGTATTGTGTGCGTCGCCTCACTCACTCGATGCAATCATGCGCATTAGAGACTGCCCAAATGCGGGCAGTCTCTACTGCGCATGACTGCATCGTGACAAACATCCTATGGTATACATATAAGATTGGATTTTTCAGCCTTAGAAAACAAATAGAGCATACTTAGAGATGCTAGCATGAGGTTTAGGATAATTTAGTGTATATAACCCCAGTTTGTTTTTAGGTTATAGTGTACCTTTGACCTTTCACTTAAGATGGAATTTTATATTCTATCTGCTTATTATTTTTATCATTATTATTATCATCATTTATTTATTAAGATTCCACAGCACACTCAACTGCATTTGATTAATGTGAAATCACCTCAGAAAAAATTTAACTGAAACAATTTCTTGTCTTTAACAGACTGTTTATGCATTACCAACGCTCGCATTTGCATTTGTATGTCATCCATCAGTCCTTCCAATATACAGTGAACTGAGAGAGTAAGAAACATTCAAATCTAATAAAACACATTTATTACAATAATTATTCATAAACATACAAAATGTGAGAGTCTTCTGAGGAAGAACAACAGCACAATGGCCTGTGGTATGGCTAGTCACTGCTTAGAAGCATAACGTTTTAGCTCTCTAGTGCCATTACAGTGGAGAAATTTCCACATACATATTAGACTTATCCGACCCAAAAGGGCGGTTCGGTTCCAAAATGACAATCAAGTCCCCCCTGCATGGGAACACCAGCTAACCCCCTACGTACGTGTTCAAAATGTGTATGCTGATTTTGAATACTCTTAGGGGGTCTCTCTAAGAGTGAAGGGTAATTCAGATGTGGACCCTTTGCTCTCAGTGCCTAGGTAATCCAGCTGCACCCTCCTGACGAGGCCAACAAGGCCAAAATGTGCATAGGGCTTAGTTGGTGTTTCAGTGCAGGGAGGACCTGCCTGTCATTTTGGAACTGGACCGCCCTTTTGGGCGGGATTACTCTAATATGTACATGGAAATTTCTCCTCTGTAATGGCACTAGAGGGCTAAATTTGATGCTTCTGAGCGGTGACTAGCCGTAGGACAGGCCATTGTGCTGTTGTTTGTCCTCAGAAGCCTCTCACATTTTGTATGCTAATAATTGTACATATACAGTAATGTGCAAAAGTTTTAGGCAGGTATGAAAAAATGCTGTAAAGTAAGAATGCTTTCAAAAATAGACATGCTAATAGTTTATTTTTTTATCAATTAACGAAATGCATAGTGAGTGAACAGAAGAAAAATCTAAACCAAATCAATATTTGGTGTGACCACCCTTTACCTTTAAAACAGCATCAATTCTTCTAGGTACACTTGCACACAGTTTTTTAAGAAAATAGGCAGGTAGGTTGTTCCAAACATCTTGGAGAACAAACCACAGTTCTTCTGTGGATTTAGGCATCCTCGGTTTCTCGATGATGTTGAGATCAGGGCTCTGTGGGGGCAATACCATCAGTTTCAGGACTCCTTGTTCGTCTTTACGCTGAAGATAGTTCTTAATGACTTTGGCTATATGATTGGGGTTGTTGTCATGCTGCAGAATAAATTTTGTGCCAATCAGATGCCTCCCTGATGGTATTGCATGATGGATAAGTATCTGTCTGTACGTCTCAGTATTTAGGAGACCATTAATTCTGACCAAATCCATTTGCATAAATGCAGCCCCAAACTTGCAAGGAAACTCCACCATGCTTCACTGTTACCTCAAGACACTCATTCTTGCATGCCCTTTGGCAAACAAACTGCCTTCAGCTACAGCCAAATATTTCAAATTTTGACTCATCAGTCCAGAGCACCTGCTGCCATTTTTCTGCACTCCATTTCCTGTGTTTTCGTGCATAGTTGAGTCGCTTGGCCTTGTTTCTGTGTCGGAGGTATGGCTTTTTGGCCGTAAGTCTTCCATGAAGATCACATCTGACCAGACTTCTCAGGACAGTAGATGGGTGTACCAAGGTCCCACTGTTTTCTGCCAATTCTGAGCTGATGGCACAGCTGAGCAGCTTCCGATTGAGAAGGGAAGTAAGCATGATGTGTCTTTCATCTGCTGCACGAAGTTTCCTTGGCCGACCACTGCGTCTACGGTCCTCAGCGTTGCCTGTTTCTTTGTGCTTCTTCAAAAAAGCTTGGACAGTACATCTGGAAACCCCTGTCTGCCTTGAAATTCCTGCCCGGGATAGTGCTGTGCTTTGCTTAGTCTTGTCATGGTGTATGACATTTGACATTAAACCAGCTTCAGCAACTTCACCTTGTAAGCTGAGTTTGGCTGTTCCTTGCCCAGTTTTATTCCTCCTATATAGCTGTTTCTCTCATTAGTACCTGTTTGGTATAATTGTTTTATCATACACCTTATTAAATGCCTACAAAATCCCAGACTTTGTGCAAGTGTGCCTAGAAGAACTGATGCTGTTTAGAAGGCAAAGGGCGGTCATACCAAATATTGATTTGATTTAGATTTTTCTTCTTTTCACTCACTGTGCATTTTGTTAATTGATAAATATAAACGATTAGCGTGTCTACTTTTTAAAGCATTCATACTTTACAGTATTTTTTCACATTTACATGTTACTGTATATACTTTAATTCAAACTGGAAATTAAGCATTATTTGTAGTGCAAAAGGTGTACCATTCATATTTCATGAATAATAATTAAAAATCGTCATAGAAAAAGTTTTCAACAATAAAAAGAAGAAATAGTAAATACATTTTCTCTGTCCACCAGCATGGAACACAGAAACCATGGGGTAAAATCTACTCTAGAAGGGTAGGACACTTCAAAAATGGTCTCTCCGAGGTGGAGACTACCTTGTTTCTTCCATTTTACCCCTGCCTGCTAATAGTTCTAAGTGCCCTAGTTATCAGGGGGTAGCATGGGCACAGCTCCCATAGTTAGCTTTCTTTTTTATTTCTTAGAATAAGGGGCTGTAAAATCTCCCATCAGATTCTGTATCGCATCTCCATTCTGGAGCAGCATGGTTGGATTTCAAGAAATCTTCTCTGGTTCCTTCCCAGGTCCTTCATTTTCTCTTCATGAGATTTGATACCCTACAGGGGAGGGTATTGTTTCCAGATGATGTTGATTCAGGTGTCCCAGGCAATACCCTTATGTTGTGGTTCTTGGTTTTGGGTGAATTAATTTGGCACAAAAGGGTTTCACAATAACCTCTGTGTTAAAGTTAAATCTAAATGTGAGTGTGAAAAAGAACTGCAAACCCATATACTGTGTGCTGGCCCCAAAATGAAGTCTTTGTTTGGTGTCCCAAGATGGAGTCAGGACATGTGGCTTGGGAATTCCAAGATGGCATCAGACCATGTGGCTTTAGAGTTAACAAAGACACAGGATGTGTGACTTAGCACATTCAGACTCAAAGTAATTGTTCACATTAACAACTTAGGACACTAGCACAGTTATTGGAACCAACATGCATTTGCCAACACCCCAAAAGCCAACCAATTAATTTTAGGAATTTTGGCAGAATTATATCCTAACATTTAACCCCCAATTTGACACCGGCAAAGATAATAATGTTTAATAAAACAATGTTATAATATATAACAAAATTAACAGAAACATATTATAGTTAAACACTTGTAATATTAACTAGATAATTATCTTTAGTACTAAAAAAGGTACATGTTATATGCTACAGCATAAAGACTAGCAATGGATTTGTCCAAGTCAAGTTTTAAAAAAGAAAACTAAAATATAAAAAATATAAAGAATTTGATACAGTTTTATACTTATAGTTGCAGGTAATCTTTGTCAATGACGATGAGCTGCTCTTAAATCTGCACGTCATGGTAGATCAAATTGGTTCCTGATGTTTCTGCAGAAAGCTCTTGGGCCTACAGACCACATGGTAACCTGACTGGGTGTTGGCCTCAGACAGGCTGGCTGTTGGTGGTCACATTCTCCTCCACGTCAATCACTCAACCCTTCCACTGGAGAATGCCCTCACAACACACTCCACAGGATTCTAAAAGATACAAGCCCCTCCTAGATTCACACATTCCAGTCCATTCCCAGCCACCCAGGCCTGAAAATGGATACCCTGGCTTTTGCCATTCTTTCTCTGAAGACCAGTTAGAGTAAATTCCTTTGTTTGAAAGTAACCTTTCCAGTGCTGAAAACTGGCATTTGTGGTGAAACTAAAAGGTCTATAACTTAGTGAATTATGGTTGTAAAAGCACAAATATAATGTTAAAATATTATTCATTTTTCACATCCATAACACCTGGCTGTTGGCGAAGGTGCGGGAGTACATGAAGGTGCTAGAATACCTAGGCCTTCTCTGGAAGCAGTTTGCTTTATTCCACACATGGAAATTGAAACTGGACATTCTCAGGAATTGGTCCAACATCAGTCTCAGCTGTCATTTCTCTGTCCCTTTGGATAGAGAAGACCTTTGCTGGTGGCTTCAGCTGTTTCTTCTGATGCTGAGATGTCCATTTGTCTTTCCAGACTGGGTCATTGTCACCATGAATGACGGTCTGCTGGGCTGGGGTGATATCCTGGACCCCCTTATGACCCAGGGTGTTTGGACCAGGGAGATGAGACTTCTAGCCATCAATGTGCTAGAGGTGCAGGCAGTTCATCTTTCACGGCATCACTGGTTTCAACCCCCATAGGGGTTTCCTGTGCATATTTAGTCCAATAACAAAGCAGTGGTGGCGTACATCAACTGCCAAGAGGGGACCAGAAGAGAGAGGCAGCTTGGGCAGAGGTCTAGAGGATTTTTTCGCAGGCGGAGTCCCACATACCGACCCAAACCATATTTCATAGTCCAGGGGTAGAAAATGTGGTGGCAGACTTTCTTAGTTGCCAGTACTTGGATCCCAAAAATTGGGAGCTCAGTTGGAGCATGTTCAACTCGATCATCTGACTTTGGGAGCTCCCAGCGATGGATTTCATAACTCCTTGTCCAGACCGCAAGGTTCATCAGCTGTGGGCCAGGTCCAGGAATCCTTTAGTTCTCTCAGTGGATGCCTTAACCATACTGTGCAGTTTTCTTCTGCCTTATGTATTTCCTCCAACCACCCTGATTCCCTGGGTGCTGAGAAAAGTCAAGATGGAGCAGGCTCATGTCATCCTTATTACTCTGTTCTGGCCCCATGAGGCCTGGTTTTCAGACCTTTTTAATTTGTCCATGGCAAAGCCTTTTCATCTTCCCTTGCATCCATACTTTCTGACTCAGGATCTGTTGTACCATCCTCAGGTGGAGAATCTAGCTTTGATAGATTGGGTCTTGAGGTCATCACCCTGTAGGAAAGAATTTTTCAAACTCCATTATTTCTGCTATTCTTCAGAGCTATCATAGTATTTGGTACTTCTTCAACAAGTGTTGTACCATCCAAGACTCACTTCTGAAGTCTTTTCGGTAGTTTGGTCCTTTCTTCAGGATGGTGTTCAGAAAGTGCTTAGTCTTACTCCCATAAAAGTTCAAATTTCAGTTCCCTCTGTGCTTTTTTATCTACATATCACTTTGTTTGTTGATGTGCAAACTTTTGTCCAAGGGGTGGCTCATTCCTTCCCTGTCTTTCAGGATCCCACTCCTCCACGATATTTGAACATGGAGTTAGGAGTGCTTCAGAAGCCTCCTTCTCAACCTCTGTATCGGTTTCTCTGCATTTCTTGATGGCCAAGACAGTTTTTCTTCTGTCTATTGTGTCTATTCAGACTTTGTCTTGTAAGTCTCCCTTTCTGTTTTTTTTACCCAGACAGGGTGGTTTTATGAACACCTATGGGTTGTCTGCCCAAGGTTGTTTTGGATTTTCACATCAAGTAGGAAATTGTTCTTCCTTCTTTCTGTCCTTCTCCTTCTAACAGACAGGAGCAGGAACTTCATCTATTGGATGTGGTTAGGTGCTTGAAGTACTATGTTACTCATATGCAGCCTTTTCAGAAATCTGATTTGCTGTTTGTCAACCCCAAGAGCCTGTGTTCAGGCCAGGTTACGTGTATGGTTACTGAAGCTTTCTTGATCATGGTGACTATTCACCAGACATATGTTAACATGAAAGCAGAACTTTCAGAGCATACTAAGTCTCCATGCATTCATTAAACGCATGGTGACTAGCTGGGAAATAGATGCCTTTAAAAAATAGCACAGTGTAGAGTAATCCTCCCCATTTGGGGACTGACAGGCAGGTTAGTGTGGTCCACGCGCCTGCGCCGTCAGTTCCTTCCGGTAACCATATGGTTCACTGCAGTGCTATTCAGTGGAGACCGGGACTAACAGCGTAGGCTAAGACAAGTTGTCTGCACTGTAGCCTGGGTTCCGGTCTCCAAAAGGGAAGGATTACTTTACGCTGTGCTATTTTTTAAAGGTAAGGCATCTATTTCCAAGCTAGTTGCCATGATTTTAATGGAATGCATGGCGACTTAGTATGCTATGAAAGTTCCGCTTGAAGAAATCTGTTTCTTTTCGGGTCACAACACTGGTCGGTGTGCGCGTCTTGGGTCTACAAGAATCAGGCCACTTCTGAGCAGGTTTGTAAGGCAGTGACATGGTCATCTCTGCAGGGCCGGATTTGCCATAAGGCAAAGTAGGCACCTGCCTACAGGAGCATGCCACTGAGGGGCGCCTACCAATGGGATACTTTTTTTTTTTTAATCTTTGAAAAGATAAAAAAAAAAAAAAAATGGCCACCGCGCTGGCTGCACCAGCGCCCACTCCATGTCGCCCTCACATTGCACCTCCCTGGCAGGAGATCTGTTGTCTGTGCCTCCTTTGGCACAGTTCTGTAAGTGCTGAGCTCCCTCGTCGGCTCTGTACAAATGCAGAGCGCTGGGAGATGACATCATCTCCCAGCGCTCTGCATTCCTGAATAGGAGACCGCGCGGGAGCTTCAGCAACTACAGGACTGACTGTACCAAAGGAGGCACAGACAACAGATCTCCTGCCAGTGAGGTAGGAAACAGACAATGGGAGGGAGGCAGGCAATGTGAGGGCAACATGGAGATGGTGGGGGCAAGTTGGACCCGAAGGGGGGCATTGTGAGGGCAACATGGAGATGGTGGCAGCAATTTGGAGCTGATGGGGGGCAAGTTGGAGCTGATGGGGAGGCAACATGGAGATGGTGGGGGCAAAGTGGAGCTGATGGGGGCAAGTTGGAGCTGATGGGGCAATGTGAGGGCAAAAAAGAGATGATGGGGGAAATGTGGACATTAGGAGCATTGTGGAGGTGTCCAGTGGAGATGGCCAATGGGGGGGGCACTTTAGATTTCTGTACCTACAGGCTCCTGAGATGTAAATCCAGCCCTGCATCTCTGCACAAATTTGTCAAGTCACTAATGTGTTAATGTGCTGGCTTCAGCTGAGGCCAGTTTTTGCCAAAAGGTCTTACAGGTTGTAGTGCCCGAATAGATGCCTGTCTTGCTTTTTCTGATATCAAAATCCTGTTGTTTTCTGGTTAGTTTTTCTGTTAATTGTTGTGCAAGTTTGAGGTTCAAGTTGTACTAATTTAGTTCTGGGGATGCTGGTCTGAGATGGAGGTTTTTTTCCCTCTTTTTCCTTCCCTGGAATATTGGTGGATAGCTTGGATATATCCCCATGGTTCTTGTGTTCCACAATGGACAACAGAGAAAAGAGGATTTTAGTTTACTTACCATAAAATCCTTTTTTTTCAGACCATATGGAACACAGGACTCCTTCCGGGAGAAAAAATGTTGGGTTGAGCCCCCAGGTAGGGGGTTCTCTTCAATTCTTTGTTCAAGGGGATTCCCTTTTTTTCTTTTACTTCTGTTTTGCTTTTCCTCTCACTGTGCTACATCTTAAAACTGAGATGAGCAGGCGGGTAAAGTGGAAGGGAGGAGGGAGTCTCCATCTCAGTGCCCTGCTTTCCTGGAGGAGGAGACCTTACTGCATGGTTCCTGTGTTCCACATGGACTAGGAGAAAAGGATTTAACTGCAAGTGCACTAAAATCATGTTATGTTAAAACAAAAACATTTTTTTGAAGCCAGGGAGCTTTAGGCCTTTTTCACACTGGCGAATGAATCGCAATGAAAAAACACATGAATTTGGTAATATTATGTCATATGGGTTGTTCACACTGCTGAAAACTCAACAAGTTGCAAGGTATCGCACACTGCTGCAACCATTGGTCCAACAGTGCGTTATCACAAGTACATGCAATTTGCATTGATTTCAGTGGTATCCCGCTAAATGGCACATGTTAATTGGATTACTGTTCAAGTTGAAGAAAAGGATTATGGTTGGAAATGAAGACTATCACACACTGAAGAATGCATGATGATCAAATATAGATTGCATAAACATTTTCATGTACTTTTATATGTGATTTCAGTGCATCAAACAAATCACCAGTGTGAACTAAGCCTGACTGTATGGATCACAGTACTATTCTGGCAGCAATATTAATAAATATGTATATATTCAAGGCCTAGTCAATTGTCCGATCTTCAGCTGATAGGGACTACAACTCCCTTCATCCCCAATGATGGGAGTATAGTTCCATCAGTTGAGGTCCGACGATTGATTAACCATTGTACATACCATATGCATCAAAAATATACCTATAGCAAATGTTCTTTATGGCTTCACATAAATACAAAATTGCAAAAATTTAGATATTTCTAGCATCCAAGGGCTTATAGGCCCCAAATAAACAATACTTTATTAATGTTTATGGTGCATTTGGTTTAACCCAGAATGACCCTACTGTTGTCTTTATACATGAGATCCAGTGTGTGTTCTACTGTCTGTTCTTATCCGCAAACTATTTGTACCATGGGAGACAAATGACAATCCCCATATTCCAATTTATTTAAATGGGGCTTTTAACCATTTGAGTGCCAAATGGGTACACAACGCATTGCTTTGCCATAAAATCCTTTTTATACCCCTCTGGCACTCAAAGGGTAAAAGCCTTGAATGCTTGTAAGGTCTCAAACACATTTCGAAGCAATGAGTTGGAGAAATCCCTAGGATTCAAAAAGGGTTAAAAGACCCTTTACATTAATGGGCAATTGTATTTGTCCCCTATGGTTCAGTTGGTTTGATCCAGAATTACCTCAGTTCTACTTATTAAATCAACCTCTATGGATGTAGCAGGCTCAAAGCCAAGCCTCCTCTTGCTGCCTTCTGTGCATCATTTAGCTGCAGAAATGTTAGTCTGTGGTAAAAGTTCTGAAAATTGTTGTGTACCAGAGCAAAAATATAAATAAGTAATTAACACTAACACACACAAATGTTTATCTTTTGAATCATTCATGATACATTTTTAATTATTTGTTTGTCTTTTTAGTCGATCGCAGAAAAAAATGCAGTTGGTTGCCCATATATCCTTCTTTTCCATGTTTCTTATGTATCTTTTGACTGCCCTTTTTGGCTATCTGACATTTTATGGTAAGTGCAAAGAGAAACAGTTCTATTCATGTACACTTTTTTTTACTGACCCTGTACGGCACTGAAAAAGCAGCCCTTTAGTCACTACAGAGTTATCAGGAATCAACTGTCCACATTCTCGCCTTAATGGGAACATGCATCTTGAGAGGATTTGCATGATTGTCAGTTGGTCAATCCAATCCTATCTATTCAGTCCTGTCTAATGTGCATAAACTGAAAAATACGCATAAGTATTTCAAATTGTTGCCTTACTAAAAAATGACTAACATAAATATAGGCAATTTTGAAAACTCTTTCAGAATCACCCATCCTATATAATAATTTGCTAAATCGTGTGTAACGCCGCAACATGCGCAGTAGACACTGCTGAGCGTGCTGCAGTCATGCGCAGTAGAGACTGCCCGCGCCGCGGCTGATATAGAGCTGGGCGCTCCAAAGGAGCGTCCAGCTCTGTATCAGCTGAGGCGTGGGCAGTCTCTACTGCTCGTGACTGCCCCGCGACCGGGTGGCAGTGGCACTGTGGCCCGTGTAAAGGGCTGTTCAGCTAGTGTTGTTATAAAGCGTTATTCCAGTTTAATCCCTTAAATGCTAGACATGTCTCCAACACATTTATTTGCAACGTGTTGCAGACCTCCCTGGCTTAGAAAGGTTTAATCCCTTAAGTACCACCTGTGGGCTGCCATTAAGGACAAGCTTTATTTTTTTTGCTCAGTGTATTCTGGGATGGCAGAGCTAAGTGCAGCCATGCTGCCATCCCAGAATTCCATGACGTGTCAGGACTGGCACCAGTCCTTAAGAACTAACACATCAAGACTCATTAAGGGGTTAAAGAGATAGTAATGGTAGATTTATTTCTGTTATTGGACTGAACAGTATTAATGAGTGCGACTGATGTCACACTATTTAATACACAATTGTCAAGAGTTATTTAGCTGTTAAAGGGATAGTAATACTTCGTTTTAACTTTATTTTATTTTGTAGACATTAAAAAAACATGAAGAATGATATAAATCTTATCTCTCAAACCTTTATGGTTTATGAGATATTCACAAGCAAAGTTCCCCTCCCCGCCCCTTTTACCTAGTGTAAGCCAACTCTTCTCAGATGTGAGTCTGGTTGTATGACAGTACAGATAACAGAAGGGGACAATTTTCTTTGTATGAAAACAATGAAAGCCCTTCCCCCCTTGACAAGTTTTTCAGCTTTTTCCATTATCTTAATTGAAGATTGTCCCTCTCTGCAGTCTACCTGGGCATCTCCCTTCTGATCTGGTTGAACAGGGGGGGGATACTTTGTTTGTGAATATCTCTTAAACCATAAAGGTTTCAGAGATAAGACTTATATCATTCTTCATGTTTTGTTAATGCCTAAAAAATAAAATAAAGTTAAAATGAAGTATTACTATCCCTTTAAGATCCTCCCTCCCACCCCTTTTCTTGATGTCAGCTGATTCTCCAGAGAGCAGAGTGAATGGTTAGTTGACCAGTTGCCATAGCAACCCACCCAGCATTTCACTCACACAGAAGCATTTTTCTCTATGTGAGTTGAGCATAGAGTTGGGAAGCTGGATCATAACAATAAATCACTATTCAACTTTTGTATTGTATAGTGCAATAACAGAAATACATTTTCTAACACTATTATACCTTAGATTTAAAAAAATGACCACCAAATTTGTCAACAATAAAATTTTGTTGTCTGATGATGCCTACAACATACAGCAAAATCCCTATTTTCTCTGCCAAAATAGGGGTTAATAACATGTAAAATAAAAACAATTATGCTTCTCTAATACCAATTATTACGCATTAACCCATCTGTTGTCAGAAGGTCTTGCAGCATTGTGGCCCCTAAACCAGAAGAAGGATTGATTAACAAATAAATAAACTGTATCAATGGACATTATAGTAGGAATACATGAAAAAATGTGTGGTTTGTTTAACGCTTTTTAGTGCAATCCCATTGAAACCAATAGTAGATGCATAGTCGGACCAAAGTTGCAACAAGCTGTGTTACCTTATGACGTGTTTAAAGGGACAGTAATACTTAAGTATTACGAATCCCTATAGCAAAGTACTACTTAAAAAAAAGTATTGCCCCCAGTGTCATCTCTCAAACCTTTATGGTTTGAGAGATGATCGCTTCTAAAGTTGCCTTCTCCCTCCCCCTTCCCCGTAGTCAGCATTCTAGCTGACTGCAGGGAAGAAAGTCGTACAACTTTCAGGCGGCTCTCCAGCACAGCCGGATCGCATTACTAAAAAAGAAAACTTTCACTGAAATGGTCTTCTACGTGTGCTTGGCTTGCAAGCACACGTAGAAGACCGTTTTAGTGAAAGTTTTATTTTTTTAATTAACGCGATCGCGGCTCTGCTGCAGAGCCGCCTGATGATCTCTGACCGGATTTCCCTTCAGTCAGCTACAAAGCTGACTTCGGGGGAGGGAGAGGGCAACTTTAGAAGCGTTCATCTCTCAAACCATAAAAGTTTGGGAGATGACACTGGGGGCAATACGTTTTTTTTTTTAGTAGTACTTTACTATAAGGATTAAGTATTGCCTATGTGATCAGCACAATTAGAAACAATGATACCAAACTTATACATGTATTTCATGTGCTAATAGTGCTGTACTAAAGTCACCTCTATGAACAGGTCCTAAGATGATACAGAAACTCCTGGTAGCTGCTCTGTCAGGAAGAACTGCAGCAATGCTGGAGAAAACCAGCTGCACCCGTATGAACAAATCATTTTTCATTGATTTAAATGGGGCCTTTATCCCTTTGAGTGTCAGAGAGGTATCCAACGCATTGCCAATGCGATGGATACCCCTATGGCACTCAAAGAGTTAACCCCTTCAAAAGTAGAATTGAAGGGGTGCAAACTTTTTTGGCCCCCCCAACCCAAATAATTATTTCAGGGGAATGACTAGAGCCTCTTGGGCCTGAGGCTGATGGGCCCCCCTTAGATGTCGGGGCCCCAACACAGCTGCTCACCTGCCCTTCAGAGCTAGAAAGGGCTCACTTTTGAGACCACTCTAGCACTGAAAGAATTAAAAATTCTCATTGAGTGGGAATTAAGGTAATATTTTTTTATTCCCCTATGCTGCTGTGTGTTTACCTCATATTTGTTCCAGCTCTTCTTAGCACATGAGCTGTCTGCTTGTGAATATTCTAGCCTCCATCCAATCCCAGATGACTTCATCTGCTTTATTTTCTGATCATGGGATTTCACTTCACCATTAGTACTAATCTTCTGACAGGAAAGATTAACGTTTGCTTTGCAATAGTAATTAGGGATTCCCCTTTAGACATTGATTGCTGGTTTGTTGACCTGCTGATGTGAATGTTTTTTTCTATAGGCAACGTGCATTCTGAGCTCCTTCATACATACCAGAATAAAAGTGATCATCTCATCCTGACTGTACGACTGGCAGTCATAATTGCCGTCATACTCACAGTACCAGTGTTATTTTTCACAGTAAGTAAAGCAATCACTGCAATCTGGGTCACAGCAATCAGTGCACAATCAAATATTTCTGTGGGTTCTACTTACTATAGCAATAGGATTAAACATGCAACTGCAATTGAGGAATGCTGGCATCAAGAAATGATAAAGCAGGAAATGTGAAAATAATCTGACGGAGATAAACCTTTCACGTTTAATCTTCTAGTGCTGGAAATGTTCCCAAAACACTGACAAGATATAGGGCTCGATCCAAAAAATGTCAGTAGGGCAAAATGGATACCAACCAACAAAAGAAAATGTCTAAGTCAGTATTCAAATGTCCTACCGGCATTACGCACAACCGACATTAGGCCACAAAACTGGTGTTGTGTCCAAATGTCCATTTTGTGCGTTAAGTTCCCAATACATCGCTAAATAACGCCAGTTTTGGGAACTTAACAGTAAAAAAGTTAACCATCAGTCCCTGACATACTGCCAAGCACCGATCGTTACCTAAGTGTCTTACACTTACCTGTCATCCACTGTCCTTCTCCTTCTGTCTTCTCTTCAGTCATCTTGCTTCTGTCCTTCTCTTCAGTCTTCTCTTCTTTCTTCCTGTAAAATAAAAAAAAATATTAGTTTTACAAAGCATTAACATTAATATCATTTAACCATTTGAGTGACAGAGGGGTACGGTACCTCACTGGCAATCAAAGGGTTACCGTGTATGTGCCATAATATTTGTACAACATAAATGCATCCATGTAGTTTATCAATGTTTAAATATGCCATATGAATAATATATAGAGAGAGAGCAGATAAATCTATAACGCAGCAATGATAAGTAAATTAACTTAGCTGAAATGTTGAAGTGGCAGAAGCGGCGGTGGCGGAGACACACAGCAGCCGCAAAAATTGCCCCAGTCCTCAACGGGCCAATGCCCATTGCATACTGGGGGAATCACAAGTGAGCCTGACTTTATATATAGGCAGGCTCACTTCCATTTCTCTCACAGCCATTGGCTGGGATGTTCTTATGCACATCCCAGCCAGTTTAAAGAACAGCCGCCTGAATCTGATTGGCTGGTTGAATCTGATTTTCAATGGATGAAAACACCTCTTAACTTTAACACACGACTGCTCTTTTTTTTGCTGGTATTTTTTCACAGCACAGACATTTGAATAGCTTACTGTGCTGGAAAAAATGCCATCGGCAGAAAAAACAGCCGTCTCCAACATTTGGATCAAGCCCATACACTTTTAGAACAGTTGTGTATGTGTATAAAGACAAAAGTAGAGCAATTCTGGGCCAAACCAAATGCATCATAGGGAGAAATTCAAGGGACAGTAATGTTCATAGTATTTGGGCCTTGGAGAGTGTTATTTCAATACTGTCAGAGTTGTAGTTCAAGAGTAATTGAATGATAAAGTTTCCTCATACGCCCCTTATAACTGGTGTAAGCCACCTCACCTCAGATGTGAAATCTTGTCCACAGACCAGACAGCTCACAGCAATGGTCAATCTTCTTACGGTGAGAACAATGAAAGCCCTGCCCCCATTGACAGGTTTTTCCCTTATGTTAATTGAAGATTGTCCCTCTCTGCAATCCACTTGGATACCACCCTGCTGCTCTGAGCTGCACATTGTTACATCAGTAAAAGGGGTAGGAGGGGGGATACTTTACCATTCAATTATTCTTGAACTACAACTATGACAGTACTGAAATAACACTCTCTGTGGCCCACATGCTATGAAGATTACCTGGAGCTTCTTTTATTATGAAACATTACTATCCCTTTCAAAATTCCCATTGATTTCCATGGGACTTTTGTCCTCATCAATGCTAGAGAGGTCTCCAAAGCATTGTTTGACAGTGTATTGGAGATGTCTCTTGCCTGCAAGGGATTAACCCTTTGAGTGAGAAAGAGATATTCAATGCAGTGCGACACAGTGTGTCGGATAACTATCTGCACTCAAAGGGTTAAAATCCCAATGTTAAACAGTAGTAAACCCTAATTATGAAAATGTATACGGGTGAAGGGCTTTTCCTGTTGAGTAAAATAGCTCCCCTGCTGTGATATTCTTCTTTGATATTTTATTGCAGAGCAAGCTTACATTTTCCCTATAAGTTGAGTTCTAGATGGTTTGCTGCCAGGTGGCGGTGTTGCTTCACCCATCTCTGGAAAGTTTGTGTCTGTGACACTTGGGTCTTCACAGGCCAGAACAGCAACTACGTCATCTGAATGCAAAAAACTCTTGAACTCATCCAAAAATTGCTAATTTGCTCTCCCTGACTGATGCATCTCCCATTAGTAAATTGCCCTTGTTTTATTTAGCATGAAAAGGCTTGTAATATAAATATTTCCATAATGAAATGTATTTCGCCTTTAAATCAATGGAAATGTGTATTTATCTTTTTAGTACATCAGCCTCTGGATAAGCCTGGGCATTTGAATCACCAATACATTGCATGTATGCTAAAGGATTTGTCAGCGTGTAGTAGTAGTAATCACATCAGCCATTTTAGAGTCAAGTCCACAGGGTCAAGAAAAGTGAAGGAATTCTGGAACAAACCAACTGCATCATATGGGAAAAATACACTTTCCCATTGATTTAAATGGAGCTCTTACAGAGGGTGGAGAGATCTCCAATGCATATAAACCCATTCAACTGCATTAAAAATACCATTTAAATCAACTTTGGGGAGTTTTGTTTCTTCCCTATGGTGTTCTTCGTTTTCCCCCAAATTACTTTATATTTCTATTTTACATAAGGCTCTGTTTTTTCCTAAGTAGTTTTATTGGGTGATGACATCATATCAGCAATAGTTACAGAATTCAGAATGACAGGGATATTGATTTTTTTTCCCACATAGTTTTTCCTGCTGTCTAACACAAGTGTTGTGATAGTCTTCACTCAATTGTTTTAACGAGGATACATTTGCTATCAAGTCCTTTGCATCTTTTATGATAGCAGTGTTGCTATTACTGTTTATGCAGAGTGTTTCAATCCAAAAATAAATTCAGCGGCTCCATTATGACATACCTAGCATCTCAATCTATTGAGAACAGAGATCAAGCAGTGCAATGTTTGTTTGTTGATTGAATATGCAGAGTGTTTGTCACTGACCAAAGCTCTCCCAGTGATGCCATTACCACTTCCCTCTTGAGGAGGCATCAGACCTTTAACTACAGCAGGGCTATTGCACTTCAAAATAAGCTGAATCATCTTATTTTTACCATTATTACTAATAATGTAATATAATGTAATTTCCTGAAATTCACTGTGCACAATGTACTATGAAGAGCTGGAGCTATTCTGGTATACACCAACTCTGCCATAAGGGACAACAAAAATTCCTAGTGAGTTAAATACGGCTTTTAACCCCCTGAGTGCAAGCAAACTCTGTAAAGCATTGTTTCACAATGCTTTTGAGACTGCTCTAGGTTTCAAGTAGTAAAAAAGCCCCTTTTATTTCAATATGTATTTTAGGAATCTTTGTGCACATCATCCACATTTATATTGTTATTATAGCTCATTTTATTTTTATCAAACTGCAGTTTTCTGTTTGTAGCCACAAGGGGCCACTGTTCCTATCACTTACTATTGAGACCGTAGTCTATGACTCCAGCATTAGAAAAACATTTTGCTTTTTTTTTAACATCAGTTGGCTCTTTCGCTATTTGATTAAAAATGTGTACTGCCCCATTTACCTGGGTTATACAACTCTTGCACATTAAAGGAACAGTAAGCTTTTTAATGGAGAAATATATGTTTTAGCTCCTTTGTTGCAGAATAAAAAAGGGTACTCCCACTACAGGACTTGTTTAAGCTAAGAGTTATTACTATTCACACACTTGCCAGCAGTGCCAGCAGGTGTCCAAAGGCAATGATTCATTAGTAATGCATTCTATGGGATAACTTTTATGCAATCAGAACAGTACTACCTGCTGACCACAACGGATAATTGCAGTTTAACCCTTTCAGTGCCAGAGGGGTTCTCAATGCATTTCAGATCAATGCGTTGTGTGCCTCTCTGGCACTGACAGGGTTAATGAAGAAAATATGGCACTCAAAGGTTTCATTTGTTTATATGAATAAACATAGCTTCTGCAAAGTTTATGATTAATATTTTTTTTATTCTGTTTAATTGGACTTGACTTGTGCATTTTATCTCCCTTCTTTCTTCTAAAGGTTCGTTCTTCGTTGTTTGAAATGGCACGGAAAACAAAGTACATCTTTTGGCAACATTTATTAGTAACAATAGTTCTCCTAGCACTGGTAAACCTGCTGGTCATTTTTATACCGTCAATGAAGGACATCTTCGGGGTAGTAGGTAAAGCTTTTATATTGCTTATAAGGCACGTGATTAAACTATATAGGATGGTGATTAAACTATATAGGATGTAACCCACATGATTCATAAGACAGAATGCATGGAAAGCTACGAGGATGATGTGATAATAAGAATCTGAGAAATTCATAAGCAAGCCAACTGAATCATAGGGGACAAGTCTAAATTCCCCAAATCTCCATTGATTTGAATAGTGCTTTTAATGCTTGAATGCATGAGAGTTGAGATGCCCTAAGGTAGTGGTTCTCAGCCACTGTACAGTGGAACTTTGGTGTGCCATGGGAACCAGCTCTGGGTGCCCCAGTTTTTCCAAGAAGACTCTGACAAAAATGTTGTAGTTGAATTTCTAATGTATAATTATGACAGTGATTATGCACAATATGCTCTTGGTTGTCATTCTGTCTGTGAGACCTAAGAATAACTATACATTTATGTATTGTACCCTTCATTAAGTCCTTGACAAATTATATGTAAAAGGTGAAGGGTGCCCTGAATATTCCAGATTGCATGTTAGGGGTACCTTGAGCAACAAAAGAGTGAGAAAAACACTTCCCCAAGGTGTGGTAAAAAGAGGTAATCAACAGTGGTGATAAAGTGATATTGCAAGCCGGCAAGATGTTAGTGCAGGGGTAGTCAGTTGTCAGGCCTCCAGCTGTTGGATACTACAACTTCCATCACTCCTGAATAGCCAGCTGCTGATTGGGGTGATCGGAATTGTAGTCCCCAACAGCTGGTGGCCTGATAATTGACTATCACAGTGTTAGTCCATGGGCTACGTAGGATAACATAGGAATCTGAGAGTTTATCTCAATAGGGAAGTTATCCCATCTTTATCATGTTAGTCCATAGCTGCCGAGGTATTAAAAGCCTCATTTGAATCAATAGAATTTTTACTTGGCCCCTATGGCATAGTTGGTTTGCATCAGAATTATTTCACTTTTCTTTTGAACACAGGTGCCTTAAAGGGGGATAGTGCTTATTACAGTGAATATGGGGGGGGGGTGCTTATTACAGGGAAATGGATATGTTCCAGCGTTCCAAATGGCCACTGTGTCAGAGTATAAGACCGGAACTAGGTAGGACATTCACAAGAGAGGGAGAGCTGCTGGCAGAACGTAGGCTATCTACTGGGAGACCTTGCTGTGACTAGGGCTGAGTTAATGATGCCAGCCGCAAGGCCGGATGACAAACCCCAGGATAGTCCCACAATAAACAGCACCTTCTCTCCTGCAGGAGAGTGGCTAGGGAGCGTGGTTAGAGTACTAAGAGAATCTCTCCTAGAACAACAAATGCATACACAATACAATAAAGGTGGAGTGAATGAGAGCACTCCTCACAGAGTAGGGGAACTGACCTGATTCAGGAAGTCCAGCTAGGAGTAAACTGGAGCAACTGGAGCTGGAGTAAGAGATAACTTGAGGGAAGGTCATACAGGCTGGGTTGGCAACAATCAGGAGAAAGGAAAAGTCTGTAATCAGCAGGCAGAATAATGGTCTGGTCAGGCAGTAATCGGCAACAAGATGAACAAAAGGCAAGGCTTGAATCAGCAGGCAAAAGGTCGGTCAAGGACAGGCAGAAGCCAGCAATAGAATGGCTACAACAGGCAAAATCCACAGGCTTGAGAAGGGTCAGGAACACATGCAGGAACGGCAACACAGAATCCAACAAACTAGGCACATGGGAAGCAAGCAGGACTAAGTTCAAGGGCCCATAAAACACTGTGATAGCAGGAAGTGCCCTGATATAGGCACCGTCTGCTGATGTCAGCACATAAGTGATTTAAGTCAAGACTCATCTGACTGTAATTGCGTACCAGAAGCTCCATGACAAAGAGCACACCATGACACACTGGCAGTCACAGAACAGCATATACATTGCCTGCCACTCTGGCCCTGTCCACAGTTACTTCCATCTGTCCCTTTGAAACCCTTGTACTTCATCAATATAATACGTTCTTACAACGACAATTCAGTGCGCACTTTGATTCCGTTTATAAAAAAATTATATTGATTTCCATCACAACCTACAACAATGATCAATCTGACAAACTATTGCATATTGTTCTGGAGCAAACTCTGGAATTAATGAAGCAATTTATACAAACACAAGTTGAGCAAACAAAGAATAAAAGAAAAATCTCCACTGGGAGTTGTGGATGTTTTTCTTTGATACATAAGGTGCATGGGTTTTCCACATTTTTGTCTTTGTAAACATTCCCCAATGAGAGGGATGTTAGGGATGTCTCCAGTACTAACCTCTCTAGGATCTCCTCCCTTAAGCCAGGCTATTCTAATACAAAGAATCTGTTCGTCCACTTTTGTCGTTCATGTTATCAAGGTAGGAGGGGACGTTGCTCTCCAGTTCAAGGGAATGATGGCTTTTGCAGTGTTGAGCATCGCAAATAAAAACAGTTTTTTGGCTAGAGAAATGGGAGGCAAATCCTTAAATAGAATAATTTGCCAGAGATCTCATGAGAGAAAGATATCCAACAGATTCTCAATCTGAGAGTTACAGGAGGACCAAAAATGTTTAAGCAGTGAGCAGGACCGCCATATATGCAGCAGGGTACCTGGAGAAGACTTACATCTCCAGCATAGGGGCGATGAACTGGTGGTGATTGTGTGTAGTCTTGAAGGAGTATAATACTATCTAAATAGAATTTTACAATTCATTTCCACATATTGGTTAGAGATAGAGGAGGAATGGGTACATTTCCAGGTCTTAGTCCAGTCTGAAAAAGGTAGTGTGCATCCCAGATCCCTCTCCCAGTCAGTAGCATAGCTAGGTTTTACATCAGTAGCACTGGCAGTCACTATGTGGTACAGCTTCCCCAGAAACCCCTGTTTTGCTTTCGGTGTGGTCTCCAACATGTGTTCAAAGGCCGTAATAGGGCGAGTGTTGCAATTCCTAAAGGGAGGGCTAGATAGGAGATGTCTGATCCGGAGGTATCTCCATATCTCTGAGGGCAGATTATAACCAAGTCGTAAAGTCTCAAAGTCAAGTTCAAAGCCTCAAAGTCAAGTTCAAAGTCAGCTTCAAACAAGTGCCTGAGCTCTAGATTTGGTATGGCATCACATGCTGGGAATTGGTGAGAAAGGAGAGTGTAAGGGGTTGTAGATCTGGAGAAAATAGTGGATGGGGGGAAGGAAGAAGAGGGTTAGTTCTGGCAATCGGCGACCAAGAGGAAAGGGCATTCCTTATAATGGGACTAAGAGTAATCAGGTTTGAGTTGTGGGGTGGACCTTGAGTAACAATAGATAAGGGGTCAGGAGAGCAAGAAGACCTCTCGATCTGTACCCATGGTTTATCATTAGAATTATGCTTCCAGTCTAGCACAGAGGCAAGAATTGCCGTAAGAGAATAACTCCATAGATCAGGAAATCCGAGCCCTCCCATCAGTTTTCTTCTTGTCAAGTTACTTGAGCTGACACGGCGATGTGTTGAGCCCCATACAAAGGAGAATAACATACGTGAGGCTTTAGTGAAGGTGGAATTAGTAACAGGTATTGGAAGGGTCTGAAATAGATAGAGGAAGTGGGGCAGTTTGATCCTGCCTATCCATGATATGTATAATTTGCTCCATCTAAAGAGGTCTTTTTGGATGGATCTAAGCAGAGAGGATAATTTAATTTGTAGGTGCCATGGAAATGAGACTCAATCTAATTCCATCATAAATTTTTGGAGTTCACCTTTAGGGTAGAGAGTGGAGAGTAAGACATCGTCGGCAAATATAGAGAGTTTGCATGTGGTACCATTAAGGGAATTCCAGGTATAGAAGTGTTGAAGCGAATATGTTATGAGAATGCCTCCATGGTAAGAACAAATAGCAACGGAGACAAAGTGCATCCTTGACGGGTGCCATTAGTGATCGAGAATACATCAGAAAATTGATCATTAATTTTCACTTTGGCGTTGGGGTTTGTGTATAAGGACCAGATGTATGATAAAAATGTAGGTCTCATCCTATAGGACTTCTGGAAATTTATGAGTTTCCATATAGTGTATAATGTTTAGTAGCTTTCTGATATTGTTCCTAGGTTCACATTTTGAAGTAAAGCCTGCCTTATCTAAATGGACCAGATCGGGAAGCACTGATTTAAGTCTGTTTGCCAGTATTTTTGCATAGATTTTAACATCTATGTTCAGAAATGAAATTAGGCAGTATCAGGAACAGAGCAGCTGGGCCTTGCCTGGTTTATGCAAGATTGTGATATGCGCCTCACCTCTCTGGGAAAAACAGAGAGAGACTAAGAAGGCATGGGGGTCGAAATAGTGGAAAACTGTTTATAGTAAGCTTGGGAGAAGCCATTCAGTCCGGGACTCTTTCCCATCTGGAGAGATTTAATCACTTCCATAACCTCTCGTTCAGATATTGGCAGTTCTAAAGATTCAGCAGTGTCCCTGTCCATTTGTGGTAGATTAGCCTCACGTAGGTATGATTCGACCCCTAGTATATGTGAGGGGGAAGATGGGCGACAAATTCTAATGTTATAGAGCAGGGCTCAAAATTTCCACTCGCCACTAGCCAATGGCGAGTGAAAATTTAGCCCTGGCGAGTAGAAATTCAGCCCTGGTGGGTATGTTTTGGCATGCAGTGGCTAGTAACTTTTCAGGTCTGGCTAGTAGCAAAGTACTTAAAATTATAAGCCCTGTTATAGAGGGATGCATAATATGTTCGGAAAGTGTTTGCTATGTCGGAAGTGGAATGTGATATAGTACCAGAGGTTGTCATGATAGAAGAGGTATAATGGAGTTGGCGTTTTGCCCTTAGCTGTCGAGCAAGAAGAGGACCCGGTTTATTCCCATGTTCAAAAAGCATTTGTTTGAGGTGGGGAAAGGATTGCTCAACTTTCAAACTGAGTAAATATGTTAGCCGTAGGCTAAGATCAGTAAGTTTGGCGAGGGCTGCAACAGCAAGAGATACTTTATGTTGCATTTCTAATATTTGGATTTCTTTTAGTTTATCCGTCTCAAGTGGGTGAAGGCGTTTGCGCCTGGAAGCCAATTTAATTAGTTCTATTCTTACTATACATTTAGTAAGAGGAGATATAGCCAGTATAGATCTCTTTCACAAAATTGCGTACCCCTCTGGCATTCAAAGGGTTAAAATAAAACTAAAATTACACTATGCAAAAATAAATAATTATAAATATGCTGTGACTTTTTGTTCTTCCTGGACATCACAATATGCCAACCAGTACTGAGGTTGAACTGACTTTCAGCCATCCATCACATGGTTTTCCTCCAAGACTTTTTACCACACAGGGGCCCAGTCCTGTGTAAATGGGGCAGGATTGAGCCATTGTACAAGTCAATGAGCCATTTGTTCAAAAGAAAAATGGAATTCTGGGACAAACCATTTGCACTATAGGGGAGAACTAAAAATTCCCATTAATTTACATGTGGATTTTAACCCGCAATATGTAGTGTTCAAGGGGTGTAAATCCCCATTTAAATCAATAAGATGTTTTGGAATTTTTAGTGGCTATATGTGTTGAGATGGTTCAAATGACTATTTTCAGCATATTTATATGTGCACACTATCTCATACTGTAATTATAGTAGTTTTTTGTTTGTTTGATGTTTTTTATGTAAGGAGCTAGAGAGGAGAATTATGGAGCAAACCAACTACCCCAAATTCCCAATGATTTAAATGGAGCTATTAATGCTAATTCTTTGGAGGCATTTAGCATTGAACGGGTTAAAAGCGCCATTTAAATCAATGGGAAACTTTATTTCACACCTGTGTGGCAGGAGGTTTGTTCCAAAATGATTTATCTTTATCTTACTAGTCTACATGAAGGCTCTGTGTATCTTATTTTAAAATTATGTTTTGCCATTTTATAGGTGTAACATCGGCCAATATGTTGATCTTCATTCTCCCTTCATCATTGTACTTAAAAATCTCTAAAGACACTCAAGGGATGTCCAAAGATCGACTATGGGTATGTTTATATTAAAAGCAAATAGATTTATGTCATACTGTAAAAGGGGAACGCTTTGTCCAGTTTTTATAAAAGAGTCTGCAAAAGTAACCTTATACTTATTAATTACTAGAGGTGTGCTTTTACACTTTTTCATTACTTTTTTCATTTAATTAAAACCAATGATAATGTAATTCCAGCCCATATGGAAAGTTTTACCCACTCCCACCAGGCTAAAGCATAAAAGGGGTGTACTGCATGATGTCAGTTGTCAGAATGAGAAAGCTTCTGAAGGGTTTATGCTATCTATAGTAGGCCAACAGGCAAAGAGACGGAACTGGGGTTGCTTGGTAGGAGTGCTGGTGGTAGCCACTACCAGTTGATTTCTGGGTGTGGCTGTGAAGAGAGAATGGAGAGTAAAAAAAAAAAATAAGTGAAAACCCAAAATCGTTTTACAGACAGGCAGGGGATCCAAGTTTCTACCTGAACTGGCTAAGCCTTAAACTGAGTGAATGACAGATGTTATGCAGACAGACATAATACAGCACACATTTAAGATAGGCAGGTACAATGTAGCATACATGCAGTCCTACACACACAAGAAATGAGGGACAAGCATATGCTGAGGAGTGGTAGTGCTGCATGCCTACATCACTGTGCTTTATGCTTTTTTGCAAGCTTCTGATTCTGTCGTTAACAGGTCTATCACCATCCAGTAATGTACTGTAAAAATGAACAATGCAGTCAAGTCAGAAGAGAAAGCTGCTGTTGAAATTGTGACACTTGCTACATGTAGAGGCAGACAGGAAGGCAAAGAGGGGGAGCTGGAATTGCTTTCTGTTGTAGGGAGTGTTTTGGGAATTCTTTGTTAATAGTGACAGAGATGGACAGTTAAAATAAGCAAAAACTATTGACTGATAGGTAGCAGAGGCAAGCAGGAGATCTTTCAACTGGGTTGAGACTGAAACAGACAGTGAAAGACACTAAGGTAGAGACAGAGACTTACATCATATTATTTTCAGACAGACAAAATATTACTCCACAAGCTAACAGCCCTGTTGTGTACTATACAGTAAAAATCAACACTACTATCATTATGTCCACTAAACAAGGAAGGGGCAAGGGTAAGAGGAAAGGAGTAGGAGGGAGTGCATGGACATATTGGTGGTAGCAAAGTCATACTACAAAAACTGACTGCCATCATGGTTACTTCAGCTTGTGCAATAAATGATGGTGATCCTTGTCCTCCTGTGAATACTTTGCTAAAGTAATATAAAAAGTTCCATCAACAATAATAGTAGCACTAAACATTTGAATAATACTAAAGACGACAAGTAGCATTCTAGTGTTTCTGCTATAGCAGAGACACTGCTGAATCAAAAAGTGACAGTGATGATACCACCCCAATTCAAACTTGTGGCCCGCCTTTTATAAATTCCATTAAGGGGAATAGAGAAATGCAGCTTTCTATGTCATCTAGTACAAGTTACTGCTAATTCTGGATAGGCAATCTGCCCCTTTAAGTAGGCAGGAACAATTCTAGAATCGATTGCAGGGGGTGGAGTCTACCTTCCCTCCTTGGCTGCAGCTAGCCAACCAGCTCCAGAAAGATTTGTTCATTGGTGAAGATAATACAAGAGAACAGTTCTGCTATAGCTTTAGAAGTTTTTTATTTTTCTGTTAGAAATGGAATACCACCATTATGCGGATTACAATAACTGACAATGCACTTAGATGTGGCTAGCTGAGTGACTAGGTTCTTTTTGTGGACCTTAAGCCCTGGGGGGAAATCTTGGATACAAGTTCTTTCCTCAGGAGTCGCCCACCAAGGCTTCTTCTTTAAACATGGTAATCTGAAGACAGAAAGATCTGCAGGAAAGGTGAGCAACCCTTTGAGTGCTGCAGGTTCATTTGTCCCACAGTGCCCCTCCGCACTGGGGTTTTTCATTTGAAATTCCTATTACACACTCCTGCACTCATTGGGTCTATCTGTATGTCTATTTGGAGCAGGTTTATGTGGTAATTAACCCTTTAGCTGCCAGTTTGGCATTTTTTGGGGGAAGGTTCTGACATTCTTCCTACTGGTTCAGTGTTTTTTGGGTATCCTAACATGTTCTAGTGATGTTTCATGTCTTTTAGCTATACACTTCCAATTTTGTAAAATTTGAGTGCTTTACCACATATGTGCCATTGCTCCATTCACTTCTATGGGACTGTACATCTTAGGACATATCTCTGCAACCTAGCGACTTCAGAGATGGCTAATTTTACTTGTCTGACCTTGCTCTATTATCCGGTTCATGTTTCTAGTGTGTTGGGGGGCTCAGGGGGCTTCGGGCACTGTTTGGGGTACTTTTCTGGGAAAACTACATTTCCCATGAGCGCTTGCTTCATGGTCTCATTTCTGATTGGCTCACTCCGTGGCAGCCATTTTGTGCTATTTCCAGAACTAGTATCCTACGCAGGGCTTGGATTCTCCTTCTCTCCTCTGCTAATTAAACCTTTGCCTGCCAGATAAGTTTATTTTAGCGATTTCCGGGGTGAAACTTTAATCCTACACACTGTAATTGGGTGATTTCTTATACAGTAAGGTTATTTGACACTGTGAGAATGTCTATACCGCTGGAGCTTGGGGCCAGACCTAAGACTAAGGATGCTGGGGTCTCTGTATCCCCCATTGCGCATTGCTCTTCCTGTCATTCAGGGTTACCTAAAGAATTCTCAGGTCATTTATGCCCAGCATGTTCTGATGTCCCTGAGAGTATTCCAGGGACCTCCAGCCATGCATTAGAGCCAGTTTGGGTGCCAGAGTTCAGGGTTGCTACTGGGGACCTTAGGTCCACATTGCAACTCTTTCCATCCCAGTTACAGGGGGTTTTTCATTCTTGTCAGACCCCCTCCTCCGTCAAGTCTTCCCTGCCAAAACCTCAGGGAGTACCTGACGTGTCAGATTCCTCTGAGGAGGAACTGCTGTTGGATTCAGATGTTGAGGAATGTTCTGCGGTGGGCTCCTCTCAGTTTGTTGGGGACGCTTTTGAGGCTGATCCTGAGCCCTCAGCTGAGGGCCTGATCAGGGCTGTTTTAAATACCTTAAACATTCTCTTGATGCAGGAGGTTCCTTCTGACCCTTCTGATGTATTTCAGGAGCCTAAAAAGCCCTTTTCTTGCTTTCCACCTAACCCCACTCTTGACCTCCTTGTGTCCAAAGAGTGGAAGTCCCCTGACAGGAAGCCTTCTGGCTCCAAGAAATTTACCAAGCTTTATCCATTTTCTGAGGCCGCGCTTGCTCAGTGGGTTCATCCTCCCAAGGTGGATGCTCCTATCTCCAAGCTATCCAAGTCTACTGCCCTGCCAGTATCTGATGCATCTGCTCTAAAGGACTGTACTGACAAGAAACTTGAGGTCTCCTTCAAGTCCATCTTTGCCACTGCTGGATCTGCCATACGTCCAGCATTCGCTGCAGCATGGGTAAAATGGGCCATTGCGGTCTGGACTGAACAGCTTACCCTGGCTGCCCGTCAGGGTGCTCCTACTTTGGATATGTTGCGCCTTCTTGCCAACATTTATGAGGCACAGCACTATGTTTCTGCTGCCTTATTTGATGCCATCCGTTTGGTGGCTAGGGTTTCCACCATGTCTGTGGTTGCCAGACAGGCTCTTTGGCTCAAGACCTGGTCTGCTGACACTGCTTCTAAGAAAGCATTACTCTCCTAGACTTTTCAAGGCACTTCTTTGTTTGGGCCAGATCTTAATGATCTGATCAGTGAGGCCACAGGGGGTAAGAGTACACTTCTACCCTTGGTTCCTAGGAAGAAAACACAGCTTAAGCGTAACTGGTATTTTCATCCCTTTCAGAATGAGACACGTCCAGCGAACCAGACGGTTCCTTCAGCTCCGCGTACTTCCTCCAAACCCATACAGCAATGGAAGCCCAAGGTCTCCTCTAAGCCCAAGGCTTCCAAGCCTTCTTCTGCATGACTCACCAAACCCGGGTCCACACTCTGCTGTGAGTGGTCGTCTGCGACACCATCACAGCATTTGGGAGGATTCTGTGACAGACCCATGGGTTTTACAGGTGGTGAAGGAAGGGTACAGGATCCCTTTCATATCTCTTCCTCCCTTTCGCTTCTTTCCTTCTCATACACCTCAGGGCGCAGAGAAACACCGTCTATTCCACAGCGCTGTTCAGGCTCTTCTGGACAAGGACGTTCTACAGCCGGTTCCAGTTCAGGACAGAGGTATGGGTTTTTACTCAAACCTCTTTGTGGTCTCCAAGAAGGAAGGTGGCTGTCATCCCATTTTGGATTTAAAGGATCTCAATTCCTTTGTGATCCGGACTCATTATCACCAGGAGTCTCTACGCACGGTGATTGCTGCCATGTCCCTGGGGGAATTCCTTGCATCTCTGGATCTTCAGGACGCTTACTTACACATTGCCATTCATCCAGAGAGCCGGTAGTACCTCCGATTTGCCTGCGACCGGGGACATTTTCAGTTTTCAGCTCTTCCATTTGGTCTGACGACAGCTCCTCAAGTCTTCACCGTGTCCTGGGAGTCTTAGTGTCCGTCCTCCACCGGAATGGCATTAGGGTTACTCTATAATAATAAAAGAAGATGGCTGCACTAATCCAACGAGGAATACAGTAGTAAAAAATTATAAAAAATATTTCCTTTATTATCAAAAATCATTAAAATACAATCAAATATCTTACGGACAATAGAGGTAAGGTCTCATGTCTCATGCAGTGCAAAAGCTACATAGTCTACGCGTTTTGCGCTAGATGCACTTAATCATGATTATGTATTTTAATGATTTTTGATAATAAAGGAAATATTTTTTATCATTTTTTACTACTTTGTTCCTCGTTGGATTAGTGCAGCCATCTTCTATTATTATTATATATCTTGAGGGTATAAGAAGAATACCCTGGCGACCACATTCTACAAGGGGATCGAGTATGACGCCTGTTGACCCTCATTGATTTAGAAAGCCTCTTTGAAGCACCAACGTTTTGTTTGTATCAGAGTTACTCTATACATGGACGACCTGCTTCTGAAAGCCCCTTCTGCGGAACTTCATCAGCAGGTTCATCAATGCATTCATACTCTCACCCATCACGGGTGGATCATCAACTTGGACAAGTCGGATCTTGTCCCATCCCAGTGTATGGTCTTCCTGGGGCTTCTCTTTGACACTCAGAAGAAAGTGGTGTTTTTCACGGACGAGATAGCTCACCAGATCGCCCACAGGGTTTCTGTGGTTCTGGCTCAAGATCCAGTTCCAGCCAAGAAGCTACATCTCCACCATAGAAGCGGTCCAGTTTGCCATGGCGCAGACCAGGAAGCTCCAGAGGTTCGTGATCCAGGTGTGCAGGGGTAAGCCGGACCTTCTGAAGATGTCAGTGTCCCTCACTCTTCACGTGGAACTGAGTTTGTCATGGTGGCTCGACCTCTCCAATCTGCTGAAAGGCAAGCCCTTCCCGGTATCCTTCTGGACCACGGTGACAACAGATCCCAGCCTCTCCAGCTGGAGAGCGGTCCTCAGTCACCTGAGTGCTCAGGGTCGGTGGTCTCCAACATATTGGAGCTTCGAGGCGATATTTCATGCCCTTCGTCATTGGACATCTCAGCTGGAAGACTGTCCGGTGCGAGTGGAGTCCGACAACGCCACAGCCATGGCTTACATGAACAAACAGGGCGGAACAAGAAGTCTTGCAGCTTGGTTAGAGGTCAAGGCTATTTTGTAAGAACACGTTCCTGACATATCCGCAGTGCACATTCCTGGCATAGACACTTCATGGCGGTCTTCCTCAGTCGACACACAGTGGACAGCTGCACCCAGAGGTGTTCACTCTCATTGTTCAGAAATGGGGTCTTCCTTACATCGACCTGATGGCAACAAGACACCACAGGAAGGGTCCGAGGTTCTGCTCTCATTGGAGGGACCCTCTAGCTGTGGCGGTGGATGCAATGTCCATTCCTTGGTTATTCCCTCTGGCCTACATTTTTCCCCCTCTCCAACTGTTGCACAGGGTGTTACGGAAATTACGACTGGAGCGTTGTCCAGTCATTCTGATTGCTCCATACTGGCCTCCATAGACTTGGTTTCCGGAGCTGTGGCGGAGCCATTCCGGCTCCCTTGCCATCCGGATCTTCTTCTACAGGGTTACCTGTGGAAGGAGGATATTCACTGGCTAGCTTTGACGGCGTGGAAATTGAATTCTCAATATTGAAGAAGAAAGGTCTTTCTTCCGGGGTGGTGGCTGCTATGCTCAGTGCCTGCAAACCTGTTTCTTCCAAGATCTACCATCGTGTCTGGTCGACCTTTCTATCTTGGTGTGCTGACAAGGACCTGTCTCAGGAATTTGATCTGCCTACGGTCCTGGCCTTTTTGCAGGTCGGTGTGGATAAGGGCCTCAGTTTGAGTTCCCTTAAAGTTCAGACTTCTGCGCTTTCTGTTTTCTTTCAGAGGCACATTGCCATCCTTCCTGTTGTCAAGGTTTTCTTCCAGGGCGTTGCTCATACTCGTCCTGTCTTCAAGAATCCCGCTCCTCCATGGGATCTTAACTTGGTTTTGGGCGTACTTCAGCGCCCTCCATTTTAGTCCTTGGCTACTATTCCTCTACACCTGTTGAAGTGGAAAATGTCCTTTCTCCTGGCAATCGTGTCCGTTCGCCGTGTCGCAGAGTTACATGCTCTGTCCTGTAAAACCCCTTTTTTGGTGTTTCACAAGGACAAGATGGTGCTTCGCACTTCTCAGGAGTTTCTACCGAAGGTGGTTTCAGAGTTTCACATCAATCAGGAGATTGTGGTGCCCTCTTTCTTCCCTGAGCCCACCTCTGACAAGGAGAGGGATCTCCACTTGTTAGACGTGGTGCATTGTCTCAAGTTTTATGTGCATCGCACTGAGTCTATCAGGCAGTCTGACGCGTTGTTCGTCATCCCTGAGGGTCCTAGGGCAGGAAGTCCTGCATCCAAGGTGACTATTGCTTCTTGGATCAAGTACACAATTCGTAAGGCTTATGAGCTGAGGAAGAAGCCTGTCCCTTTCAGGGTCACGACTCATTCTACACAATCTATTGGGGCTTCTTGGGCTTACAAGAATCAGGCCTCTGCTGATCAGTTGTGCAAGGCTGCCACCTGGTCATCTGTGCACACCTTTTCGAAGCACTACTGTGTTGATGTGCTGGCATCGTCTGACACCAGCTTTGGGAGGAAGATCCTGGAGGCAGTATTGCCTGTCTAGGATCTCCTTTGGTTCTTATTGCTTCCTTCACTTTTGAGCCCTGTTGGCTCTAGTTCGGTTTGCTGTGTAACAGTTTTAGGGTTTTGTTACCCCTGTTCAGTGTCCGTTGACACTTCATTGTTTTGTTGGGATTTCTCTGATCTGGTGGCTTATATCTGCATTGGTGACTTTGGGGGCCTTGCACCTGGTCTTCGCCTTACTTATCGCCTCTGGGAAACTCAATGATTGGAAATCCCAGAGTTACCAGTAACCTGTATTGAACGACAGAGAAAAGAGGATTTTTGTCTTACCTGTTAAATCCTTTTCTCTTAGTCCATACAGGTTACCGGTCTCCCACCCTGTCAAGGGACCATGCTAGACTCTCCTGTGGCAGACTGTGGGGGTCCTTCGGGGTCATGCTCACAGGAGTCTTCTTTTCCTTCACTATCTAGTCAATAGTGTCTCAAATCTTTCTGGAGCTGGTTGGCTAGCTGCAGCCAAAGAGGGAATGTAGGCTCCACCCACTGCAATCAATTCTAGAATTGTTCCTGCCTACTTAAAGGGGCGGATCGCCTACCCAGAGTTACCAGTAACCTGTATGGACTAAGAGAAAAGGATTTAACAGGTAAGACTAAAATCCTCTTTTTTCAGATTATAAAAAACCTACAAGAATGTGAAATTAGTGGGGAGGAAGCAGATGATGTTGCTGCTGATTACCTAATTTCTGCTGCTGATGTTAATTTAGAATATGACCCTCCACTCTCCTTCCCTTCTCTTGATACAGATTAAACAGAAAGCCAGATTGATGGTGCTATAGCCAACAAAAACAAAGTAGTGGAAAGAAAAAGGTTTAATCTTCTCCTACTGAAACAGTGGTGAGATCAACCTGGAAAGTTTGACGCTGAACAAGTAAACATGCTTAAAAATACACTATAATGTTAGTCATCATCACATAGACTAAGCACTGATACAGATCAACATCCACAATCACATCAGATCTGAGACTAGTAGAAGCAGTAGAAGTACTCCTAAATGTACATAAGTTCAAGGAGCACATAACATGGGATAAATCTAAGGCAAAGGACTCAGGAGCTATCCTTAGTCCCTCTCATATATTGTTCCTCTTGCCACATGGGGCTGCCTAGAGAGTATTCAGGGTCTCTATGTCTCTCATGTTCAGTGGACACCACTACTTCATCGGGGTCCTCTAGCATGGGTGAAGACTTTACTGTCTTCAGTAGCCCAAATCCCCTCCTCTGTCCATGGATACTTCATTCATGGATGCCTATTCCTACATTTAAGCAAATTGCCCAATTTCTAGGGGTCATTTGCAGGTTATTGGGGTTTCCTCTGAGGAAGAATTGCCTTCAGAAGAGGAAGAAGATGGAGAGTATGAGGATATGGATTGTTCCTTTTCCTATAGAGATGCCTATAAAACTGATCCATTCCCCTTTGTAGAAGGGGTTCATCAGGGCAGTCTTGGAGACCCTTCAGGTCTCTGATGCACCTAACGAGGGAGCTCCCTCTCCTGATATTTTCCAGATGTTGCCTCCCATTTTTCCACCCAAAAACACTCTTGAGCAGATCCTCATGGATGAGTGGAAGACTCCAGATAAAAGGCACTTTCTCAATAAGTGCTTTTCTAAGCTCTAACTTTTTGGCTGCCTCTTTGGTGCAATTGGTTTCTCCCTCCACCATAGACTCCCCCAAATACCACCGATCTTACTCTGGCAGATGCAGCGGGACTCAAGGAGCCCGCGGATAAGAGGCTGGATTTCATTCTTAAGGCTTCCTTTGCTGCCATCGGAGCAACATTAGACCTCATTTTGCCTCTGCCTGGGTTAAAGGGGCAGTTGCCGTTTGGGGTGAGCAACTTTCTCACACTGTCTGTGTTGATGGTGGCCAAGGAAGACTTATTGGTTCTTATGGCAAACATCAAATAGGACAATACTTTGATGCTGTCAGATTCTCCGCTAAGGCCTCCACCCTTTCTGTTGCTGCTCTGCACATTGTGGTGCAAGATTTGGTCTGTGGACTAACCTTTGAAAAAGTCACTGATCTCCTTGCCATTTCAGGGCAAGTTCGTTTTTGGACCTGAACTGAAAGAGATCATCAGTGACGCTACTGATCGTAAGAGTATCTTGTTATCTCAGATCTCCACCAAGTGTCCCTTTCTGGCAAGGAAGGCACATCTTTTTCATCCCCCCACCACCACCAAATGGGGGAGCAGATGCCACAGAGCTTGCAAATTTCTCACGCGCTCGCTCCACAAAACTCAGACAAGCCTGGCATCCCAAACCCTCAGCTTCAAAGGTTGTGTATGACAAGCACATTTCCGCATGACGTGAGGAATCCTGGTCCATTGTTACCTGTAGGGGGCCATCTCCATTTTTTTTTTTAGATGCCTGGGCATCCACAGTAACAGACCATTGGGTTTTGCAGGTAATCTCAGAAGGGTACCGCAGATTTCAAATCTCTTCCTTCATATTGGTTCTTTCTGTCAAGGATTCTGAAAGAGCCAGAAAAGGCAAGGCTGTTCCAGGAGTCAGTGGACTCCCTGCTGGAGAAACAGTTTCTAGCTTCCAAGCACTCTTCCGGTTTCTATTCCAACTTGTTTGTAAAGAAGGATGGTGAGTGCCAACTCATTCTGGACCTCAAATGCCTAAACAAGTATTTGGTCACTATGGGCTTCAAGATAAAATCTTTGTATCCTGTCATTGCAGTGATATGACCGGGGAATAACTGGCCTCTCTGGGCCTTCAAGGTGACCGGTAACTTCAAGGACAGGATTGAGTTCTGGGAGAGTCACTGGAAATAGCCCAGACCCTAGGCCCCAGATTGCAGAGATAGCAGAATCAAGCAGAGACCACCAGAAAGGGATGTGCCAATCACTCAACGGAAACCGCCAGAATGAGACAGAGGCTGTAGAGAGAAAGCCACCAAGGAGCGGGAGGCACACCTTGGTCTATAGAGGGGTGTGCGAACGGAAGGCCACACCACAGTGGGATTCCAAGATGCACCCCTCTAAGAAGGGAGAAGGTCCAGGAGGAAGGAGAACCACACTCCACCCACCACCAAGACCCCTGGAAGGGAGACTAACAGGAAGGGAGCAACCACACTCACCACCACAGAGACCCCTAGAAAGGAGGCTTACAGGAGGGGTGCAAACCCAGCACTGAGACCCCTGGAAGGGAGACTAACCAGAGGGGTGTAGTACAACCCCCAGGTCCCCCCACAAGAGCAGGCAAGAGACAAGAGGGAGAAAAGCCCCAGTACCACGTAGAAGGGCCACCTGGGTGAGGCCAGTGGGACCCCCAGCCCACTACTGAGGAACCCTAGGGTCCCAGCAGTAGTGAGGAGAACCCGGGTCCCCTACCCAGAACAGCAACCCCCCACCGAAAACAGGCAAAGAGAAAACTCAGAAGGTGGTCACTTACTCAATAGATTCCCCAGCCTAGAGGCCCAGGAATGGAGGTCAAGTAGGTCACAGAAACTGCTGGCAGGAAGCGACCAAAGAGGTGGCGGGCGCCAGGACCGGCAGAGAGGCAAGGACCCACAACCCTTACCAGGGAGCTAGAGGTGGATTAAGAGGGTCCAACTCCCAACACGGAAGGGGAAGGGCTGCCAATCCCAGCCGTCGCCGGACCGCCGGAAGGGACAGCCGCAAGGCCCAAAGCTGACTGGAGGGAGCGAGGGGCGAACCCCGCCAGGCCACCACAGTAGCCCGCCCACCTTTCCGCCCGATAGAGATGCGGGTGGCGATGACGGCACCGGGCCAGAGGCAGCTGAAAGGGGGGGACACCCGTCAGCCCGCAAGGAGACTGGTTCCCAACTCAGCTCCGTAGCCGTTGAACACCAGCAGAAGCCACGGGCCTAGGAAGATCGGGAGCTAGAAGATACAGAGGCTTCAAGCTGTCAGCCAGATGAGGAGGCCAAGGAATCAGGCAGACCTGGAACCGGATACAGCTCAACGAGGAGACCTGAATAATTGGGCGAAGCAGGTAAGAGTTCACCACTTTAAATAGGGAGTAGTCCGAGGGCGTGACAGTGTCCGTACACATTCCGATTCACCCGGAGAGCAGCGCTATCTGCACATTGCTTTCGGTTCCAATCATTACCAATTGCCTGGCTTTAGCACCACACATCTTCACAAAGATGCCTTCATACATGCTCAAAGCATCTCTCTGATGCCATACCTTGATGACCGCTTTATCAAGGCCCCTTCAGAGGCACTCCTGGCTTGCCATGTTCCAGACTGCTTCCGCATTCTAGTCCACCACGAGTGGATTCTGAATCTGTTTTTCCTGGGGATGAGGTCCGACACTCATCAGGGGAAGGTTTTCCTCCCAGAGGAGAAGAATCTACTTGTGTCTCAAGATGTTTCACTGGCCCTGGCATAGTTCTTGGCCTCAATCAAAGATTTCCTGAGTGTGATGGCTCGGCTGATTTCGACCCTGGATGCAGTCCCTTATTCTCAGGTCCTCATGTGGGAGCTCCAGAGGGATGTTCTGAGGAACTGGTCCAGGAATCCAGGGCATTTTCTTCAACAGATGTCTTTTTCCAAAAGCCAGGGGTGATCTCCAATGGTGATAGTATTGCCCTGGACTTGGAGCGGAGGAGGCCCTTTGTGATCTATGGTGGACCCTGGTCACCATGGATGCCATCCTGAGTTGCTGGGGAGCTGTTCTGGGTCACTTGGGTGTCCAGAGTAGGTGGAGTTGCTGGAGTCTGCTGCCTATAAATGTCCTGGAACTCTGGCCAGTTTGAGTTGCCCTTGTTCATTTTACTCCAATTCTTTCTGGAGAACCAGTGAGGGTGCAGTCGGACTATGCCAAGGTCATGGTATAGATCAGTCGCCAGGGAGGAACTCACAGAGTGGTGGTTGGCAAGAAGTGAAAGGTCTCCTCTACTGGGGGGAGGCCTACGTAATGGCGGTCTCAGCCATTCACATTGCAGGGAAAGAAAACGTTCTGGTGGACTTTCAAAAAGTAGATCCAGGAAACTGGTAACTCCACCCAGAAGTGTTTTACACGATTGTCCAACAGTGGGTTGTGACAGCAGTGGACCTCAGATCAACCAGGGAGTACAGGAAGGTTCCAACGTCCTGCTCCCGAATAGGGGATCCTATGGCTTTTGCGATGATTCCAATGTCAATTCCATGGAGCTTCCACCTCTTCTCTGTTTCCTCCGATTCCTCTCATCCCCGGGTGATCTGAAAGATCGGAATAGATGGGGTGTCCTTCATTCTGATTGCATCTTACTGACCCAAGATGGTGTGGTTTGTGAATCTGTTAAGTCTTTCTGTTCGGGATCCGATCTGCCTCTCTTCCAGGATGGATCTGTTGCTCCAGGGTCACCTGTGGCACAATACATAGAGAAACTGACTTTGACAGTATGGTTTTTGAAGCCTACATCCAGAAGTGGAAGTGGATTTCCTGCGGAGGTCATATCTACTATGATACAAGCCCGTAAGCTGGTCTCTTTCCACTGTATAATCCTCCATTAGGCAAGCTTTCATTAACTGGTTTCCCTGGAGCTCGATTGTCCAGTTCACAGCAGTGCATTTCAGGACCTTTCTCTGTGGAGGTTGACTTTTGTATGTCTATTCCTCACTACTGAATTTCTGATTTTTTTTTATTTCAATATGCGTCCCTTTTTTTCTCACACCCTCTGTTATTTTTTTACTTATAATGCACTCCGTATTACTTATCTTTCTTTTTCATGCATTGTATGCTTTAAAGGTGGCTGCTTGCCCTGCATTCCAAAAGGGAGGCACACATCTTCCCCTCTACCCATCACTCAATGGACCAGGTTATCATGGAATACTTCTGATGTAAGACTTTTCCTGGGGGATGTCTTGATATATCCCCATGGTTCCTGTGTTCCACACGGGACGTAAGAGAAAATAGAATTTTACTGAACTTACTTTTAAATCCCTTTCTCTTAGTCCATGTGGAATACAGGACTCCCACCAAAAATGGTTTAGGTCCCCAGGGGTCCTCTGGGGGTCTCTGATTAGGGGATTTCCTTCTTTTCTCTCTCTGTTCTTCTTTCTCTTAACTTTGCTATACGTTGAAACCCTGTAGGTGGGGGGTAAAGCAGGAGGGACGTCTTTACCTTAGAGGTCCACCCTTTTTTGAAGTGCCCTGCCCTCTAGAGAAAAGGTGCTTTACCCCATGTTTAACTGTAAGTTCACTAAAATCCTTTTTATGTTTTTTCTTTATTAACTGTCCCTGTCTGTCACTAAAAAAAACACTCCCTACAAGTGCAACTGTCCTTCTTTCCCTATACCTAGTGTTAAGAAGATTTCAGCAGCAGCTTTCTCTTTCTCCCAATGTCAATGCAGTGTTATTTTTTTTACAATCTAGATAAGGATAGACCTTAGTCAATAATAATATGCTAGTCCCTCTTCTTCTGGCTGCTGTAGGAGTCAGTGTCAGTTGTCCTTCACTTGGGTGTCAATCTGTAAAGTACATCAGTTAGCTCAAGAAGTAACTTAGATAACCTATATTCTCAGTCAAACATGATTTTGGTGTATTTTGGGTAAAAATCCTTTCTCCCTTTACACTCCCCTAACACAGTACAAATTGTCTACCCAATAGACTCTCTAAACTAAACTTCATCTCCAAGTTCTCAAGCTCACAAATTTGTGCTGCTTACTCTCTCTTTAAAGGGATAGTAATACTTCGTTTTAACTTTATTTTATTTTGTAGGCATTAAAAAAACATGAAGAATGATAAAAGTCTTATCTCTCAAACCTTTATGGTTTAAGAGATATTCACATGCAAAGTTTCCCCCTACCGCCCCTTTTTCCTAGTGTAAGCCATCTCTTCTCAGATGTGAATCTGGTTGTAAGACCAAACAGATAACAGCAGGGGACAATCTTCTTTGTATGAAAAGAATGAAAGCCCTTCCCCCCTTGACAAGTTTTTCAGCTTTTTCCCTTATCTTAATTGAAGATTGTCCCTCTCTGCAGTCTACCTGGGCACCTCCCTTCTGATCTGGCTGAACGGGGGGGGGGATACTTTGCTTGTGAATATCTCTTAAACCATAAAGGTTTGAGAGATAAGACTTATATCATTCTTCATGTTTTTTTAATGCCTACAAAATAAAATAAAGATAAAATGAAGTATTACTATCCCTTTAATAAACACAGAATGACATGATGCAGGAACCTGACACCCCTTTTATACTATCCCAGCAGGAAAAGAAGGGAAACTTTCCATGTGGGGAAATTCATTCTTTCTATTGATTCCAATTCAGTGAGAAAGGTGGAAAAAAGCAGAAAATCAACAGTTTTCACAGGAAATTTCCAGCTCGAGGATAGTACCATTTTTGGCCTTTTAAAGTTTGAGGGAAAATTTCAGCCATCCCTAGTTAGAAGCTACCATCACATTTAAACTGAGGGGGATTTGGGTTTGCTCCACGATTGCACATCAAATTCAGCCCTAAATATGTCTGATTTGTTTTGCAATTTTTTTTCTTTTCCAGGCCTATGCCTTCTTGGTGTTGGGTTTGCTGTTCTCCTTAGTAAGTATCCCACTTGTGATCTATGACTGGATTCATTCAGGAGACAGCAATGAAGGACACTAAGAGAGTGAAAATGTTGCTGCTCATTAATATCACCGCTACACTGGTTTTTAAAGGGATACATCTAGGCAACACTTTGAAAAAAAATATACCTCACTTTTTCCCATTGCAACTTTATTGTAACCTTTCTTTTATATTTTATGTTGAATTATTTGACCCATGCAAAAATTTTATTTTGTACAACATAATATATTAATGTGTTAATCCATTTTATTGACCTATGTCAAGGGTGGGCACTATTTGGCTCTGTAGCAGTTGTTAGACTACAACTCCTATAATCAACTGCACCATCCCATAACCAACCTGTGTCACTAGATTTCTGTATCTTGATTTCTCTCCCTCTCTAGTAGAATTCCTTGTCTAGGGATACAGGATGATTTACTAAGATGAAATGGAACAATTCTGCAGCAAACCAACTGCAACTCAGTGGACATAGAAATTCCCCAAATTCCAGTTGATTTAATAGGGATTCGAAATGACTTACAATTAGTTGGAAACCTCCCTAGAATTTGAGGGGTTAAAGCCCCATTTAAATCAATGGGTATTTGATGGTGTAATTGGCTTCTGCCCAGAATTCTAATTTCTGCTTAGTACATCATCCTCTTAATCTCTGAAGCATTCTATGCAATTTACTTTAGTTCCCACGCTCATTGTTTCTGAACCTGTCTTTCCAGTAAGTCTTGCGCAGATGGTGTCTTTTCTGTTCCTGTGGTTACATTTCTGTACGTCCATTTGCGCAGACCAAGAGGTTTTAACAGTGGACCCCTTCCAGCATTTCTGTTCCTATGGTTACACCTCTATGTCCAGTTGTGCAAACCAGGAAATTTTAACTGTAGACTTCTTCCAGCATTTCTTTTCCTATGGTTACACGTCTCTGAGTCCAGTTGTGCAGATTTAGATTTAACTATTTTTTAATAATACTGTTTTCATCTGTCATAAATTCCCTTCGACGTGTTTTGTGTCTAGTTTTGTGTAATTAAAAATGTCTGGGTGCATTGTCTCTGTATACAGTGTATGGGGAAGAAAGAAAAGCAGGTATTTTGTGGTGATAAAATGAGGTAGAATGTATTGCATTGATATTTTGGTAGTCAGATGTACCATGCTTCCAATATAAATTTCCAATATAAAGTATTTTTTATTTAAGCCTCCCCCTGTTTCTAACACGCTGCTTGCCATTCCCAATCTAAGGTTTAGAAATGCCAGCCATTCTCTGCATTCTAATCAGATGAACCAGAGTCTGATTAAGGGCATACTTACAATAATTAACTAGACCTGTTTGGTTAGTCAGAATTTCTGTGAAGGTTTTCATTGCTAAATTAAATCCATTCACCAGTATCCTGCCCATTGAGGAAGTACCAGCAGTTTCCTCAATGCCCTAGTTCAAAATATCAAAAAACATTTTAAAACATCCTGTTTGGCATCTCCCGTGCTAGTTTCCTGGACAAAACTTAAGCAAATTGCATATGTGGTTGTTTTCTCCAAATTAATGTAAGACTTTAGAAAGTCCTACTTACACTCATTTCTTTATTTCCCAGATTAGTGTACAGTACACTAGGAAAGCAAAGTGGAAGGTAGTCTTTCTAATACTCTGATTTCTCTACTGCTTAAAGGGTTAATAGCATGTGATAATTGCCCTT
Organism: Rhinophrynus dorsalis; assembly: GCA_037306005.1. Classification (NCBI taxonomy): domain Eukaryota; kingdom Metazoa; phylum Chordata; class Amphibia; order Anura; family Rhinophrynidae; genus Rhinophrynus; species Rhinophrynus dorsalis. The sequence goes on from CM074721.1 coordinate 250,016,269, forward strand.
TCAGCAAGTCTACCAGTGGATCCTGGCTTGCCCTGTGAGCCCTGGCAAAATGCAGTCAGGTAGTCCCCAGTGCTCTCCTGCTGATCCCACAAGAGACTGAACCGTGAGACTTCCTGTCACGCAGGTCATAGACATGTGTAGTGTGATCCACACACCCCACAGACTGCTAGGGATAGGATTTCTCTCCTGATCATAGTTGTCTGTAGCGCTCCATGCTTAACATGGAGAATTCTACGGTTGCATCCAGTTTCCCCCTGCCAGCTTCCAGCGGCTTACAGGAGCTGTTTTGCACAGACCCAGGTTTTGTTTTGTTTTTTTTTTGGGGGGGGGTTGTTGTTGTTTTGTTTTACAAAGTCTGCACCAATATGTTTTTTTTTAGCAGAATAACTTACCTAGCAATGTATTCTTTTTACAGCCATCACAGATATTGGGGCATTTTAGAGGGGTCTCCAATACATTGCTTCTCGGTACTTTGGAGATATCTCCAGCACCCAAGGGGGTAAAATCCCCTTTTAAATCATTAGTAATTTGGGGCATTTTAATGGCTCTCAGTTGTGTACACCATTTACTCCAGATTCATATGGTTTCTTAGTACCACAGCCTCACTGTCTTTTATGAAAAGGGGAGATCTAAATACAGAATTGAAATTAGGAAATGTATAACTGGAGCATTTTAATGCATGGATGGCTTGGGGCCTTTTATTTCAGAGGGCCTCACTTGTGTTCCCAACAGTCCCTGTTTTACAGGAAGGAGTCAGTCTAATCCTGTGGTTTGATGGTTAGGATGGACTGAAGCTGTTCTATATGCACACCACATCAATGTGTCTGCTTTTCCCATAAATAGGGAGAGGAAAAAAAAACAACAAAAAAACGCTACAACTAAACCTAAGATGATCCTAAATGTTTACATATATTTGGGGGCAACCATTCACAATTCTGCCTCTGGAGTTCTTAAAATTGCCCTGCTATATAAAAAGCACACAGAATGTAAAAAAAAAAAAAAAAAAAAAACGTAAGAAAACATTACACTGTTCCAAGAAGGATTCTATGTAGGTAAGTCCTTCCATTTAAAAAATGTCACATATTCATATAGCTTCCTGTTCAGTGCATTTTCTTCATGGTTTAAGCCAAATACATTATCAAATATGTATACTGTATTTATATCTTACATGAACATTTAATTCCATGGCTCGCTGCACTTGTTAGTTCACTTAAAGGAGCAATAAACTTTTTTTTATGAAAATATATGTTAAATGCTTTTCCTGCTGAGTGAAACAAGAGCATTTCCGCTGCTGTCAGTTTTTATTCAAATGTTATAACAGTTCAAATAACCAGGAAGTGAATTTACTGTGCTTTTACTTCCTGATAGTTCTAACTGCTTGACTCAGCAGTTTCTTTCACATTCTGTGGAGAACTGTTTGTCAGTGACTTTCCTCTCATATAGAATGAAATAGAATAACTAATTTGAACCTGACCACTAGAGGACACTGCTAATGTAAAAAAGCACAAGTTTATACTGTAATAATAAACACAACAGGAAAAGCCCTGCAATATATATTTTATCATAACAAATGTTTACTGAGCCTTTAAAGCCACATTTATTAAATACTTATAACTTTTAGCATTCAATAGTTAAAAGGTTAACAGTATAGCTGGAGGATGTTTAAATAGATGTAAAAAAACATACTGTAAAAATATGCTAACGTATCTTAAATTTTAATTAGAACTTTAGTCTAATGACTTGTTACTTTAATTGAAGGCAGATGAACTGAACTATTTGTCAGAATCAGTTTATTCCATTGGGTGCCATAGATGTCAAACTATTTGCAGTTCACTGTGTTGACTTATCGTTTACCCAAGGGAGACACAGCCTTCAATTATGTTTAAAGGAACTCCAGCACCTAAAAATTAAATGGGGTTATTAAACACATAAATACCCTGTACTTCATGCATGCATCTGTAATCCCATTTGTTTTCTGAGGTCTAAAATTTAGTTTAGATACGTTGTGAACAAGGAGACATTCCGACCTTTTCCAGGGCTCCAACCACCAAAGCAATCTTGAGGTGATTCTTCAAGATTCTATAAACTGTTGAGATAACAGACTTTCTGAATAGAAGAGCAGTGGACACTAATTACAATGAATGAACTCACTTTATTATATTACATTACAAAGAGCACAATCAAAGTAAAATAAATGTTCCCTGAATAGAAGAGTTTACACATGTTAAAAAGCAAGTTTACAATACTGTTGTACAGGGTGGATAAAAATCGATGATTTAAAAAAAAAAATAAAAAAAAATGATTTTTTATTTAAATCGGATTTTTTGGATTTAAATCAAATTTATTTTAATGAAATGCTTTTGGAGGAAAAATCTATCTAAAGATAGTTTTCTATTTAAGATACATTATAGTTTAAAGGTTATTCAGCATGAAATAGAGCTTAGTTATGTACCTGAGGCTGTATAGTCATGCAATTATATTTTTGGTAAACTTACTCAATTAATCCAAGTTATCCAAGCTGAGATAACATGCACTTTTTTCACAGTAAAAATTGTATACCGTAAAATCTGAGGTATAATACGCACCTGTGTATAATACGCAGGTGCAAATTATACCCAAGATTTTGGTTAAAGGTGTAGTTCCTATGTATAATACGCACCCCCATCTGGAGGCAGCGGGCGGTGAGCGCAGGGATGCCTCTGTGCAGAAATACTGTATAAAAAAAATTAAATGCCCACCTTGATAACCAGGATTCCCCCTCTGTACTCATAAGCAGCCATCAAGCAGAGACAGCGGGCGGCATGCTTGCACTAGCCGCCCGCTTCTTCCTCTCCCAGAACTCCTCTGAGCAGCCCTGTCAGGACCTACCATACGTAAAATATTTGTGTATAATACGCACCCCCCACTTCACATAAGGTGAAATGGGGTAAAAATGTGTGTATTATACCCGAGATTTTACGGTAAAGTAAACAAGGAAAATACCTTAATCCCATTGTTGTACCAGGCTCTAAGTGTGAGGAGGGAGGGATAAGCAGTAAAAATGAAAGTGAAACCTTTTCAGCAGCTTACAAACCTTGGGATCTTTGTGCACAATCATTGCTTGAAGTTCTTTATTCCCTCCCTTGAAAAGCAAAATGTCAGGAAGCCATAAAAGAGACCCAGTTTGGGAATATTTTAATGAAGTTCCTCTACCTATGGGTAAAGCAGGTATGCATGCAAAATGCACTTCCAAATATGAGTGATTAATCTATTAAACTAAAATCAGTTCAGATATTGCTGTTTTACTAATCTGACAGATTATATTCTAAATATGACTTATTCACCTGGTCGCAAATATTGATGGTTGTAGCTACCAACAAGAATGAGTTTTTGCATTTAACCCCTTCTCGACAATGGACGTACATGTACTTCCTGCAAAAACTGTCACTTAGTGACAGAGGGCGTAGTTTGGGGACTCCGGAATAATTTTGTAAAAAAAAATTTCTTAGCCGGGCGTTACGTGACGGCCGCGTGTGCGTGCGGCTGGTCACTAAGGGGTTAAAAGTCATGGTTTAAATCGAGTCTTACTGATTAGTGATTTAAATCATGATTTAAATTGTGATTTAAATCGACTTGATTTAAATCAAACCCACCCTGCTATTTTAGTAATGTAACATGGATAGGAAGGTGTTTGTCCTATTTACTAATAAATACTTCTCTCATAGCCCCTGGCAGACACAAAGCATCATGCTAGTAAGTCCCTCTACTAGGAGTTAAAGCACTTTAAGTTCAAAAAACAAACTCTGAAAGAGGTAGAACAAGCCAGTTTTTCAATTATCAAAGCCAGGCAAAGGTAGAATGCCACTTTCAAGAATAAAGAAAAAATAGGACAGAGAAGAAACCACCTTTACAGAGAAAACAAGGAATGGCAGGGCACAGAGGCAGAGAACATCAGTTGTCATTGGGAGGCATGCCTTTTGCCCCCAATGAACTAAAAGAAAAGGAGATATGGGTAATTAGCACATAAATCACTTTTTCTCTTTCATATACTGGTAGATATTGGGACCATGAGAATATCCCAACATTGTTCCAAAGATAACCAGTTAGGGAGAGAAAACTTTCATCATTACATCTTGTGTCAATAGACACCACAACCAGAATGCACAACCAAACAGATTTACGGAAAAGTCAGACTATGAAATCATGAGTGTGAGCTACTTAATCAATTCCCACACCATGGGGAACATTTCTCCCCAAACCGTTTCCTCTGAAAATGCAAAGACATTGAAGTGTATAGTGAATATGCAGTAAAATGCCCACATAGCAATTTTGCATAGCTGGTCCTCTGAAGCCAGGTTTTTATACACCAACATTTTGTGGAGAGAGCCGCTATACAAAAGCAAGCACGCCTTGCCCATAGAACAGAAGCTATTTTAATGATGGTCTGTATTAAAGAAACAAAAGCAGTTTTAGAGACTTGCTAAATCATATCTTAGACCCTCCAAAATATCAGGAAAGAGAGGCCTCCAGCTTTTCGAAGGACAGAGTTTGTTGTACACAGTGTCTGAGTCTGCAGCGCATAGTGACTGAGACACCTAACTATGAACAACGTGCTCATTTATTGTTGTTTCGATTATCAGAAGATACGGAAGGAGCAATTTCTTGATGAAAAGGAAATCAGACAAAACCTGCGGTAGGAAATCATTCCTAGATCAAAGAACTTCTTCATCAGAGTGAAAAAATCATGGTCTGTCATGATTTCAGAGAGACCAGTGCCTCCACTGATCAGTACACTACGCAAATGGCCTGTAGGCAGAGTTAGAGGACTGAGAGGAAGTCTACCTCCTCTGGAGAGTTTTTTCTTGAAGTGCCCTGCAACCTAGTGGAGGGACCTTAACCATGGTCCCTATACCTTCCAACAGAAAATAAAACATATTTTTATATATGCTAGTAGTAAGTACATGCTATTTAATGTTATAGCATCATATTTCATTGTTTGATTATGTTAATGTTCCTTTAATTATTGATAAAGCACAAAAATATATTCTGCAGTAATATTTACAAACAATATATTATACAGAGACACACCAATGCACATTGGGTTGGCAGCTCAGCTTACTGGAATCTATAATATAAAGAACCTTATAAAGTACACTGGACAAAATGGTTACATAGATTGATCTGCGTATAATTTAACCCAACCACAAAGATAATGCCAGTTGAATTAGGAGAAAGGAGCGTTTTAATTGAGCCATGCTGTCCCCATTTGATATGGGTTGTTTGTAGGCTTGGTGGGTAGTGCTGCATGCAGCCTTGTATGTAAAATCAAGGGAACTGATTTTAAAGGACACCTAAAACCAGTGTAGAAATTCACATAACAGAACAGCTGTTGAGGCTCAGTGTGTAAGATAGGTGAGTCACAGCAGTATGTTTGACTTTACTAATGTAGTGTCAATACTATATTTTTACTAAAGTAAAATCATGTTTTATGATAGCATAATACTATATTTATTTATTGTATTTCAGAAACAAGGGTTTGCATCCTGAGACCTAGCAGCTGTGGCTGGACTACAATTCCCAACATATTCACATAGCCATGGCTGGCTGTTGATAATGGGAGATGTAGTCCAGCTTCAGGGCCTCAGGTTGCCCATCCCTGGCCCAAACAGAGCAGTTGGCTTGTGTTTTCCTGTAGATGTAGATGGAAACCAATAAGGCAGTCTATTTGTAAGAATACTATAATTATACCATCAATGAAATAGATATAACCAAGACACATTTGTCTTGCTTCAGATTTCAGAGACCGCAAGTTATGATGCTAAACAGCAGTCATTCATTGTGGGACGTAATTCATGTTTGTTTATATGTATATATGCTGTAAAAAATAGTATGCTATATTTTTGCAATTGTTTCTTCTTAGTTTTTAAGGTAGATTACACATGAACATTTATATTTGAGAAATTTCTTAACTGTAGTGATGTTTTAGTCTTAAAATAGACAAATATAGTAATTTAAGGACTAGTAATGGCAGTTTTTTTTTCTTTCTTTCATTGCACTCTATAATATTAAAGAATATGACTGATGTCAGTGACTCTATTACATTTTCAATAGATTCAGAGTTCTTTCACTTTTAATATCGCCCCTCCCACCCCCTTGACATCAGCAGGGTCTCAAAACAATTGGCCAACTAGTTGCTCAATCAGCTGCCACTGTAACACAACTGGTGGTTGTTTTGTCTCTGTATACTGCCTCCTGTGCACTTACTAAAGCTCAGTAAGTATACGTACCACATTAAAACTATACATACAAAGATAAATATCTTTGTGTGCATGAACTGCCAGTTGGGTTGTCATGGCAGCCGTTCATTCAAGTAAGTCAGCCAGAGGGAACAGGTAGGTTGGGGTGATCGTATAAGCTAAATAACTCAAAAGTTTCTGAGCAAGTGAACCACCAGGTGAGTTGCTATGGCAACTCGTTGAGAGACCATTTCTCCAGTTCTTTGGTGAATGGGTGATGTCAGGAAGTGAGAGGAGAATATTAAAAGCTAAATAACTCCTAAAATACTGGGTATTAACTAGTGGTCGCACTTTTAATACTCTGCAGTGCAGTGAAACAAAATCTATCATTCCTGTCTTTAAAATTATATTTCAGACTGAATTTTAAATACGGTAAATATCTGTAGTAATGATTAAATGCTTTAATTAGAAAAATAAAGCAAAATAGAATAATTATCTTGTGATGCCAGTATAAATCAAGCACAAGTTCTCTGTTATTACATACCATATTAGAAAAACAAAACACAATAATAATTTAAAGGAGCAATAAACTTTTTTTAATGAAAAAAAATATATATTGTAGGTAGTTTCCTGTTGAGTAAAATAAGTATACTCCCATTGCTGATAGATGTATTTTTCCAGAGTTGTTACTGTTTAAACCTGTGTTTTTTTTTACATTAGCAGTGCCCTCTAGTGGTCAAATTCTAATTAGTTATGTTACATGCTAATGTAGAAGAAAGTCAGTGACACAGTGTGTAGAATGTGATAGAAACTGCCGAGCCACTTCCTGTTAATTAGAACAATCGGGAAGTAAACACAGTAAATCCACTTTCTGGTTATTTGAACTGTTATAAAGCTTGAACAAAACAACTGACAACGGTTTCAGTACCCTTGTTTTACTCAGCAGGAAAAGCTCTATATAATATAGGTTTTTATAAAAAAAAAGTTTACTGCTACTTTAAGTACTGGATAAGAAAAACACATTAAAAGTGTATGCAGGTTTTACCAAGAAAATGTCACACAGTTTATTTTGTGGTGTAAACACTGGTGTTGTTATACCATTCAGTATTTATGTTAAAACAGGTTACATTTTTTTTTCTCCATTGGCCTCATTGAGGTCTGAAAAAATGAACACTTGAATGATGTGTGTTGTAAATATGAACACAAATATTGTAGACTGAATGTGGGGGTCATTTAAATGACAAAATGTAGCCTAGTAGTAATCCAATTCTATTTAAATGGCAAAAGGTTGCCTTGTATAAATGAAATTCACCTGAAAAGGGAATAGGTTCCTTGAATCCATGTTTACTTTGCTTTGTACAACTTAACTATAGAGTTAATCAGAATGTTGCACTTTACAAAAAGCAGCTGACGTACTAACTGATACATTCTGGAGAAAAACAACTATACTGTGGGAAGCAAAAATATCGTCAAAATTCTGTTCTACAAGTGGGTATTGTAACATTTGGAATTAGGGTGACCAAGTGTCCCAGATTGCCAGGGACAGTCCTGGATTTTAAATGTGTGTCACTTGTCCCTGGCAGCCCCCTTCTGGGACAATGCAAAGTCCTGGAATGAAGATTCCAGAACCCAGAGTTCTAAACACTAGAAGGAGAACTGCCCATTGCCTACTGTGACAAATTGATGTCTTTGCTGGGCTACAAGAAAATGGCTTCCAGACAGAGCTCTAAACACTAGAGAGAGAACTGAGCCTTGATCCAGACATCAATCAGAACCTGCAGTGCAATTGTGATGTAGTATAATGCTAGTCTAAGGCTTTGGGCGTAATGTACAGCCCAACACAGGCTTCGCTTTTTGTCACTGAATTGAAATGTGGTCACCCTACTTGGAATGCTATATAGGTCTCTGTTTTTATTTTCCCTTATGACACAGTTGTTTTTTGCTCCAGTTCATCATGCATCAGCCCCATCTAATATAATGATGGCCCGAGACGCATATATCTTTACACCCCTGGATGCTAGAGAACACTTTAGCATCTAACTAGGCCTTCTTAAATTCAACCTTCTTATTTGAATACTAGTTAGAAAGCCCCTATACACGGGCTGATCCGGAGCAGGGAGCTCTGGATGGCTCACAGCCTGTCTGTGCTCCCGGCTCCAGGGCAGCAGTGGAGGTGCTGGGTGACAGTTTGTCACCCAGCCACCTCCACTGCTGCCCTGGAGCCGGGAACACAGACAGGCTGTCAGCCTTCCGGAGCTCTCCTCTCCGGATCTGCACGTTCTGCGAGTCCCCACTTGCATGTGCGGTTACGCACACAGTGAGTGACGCATTCTAGGACTTTATGTTATAGGATTCAACAACATTTTAAAATATAACAAGTTTTTTTCTTCATTTTTACTTACGTAAGCAAAAGGTTTATTCATTTTACAATACAATCAAAAATATGAGATATTTTGCTGAAATACTTAACATTTCAAGATTTCTCCATTTTAAGTCTTGGGTTTACTACTTTAAATGACTCCCATGTAGCTTTCAAAGATGATGTTGTATATTACATCTATGTTTACATCTTTAAATGTATTAGAACCTCATTCTTTGCCATCCTCAACACAGAAGAGGTTTTGTGGGTACTTTTCACAAAACGTGATTTGAATGTTATTTATACCGTTTAATGTGACTTTTGGTATTGGTAATTTAGATGTCACTTATATCAGTAAGTAATGTTCATTGATGTGTATTTGTTAGAAAATAATTTTAGTTTTGTTATAAATACATTTCATTAAATGTAAAGCTTCAAAAACCTGTCACAACTCTGTTTTTATAAAAAGGTGTTCAACAAGATCTTTATTGTCTTTGTCTTTCTTGTTTTGCTGAATATTTATTGAAGGATTTTTCATTTTATTTTATATTTTATGTAAAAGTGATATATAGTTGAACGAAGAAATTATTAATCCATTGGATTCTAGAGATTAAACATCTTTAGCAACTAAAACTTTAACCCTTTGAGTGCCAAACTGGTACGGAATGCATTGCAAAGCAATGCATTCCGTACTACTCTGGCACTCAAAGGATTAAATCCTAAGGGTCAAGCACATATGTACTATCTATATACGAGTCAGCTACCAATATTAATATAGTTATATATTAAATGTCAGTATAAGACCCAGTTTGTCTACTCAGATATCGTTGGGATGTATATTAGAACTGTCTCTTCAACCAATGTTAGACACATATATCTGTCCCTTAATGCACTGCACACACTCTGGTCGTTGGAGGGTTTATTGGAAGATACCATAATTTTTTATGCTTTTGCAATACCTATTCACACAATAAAATTGGATTTTAATCTCTTAACTGCTAATGACAACTGGGATATTTCCTCGTCTTATCTCCTGAACTGAATGAATGTTTATTTATACAGCTCCACAAGTGTTTGCAGCGCTTACAATTTAAGGGTTTAGACAATACAGGTTGACAAGTTCTTTGTAAAGTGAAACACTGGAAGTAAGGTCCCTGCCCAAAATCTTACAATCTAAAATGGTAATGGGAGACATAAGTGCTGATTACAGTGCTAGAGTTCTGGTTAGGATAGGAGACATAAATAAAGTGAATAATTTATAAAGAGCCTAAGTTGTACAAAGTCAGTGCCTTCTAGCATGTTTAACTGCTAAAGATGCATCCAGATGTCCTCATGGGGGTGAAGTAAAGCCCAAAGCAGACTGTAGAAATTACCCATATGTACATTTTTTGACCTGTACCTATTTGATGGTATTAGTGTTCAATAAATAACACCTTTCAGGTGAAACTGTTCAAATGCTGCTTCTTCTTGCATTCCCTACATCATTCATGCTCCCACTAAACCCCAGGAAACTAATGTATTAATAAGAGGTGGGGGTGGGGCTCTAACAGAATCCACTCTGTGATTTCTGCTTCTAATAAGAAGATTTCCATGTTTCCAGCATTCGGTATTCATGACAGATGATCATGCAATCTCTAGTATAAAAAAATTATGTCAAATTGTATGTTCGGTGGGAAGCAGAGCCAACACCTGAGCCCTCCCACTACTTTGTGTCTGCACATAAGTATCCTCGTTGCAAATGTAATCATTTCCATTTCATGAGCACGGCACAAATGGGGATAGTTATGTCATTTATGCTAATGACACATAGAGAGGGTTATTGATCCCCTATCTGTCTCTATCCTGTCACATGTACATGAGTCTTCATTTTCCTTTGATCACATGGCAATTTAAATAATATTACTGTCGCTGGAATTAGGTGCAAGAATTCCCACTTTTTAATCAAACTCCTTAGAGTTTATATGATCCCCCTGCATTAGTACATAGGGTGTTAGGGCATAATTATTAGGAATGCGAGGAGGCCCAAAATTATTGCCAATGGTTTATACCCTTCCTCGCTCAGAACGACTAGAGTACTATCATTTGGAAGAGGATATACATCTTTCAAACCATGGAACCTATGCCTCTCACCTCATACAGGCTGTCATGGCTACTTGAATGCATGCAGACAAATCAAGACACGTTCTGTCCAAAGATTTTTAAGTTATAATTTTGAGCTTAAGTTATTCCCCACAGAATGTAAACCCATAGAAACTGGGTACAATTTTTATGTGAGCACATAGATCTCTAACAAACTGTAGGAGTACATTACATTATTTTGATATTTTAGAATCATTGAAATGGTGGAACATAAAAAACATGCTTATTAAAAAAACATCCTTTGGAATGCAGCTGGTTGTCTAGTTTTTAAAACAGTTATCCATTAATTGCCTTATCTTCTTGTTGATATGTCACATTTAAAAATGTATAGGCCATTATACTGAAAGTTGCTGTGTGTTACAGGTGCAGTTTTGTGCTCTGGAACACTCACCGGTGGTCACTTTTTTCCCAGGGGCAGGTATTGACTAAGGATAAGCAGAATGATTCTGGATGTAAACTCTTACATACATACAAAAATATTGTTCTATGGAAAAGTGGTGAAATTGTGCAAACAAAGTGCACCATAGGGAATGAATAAATATTTTTGTTAGGATTTCAAAAAGAAAAGTACAATGTGTTTCATTCATCCTTTCCTCCTCATGATTTTTTTATTCAATTACATTTTCTTTCCTCCTTTGGAAACAGTTATGCCAGCTATATCCATGTATCCCTTCCCCCTCCCTTTTCTATTCCCTGTTCTTACTTCATTCTATTCATTTCCTCTGATATACTACAAATAGCACTCTAATTGTCATCATATTCAGTGCTTGGATACTGTTAATAATATTTGTCCTCTGCCATTATCCATTTAAACTTAGCTGCTATACAAGGGCTTTTATACCCTTGAAAATTATAAAAGTTTCCAGTTCATTACTTCAAGAGGTTAAATGCCCAATTTAAAGGGATAGTAATGTTTCACAGAAAATCAGCTCCAATTAACCTTCATAGTATTTGGGCCATCCTCCCTCCCTTGTCATCAGCTCCCTCCTGTGCCATCCTCCCTCCCTTGTCATCAGCTCCCTCCTGTGCCATCCTCCCTCCCTTGTTATCAGCACCCTCCTGTGTCTTTCTCAGTCCACTGTCATCAGCTGCCTCCTGTGCCTTTCTCCTTCCCCTGTCATCAGCTCCCTCCTGTGCCATCCTCCTTCCCTTGTCATCAGCTCCCTCCTGTGCCATCCTCCCTCCCTTGTTATCAGCTCCCTCCTGTGTCTTTCTCAGTCCCCTGTCATCAGCTCCCTCCTGTGCCTTTCTCCTTCCCCTGTCATCAGCTCCCTCCTGTGCCATCCTCCTTCCCCTGTCATCAGCTCCCTCCTGTGCCATCCTTCTTCCCTTGTCATCAGCTCCCTCCTGTGCCTTTCTCCTTCCCCTGTCATCAGCTCCTTCCTGTGCCATCCTCCCTCCCTTGTCATCAGCTCCCTCCTGTGCCTTTCTCTTTCCCCTGTCATCAGCTCCTTTTGTGCCTTTCTCCCTCCCCTGTCATCAGCTCCCTCCTGTGCCTTTCTCCCTCCCCTGTCATCAGCTCCCTCCTGTGCCATCCTCCCTCCCCTGTCATCAGCTCCCTTTTGTGCCTTTCTCCCTCCCTTGTCATCAGCTCCCTCCTGTGCCATCCTCCCTCCCCTGTCATCAGCTCCCTCCTGTCCTGTGCCATCCTCCCTCCCCTGTCAACAACTCCCTCCTGTGCCTTTCTCCTTCCCCTGTCATCAGCTCCTTCCTGTTCCTTTCTCCCTCCCCTGTCATCAGCTCCCTCCTGTGCCATCCTCCCTCCCCTGTCATCAGCTCCCTTTGGTGTCTTTCTCCCTCCCCTGTCATCAGCTCTCTCCTGTGCCATCCTCCCTCCCCTGTCATCAGCTCCCTTTTGTGCCTTTCTCCCTCCCCTGTCATCAGCTCCCTCCTGTGCCATCCTCCCTCCCCTGTCATCAGCTCCCTTTTGTGCCTTTCTCCCTCCCCTGTCATCAGCTCCCTCCTGTGCCATCCTCCCTCCCCTGTCATCAGCTCCCTCCTGTCCTGTGCCATCCTCCCTCCCCTGTCAACAGCTCCCTCCTGTGCCTTTCTCCTTACTCTGTCATCAGCTCCCTCCTGTTCCTTTCTCCCTCCCCTGTCATCAGCTCCCTCCTGTGCCTTTCTCCTTACTCTGTCATCAGCTCCCTCCTGTTCCTTTCTCCCTCCCCTGTCATCAGCTCCCTTTTGTGCCTTTCTCCCTCCCCTGTCATCAGCTCCCTCCTGTGCCATCCTCCCTCCCCTGTCATCAGCTCCCTCCTGTCCTGTGCCATCCTCCCTCCCCTATCATCAGCTCCCTTTTGTGCCTTTCTCCCTCCCCTGTCATCAGCTCCCTTTTGTGCCTTTCTCCCTCCCCTGTCATCAGCTCCCTTCTGTGTCATTCACTCCTTGCCATGCCATCCTCCTTCTCTTGTAATGCTCCCTCCCTTGTCATTTGCTCCCTTCAGTACCATCCTCCTTCCTGTCACTGACTTCCTTACCATCATCCCTCCCTTGCAGCCATGTACTTTCCATTTTAATGCAGGCATGTCAAGTTAAAACAAAAGCTGTAGTAGAAGGGGTAGATGCACACCTATTTTTGAAATTCCAGGAGGGAGGCTGCCAGTGCAGCAAAGCTCCATCTAAGTCATAGATTACATTTTATTTGATATTGGAAGGCCCAGCTGGCATCAGAGCACCCTCCTACTATTTTGCTGTGGCACCAAACCCTTGCTCTAGCTAAAAGCAGCTGTGTGACATAAGTGTGGACTTGTGAACTACCCTATGTCAGATTATGCATTCTTCTTCATCCTACTCTCTTGTACTTACCTCTTGGCTCCTCCCTACCTCCTGATTGGAGCCATTTGAGTTATAGGTTTCAGCTCCACTTCCATCCACACCTGAGTATTGAGCTTGCTTGCTTGCTAGTACATGTGTTGCTTATGTTCTCATGACTTTGGCGAGGTTCCTGTTGCTTTCCTGTGTTATTTTCCCTGGCTTTATTTTGGACCATGGCTTTTGTTTCCCCTCTGACATTTCTGACTTTCACAGTGACTATTAACTTTTTCCCTAACTACTGCTTGTCTTTTCCACTTGGTGATTGTCCCTCCTGGTTACTCCAGCCTGTCTGACGCTGCTTCCACCTGCACTACAAGTAGAATAGATTCCTTCAGCTTATTTGTCCGAGATTGCTGTCTGATTGTTTATTTTTGCTTGGACACATAATTAAATTTTCCCTGGTTGCACTTGCAGTTGTCTTCCTCTGTATCAGGTGAGGTTAGTCAGCTGATGGCCTTGGCTGTCTGTCTGCTATCTGTTTGGATTGCGGGTCATCGCTATGTGAGACTTTGCTGCCAGTTCATTCAGTCTCTTGTGCGCAAATCCGTAGGCTTCTTTACTATTCCAGTCTGCTACTTCTACTTATCTCAGTGGGGCCTTGTGTGGTCTTAGCCCACACTTGGGAGAGGCCAGTTCTGGGTTTGAGAGTAGGATCCAGTAGAGGGTTACCTATGGTTGGGGGAAGTCAGTTGTCTTACCTTAAGCGGTTATAGTCCGCCGGTCCACTGGTCCTTTGCAGTCTTATCCCTCTCTCCTCTATTGTAAACCCAGGGGTATCGGCGACAGGTTCACTTATTTCCTCTTGCTCCCTAGTGTACTTAGCCTGCACCCTAATTCATCTCTGTTTTGCTGTCTTTCTTACCTTGCTGACTTGCGGTTCTAGCACGAATCCTAAGGAGCAACAGGTTACTTCTGTACTTGCTCTTTGCTGACTTGCAGTCCTAGCCACAGCCTAAGGAGTTTCAGGTCACTTCAGTGCTCCTTCCTCTCTGTCTTACCAGGTGTAACCCACATTTCAGGTTTATGTGGTCATAAACCATTGGGAAAATAAGGAGGAAGAACATTGTCCTTCCTCCTTATTTTCACACTGGTTTATGACCACGTCCTTAATCAGTCTCCCTGTGGCTGTTGTTCACTAATATGGCGGTCATAGTCCATCTTTCCGTGGCTGATTTTTGCCCATTGTGGTAAACAGGTCATCCTTCCTGACCTCCGACCTATCCTGCCTTTACCCATTTGTTTTTAGGTCCCTAGCAGCATCAGTGGTCCTTCAGTTATTGGATATCTGGGTCTCTCTACCAGTGAACATTAACTCCCATTGTTATGCTAGGTTCCGGAATTCCACTAAAGATAAAGAGACACACACACACACAGTGGTAGTGAAAACTATAACTACTGTTTATTAAATATGCATTACAAAAAAGGACATAAAAGATACTTAGCTACCGCCGGAGTTTTCATCAGTATGGGAGAGCTCTCCATACGCCCCCGCAGCAACAATCGTTTAAACACACAGGCTTGAGATTAAATACACACTCTCTATGTCTCAAGATGGCTCTGAGAACCTAGAGACGTGTCTCAACTTGTTAATATGAGGTACATACAAACTACGCCCTAATTGTTATGATATAAGCCTATCATAGTGCAGGATAAAAAGTATTGCATAAATGAGTGTTGCATAACTGTTTTTCTGTTGCTTATTCTGCAACGTGCAGAGAGTTAACCCTTGGCTGCCCATGAGGAGACCACAAAAAGTACCTCCCCTTACACCCATCAAAGTGAGAGTCCTGGCTCAACCTGGGTTGGACATCCAGCTTCACACAAATACAAAGATGAACTTGCGGCAATATAGATGTGCTCAATACAGCTTAGTCAAGTAAAAGTTTGCAAACAATTGTAGAAGCATTCACCACCAATACTTATGACTCAACACAGTGCAGGTAAGTAAATTCCAGTCCATGTAGAAGATACAACAGAAGAACCACACTCGTCCAAGTAACAAATTCAGGTAAAAAACAATAATTCCATTGTGAAGAGGAAATCTGTGTACTACACAAAGTGAGCCGTAATCTTAATCTTCAGACAAAATCTAAATACATTAAAAAAATCAAACCATATATTAAAATTCTTTGATTGAGTCATGCATACGCAAAACAATATATGCGTATAGAATATATTAAGAAGCAAAATATATTCCAAAGGAAGCAAAAGTAAATATCCATTAAACAATTTTAGAAGAACTAATGTAAAAGCCCGTTTGCACGGGCCGAGGTCTGGGTGATGTTAAGTCTTTTGAGTCCCAGAGGGGTACTGAATACATTGCAATGCATTCCTTACCCCTCTGGCACTCAAAGGGTAAACTTCTGTAACCGCTGTCATAGCTGCCGCCATATCTTCCTATCTCTTTGGCTGCTCTGCTAAACAGGCTGTCTGCAGCAGCTGTTCCCGGCCCACCATGCTGTCACCAGGCGGGCTAACTCAGATGCCGGTCTTGGTCCTGGGTGGGTGCTGTAGCGTGCGTGCTCCTCCAGCGGAGGTCCAGGTGATGTTAACCCTTTGAGTGCCAGAGGTACACAATGCATTGTTTTGCAATACATTGCGTACCACTCTGGCACTCAAAGGGTTAAGAGGCCAGTCCTGCTCTGCGTACTGCCGCCACCAGTGCACGCAGTGCAGTCATGCACAGTTCGGGCAGTCTCTACTGCACATGACAGCTTCTGACAAACATCCTAGCGAATCATAATATCCAATGTTCCAGTGAATTAATGGGATTATACATAATGGGTTACATCAAACTCCTGATTCAAACCTTTTGGCACTCTAGTACAGAGGTTAATGGTCCAATAAACCACCCTCTGTGAAACTCTCATGGATTTACCACCACCTCTGATACTAAGGCTGACTCTATGTCCTGAACAGAGAAGCTTTACAGATTTGGATCGTGTTTGATACAAAAATGCTTGTTACTCCTGTTTTGTAATCTTTGCACTTAACATTATTGGTATGCTCTCTTATTCATTTTTGTAAGGGCCTGGTAGTTTTGCCTACATACTGTATTCTACAAATAGAGCATGTAACAACATAAACGTCATGTTTAGTGGCACAATTAACATATTGCTTCATGTCATATTTTGTTCCAGTTAGTGTATATTCAAAGCTCTTTGATTAGGTAACCCATTGACAATGTTGAGGATATACACAAGGAAAGGGTTAATAGGAGACCCAATATATTGTATTCCTCACATTAGTAATTAAAAATGGGCAGTTAAATAAATTTGAGATCTTTACACAAACTAGGTACTGACATGCTGCTTCGCAGTACAGAATTGACTAAAATAATTACACATATTTGTGTAGATTTATATATAATTTATTTAAATATTATATATATATATATATATATATATATATATATATAATGGTAATCAATGTGACAGGAATATATGTATCTTCTAATATGACCTAAAGAAACTGACATTCAGTAAATTAATAACCAATATCACAGAGTAACATTATACAGCATAAACAGTATTTATCTACAGATCTCATAAGAAGTTCTTGTACCACATACATTGTTTTAAAATTTAGAAACTTATCTGGAAGACAAAATGTCCCAGATCAGATAAATATAATTTATAAAAAAAAATTCAAATACTCTTCCTGTGCTTAACCCCTTAGTGACCAGCCGGCACTTAATGCCTGCCGAACATTTTTTTTCATTTTTTAAAACAATTTCCGGGACGTACATGTATGTCCTCTGTCCACCTGGGACATCCTCTCGGGACGTACATGTACGTCCTCTGTCCACCTGGTGCATCCGCTTGGGACGTACATGTACGTCCTCTGTCCACCTGGGGCATCCGCTCGGGATGTACATGTACATCCTCTGTACACCTGGGACATCCGCCGGGACGTACATGTACGTCCTCTGTTTACCTGGGACATTCGCCGGGACGTACATGTACGTTCTCTGTACACCTGGGATATCCGCCGGGACGTACATGTACATTCTCTGTCCACCTGGGGCATCCGCTCGGGACGTACATGTACATTCTCTGTCCACCTGGGGCATCCGCTCGGGACGTACATGTACGGTCTCTGTACACCTGGACATCCGCCGGGACATACATGTACGTCCTCTGTCCACCTGGGGCATCCGCTCGGGACGTACATGTACGTTCTCTGTCCACCTGGGGCATCTGCTCGGGACGTACATGTACGTTCTCTGTACACCTGGACATCCGCTCGGGACGTACATGTACATTCTCTGTCCACCTGGGGCATCCGCTCGGGACGTACATGTACGGTCTCTGTACACCTGGACATCCGCCGGGACATACATGTACGTCCTCTGTCCACCTGGGGCATCCGCTCGGGACGTACATGTACGTTCTCTGTCCACCTGGGGCATCTGCTCGGGACGTACATGTACGTTCTCTGTACACCTGGACATCCACCGGGACGTACATGTACGTCCTCTGTCCACCTGGGGCATCCGTTCAGGACGTACATGTACGTCCTCTGTCCACCTGGGGCATCTGCTCGGGACGTACATGTACGTTCTCTGTACACCTGGACATCCGCCGGAACGTACATGTACGTCCTCTGTCCACCTGGGGCATCTGCTCGGGACGTACATGTACGTTCTCTGTCCACCTGGGACATCTGCTCGGGACGTACATGTACGTTCTCTGTACACCTGGACATCCGCCGGGACGTACATGTACGTCCTCTGTCCACCTGGGGCATCCGCTCGGGACGTACATGTACGTTCTCTGTCCACCTGGGACATCCGCTCGGGACGTACATGTACGTTCTCTGTACACCTGGACATCCACCGGGACGTACATGTACGTCCTCTGTCCACCTGGGGCATCCGTTCAGGACGTACATGTACGTCCTCTGTCCACCTGGGGCATCTGCTCGGGACGTACATGTACGTTCTCTGTACACCTGGACATCCGCCGGAACGTACATGTACGTCCTCTGTCCACCTGGGGCATCTGCTCGGGACGTACATGTACGTTCTCTGTCCACCTGGGACATCCGCTCGGGACGTACATGTACGTTCTCTGTACACCTGGGACATCCGCTGGGACGTACATGTACGTCCTCTGTTCAGCTGGGACATTCGCCGGGATGTACATGTACATCCTCAGGCAGTAAGTGGTTAACCTAAACATCTCTTCCATGTAGGTACCACCTTGTATCCTCATTATTTTCAGTATGGACTTTGATCTTTGTTTTGGACTGTGCTAAGTACTTTGGCTTTTTATATTTTTACAGTTTTGGTCTCACTAATATAATGGGGGGGTGTTGTTACTGTAATGTTTATGATTATTACTGTTCAGCTTGTACCAGTGAGTACCTTTATCTCTTCTGTAAATTGTACTTTCTGCTATGGGGGGTACTAAGCAAAAGTCTGTTAAAAATACCAAAATCCGCCAATCAACCTAGCTCTTCACCTGAGTGGTCTTTATTGCCTCCTTGTCCTTCATCTCAAGAAACTATTTCCGCTACTCTCCTGAAGTTCAAGTTCCAGGATGTTTTGGAATCTATTCCCATGTATCAGGCTACTCTCACTTCAGAGACTGACATGGTACAATGTGTAATAATTTTCCTAAAAGCAGACAGTTAAAGACCAGACTTCTGAAGCTGAACACAGGGCCTCTGAGCTGGAAGACTTTAACTCCCAAACAATACCTGTCCCTGGTATAAATACTGTCACACATCAAAGAAACCCCCTTAAGATTATGTCCCTGAAATTATCTTGGAATGGTCATGATTATCATTCTCTTTAAATGATGCTCCTGGTTTCTCAATATTAATTTGTAGGGGTGTGAATTTTGTACTACAAAATATCCATGCAGATTTTAATGACCGTTTTGTTATAGTACACTGAAGAATTAATGTCACCAACATTATGCAGATTAATTAAAATAATCCTCCTCCCAATGACCATGATTTAGAATATTTCATCACTAAAAGGTATCATACTTCCCCACCCTCCCAAACAATACCTGTCCCTGGTATAAATACTGTCAAACATCAAAGAATCCCCTTAAGATTCTGTCCCTGAACTTACCTTGGAATGAATATCATTCTCTTTAATTATGCTCCTGGTGTCTCAATATTAAAAGGTATCATCCTTCCCCACCTTTCCCTACCATGTATACAGGGGATTTCAATATGGTTGTGGATTCCGCTTTATATGAACTATGTCCTTGTGTTAATTAGCCCCCCTCTCTAAGGGTGTGGTCTGAGGGACTAGTCCTAACATATGTTTTTCATTGGAAACACCCACATTCCATTGTTCTCTTGTGCTTTTCAGTCACCTATGATTCTTCTTCCCAAATTGAAAAGGTCTTCCTCTGACTTCTTTAACCTTTTGACTGGGAATGACTCTCTCTAGAGAGGCCCATCTTACCATTCCCCTTTGATGATATCACTGTTCTCTGCCAGCTTGTGGAGGGGAGCCTCATTAGAGGTTAAGTTCACTCTGGTCATCTATTTCTGGGGTGGCGAAGAAATCTTTCTCTTCAGAAATATTAATGGAAAAATGAGGACTCTTCTTGTTTGGATGTGGTTTGGGATACCTCTAATTAAGTAAAAAGGGGCTCTTTTATAAATTCAGGCTTTTGAACAACACTCCTCAATTACACTCCTCCTTTTGAGGCAGACATTACTCTAGAGGAGGTTCAGTTTGCCATTTCAATTATCCCCAGCTGTAAAACTCCAAGCCCAGATGACTTTGCCATTGAATCGCATAAGCATAATTTCCTCCAAGCATTTCATGAGGACCTGTTATGTGGCCTCTTGCCCCATTCTCTGTCTGAAGTTCTTATAATTTAGACACCAGCCTTATGTAACTTTTACAGTCCCATCTCATTACTGCACACGGACCAAAAAGTACTCACCAGAATCCTTGCCACTAGACTAGCATGGTGTTTTGCATCAATTTGTTATCCTGATCTAACTGAATTTATGCATGGTAATGCAACTGATATTAATCTAAGGCATCTTTTACCAACCTCCACATCCAACATTCACATGGATGCAGGGTGCAGTGCCCGGAGATGCAGCCAAGGCCTTTGATTCTGTTGAATGGCCTTACCTGTGCATGTTACTGGATAGATTTAGGTTTGGCCGCAGTTTTATTTCTTGGTTCAAACATCTAAATAACTCCTTCTCAAATAGGTCAGATCTGGTATTGTCACCGTGGCTCCCTTTCCACTCTGACAGGCAACTATGCAGAGATGTCTGGTCTCCCCCTTTCTAATTCCTACAGGCACTGAACCATTAACCATTCTGTTGTGAGAATTTGATGAAGCTGAGAGTCTGAAACTTGGGAGGTAGAAGGAAAGAATATCTATGTAAATAATATATTGCTGTAAGGAAGTCAAATTGACCAAATATGACTTATAATATGGGTTCGTCTGTGGAGATGTATATGTGTGTTTATGTATGCATACATGTCTGTATCTATATGGATATAAACATGTGCATGTATGTGTGTGTGTGTGTATGTATATATATATAGCTATAAAATGCATGGTTATAGATCTGTATTATGGCTTGGAACAGTGGGAATTCTATTTGCTTAATTAAGAATTCAAGACAACTTCAGCTGTCCCAAACTGCAGGGGGTTGCTTCAAAGCATTTGACAGAATGTTCTTCCTTGGTTAGGTGTTTGAGAAATCAAAGAAAGGTCCTTCTTAGTTAAATAAGAAAGGAGTGAGTCTTTTTGTTTGTCAACTAAACAGAGTTCAGATAAGAAACCAATTGCTTCTGATAAATCTGTTCCTTGAGTTTTCCCCCATTAATAATATCTAGCTTGAGGGCACCATAAATTTGCAAGAGGGTGGGGTGAGAAAAATCAGTTGAGCTAACCAGTTCTCACTAGATCTAACTGATATGAAAAATGGATTAAGGGAGCAGTATTTTTGGGGTGGAATCAGAACTTGAGGAGAGCATGAGAGAAGAGCAGTAAAGGAGAAGAGCGTGAGGAGGGCAGAGGAGAGCAGCATGAGAGAAGTGCATCCTGGGAAGAAGACCTGTCCTTGAGAATCCAGATGTGAGCCCAGCAGATAAGAAACCAAGATTTGTGCTGGAGGGTGTGAGAAGACTGTCATCATATTATTTACTGGTATCCAATTCAATTCCATCTTTTCCATACCTGTACTCTTCAATATTGTTCAATTCATGTATATATCATCCAAACTGTAACAGTATTTTGATTCTGTACATAATACAATGATCTTTATTATTATCCCTTATCTGTGTGTTTCTTAGTTACAACCTACCCCCAATGGACAATTGTACCCTTGGTAAGAGGAGCTAGATAGAATTTCTTACATTGCTCTACTTGGCCAATCCTTGGGAGGCATCTGAGGACACTCTAGATATCATAGGTAGATTTGGTTTTCTGTGGTCTTTCTATTAATAAAATAATTCTATACTATTTCCCATTGACCAGATTCCTTGGATTCCTTCCTTCAACTGAAGTGAGTCTCTACTTTCAAATACTTGGGCATACAAATTCCTCCAGTGCTATAAATTACATTGGGCAGAACTCATAAACTTTTTCACCAGCAGGCTTAAATCACAGTTGTCTCTCCCTCTGTCTACGGTGTGCAGAGTGAATCTCATTAAAATAAAGTTTCTACTAATGCTTATTTAATTAATCTATAACTCCCTGGATTGGATTACCAAATTTGTCACCAAGCTGTTTCATTCTGCCGCTATAATGTAAATCAATAAAGACAATTCATAGATTTTCCTAACTTTGTGAAGGAAATTTAAGATTTTATTAAAGACATGGAGGCAAGTATTATGCAATAAATCTCCATCTTTACTAACCAGCAGCAAGTTTAAATGTTTTTAAATAAAGAAAAAATAAATGAACAAACTTTTTGGTAACCCCACCCTTATACAGGTAACCAATAATATTCCCCCAAGATGTATAGGTACAGGTGAATCAACTTCCTCTTTCTTGGTGCGGTGAACAAATTCAACTGTATAAACATTTCTCAAGGTAAACGTCTATATGTAACTTCTCGAATGATTCAGAAACTGGTTTAGGTGAAGATCCTTTTAACCTGATAGAAATATAAAAGACAGAAAAACGGGAGGGTTAGTCAATAGGATGGGATAATGCTTGCCTCCGTGTCTTTAATAAAATCCTGACTTTCCTTCACAAAGTTAGTAAAATCTAGTATGGCAAGACACGGAGGCTCCAATTATGCAAGTTTGAAGCTGATTTATAACATGAGTAGTTGCATGATTAATAGGTTTAAAATAAAAAGTCTTGAAGGTGGATTTGCTGGACCAATCTGCCGCTTTGAGAATGTCTTCCAGTCAGAAGTGATTTGGAAGCCATAGCTCCTCTGGAGGAATGTGCTCTGAAAAGATTAGTGTCAATACCAGCAGCTTGCATGATCCAGCAAACCCACCTGGTAAAAGTAGCTGAAGATACGGGTAAATGAGGTTTTACAAAAGAGATTAACAGTCAATGTGAAACAGTAGATCTAAATTTGGCTGTGGCAATTTCATATGCTTTGGGGTAAAGAAAAACACACAGTTGTGGGTTATGTGGGAAGCTAGGGTAGAAGATTTCCTTAGAGGAAATTTAGTTTTCCTGGAAATTAGGAAAAAGCTCCACCAGGTTCATAAAATCTATAGGAAATATCCAAAGCGTGTACATCAGACACTCTACGGAAAGATAAGAGACAGAGAAGC
Organism: Rhinophrynus dorsalis; assembly: GCA_037306005.1. NCBI lineage: Eukaryota > Metazoa > Chordata > Amphibia > Anura > Rhinophrynidae > Rhinophrynus > Rhinophrynus dorsalis. Next base: position 250,039,535 of record CM074721.1, read on the forward strand.
ATAGTGAGCTTAGCTGAAAGTTGCTTGAGAGTCAATTCGTCATTAGAAGGCCGAGATTCTAAAAGCAGAAGAACGGAATTAATATCCCAAAGGTATGAATATTTGGGTCTGAGTGGTCTGGAAAGTTTAATCCCTTTCATAAGTTTACAGACCAATGGGTGTTGACCTGAGGGGAAGCTATCAATATGATTATGAGATGTGGAGATAGAGGACCTATAACAATTAATGGTCCTGTAAGCTTTCCCCTGTTGGAAACAAAAAGATAGAAGATTTAAAATGGCGCTCAAATCGGATGAAAAGGGATCCAGACTCCTTTCCAGGCACCAACGTGTCCAAGCTTTCTAGCATGAAGAATAGCAAACTCTGGTGCCTGGGGCCCAGGCTTTGTAAATGAGGATTTGAGCTGATCTCGAAAGGCAATGGATAAGCCATTGATTTCCGAAATCTGCCAGGCCATGAGGTGAAGCGGACCTTGAAGAAGTAGGTTGTGTGGGTTCCCTAATGGATCTGTTAGTAATCTGGGAAAGGGAACCAAATATTGGGGAGTGTCTATGGACATCTCCAGAAGTGGAGGGAACCATGGTTGTGATGTCCAGAAGGGAGTGATCAAAACCAGCGTTATTTTGTGCTTCTGGACTTGAAGTAAGACCCTGGGGATCATGGCAAAGGGGGGAAGGGCATAACCACTTTGAATGGGCCAAGTCTGGAGGAAGGCATCCAGAGCTAGAGCTTCTGGGGCTGGTCTCCAACTGAAGAAATTTGGAAGTCATGTGTTCAGTCTGGAGGAGAAGAGATCTACTTCCAATGGGCCCCAAATTGAATCCAACTTTTGGAAAGTTGTAATGTGAAGTGTCCAATCAGATATCTGGAATTCCAATCCGTGATTGTGTTGGATAAACCTGGTAGGTATTCTGCCTGACTCAAAATGTTCTTGTCCAGGCAGAAGTGCCAAAACTCCTTCGCTAGAATCGCCAGCATTTCTGATTTCGTGCCCCCCAGATGATTGATATATCAAACTGCCGATATATTGTCCATCTTCAGGGGAATACAGCAGTTTGAAACGTTCTTCGAAAAACTTTTGACCGTGAAAGATCCTGCTAATAATTCTAAGCAGTTGATGTGCTCTCTCTCTATTGAAGACCATTTTCCTCCTGTAGTGAGATTGCCGCAACAGGTACCGGCGTCGGATTCAATAATTAACTCCGGGGACTAACCGAAGATCGCTCTCCCTTTCAATGCTTCCATGTGTGTCTCTCACCATAGAGGTTCGTCTTTCACGTTGGGAGAAAGAGGAATGTGGTCTGAATAGCCTAGTCCATTGAGAAGATGTAATGTCTTCAGTCTCTGAAGGGCCCGGTAGTCGAGCAGAGCCGAAAAATGGCTTGGATAGACGCTGACAGAAGCCCTACCACCCTCTCTATCGTCTGTAATGAGTTTCTTCTATTAGAAAAATGGTCTTGATCTCCCTGCATATATTCTTTAGTTTGTTGCGCAGAAGACGAAGGGTGGAATTCAGGGAATCTACTAGAAAACCCAGGAATTCGATAACTTGGGTTGGATGAGTCACTGATTTCTTCCAATTTATAAGGAAGCCTAGATCTGTAAGAGTTTTGATCGTTAGTTGAAGATGTTCTTTGAGCGTTTCTTGGTCTTGGGACATGATTAGCATATCGTCTAGACATATAATCATGTGAACTCCCCTGCTCCTTAAAAAGGACATGACAGGTTTCATGATCTTCGTGAAACACTACAGGGCTGACGATAGTTCAAAAGGGAGACAAGTGAATTGCCAAATGAGTCCCCTCCAATTTAATTGGAGAAGATTCTGTTGGTGGTGAATAATGGGTATAGTTAGGTAAACATTATTTAGATCCAAATTTACCATCCAATCTGATGGTAAAAGAAAGTCCCTGAGGTTGTGTGTACTCCCTCCATTTTGAAGTGTCTGTAGAGAACAAATGCATTTAGATCCTTCAAACTTATGACCGGACACACCTCGGCATCTTTTTTGTTTACTAGGAATATATTGCTTATAAAACCTACATTGGACATGGAGGCTCGAGTAATAGCCCCTTCCTTTTGTAATTCTAGGATTTCTAAATCTACCAGATGGAAATCTTCTCTTGAGAAAGGGATAGAAATTGGAGGTTTGTATTGATGAGGGGTAGTATAAAATTCTATTTGATATCCTCTGACCGTTTGGAGAACCCATTGATCCGAGGTGATTTGAGACCAAGCATGGATAAAACGGGTGAGTCTGCCACCCACTTTTTCCTCGTGGAGGAGGGAGGGGAAGAAACCTACCTGAAAAAGATCTGGAATGTGGGAAACCTCTGCCGGTCTTAGATCTCCATGTTCTGCCATGAGGAGGGTAGAAAGGGGCTGACGATCTAGTCTCTTGTGAAAAGGATCCTTGCGTGTAATGTGTGGGGTCTGAAGGGTATTTAAACTGACCTCTGAATGACCCAGAAGGTCGGCCAGGAAAGTGACACCTACCTTTCCCAGCCCTGTCAAAAACACGTTTATTAAAAACTTTTTTAATTAAGGTTTGCTCCTTGTCAAGGGCTGTGAACTTGTTTACAAATTTTCTAAGATCCTTGATAAATGAATGTCCGGAAAGCAGGCCTTGTGCTTCTGGACCTACCTCGGTAGCTGCCATCTACGAGTGTTTTCGGTCAATGAGTAGTAGAATGACCCTACGTCTCTCCGTGGATAAAGCAGTATTCGCATTACCCAAAAGGGAGAATGCCCTCTGTACCCAGCCCCGAAGGGTGTGAAGGTCCACGTGAGAGGAAGAAGAGATGGCTTCCTCAGTCATGTTTAAAATCTTGGCTAAAGGTCCCACCAGGTCTAACAATTTATCCTGGTACAGCTTTAAGGACCTTTCTACTCCCTTTCTGGGATATCTACCAGATTTAGACATGTATTGGGCCATTTGTGGGTTGAGTATGGGTGTCTCACGTGTTTTATTGACCGAACGTCTGGGGCACTCGGATTTAAGTTTATTTCTGGATTTAGGGTCCAATGTTTTCTGACCCACAAATCAATATATCTGGCCACGTGGTCTTTGGGGACCCACTCGGCAGATCTAGGGTGTTTTATAGCCCCTGGATTGAAAAGGGGTTGGCCTTGTTCATCATATATAGTTTCATCATCATAATCCTTGTCCTCATGACTGGGTTCTACTTCCTTCATCTCAGAAGGATAATCATCTCTGTAGGATTTATGTGGATGGTAATCAGGGTCAGAGTCTGAACCACTAGAAGATGAGGTCAAGCGAAAGGAGTCCGGTTTGGACCTAGTATTCTTTCATGATCTCAGTTTACCATCCTCCCGAGAAGAGGTTCTTACGTGTGGGTATGAGCCACGATTCAATGTGCCAGAAATACTGGGTGATTCATTGTGAGATTAATTACACTCTCTGTCAGTGGAGCAATGATTACTCTTTTTCCTTTTTCCCTTACTCTTAACAAGAGTGTCCCCCACAGGAGAGGATTCTGACAGAATAATATCATCTTTACTTTGGAGTGCGGGATTAGGATAAGATATGGTATTGGTATTGCATTGGAGGACTACAGCCAAGGATTTGGTTAATGACTCAGTCATTTGAGACATGCAGGAGGAGATAGCATTAGACACCGTCAAATGACAGATTTATCCATAATATTCCTAATAAGATCGCCACTAGACTAGAAGCCAATGGTATCTCCTCCTGTGAGTCTGAACTGAGTGAGACATTCTATTCCACCAAAAAATGAGGGGGAATTTTATTATCCTTAAGAAGGGGTGTGTGGTGAAATAATTTTTCTCTGAAGCATAATATCACAATTTGTCAGTGAATTAAGTGTGGAAAAGTCACTCATATCCATGCAAAAACTAAAAATATCTTAATATTATATTGTAGGAATAATAAATCTAACCAGAAATGTAGGAAATGTTGAATTATAGTGAAAAGGATAAGTATTTTACCACAGAGAGCTTAATGTAATTGAGAAGGACAGTAAAGGGTGTCTGTTCATCAACTCAGGCAGCCAGGAACTGGTACTGGCTGCTGTGGTAACTGGTACATGCTCAGAAACTGATATTAGGGCAAGCACCCTCAAAGATGGCTGCAGAGACTGCCGAATAGACACACAATCTGTGAGAGATGAGGAGAAGTGATGCGGCCAAACGGAATAACGGAAGGTACAACGGAGAGGTAGAACGCAAAGGTTAACCAAAAAACAATGTGAATGAAAAAGAATAGGGGGAGAGATAATTGTAGGAATGGTACAGTAATAGAAACGCTAGACAAGAAGTCAGGAAAAACAGAAGGGGTAGTGGGAAGCCATAGGAAATGTTGTTAAAGAATAACTATACCAGATAAAATGAAGGGAAAGGTTAGAATCAAGAAATAATAACCCAAAACGGGTGTAAGATAAAATAACAAGTCCCTTAAGTAACAAGGGGCAGAAAGGGTTAATTTAAAAGCAAATATAACAGTAGTTATGACTAAAGGATTAAATTGAAACAGTACAGGTACTTATCTTAGCTGTGAGCAGCAAAAAAGAGGAAGTTGATTCATCTGTACCTGCACTTATACACCTTGGGGGGATATTATTGGTTACCTGTAATACCTGTATTTTTTCTTTATTTAAAAACATTTAAACTTGCTGCTGAGTAGTAAAGATGGAGATTTATTGCATAATAGAGGCCTCCGTGTCTTGCCATAAAATCCATTTTTGAAATCTTCTCTGTAGTATTCAGTTGACAGTGGTGGCCTTTCTTTGCGCAACTTATATTTATGTATGCTTTCTCCTTAATTAATACTAGTTAGATGGTGGGTCCTTTCAGACACTAATAATGCAGCAGTGGTCCTAGAGGTTATACTGAGTGGCTCTCATGAAGGCCTTTCCAATTTAATCTTCCTGTTCTCTTCTTTGATTTCCCAAATCCCTACTCTTACGTGAACTATGTATTGTCTCAGATTATGAGACTTTTCAGTATAGTTCAGACATCTTTACTGTCAAGCCCTTTGCAACACTGTTCTTAATTCCATTTCCTTCCTAACCCTTCATTATATTACCATCAGCTGCAGATGGCCTTTACTGCACAGTTTTGGCTTACTGTATCTCCAGCTGATTCATTATTCTAAACTCCCCAAAGCTCTGCTTTTTAATCAACACTTCACTTTATAAATTATCATACTCTCTCCCACCTGTTTAGAATGAGACATTTAACAGATAACTTATTCTACAGATGTTTCCACATGAAAGGTACTTTATGACACATAATTTGACCTTGCCCTATCTTACAACCCTTTTAGAATCAAATCCTTTATTCCATAAATCTATATTTTAAGCTTCCCGTTATGCATTATCTCCCAGTTCCTATTTTGACCATCTTTGAAAGTCTGGCCCCTATGTCTGATAGCAGCATATGGGGTAGATTTAAAGGTTCGCGTTAAAACAGCCGCTAAGTAAAAAAGGTACATCGGCAGCAAATAATACATAATTTGCATCAGATTTGACAGGTAGTCAACAAGAATAGCTACGGGCATAGGCACAACAAAAACACGTAACACAAAAACCTACGGCGCACCTTTTTTTGCATCACCATGCATCTTAATCACCAGTTAAAACACGACTTAAGTCAAATTGTAACATAACGGCCGACGTTGTCTAGCAACCCTGATAGAGGCACAAACAAATTCAAACCTCCAGCCAATCCCAAGACCCCAAAATATCAAAAATCTTCAAATACACCTATATACACACCAAAATAACGGTCACACCTTGCCTGTGTTTTGAGTTTTGGCAAGCTAGAGCACAGGACCCAGGAGAGGAGGATAGCGTTTAGAGAGAGGGAGAGAGAGACAAGCATACAGAGGAGTAAGGTAGAAGGAGTTTGGAGAGGAGAAATTTACATTTAATAGACACATAGCACATTTTTGCACATATCACACACACCCATACAAACACATACATATACACACGCATAGTCTTTTTTTTTTATAACACATTACACATATTTTTAAACTTTATTTTTTTTATATTGAATCTGTGAGTGACAGAGTGTGACAGAAAGTGAATGGGATCGAGTGTGTCTGTGAAGGCCTGTGTGAGTGACTGGGTGTGAGTGAGTGAATGATGGCCCGTCTCGGATGGGGAGAGTAGTGGAGGAGGAGGAAGGTCAGGAGGGCATCCCTGCTGAGAGCAGGATTGGGAAAGGGAGATCTGCAGGGAGGAGGGGGACCCGGCCCAAATGAGCAAGCACACGGAGGACAGGGACAGAAGTTGCAATGGGACGAGGGGTACCTATCGGGGAGCACCACGCACAGGCAGGGGCAGGGCAGGCAGGACATTCCAGCCACAACTCTGACACTTTGCAGGCTGGAGTTGACAAGGAGAGGCTCAGGGATCCTCGCTATTCTGAAGAGGAGAACAGGACCCTCATGGAGGCTGTCTTGGAAAGGGAGAGTGTCCTCTTTCCGAGGGAGAGGGTCCCTGGCCTGGCTGCGAGGAGGATGGCTACCTGGAACCAATGGCACGATGCAGGAAATGTGCGCAATTGCTATTTCCCATGTGAAAACCACTAGGGAATAGGTTTGTGCATAATTTTGTTGAATTGTGTATGAAAATTCAAGATTAGCGAACGGCTGCATATATGTTTTTGTGGGAGTGGCTAAGATTAACTAATCTGTGTGAGTGGAATAGCGAATGCGCCTAATGCAGGAACTGCTATTGCGAATGAATTTATACGTCTGTGTACTGTTGTCATAAAATGGATTTTTTTATGCGCAATTCAAGAAGCGTTCGGTATTTAGCTTCCTGGATTAGAACATGCACAAAATCTATCTGCGCACAAAAATTCCTTTATCCAATGTGAATGTTTCTTGCATTGCGCCACAAGTGTGCAGCACGGTGAATGCGGTGGCATTTCTCTGACTCCATATGTGGTGATCTGCTGATCAAGGCTCTTTTAGAAGACATCTTGGCTGTCCATAGCCACGAGTGACCAGCGTTCTGGTAGCATCACGGTTGGATTCTCAAACTAATGAAATCTTCTCCAAATCCATCCCAGGTTCTGGCCTTTCTGGGAATGAAGTTTGACAACCCTGCGGAGGCAAGTGTTAGTTTCGGAAGACCAGATTCAACTTCTGTCCTAGGATGTGTCACTGGTGTTGGACTAGCAGGCGGGATGCAGGCGGGATGTGGACTCTGTGAAGAAGAGATGGGGCGACTGCAAGAGGGTTGTCAAGAACAAGATGGGTGAGGCCGCCCTCTATGCCCGATGAACCGGAGGTGGTCCCCCTGCCCACATCAGCTACTTCAGTTGGGAGGAGATGCTGTGGCAGAACATGTTGGACACACTTATTCAGGGTGTCCCTGGAGGACTGGACACTGTCACACCCCAACACATGCCCATCATTCATCCACACAACTGCACCAACACAGCACCCTGAGGGTTAAAAAAAAGAACACAATCCATGCACAAATGGCAAGGTTCGACCAGGCCCAAACCTGTCCAAGTGCCAGTTTAACCCTCATGTTGCTGTGCTGATCACATACAATCCATACAAACCATGCTTCACAAACTGTTGTCTGTTAAACATCATCAATGTTCCACCACATTATCATCCATGTACCCACAGGGAACTCAGCACATAACCCCTTGAGTTCTAGAGAGATCATCAATGCATCGCTTAGCAATGCTTTGGCAACGCCACCGATGCTCAAGGGGTTAACCGAAAACAAATACGAGTCGAGAGGGTAACGATTACATGCTATACAGGGGACAATCACTAAGCGGTGAAAAAGAGATGATGGAGCAAAATTAACCCTTACATACCCTAACTTCACCAATCCCCATGTTAGTCTATGGAGACTGTTAAATAAAATGAATCAAGTTGCTAAGGTCTCATTGCATAGACTCCATAGAACACACTGGAAATGGGCAAATGATATCACTGGAGAAGTCATCATCATTTTCAGTTCATCAAGTCTTCATCACCACTCACTGAATCACAAAAAGATGGATCAGGTCACCCATCACAGTGCCACTGAGAATAACTGGCTGTATGTGCAACACATAGGCCTAAAAAAAAATATCTTGAATTAAAGTAGAAACAAGTAGGCCTTTGTAAAGTTATAGTGTGGAGGCGCTCCAGATCTGGAATCTATTCGAAACACCAATGTAATACTTCAGCTCGGTGCTGCAGCTACAAGCTATGCGGGTCAAACCACTCACACTATTCCTCCTCTCCACACCACCTTAATCAGATAAAGAAAGTGCTTGAGAGCTGACCTCAGCTTTAAATGTGCCAACTTTAAATCAAAAATAAAATATAATCAGGCAGACAATAAGTTCTAGCGCAAAAAAAAAAAAAAAAAAAAAAAAAAATATATATATATATATATATATATATATATATATATATATATATAAAATAGATGCAGAAAAATCTTGACAAACATCTTCCATACACTAAAATAAGGTGCATAAAAGTGTTTATTAGTTAGGAATACCTAATCAAATACATACAGTTATAAGAAATAATAATAAGCAGCGTTTTACAACAAATATCTTGTAATCCAGTCTATAGACCTGAATATCTGGAATATTCATATGAATACAAAAAAGCACACTTATATATTAGGTGTATAAAAGACTGATTCAGACACCATTAATAGTCTTCTGGCCAGGAACTATAGGGATGCCCACCAATGCAAGGCATTTCACACAGAGTGCTTTAGCAAGCTTAACAGGGAAAGCGATATACTATGCCGGAATTTCAGCGGCTATTTAAATCTACCCTAATTCACCAATGATTATTTCCTATGACCTACAATGCCTCACAAGGATCAAAAAGGTTCTCCGTATTTGTTCACACAGAAAAAATATATTAACCCCTTACCCACTGTTTGTGAGCATAGGGACATTCAAAAAGTATATCCTCAAACAATAAAAAATAAAATACAATAAAAAAAACAAAAAAGATGGCACATCCGTTTTCATATATTCCCCCTCTATACTACAAATATTTGTCCTCAACCATAATAAATAGTCTAAGAGAGGCTCATGGGAAGGGAGTACACATGGCTCGGATGAGCCTCGTATACTGAAAAAAAGGATCTAAGTCTCCATTGAAACCGAACGTTCAAAAGAAATTCAACTGGGAAACCTAACCTTTGGCAGTGGTCACCTGTATCCTTCTGTAACTTCTCTCCTTAATAAGAGCATTACCCTCAATCCGTATAAAACAGATGAGGAAAGCTCACGGGAATAGAATACATATGACACTCGTAAAACACAGCCCAAGGCTTCTGATCACCAAACATGATATTATACTATAACATAATTAAACATACAGAATAAATACCCATCCCAAATGTCTTAAAGGGATACAGTCTCATACTTCACTCACAAAAAGAAAAAGAGCAAGAGCGAAAAACTGATTTAGCTTATATTATAAAAATGATGCTAATTCTATATTTTCATTCAATCCACTAGGATATAAAGTTTCAAGAGTATATATCCAAAAACCTTCCTTTCTGTTTAACATTTATTCCAATCCCCCTTCCAAATATCTAATGTGAGTTTGTTAATGGCAAAGCCCCTTAACAGTTTTGCATCCTTTTGATGTACTTCTAGAAAATGATGAGACACTGAGTAACTTTCAAACCCCCACATATGTTTCTCTTATGTTCGTACATCCGTTTTTTAAATTCCCTTTTAGTGCCACCAATATATTTCAACCCACATGGGCATTCTAACATGTAAATTACATCAACACTACTACAGGTTAGGAATTGTTTAATTGGATATATTTTTTCCCTTTATCCTTAAAGTCCATGGCTTTTTTGGGGCAGTTGGCACATGCGGCACATCGCCCTCAATAGTGCCAACTGAAAACCAGTGTCTTTAACCTTTCAAAGCCCTGGACTTTCTGAATTTTTTTCTTCACCACTTTCTATTATTTCCATTTTTTGGGGTTTATTAAAATTAGTTTTTTTCTTCTTCTTACCTCCATTTTTATGTATTCTCAGAACTGTAGGGGCCAAAATATTTTTTAAACTCCTACAAATGATTTTAATCTCGGATGGAATCATTTTACTTCCATCACAACTGGCCAATATTTTTCCAAGATATCTTTAAGATATCATAGGCTGTATTTATTAATATAGTCATTATTTTCCTCACTACTCCATATTTCGTCATCCACCCTATTTACTCTATATTTACTTAATTTTTTCTTTAATAGATCATTCTTTTGTATTCTCCTATCCAATTTAAATCCCTCCATTTTTCTATATAACTGAATTTTAATTCAATTTATTAAATCTCATCCCTTCATTTTTCTTTTTTCTATCTTTCTTATTGTGCTCTCATAGAATATATGTTTAAAATCCTCAACATTTTTAATTTTTTTTATTTTTTATCTCTACCTATCCCACCTGTATTAGGTGTTGGTATTTTCCATTTTCCAAAGATTGGATTTAAGAGAAAAAATGTGTTGTTCTATATTGGATATCTGGTAACTTGTCAGGCCTCCACACTTCCCTTTGGGTGAGTTCTTCCCAGTTATTTTTGAATCAATCATTTTTGAACGTTAAGATTTCAAAACAAACATACATTCTTCATACACTTTTTTAAAACTATAACCCCGTTCTAGAAACCTTTTCATTAGAAATACTTGTTGACAAAAGTCCTCTATTTTACTACAATTACGTAGAATTCTCATAAATTGGCTTTTGTTATAATGCCCATGTGGGTTGAAATATATTGGTGGTAATAAGAGGGAATTTAAAAAATGGATGTACGGACATAAAAGAAACATATCTAGAGTGTTTAAAGGTCACTCAGTGTCTCGTCATTTTCTAGAAGTACATCAAAAGGATGCAAAACTGTTAAGGGGCTTTGACATTGACAAAGTCACATTAGCTGTTAGGAAGGGAGATCGGCAAAAATGTTAAACAGAATGGAAGGTTTTTGGATATATACTCTTGAAACTTTATATCCTAGTGGACTAAATGAAAATATAGAGTTAGCATCATTTCTGTAATATAAACTAAATCAGTTTTCCCTTCTTTTTGCTCTTACTCTTTTTCTTTTTGTTTGTGAAGTGTGAGACTGTATCCCTTTAAGACATTTGGGATGGGTATTTATTCTGTATGTCTAATTATCTTATAGTATAATATCATGTTTGGTGAATCAGAAGCCTTGGGCTGTGTTTTACGAGTGTCATATGTACTCCATTCCTGTGAGCTTTCCTCATCTGTTTTATACGGATTGAGGGTAATGCTCGTATTAAGGAGAGAAGTTACAGAAAGATACAGGTGACCACTGCCGAAGGTTGGGTTTCCCAAATGAATTTCTTTTGAACTTTTGGTTTCAATGGAGACTTAGATCCCTTTTTTGGGTATATGAGGTTCATCCGTGCCATGTGTACTCCCTTCCCATGAGTCTCTCTTCAACTATTTATTGTGGTTGAGGACAGATATTCGTAGTAGAGAGGGGGAATATATGGAAACTGATGTGCCATCTTTTTTTTTTTTTTTATTGTATTTTATTTTTTTATTGTATGAGGATATACTTTTTAAATGTCCCTATGCTCAAACAGTGGGTAAGAGGTTAATATATTTCTTCTGTGTGAACAAACACAGAGAACCTTTTTGATCCTTGTGAGGCACTGTAGCAAGCAGGGTCATAGGAAACAATCATTGGCTAATTAGGGTAGTTTAAATAGCCGCTGAAATTCCGACACCATATAGAGCTTTCCCCGTTAAGCTTGATAAAGCACTCTGTGTGTGAAATGCCTTGCACTGGTGGGCATCCCTATTGTTCCTGGCCAGGAGACTATTAATGGTGTCTGAATCAGTCTTTTAAATACCTAATATGTAAGTGTGTTTTTTGTGTTCATATGAATATTTTTAATATTGTATTTTTTGGGGGCTAGAACTTATTGTCTGCCTAATTATATTTTATATTTGATATAAGGTTGGCACATTTAAAGCTGAGGTCAGCGCTCAAGCACTTTCTTTGTCTGATTAAGTAGGCCTTTGTGTTGTATATGCAATCATTTACTCTAACTTGAACTGACATATCTCGCATTTGGTTCCGACATGGATCTTCACGAGTGGTGATGCCATGGATGGATGTTAGATCATCCACTATTTGCAGGATACACATGGAAACCAAATATTAACCATTGTACTTTGTTCACCAACAGACCATGAATGATGGATATCTCTGATTGAGCCCGGCTGGCTCCCTCAGAAGGATGGATCGGCTTATCCAGAAAAATAACAGGCTTTAATCAAAGATATCATTCACTACTGACCTGATTGTTGGCCTTCAGGACTCAAATTGGATAGACCTCATGGACAGGATCATGTTAAGTTCATCAATCTGTGATTGCCAGGGAGGTATTGCATGCATTGCAAATCAATGCATAGGATACTATTATGACAGCCAGAGATTCACATGTTAACTACCTCAAAATCTTGCATTTTACGGGATAGTAAAGGTTAATTGTACCGTAATATAATATAGTAGGCATTAAAAAAAGTTGTTGACCGATGTAAGTCTTATCTCTCAAACCTTTATGGTTTGAGAGCTATTGCTTGGTAAAATTATCTCTTCCTGTCTTTTTTAGTCAAGTCAGCACTCTGTGGGGCAGCTGCATATTCCAGTCATTTGACCAGACGGAGGCTGTTCAGCAGAGCCAAAATTGCGCTATTTAGAAATAAATACTTCATTGGAATGGCCTACAAAGTGTGCCTGGTGTGCAAGTCTCAATATAGGCTAAATGCCCACCAGATGGACCTACCGTCGTGGATGTCTCCCCAGCTTGGGCCCAGGTATGATCCTAGGTGGGGGCAAAGCAGCTACCAGTGGCCAAGGTATGACCCCTGGCCACTTGAATACGAACATCTGGGCCTGGTTGGGGAGCCCCAGCTCCCTCAACCAAGGGAAGACTTCACCCCCCTACCACCACCAAAGAGATCAGTGGGCAGCTCGGAGTCCCTGGATGTGGTGGGCACATGGCCCTCATCTGCAGCAGCATCTCCATCATCCTTACCATCAGCCTCACCACCAGCCTCACCACTAGCAGCCTCACCAGCAGCCTCACCTGCAGACCCACCAGCAGCCTCACCTGCAGCCATACCAGCACCACCAGCAGCCTCACCAGCAGTCTCACCAGGTACATCCTCCTCTAGCAGTGCACGCAGCAAGGGGTGGAGGCGGAGTGCCTGGTGCTACAGAGGAGGCAAATCAGGGAATCCTGACATCAGAAGGCTCCAAAGGGATTTCCTGAGGAATGCCGCAAGACTACAAGCCAGCATACATGCCCTGGAGGTACAGCACACGGTGCTGACTACAGAGCTCCATCAGTACCATACAGGAATGATGGACTTCATGGGGCAGCTGCTGGTGGAGTTCAGAGACTACAACCACAGGGAGAACTTGCGTGCGGAGAGGGAGCAGCAGTCGACAGAGGGTTCCACTACACCAACCTCTCCCTCAGGTGTGACCCCAGAAACCACACCTAGGGTGTAAAGGGTGACCAGGCAGTCAGTCACGGCATCCACATCTGGCACCCAGTCCAAGCCCCCCCCCCAAAAAAAAAAACAGCCCAATGTGTTATTTTCCCCCTAAATAAAAAAGCACTTCTGCATTTGAATCATGTCTGATATGGTTTGTGTTTATTGATAGATTAGGTGGCAAATATGTCTCCAGTGCATTGCAAAGCAATGCAGTGAACACAACTTCTGCCCAGGTTACATGTTTATAGAATGTTTCAACATGGGTTCTCACACACAACGTTGTCCAAATTCAACTTGCAATCCACCACTGGAGCCAAATAACATGACAGTATTATATGGCTATGATATGGGTTGGTTTTGAAAAACAGATACCTACCACTTAGCACAACAACGGGTGCAACACTGTGAACATTCATTTATATAAATTGTTGTGATTTAAAGGGGTTAACCAAACAGTTATTTAACTTAGCTAAGAACTAACAGGCAGGATAGCTAGAACATACAGCCAAATAGGCTGTGATTCACACTCTGATTGTGAAAATAACTTACTGGCTAACCAATGATCACCCTAAGGTTTCAATGTGTCTGCTACACATTGAAATCCTAGGGTGACCATTGGGTTATGCAATAAGTTGTGTTAAGGTTTTTTAATAAGGTTGAAGCAGACTTCACCAATGATATCACATCACCACTTTGTTTGTTTGTTAATGTGGTCCATGTACTGAGAGATGTCAAACAAAAGCAATCTCAGAACATTGATTACATTGATCAACACAGAAACTGTGGACATGAGATCATTGTGGAAGTATGTCCTCTGTATCACCTCTTTATCACTCACAACACACATTAGTGTATCACTGCCATCATCTCTTTGCATGAATACATCACAAAGTTCACTCACTGTCAAACAACTAGTGGACTCCTGTGATGTAGGTCATGCCTTCCTATGTATGAGGGATACTCTAGCCATGGTTCAACATTTAGACATGTCTAATCCCACATTTAATTTAACAGACACATTATTGAATAGTGATGGTTGTCTTTAATGTGTCTCATACTACATTAAAACATACATGTGTTTTGGGTATATTGACTATATGCATTGAACACTTGTATGAGCACACAAAAGATACATAAAAACTTTAAAAAGGATCCTGAAGAAACACTGCTGAACTGCTCATTTGTTGTTCAAAATGTATTGTAACTCTGCAGATGAGCATCCTTACTGTTCAGATTTGATACCTGGATGTTAGGAAATACATACATTTGGGTCTTCTGTGGATATGTGGTTGCTCCACTAGAGGTTCCTGTGAACATCAGGTTATACAATGCAACAACAACACAAGCACTTGAAATCATTAAGGAGTGAGTTTCATGGAGGAGTTGTCAAGGCTTCAGTCCAGTCACATGGAAACTACTCTGTTATGGATGCCTGTGGGAAAACACAACAGGATTTGGAACAGCACCCTCAAACTGATCATCATGCAACAGCTCCAACATCATTATCCCCTAGTCTTATCCATTACACGGGAGTACACAACCCATTGCTTTGTAATGTATTGTGTACTCCTTCTGTAACCCATTGTGTGAAGAACTAAGGGGATGTCAACCTGCCCTAGGGATATGTGCCCCTGACATAAATCCAAACATCAACAAATATATCCTGGTAGCTCCATGAAACAGATAAATGTGGGCTGCCACTGTCAGAGTGCTGCACACACACAGGTCAGCATGGTGTCCCTTGAGATCTGATCCACCTTTCATGATCTCTATGTTGTATAACACAATACCACTGTAGATCCATCCCTCTACTGCTTTTTTCAGCTATAGCAAACTACAGGTCCTATGTTCACTCCAATGGTCCCTTAACCCTTAATGTGACAGAGTGCTATCCGAGGCATTGCATTGGCTAACACTCTTTCGCCACAGGGGTACCATGGTTGCTATGGCTATGATCATAGCAAAACACTTTAGTTGCTGCCTGTGCAGCCCTGGGATATGCTGAACATGGTTAAAGTGTTGTACCTTGGTTTCCATGGGGGCATGCATGATATCCTTGAGGTAGCAATATCAATAATGATGACAGGGTGGCAGAAGTTATAGGAATCCCCAGCCACAATATGACTTGTCCATGGAATGGTAGATGTTTGTGGTCCATACTGCAGCCAGTGTCAGGGCTGTGTCACTGATCCTGTGAGGTAAAACAGAACATGTGTGTTGTGGTAAGTGTGTTTGCATCAATTCACAGGACTGATGATGGACATGCATGGATTGTGTGCATGCATGCATTATACTCACAGCTGAAGTGTTCCCTGATCAATCTGTCTCTTATCTGCGTCCCTCTTAGGCTTTCTTCACCCTCGACAATGTCCACAGGGTCATCAGGTATGGGTGGGGGCTGGATATCCTACACAAGTCTGGTGTCCACTGCGATATTATGTAATATTGCACATGCCATTATGATGTCTCAGACTTTCCCTTGTGCATACTGTAGTGCTCCCCCAGTGAGAGCAAGACACCTGAGGGATTTTAGGAGCACGGAATTCCGCTCAAAGGCTTTCCTTGTTCTGCAGTGAGCCTGATTGTATTGCTCCTGGGCATCAGTTTGGGGATTCACGACCTGGGTCAGTAGCCAGGATTTGCAGCCATAGCCTGAATCACCTGTTGAAAGTGAGTAACTTGGTTAGACAGGAAGCACATGCTGTGCGACTGATGTTTTATGAGGTGGACTTACTAGCTGTGAGTAAAGAGCATGCTGAGCAGTGCTGTGTGTGCACATGTGGATGTGGGGTGATTTAGTATTGTTAACTCACCCAGAAGCCATCCCCCTGTATACGTTCTATTTTCAAAGTCTCTGTGTACAGATGAGTTTCAGAGTATATATGCATAATGACAGCTCCCTGGATATTTCACACAGACATTCATGATCCTCATGTTGCCTTCACACACCATCTGCACACTGATGGAGTGGAAGTTCTTGCTGTTAATGTATAAATGTCCTTCATGTGCTGGAGCTTTGATACGGACATGGGTGCAATCGATTGCACCCATGACCCTGGGCATGCCTCCCCTTGCGTAAAAGCCCTGCTTCAAATGTGTCTACTCCATGTCGGTGGTGGGAAAATGTATATACCTACTGGCCTTGCTTTTGAGGGCTGGAAACACCTGGGCCAACACCTTTGAGAATGTGGCCTGTGACATGCCAGATGTGTAACCTGCTGTCGACTGGAAGGCTCCATTTGCCATGCAATGTATGGCACACATGAGTTTTTGCAAGCCAGTTAAGGCATAGTTGTGGACATATATGGGATCGATCTCATCCTTAATGACCTCATATAGGGCAATGATGCTGTGACCCTTGGGCAGTATACCCTGGGCCTTTGTGGTCATCTGTACCCCCTACGCTACTGCAGGGGTCCCTGTGGCAGCTGGGGAGCATCCTGTTGCAGCAGTTGGGGAGCATCCTGTTGCTGTATCTGTGGAGCATCCTATGGCAACAGCTGTGGTTCTGCAGGCAGGTGTTGTCCTCCAGGTGGTGATGGGCTCCTGTGTGGCTCTTGAGCCAGAGCCTCCTCACTCACAATCAGGTGTGCTTGGGAGTTGCTGGTGTTCCTTAGCCCCCACCCTTGCATGCCTTCTCTGCAGTCTTCGCATCAATAGGTATGCAAACATACTTATTGGAGTATTTCTCTCTATCTCTGTCTCTCTCTTTCTATCTCTCTCTATCTTTCTCTATTTCACTCTCTCTGTCTTGCTCTGTGTGTGTCTCTCTCCCTCCCTGAGTGGAAAACAAGCCACATGTGAGTATGGTAGGCTGTCCCTTTAAAACCGTGTCGGGGCATTGTCCAGGTGTGGTCATGAGGTGAGTGATGACCAATGGGAGGGTGTTTGTTGTCCAGGTAAGTGTTTGCCGGGGTGTTTGTGTTATAAAATTTGCTGTGTTTTGATTGGTGTGTAGCTGTGAGTTGCAAGTGTGACGTTGTGGAGTGCAGGTTGTGTCTCTATCGTGTTGAGATGTTGCCTAGGTGAGATTGTTTTGTATTGACAGGTGTCCGTGTTGTTTGTTAACCCCCATTGTTCCGTGCAATGTTCTGATGTGTTGGTGTGCTTTTTGACAGCCTAGTTCCTGGAGTGTTGCTAGGTTGTTGTGTTGTGTGTGAGAGTGATTTGTGGTGCATGGGCATGGTTTTTATGTTATTTTGGAATTGCATGGGTTAATTTTTCCCTTTGCATGCTTGTGAGGTATGCTGTTAGTCTGTTTTCTTTTGTACAACGGTGGTTTCTTTTTGCCTTTATGTGTTTTATGGCTAACAAAACTGGGTCTTAACTTTTGCTCGTTAAATGTATATTTTTTTCAGCTGTTAGCAGTACGACACTCCTTTAAATGGCTCTGGGGAATCTTGTTCCATGAGTCTCAATTCACTTAAGATTATCGGTCGTAAGGATTAGTGAACTGCTATTAGCTGTTCATAAGACGGACCTTTAAATGGCTTACTGCACGTTAAAACACACAACAGTGGGTTTTTTTACTAACACCTACCTTTAAATCTACCCCTATGTATCTTGTACTTTACCTTTCTTTGTGTTAAACCCAATTCTTCTTGAATGGAGGCTGCCCAGACCACATTTCCTTTATGTGGCTTATTCATAGAAAGATGACTAAAATAGATATGTGGCTGTAAATAGCAATGTCTAAGCACAGGGCAGAGAAATGCCTTAGTAGCAAATTGGTTAAAAAAAATTGCAAATATTATTGCATTTTAAATAGTTACTAATAATTGAAAAAGTTACACTGTACCTAAGAAATTCCTTCTAAAAATCTTCTAGTGCTTTTAAAGTTATATATTTGTGTGACTAATCAAATGCAATGTGGCTCTTTAGGAGCCATGTCACTTTAGGGTGCATCGGCAAGAGCTGTTATATTATTACCTATTATATATTACCTATTTGCTTAGCTATTTTAAAATGCATACATTTGTATGATAATATAGAGAGAGGAAGGGTGAAGAAAAAGATAGGATGAGAAAGGTGAATTAGTAATGTGGATAGTGGGTAATTAAGAGAGACATATGGAAGAAAAGAAGGGAGGTAGAAAGAAAAAGCTCATGGATAAATTGATTGTGATGTGGTGCTTTAACCATTTTGGTGCCAGAGGGGTATGCAACACATTGCAAAACAATGCTTTACATACCCCTCTGGCACTCAAAGGGTTAAATAGGCTTGGAGTTCCATCAGTTTCCCTTGCAATAAACTGAAACAAAGGGAACAAATGAAAATTCCCCAAATTTCCACTGATTTAAATAGATTTAACCCTTTGAATGATAGAGAGGTATCCAAAGCTTCACAAATCCTTGGGGTCTTCTCTAGCATATGAGAGGTCAAAAACACCATTAAAATCAATAGCAATTTAAAATATTTCCCTGTTTGTCCCAGAATTTCTCCTTTTTTATAGATATTGTGACAGATCTGTACATTTG
Organism: Rhinophrynus dorsalis; assembly: GCA_037306005.1. Classification (NCBI taxonomy): domain Eukaryota; kingdom Metazoa; phylum Chordata; class Amphibia; order Anura; family Rhinophrynidae; genus Rhinophrynus; species Rhinophrynus dorsalis. The sequence continues at coordinate 250,058,541 of CM074721.1, forward strand.
CCCATCTGTTTTTCAATAAGCTCTGTCCTCTGTGCCCTGTGATTACCCAGCATATCCCCAACAGAGAACCCTGGCACAGTACGATAATCTGTGTGGATTTAGGGATTATTTTTCCACTATGCAGAGTTCCTGAATTACAGTTCTTAAGTGTCCCATGTTTTCTGGATTTCCTTACCAGAACACAAGGTGTAATTAGTTGACCTTTCATTCTTAAAATTCACCTGTGATCAGAAAACCTGTACTGTTAGGGCATTTAAGAACTACAGAAGGGAAACTGCAGTATTGTTTGCTTCAGAATTTCTTGGTAATTCAGTGTTTTTAAAGCATGCAAAAGACTTACATTAACTTACTTTTCTATATGAGCAGTAAGAAATTGAACAGGCACTCCCAACCATGTGCACACATCAACCAGTGAGGCCCAGGTCAGAAATCTAGGCACTCTGTAATTGGTAGTAAAATTATTATTTACAAAAACATTACAAAGGACATATTATCCAAAGTTTTGGCAGCTAGGTGCTGCTTTCTTTAGTGAGATGAAAGAGCCATGTAGCTGCTGAAATACTGAATAAGGTGCTCTTTGTGCTGTTTTAACAGACTTATTTTTGCTCCTTCCTCCTGTGCACTTGCCATTTAGTAAGGCTTCAGGGGATTTAAATGCACAGAGAAGACCCTGAGGGAAAGTCTGAAACTGCTGGCCTGTATGGGTCTTTATTTCTATGTTCAATGATTCAAAGAGTTGAAATCCAGATACAGCCTGGCATTCCATATCCTCATATTATGATTCCTCACAGCTGCAAGTTTACAACATTGAATCCTGGAGAGTGGAAATGGAGCAACCTGCAGGTGGCAATTTCAAATGTATTCTCAGAGCCGGATTAAGCCTCCATAGGGCCCTAGGCAGGATCCCAAATTGGGGCCCCCCTGCCAGTTTGCCCCTCCCCACACTCTTGCCGCAATAATTTCTTGATTTGCCCATTGCCTATAGTGACACCACAGATCTTACAATTGAAATCAGACTACACTAGTGATACCACACAGCTTACAATTGAAGTGGGGCTAAACCAGTGATACCACACAGCTTACAATCAAATGGAGCCACCCCACTGATGCCACACAGCTAATGATGGCGAGGGCAAATGGAGGGTAGAAAGGAAAGAGGAATGGCATAATGAGGGGAAGCCCCCAATCTGTTTCTCCCTCTTTCTCTAACCCCCAATCTGTTTTCCACTCTTTTTCTGCCCCCTGCTCTGTTCTCCACTCTTTTCCTGTCCCCTAGTAATTTCTCCACTCTTTTTCTGCCCTCAATCTGTTTGCCACTCTTTTTCTGCCCCCCCACCCCAGTCTGTTCTCCACTCTCTTCCTTCCGCTAGTCTGTTCTCTACTATTTTTTTCTGGTCCCTAGTCTGTTCTCCACTCTTTTCTGCCCCCACTAGTCTATTTTTCACTATTTTCCTTCCCCTAATCTGTTCTCCACTCTTTTTCTGCCCCTTAGAATTGCCATGGCCCCCCCAACCACATTGGCCCCCTCACCCACATTGGCCCCCTCACCCACATTGGCCACCTCCATATTGCCCCTTTCACAATGCCCCCTTCCATCTCCACAATGCCCCCTTCCACACTGCACCTTCATCTCCACACTGCCCCCTTCAATCTCCACACTGCCCCCTTCCACATTGCCTCCTTCCATCTCCACACTGCCCCCTTCCACATTGCCTCCTTCCATCTCCACACTGCCTCCTTCCATCTCCACAATGCCTCTTCCATAATGCCCCCTTCCATCTCCACAATGCTCCCATCTCCACTTCACCTCCACATTGCACCTTCATCTCAACATTTCCCCTTCCACAATGCACCCATCTTCACATTCCCCTGGTGGTCTAGCGGCGTTACTTGACAGATCTGTGCCTCCTTCGGCACAGATCTCTTGAGCACTGACGCTCCCGCGCGCCACTGTAGTAATGCAGAGGCTGGGAGATGATGTCATCTCCCAGCGCTCTGTATTACTAGAGTGGCGCGCCGAGTGGGAGATCAGGTAAGCTGCGGGAGAGGGGGGTTGAATCGCACGGCCAAATGAGGGGGGCCCGGAAAGCCTCATTCAAGTTGAATGAGGCTTTCCGGGCCCCCCTCATTTGGCCGGGCCCTAGGCAGGCGCCTTGCGCGCCTTGCCTGTGATCCTGCTCTGTGTATTCTGGATCTTCTCTGTGCACCTCTGTCTCCCAAAGCCAATTAAGAGGCAAGGTTAAAGGGGAAGGAGGCCACGTACTTATAATGGGGGCTTTTGTTTGTTGAAGAGCTTCATAAACCCTCTAGTCAATGGGCCCCTTGTTACTTTTGGGCACCATTACCTTGCATTGGCTGCGCCATCAGTAGTTATGCCTCTTCATCAGACACGTTTCCATTAGAAGAGCTGTTTGTCTGCATCTTAATTGCATGTTTATTTAATAAGAGCAGTTTAGTTTAGTTTTATTTGTATTTAGCTAAGTATGTGTGCACATCGCTCCTTGTTATGTGAAGGCATAAAGGTTTCATGTTTCACAATGTAAAAAATGCAAGTGCACTATCATTCTGTTGGAGAGGGAGAGCTGGGCTACAGTGACCCCTAGTGTCTCAAATACTTTCTACTGTGGCCTATGAACGCCAGAAACAAACCTCTAAATGCCTTTCTAAAACTTGGTTGGCTTTTTAAACTTTTTAATATCAACATCATTTTTCCAGAAGAACAGAATCTATAGGATTTCACAGTGATAGAAGGTACAAGAAGAGCCCACAGAGTGGTTAAAGAAGGACACAGCTTTTGATTAATTAGAAGAGGGGATCCCTTAGATGTTTCACCCCAAGATGTGGGCTTATGTGTAAATACTTACTATTTTTAGAAGTAATAAATGGTTTACAGTTAGATTGTGTTCTCTCCTCTTCCTTTAATTTCTATAGTTCTGGAGTAACCCAATTGTAGCATGTGGGAGAAATGAAAATTCTGCAAATTAAGACTGATTTAATTGCTTTCACCACCTTGAATACTAAAGAGTCCTCCAAAACTTGTGTCTCAGTGTGTGAGACCTTTCTACCATTTACAGGGTTAAAAGCCTCATTAAAATCAATTGAAATTTCTATCCCTAGAGAATTTCCCAGGAAGAGGAACCTGATGCTCAGGAAAGGTCTCTTCAGGAGCTGGAGAAGGACAAGGGGTCCCAGGGGACTTAGCTACAAATTAATTGAAGCAAAAATCTCCACCCTCAAGATGTGCCACAGCCTAGGAAAGGACCACCAGCTTCTGTATACTAGCTTGAAGCATATGGGAAGCCCTGCAGCTTCCATGGATGGCTTAATTCAGTAATATATGAATCATGCAGTAGGGACTGGACTCAGAGGGCCTAGGACTCAAGTGATAGAAGGACAAGAGTCTCTGCTGCACAGAGCTTGGGGAAAATGCTAAAAAGTGGAGCTTGAAAGTAAAGTCACCCATGAGTATGTTCTTGCTGTGGCTCAGTGATGGAGTCAAGGGCCAAGAAGGTGTAAATCAGTCAGCGTTGGAGTTGGTACATGGAGAATCAGACAGGCATAAAAAAGGACCAAGTATTCAGCTGTAGAGCCTAACAACTATGCACCTGAGTACGGGTGAAAGGTACTTAAATGCCTGCCAGAATGGAAGCCACAATATGTATGCGATTTCGTGTGCAAATCCTTGGAATACACACATAGGCCCTCACATAACCTTGGGTGCAATATAGAGGAATCATACCCATTTTCATGCAAACACAATGGGAACAGAAGCACAGATCTGCAAACACCTGATTGTCCAGTAAGTCGTGACATGAAGCCATAATATATTAGCACCTTTCATCCATACACTCAATAGAAATTTATTAATAGTAAAAACACAGGTAAAATGCTGGCAGACTAGAAAACTAACCTTAACTGGAATACATATAACACACAGGATAAATACATTGAAAAGTGGCAAAATGAAAATAATTATTTAAAGGGATAATAATGTTTCATAATAAAAGCAGCTCTAATTAATCATCATAGTATTTTGACTTTGGAGAGTGTTATTTCAATTCTGTCAGAGTTGTAGTTCCAGAGTAATTCAATGACAAAGTATCCCCCTCCCTCCCCTTTTACTGATGTCACACTGTTCAGCCAGAGCAGAAGGGAGGTACCCAGTCAGACTGCAGAGAGGGACAATCTTTAATTAAGATAAGGGAAAAACCTGAAAAGCTTGTCAAGGGGGGCAGGGATTTCATTGTTTTCAGTGTAAGAAGACTATCCCCTGCTGTTATCTGTCTGGTCTTACAACCAGATTCCACATCTGAGAAGAGATGGCTTACACTAGGTAAAAGGGGCGGGAGGGGAAACTTTGCTTGTGAATATCTCTTAAACCATAAAGGTTTGAGAGATAAGATTTATATCATTCTTCATGTTTTTTTAATGCCTACAAAATAAAATAAAGTTAAAACGAAGTACTACTATCCCTTTAAGTTGGTAAGTGAGCTAATAATGGGCTAATGTAAGATCAGTAATTCTGGAGCAAACCAATCACACCATATGGGCCAACTGCCCACTGATTTAAGTGTAAACTCCTTGACTTCTATAGAAGTCCCAGCTGGTTTGTTCCCGAATGTCTACAGTTATTTTTAGTATATCACCCTTTATGTTCCCTCAAATAACATTTAAGTACTAGTCCTCACATTAAGACATTTGGCTACATTAACCCAGTCATTAACCTAGACACACCCCTAGTGCTAGTTTAATGCAATAATATAGTGGTAGATGGACTAAGAAGATGAATTGGAGCAATTCTGAGGCAAACAAAATGCACCACAGAGAACAAATAACAATTCCTGCTATTAATTAAATGGGATTTTTAACCTATTTCAAAGCTAAAGAGGCCTCCAACACATTGTTTAGAATGAGTTTGTAGCTTCTAACATTCAAGAGATTAAAAGCCCAATTTAAACCAACAGAACATTTTGTTGTGACCTACAGTGAAATTGATTTGCCTCAGCACCGCTCCAGTCCTGCTTACATCAAATACAAAGAAGGTCTCTTCTCATATAAATGTATGATGATGGTGCTGAACTGGATGACAGTCTCACTGATGAACAGCAAATAACACAAAAGAGCAGAAAACCAGCAGTAAAACACAGCTTATACCGCAAGGGTACTTATCCCACAATTATCAATGAATACCTGAAAAGTGTAATAGTACAACATTCAGGAGAATAAACCTGATATAGGGATTTATTCCCTGAAATACTGTGTTATCAAAGTCCCGGTATTCATAAATAAATACTGGCTAACATATAAGTCAGGTCTTGCTTCTGGTTTTCTGCTATTTAACTTCTTCTTAGTACATTAGCTGTCGGAAGAACTGCTTGTGCATAGACCAGAGTTCAGCAAGTTAGTGCCATCTCGCTGTTGTTGACTACAGCTCACTATGCATTGGAGATCTCTATTATATTCAAGGAATTTAAAGGGATAGTAATACTTCGTTGTATCTTTATTTTATTTTGTAGGTATTAAAAAAACATGAAGAACGATATAAGTCTTATTTCTCAAACCTTTATGGTTTAAGAGATATTCACAAGCAAAGTATCCCCCTCCCTGTTCAGCCAGATTAGAAGGGAAGTGCCCAGGTAGACTGCAGAGAGGGACAATCTTCAATTAAGGGATAAGGGAAAAAGCTGAAAAACTTGTCAAGGGGGCAGGACTTTCATTCTTTTCATACAAAGAAGATTGTCCCCTGCTGTTATCTGTCCGGTATTACAACCAGATTCACATCTGAGAAGAGATGGCTTACACTAGGAAAAAGGGACGGGAGAGGGAAACTTTTCTTGTGAATATCTCTTAAACCATAAAGGTTTGAGAGATAAGACTTATATCATTCTTCATGTTTTTTTAATGCCTAAAAAATAAAATAAAGTTAAAACGAAGTATTACTATCCCTTTAAAAGCCAGTTTAAATAAATAGGATTGTTTCCTGCTGTGGTACAGTTCATGTGCCCTAGAATTGCTCTATTTATGCCTAATACATAAAAAGGAATTCCACTTTTGTTTCCAAACTTGGAATGTCAACATTGACTTCAGCGATTAATTTATTATTGTTTTGATTCCATGAAGCATTCTTGCAGGCCTGACCCTGCTTGCCTGTTTATTTGGGGTAATATGTTATAAAGTGTTATGATTATGTACTACCTTTCCAACGTACAGATCTTCTGTATTCTATACCAAATTCAAATTCTATAATTAGTTAAAAAACATATTCATATAGATTTAGTTTACAGTATATCCTATATAATAATTCACTAGGATGTTTGTCAGATGCAGTTATGCGCAGTAGAGACTGCCCGCCTTTGGGCAGGCTCTACTGCGCATGATTGCATCGTGTGAGTCAGGCAATGCAAGACTGCATTGCGTGGAGCAGTGAGTTAGCGGCCTCTTAACCCTTTGGGTGCCAGAGGGGTACGCAAAGCATGGCATTCAAAGGGTTAACATTTCCCGGACCTTGACCCGTGTACATGGGCTTATACACTAGCTAGATATAATCTAGCTCATTTAATATAACTTGTAGACACATTACAGAGTAGCAAAATTACATAATGCAATATATTCTTTATGTTCACCTGCATTATTTAGTGGACCATTATATTTCTAAGCTTTTTTTTGTTTGCTTGTTTATTGCACTAGTCTAAACAAAGTGATAACATTTTTGCATTATTATTCTGGTTGTTTGTATACTATATCTCAGAGCTCTATCTACTATATCAATGCAGAATAAGTGTTTGCTATTCATGGTATGTTTTGAGGAAACTAACTGCATTACTGCAAAATATCCCTAGTAAAATACCTAAGAAGTTTTATTTCATGAACCATTACTATGAGGTTTATGAACTAGTTCTTCACCCAAGTACCACCCTAGTTCTATGAGAACCCAAATGCTGGCAAATTGTTCTGCCCAGCTCTATCATTATTTGGTCATTACAGTGGCTACAATGCACTTAGAGAGAACTCAGGACACTGCACAGTAAGGCCATCAGGTCATGATGTTTAACTTATCTCCTAATATACTATACTTATAGGCCTTTTATTAGTACTGCAACTCTTTCCAATGGAATTTTGCATTTCAGTTTTGTTATATTAAGATATAAAAGAAATGTGTGTAATGTTGCTACTGAATTTTGAGTTTGATGTTTCTACATAGTGACAATAGTTGACAAACTGCAGCAAGATAAGGTGTATTATATAGTGAGAGTAACCAGATAGGGATCAGGCTGTGCCCAAATGTACAGCCAAGAGGAATACACCATGTACTTGTAACTGGATCTATGAAAAAATCAGGACTGCAGATTAAACTAAAAGCATGGCACATGATATCTGTGGATACAATGGTTGCCTTTGAAAAACTGCAGTAGTTAAACTTCCAGAACTGAGCTCAGAGCAGAACCAGAGACCTATCTTAGACATTCCAACAAGAGCAAATATGGATGTGTGAAAACTGTCACTGAGGAGCTGAAAAAAAGTTTTGTACAATACAGAGAAACAACTGTGTCAGACAACCATTATAAGAGGCACTGAATGAACAGTTAGCCCTATAAAATGAATTATTCTAATGAGCATGTTGGCCTCAGCATAGCTATGTACATTTCAAAACTTCATACTTACTAATCACTTACATACAGGGCAATTTCTAGACATTATAGTTCCAAGTGTGAGGTTCTAAAGTGTGTCTGACATTGTGCTGTACAGACCACCAGGCAAACATATCTTCAGTGTTAGAGCCACATAAGACAGTATATGGAGTGCATATACATCATAAGCAACAAATAGACCAATAGATATTTGTATAATTTTATGAGATAAGCAGAGAATTACACAATTCAAGGAGAACAGCAGAGCATTAAACCAGACCAACAAAGCTTTATTGCAATGCATGAAACAATTAGCTCACTGCAGCATCATGTGAAACCAGGATAATGCATGAGAGAAAGCGGACAGAAACATTTTTTATTAATGGCAGACAATGGAACAAAGCTGGCGTGTCAGACTGTGTGTATGTAGTTTTGTAACTACAAGTGGACAACGGAACAAGGCTGAATGTCAGAGAGTTTATATATGGTTCTGTGACTACCAGTGGACAGTTCAGAAAGGCTGGAGTGTCAGACACTATGGAAAACAAGGACAAGGCTGGGATGTCAGACAGAGTATCTGTGATTCTGTGACTACCAGTGGAAAACTTGGACAAGCCTGGGGTGTCAGACAGTGAATGTGTGATTCCGTGGATACCAGTGGAACAGTGGAACAAAGCTGGGGTGTCAGACAGTGGATGTGTGGTTTTGTGACTACCAGTGGAACAGTGGAACAAGGCTGATATAACATTTCTTGTCAAACCAACGGCAATATAGGGCACAAATAACAATTCCCCAAATTTTCATTGATTTAAATTGAGCTTTCAATCACTTACAAGCTAGAGAGTTCTCCAAGGCATTGCTGGCATTCAACAGGTTAAAAGCCCCATTAACATCGATAGTCATTCCTCTTTGTTCTCTGTGTTATAGTTGGTTTGCCCTAAAATTATTTAAATTTCATATATATTCCATAATTGATTGCCTCCAAAATCTGAAGCTTTTTTTCCACATTTGTATAGATCTGCTGCACATGTGAGCAATGCCTTCCACTAAGCCCAAAACATTTTATAAAAAGAATAACCCACAGTGGGTCATGTTCTGTAAAGTGCAAGATCAGTGGTAACATAACGGTCACCCATATGACATCACAAAGCTTACAATTTACAATGTAAGATATTAGAGCTTACAATGTACAATATATGTCCCACATCACACCACAGAGCTTTCAGCCTACAATGCATTAACCATATGACAACCAAGCTTACAATCTAAAAGGAAACACCACTTTGGATCATGTCCTGTGACGCTCAAATTCTGTGGTGCCATCTGAGTAACCAACATGGCACTACAGAACATATAATCTATGTCTCACATGACATTACAGTGGTATAATATATGACCCATATGGCACCACAGAACTGACAATCTAAAAGGAATTACCCACTGTGAGCCATGCTGTGTAGTGTACTCTCTGTGGCATCATGTGGATTAAAGATTGTAGATTCCTTTTATATGGTATGGTCGGTGGCAAGGGAGTAGGAGCCCAAAAATTCTGTGGTTTACAAAGAAGCAATCACCATGCTACTGAGCAAGCCTAAAGATGAGCCAACCACTGGGGTTGAAAGGATGGGTTCTCATAAGACACAATCATATTGGATTCCATTAGTTAGACAGAAGAGACCAGCAGGACGATAAACTAATATGGTGAAACCAGCAGTATTAAATAAGACTTGCATTTTTGTATAAAACCACCATAGCAAAAAAGTGGCTTTCTAGAATAATATAAGAATTGGACAGATTTATTTTATTATTTATTTACATTATTTATGAGAGAAAATCTGCTTTCAAAACTCAATCTGGTCATTATTACTACCTTGTTATGCCCCAGCAGTTTTTATGGCTTTCACGAACTATATTTTTGAGACCTCCTATGAGATCATATATCTGGACAATATACTGACATTCTCAACTGAGTGTTAAAGTAGAAAAGTATAAATCTGAAAATATACATCTTGCCTTTTGGGCTATCTAATCTAGATGGAGGGATTTTAAATAGACACTGCTAATGTTGAAGCTATAAGAAATTGTCCACTGCCTTGTGGCTTAAAGGGATTGTAATATTTCACAAAAACAGCAGCTCCAATTAATCTTCATAGTATTTGGGACATGGAGAGTGTTATTTCAATGCTGTCAGAGCTGTAGTTCAAGAGTAATTGAATTAAAAAATTTCCCCCTCCTGCCCCTTCTACCTAGTGTATGTCACCTCCCCTCAGATGTGGAATCTGGTCCACAGACCAGACAGCTCACAACAAGGGACAATCTTCTTATTGTGAGAACAATTAAAGCCCTGCCCCCACTGACAGATTTTTCAGGTTTTCCCTTATCTTAATTGCAGATTGTTCATCTCTGCAATCCACTTTGACACCTCCCTGCTGTTCTGAGCTGAGCAGTGACATCAGTAAAAGGGGCGGAAGGGGAATCATTTATCATTCAATTAGTCTTGAACTACAACTCTGACAGTACTGAAATAACACTCACCATGGCCCAAATACTATGAAGATTAATTGGAGCTGCTTTTATTATGAAACATTACTATCCCTTTAAAGGCTATTCAGAGATTTGCTGGCTTCACCAATTATTATCATTGTTTTATTCAAGGGTTTTCAAAATTAATCTCTCCCATTAAACTGTCATCTCCTATCTCCTGCCCATTCTCCCCTAATTTCTCTGGTAGGCAACACTGATTTTCCTTCTGGACTACAGGACTCCTTTTTAAAAGATCTACGGGCCAAAAGCCAAGACACTTTAAGCTCACTATTCAGATCCCTCAACCCTCACATGTTTGACCCCTCCTTAAGCACCCCAGATGTAGACACCATTTCATGGATCTATAAATTACAAACCAATCATTGGCTGAAGGGAGAACTATATATAGGATTTCACAATATGAACCTCAAGCAATTTGAAACATATGTATCTACCCTTACCCTCTATCACTGTTCACTAAAGTTTTGTTACAATTTATTAAAACTCACACCTTAACTTCCTAAACCATATTTCCCAAGAGGCAACTCTCGAATACACTGGAAATTCACCAGTGGTCTATTAATTCACCACTTGTACGTCTCATAAAGAGGCAAATTACAAACTCTTGACACACTAGGACCCCCTCTTGTCATTCTCAAATGTACCTTAACTGACTTTCTTCCTGTTGGAGATGTCATTCAGTGACAGGTAGAGTGCTCCACACTTGGTGGTCCTGCCCTCTAATCACACCTTTCTAGATGGAAGTCCACAGACACATAAACACGGTGTTTGGTACAAATATCCATCACGATCCCTTAGATTGCATCTTTCTTTTTAACAAACCCAACACCTGCCATACCCAAAAGACTCACTCGGTTGATAAGATCTCTCCTTAATATTGCCAAGTCCCTTATTCCTCTCTACTGAAAATCTCTCCCTCCTCCTCCAGTGGCAGAATGGCTCACAAAACTCAATGACTATATTCACTTGTAGAGATGTCACGCTATAACCATGGACTCTCTATCCCATCACACCACACTTTGGGCCTCATGGCTCACATACCATTCCACCATAATTTCTCCCTCTGCACTACCTATAAACCAGCATTGATTTGTTCAACCCATGGCATTTTACCCCTACAACCAACAACTTTCCAAGTTTCAACTTCATGATCATATCTTGTGGAAAGCCTTTGTGGTTCCCAGTGTTTTCCATCCTCCAGTGTTTTCCTCTTCCTTTCAACTTCTCCCCTCCATACCTTATTATTATCATTATATTTTTTTTTCACATTCCTCTATAAAACCCAAAACCTAAACAGACACTACTCTCTCTCACTCTTCTTTCTCCCTTGTCACCCTTTCTATACAACCAGTAACAGTTTTGGTCATTACTGCAAATACTTATGAGCTTAAATACATTCATGTACTTTCTATGTATCATAGATTTTTAAGCTGTGAAATTCCTTATGTATTACTTGCTATTTTCACATATATTGTATGATATTTATTTACAAATCATTTTATCAAACTAAATGATTTTAGCAAACTAAAAAAATGTATAAAAAAAAAAAAGATCATGGAAATATGTGGGGAGGAAACTCCCGAGCCTTCATACAAAGCAAGAAACAGTATTAATTAATAATGGGTTATGGAGACAATGTGTGGAGATAGTTGTCATCATTGCATGTAAGAGATATCTTAGGTTTACTGATGAGGTAAGTCCTTTATCCCTCTCCCAGTTTGCATAAACAGAGGTGTGGTTGATCCAGTCCCGGGAATATCTAAGTAAGCTTGCTATATTGTATCATTTGAGGTGGGTGGGTGAGTTAAAACCACCATTGGCTTTTGTCTGTTGCAAAGCCTGCATGTATCCACAAGGCTTCTGACTTATCTAGATGTATCTTTAGACCTGACATTTGCTCATATTGTTGAAGTGTTTCTAAAATACTAGGGATTGCAATGGATGGGTTACTAAGAAGCAAGACTATGTCCTCTGCAATGCTGCAATTTTCATCTCATTCCCTCCCACCTCCACACCTCAAAATTAAATGTCACAGTAGGGGATCCAATACTAGATGAAATAATAGTGGGGAGATCAGGCAACCCTACCTGGTGCCTCTTTGTAAGTAGATGATTGGGAATTTCATTTGTTTGACTGTCAACAATGTCTGCGGGTTGCGATATGTCAATTTGATATAACTATTGTAAATAGGTAAAACATTCTGGACCTCCAGTAGATCGAATAAATGAGACCAGGAGACATCCTGAATGTCTTCTCTGCATCTAGGCTTACCAGCATGTTAGTTTGAATCAGGACATTTTTAGATTGAACAAATGCCACCACCACATTCCTTACATTGTTCACCGAATATCTACCTTTAATAAAACCCGTTTGTTATCAACTGAGGAATAATATCCCCAGTCTATTGGATAGAATTTTGTTCAAGATTTTATGTGTTAAAAGTTGTGGGTTCCTACTGGGTTTAGGCAGGAGAGCCATGCATGAAAGATCAAATTCGTCAGGTAGGGTGTTTGTAGTCAGTATCTCATTGTACAATCTCACTTTTTAGTATCTATCTTATAGTATTCTTGGGATTACATCCAGTCCAGGGGATTTTTAGTGGCTAAGGACACTATTGCCCTATCCACCTCAGTTGGGGAGACTGAGTCATTCAGAAATTGTTACTGTTCATCTGATAAACTCGGCAGAGTAACATCTCTAAGAAATAAGTTCTTAAGGTCTTAGTTTTCCAGCCCTTGAAAAAAGAAGCCTTCATAAAATTTAGTGAATAAGGTGTTGATTTTACACTGGTCGGTAACATCGTCTTGTCCGTCAAGGATACTAGTGACAATCGAGTGAAATGTATTTGTTTAAAATAATAAAAACATGGCAATACAAAATCTGTACAAAATATAAAATACCTGCTCAAAAAATTATAGAAAAATGTGATACTGTGCCTATCAGTCCACAATGTCAATATAAACAATAATAGACTTTGATCCAGGGATAAATGTCTCCAGTGAATAAATAAAATACAGTATGTTACGAATTAAATGGGAAAATGACCAGAAGAAGGATGAAATGATTAATGAGATGAAGATGATATGAATAGCGGTCAGATGGATGATGGATGGAAAAGAGATGATAGGTATTTCAAAAAAGCCGGTTTCTGGTATCCCAATGTTGCTACAAATCTCTATAGCCTTGCCCATATAACAAAGTCAATGTTTCTGATAAAGTAAGAGAGCAAAAACAGGAAAAACGGTAAAAAGTATCTAAGTGTAATATTTATTAAAAGGAACAACATAAAAATAAAGTAATACATTCACGTTGCCCGTCTTGGGCTTTGTGCATATAAAAAGGGTTCCAGCCCCTTGTAGCCAATATCTCCTGGTTAGCAGATCCAGATGTTCAGTGTGCCTATGATGGTTCTCTGAATAGCAAGAGGAAAAGTTCACCAGGATGAATGTACAACAAAAGTCTCTAAGTTAGATGATAAAATAAGAGACCGTGGTGATTATTGTGGGAGCATAATGGCAATGTGCAAGGATGCAGTAGAGTGATCATGATATTCAACTTGTTCCCAAGGGTGAAGAGGGTAAGGGGGCACAAGTGGCCTTGTCGCAGGTGTACAAAAAGGGACGCTGTATGTACTTATAGAGCTTAGACCCTTCCTCTTAATTGGCCACCCCACACAGGTTGTCTCAGTGAGCAGTCCGTGGGCTCAAAGCCCTGAAGAAGCCAATGAAAAATGTCTCAGACACAGAATCCGGGGATATCTCTTCCTGCGCCCCCCCCCCCATGGAGGTACTCACATGGCCGCACTATTTAAACCTCCACCATATGTCTCCTCTGTTAGGCCGAAATTATGGTCCGTGCACACTGTTATCCGTCTGAGTAACTTGCATAGCCCTTGATTGTGAAAGTGTCTGCACTGCTAGATGTTCAAAGGTGGCTCAGGGACAACTCACGACTGTGAGACCAAGATGTTTCCAAACTGCGCCAAGTGATGTAAGAGGCTCCCGTCAATCTCAAAGAATCAGCAATATGGTGGGTATCATCTGAATCCCTCGGCCAGGGTCAGACCTCTGGATTGTGCATCCTCACTACACGGAGTCTAAACCAGAAGTACCCACAATGTTTTTTAAATGAACACTCTCCAATCAGAAGCCACCAACACAGAAGCTATGTTTCTTTGTCGTACAATATAACTCACAGGTACCATGGGGAGGCGACAGCTCCTCTCGGTGGGCTGGAACAATTCTAGAAGAAGTGCAGGGTGGAGCCTCCCCTTCTTCCATATCAGGCTGCTCCACTAGTCCTGCCCCAGATAGACTTGTTCCATGATCCTTGTGTCACGGTTTGTTATGAATCTCAGACACAGACTAAGATAAAAATCAAACTTTATTGAAACGTTTAATGGGAACCCCCATGGGTCAGTACATACACATGTATCAATTATACAATCTGGGTACAAACAGTAGTAGCAAGATACGGCAGTATAGGCTCTACCGGCCTTGCCAATAGACCTGGCAAGGCAGCCAGTAAGATGGTACAACAGAATGTAAATAGGCTCTACCAGCCCTGCCAATATACCGGGCAAGGCAGCCAGTAAGATGGTACAACAGAATGTAAATAGGCTCTACCGGCCCTGCCAATATACCGGGCAAGGCAGCTAGTGAGATGGTAAACTGAATGAAAATAGGCTCTACCGGCCCTACCAATATACCGGGCAGGGCAGCCAGTAAGATGGTACAATAGACTGAAATTAGGCTTTACCGACCCTGCCAGGCAGGGCAGCCAATAATGTGGTTCAACAGAATGAAAGTAGGCTCTACCGGCCTTGCCAAAATACCGGGCAAGGCAGCCTGCAGGAATATGAGGACAGTGGAATAGCCCAACCGGTTCTATGCAACAGAGTCTACAACCGGTAATTGGAGTAAACCAGTAACATGTACTGGAGCAATTGGAACGCCCAACCGGTTCTTGTAACGGGATCAGCAACCGGTAATTGGAGTAAACCAGTAACACGTACTGGAGCAAATGGGATGCCCAACTGGTTCTATGTAACGGAATCAGCAACCGGTAATTGGAGTAAACCAGTACCACATACTTGAGCAGATGGAACGCCCAACCGGTTCTATGCACTGGGATCAACAACCGGATATATGGAGTAAACCAGTACTGCATACTGGAGCAAATGGAACGCCCAACCGGTTCTATGTAACGAAATCAGCAACCGGATATATGGAGTAAACCAGTACCGCGTACTGGATCAAATGGAACGCCCAACCGGTTCTATGCACTGGGATCAGCAACAGGCTATATGGAGTAAACCAGTACCGCGTACTGGAGCAAATGGAACGCCTAACCGGTTCTATGCACTGGAATCAGCAACCGGCTATATGGAGTAAACCAGTACTGCGTACTGGAGCAAATGGAACGCCCAACCGGTTCTATGTACGGGGATCAGCAACCTGTATGTGAAGTAAACCACAAGATGAAAATGTCGCCCGAGCGACAGGCAGCCAGAAGCAGTGAATCAGGATACAGCACGGGAACAGGTTGCCCTCCAGGACAACCGCAGGAACGGCAGGACGACCAACCGGTTCAGGAACGGAATCAGGAACAACGTCAGGACCGGAGCAGAGCAGAATCAGGAACTACGAACAACCGGATCTGGAATGAGGACAGGAACCATGCAGTAGCAGTCCTGACAGTGGAGAAACGCTGACACTGGCAGAAGATCACAGGCCCAAGGAAACACCATACAGGTGACTGCAGGTACAGAAACACCACGAAAGGGCAACCAAAGGGTATCTCAGGCTCGTTTAAATAGGCAGTGCAAGGCGGGCGTTAAACAGGCAGCCAATGGGGAATACACACATCTGACTGACAGCAAGGGCGAGCAATCACGGGCACCGTGATAGTACCCCCTCTCAAAGACCCCCCCTTCTAGAAGAGGGACCTGGCTTTTGGGGGTACCTAGAGTGAAGGATCCGCAGTAATTTGGAAGCATGAAGGTCCTTACTATCCACCCATGATCCATCCTCAGGACCATAACCTTTCCAATGTACCAAATACTGCAGCTTTCCTCTAAATCTGCGAGAATCAATAATACTCTGAACTTCGTACTCCTCCTGGCCCTCTACCTCAATCTTTCCTGGCACCACAGGATTAGTAGTATAGCGGTTACATACCAGGGGTTTGTGGAGAGATACATGAAACACATTGTGAATGCGCATGGACGCAGGGATGTCCAATGCATAGGAAACAGGGTTGATTTTACGGATCACCCTGTATGGACCAATAAACCCCAACCTGGAAGGAGACTGCTGGCAGCCGTCTTCGATTAGCATGACGTTGATGACGCTGAAAAGACTGACTGAGTGCCCTCTGAACCTGTGCCCAAGTGGAGCGGAGCTTCTCAATATGCTCATCCAGAGCTGGAATCTGTTGAGACTGAAATGAATCCGGGAGCAAGCATGGCTGAAACCCATAGCTTATAAAAAACAGGGAGCTCCCGGATGAAGAGTTAACCGCACAGTTCCTGATGAACTCTGCCCATGGCAACAGGTCGGCCCAGTTGTCATGATGGTCAGTAATAAAACAGCGCAGGAACTGCTCCAGTCCCTGACTGGACCGCTCAGCAGCCCCATTGGTCTGGGGATGATACGCAGAAGAAAAGGATAATTGAATGCCCATCTGTTCACAAAAGGCTCTCCAAAACCTAGACACGAACTGGCTCCCCTGGTCGGACACCAGAACTCTGGGTACCCCATGTAACCGGAATACTTCTTTAGCGAAAACCACCGCTAATTCTTTGGCAGAGGGAACACCACGGAGGGGCACGAAATGAGCCATTTTAGAAAACCTTTCCACCACCATAAGTATAAAGGAGTACCCCCTAGACCCTGGCAATTCTTCCATAAAATCAACAGAAACGTGGGACCAGGGGCGTTCACCATTGGGCACTGGTTGGAGTAGACCCACAGGGAGGTGTCTAGGGGTCTTGGCACTGGCACAGGTGGCACAGGCATTGGTAAATGCAGCACAATCTGCTCTCAAGGAGGGCCACCAGAACACTTGTGAGAGAGACCATATCAATTGATCCCTACCAATATGCCCAGCGGCCTTAGAGGAGTGGTAGGTTTCAAGTAGTTTAGTGCGAAATGACTCGTCCACATAACACTTGCCTACTGGGGTGTCTGGAGGAGCAGTAGTCTGGGTGGCCAATATTTCTTCCCCCAGTGGCGAAGTGATACTGGTGTGTAAAGTTGCCAATATACAATCAGGCTGTATGATAGGTGCTGGGACCTCGCTCCTGTTGGTCTCAGGCTCAAATTATCTCGACAGGGCATCGGCCCTCACGTTCTTGGAACCCGGCAAGTAGGAAACAGTGAAGTTAAATCGGGACAGGAACAGTGCCCATCTGGCCTGACGAGAAGACAATCTTTTAGCTTCTGATACATAAGTCAGGTTTTTATGGTCTGTGAGAATTAATACAGGATTTCTGGTACCTTCCAATAAGTGACGCCACTCCTTAAGAGCGAGAATGATAGCCAGTAATTCTCTGTCCCTTATCTCATAATGGCTCTGGGCCACCGACAGTTTCTTTGAGAAAAATCCACAAGGTCTGAGTGTACTGCCCTTTTCTGGTCTTTGGGAAAGTACTGCCCCAACCCCAATTTCTGAGGCATTGACCTCTAACGTAAATGGAAGGGCTGGGTTGGGGTGGCATAATACTGGAGCAGCTGCAAAAGCGGATTTCAATGTCTCAAAAGCGGATTCAGCTGCCTCAGACCATTGGAAAGGATTAGCGCCCTTATGAGTCAAGTCAGACAATGGTTTAACAATCTAGGAAAAGTTCTTGATAAATTTCCTATAATAACTGGCAAAGCCCAGAAATCGCTGAATAGCCTTTAACCCTTTAGGCCGTGGCCATTGCAAAACAGCCGCAAGTTTCTCCTGATCCATGGCAATACCCTCCTTGCCAATCACAAACCCCAAAAAGGGCACACTGGATCTATGAAACTCGCATTTTTCCAATTTGCATTATAATTGGTTCTTACATAGGCAGAGTAATACTTCTGACACATCCCTGATGTGTTGTGACAAGTCATTAGAGTGAATAAGTATATCGTCCAGGTAGACCACCACACAGGACTGCAACATATCCCTGAGGATGTCATTAATTAGTTCTTGGAAAACTGCGGGTGCATTACAGAGACCAAACGGCATTACTAGATATTCATAGTGACCGGATCTAGTGTTAAAAGCCATTTTCCACTCATCACCAGCTCTGATCCGAACCAGGTTATAAGCTGCCCTTAGATCTAATTTTGTGAAAATTGAGGAACCCTTAAGTCTGTCAAACAGTTCGGTGATGAGTGGTATCGGATACGCATTCTTAGGCATCAATTTATTTAGGCCACGGTAGTCAATGCATGGTCTTAATTCGCCACTTTTCTTTTTCACAAAAAAGAACCCAGCCCCTGATGGTGAGGTGGATTTCCTGATTATCCCTCTCTTGAGGGCATCTGAAATATATTCTTCCATAGCTTGATTCTCCTCGCAAGACAAAGGATAAGTACGACCCCTAGGGGGCACCACCCCCTGGGGCAGCTCAATAGCGCAATCATAAGGTCTGTTCTGAGGCAAGGTGCCAACCTCCCCTTTGCTAAACACATCACTGAATTGTTGGTACTCACCTGGCAATGACAAAGAGGTACACAAGATTTTTACCGGGTGAGACACACAATGCTCCATACAATATTGGGACCAGGCAGAAATCTCACATTTTTGCCAATCAAACTGGGGATCATGTAGTTGCAACCAAGGGAACCCCAAAATGACTGCATGGTGAGGAGAATTGATTATCTGAAATTGTTGTACCTCTTTGTGTAATGCCCCAATAGTCATGGGAAGTGGCATTGTTTCAAAGGTCACTTGGGCAGGCTGCAGTGGTCTGCCATCAATAGCCTCGATAGCCAGAGGAGTTTCTCTCTCAACCAACGGAATCTTATTCCGATCAGCAAAGGCATTATCCATGAAATATCCAGCAGCACCGGAGTCAATCAGGGCCAGAACCTCCACCGAGTGATCTGCCCAAGAAAGTACCACCTGGACGGTGGGTTTTTGAATGCTCAAACCTGGGGATGGATGAACACCACCTAGGGCCTGTCCCCCAAGGTACCCTAGGTGTGTTCGTTTCCCAGACGAAATAGGACAATTACGTAGCAGGTGCCCAGATTTGCCACAGAATAAACATAACCCCTACCTCCTGCGAAGTGCTCGTTCTTCTTTGGTTAGCCTGGTAAACCCTACTTGCATAGGTTCACCAGGTTCCCGTGCATGGTCATTGGCAGTAGGCAATGAGGGGTGAGTGGGTGAGCAAACTGAACTGCTAGGACTAGTGCTTTTTGACCGTCCCTTACGGTCTTTAGCCATAAGCCTGTCCCGGATATGAGTATCAATTAGGATAACATAATCAATATATTCATCCAAATCATTAGGCAGCTCCCTAGCTGCAATTTCATCTTTGATATAATTGCCCAGGCCTTGAGCAAAGGCAGCCAACAACGCCCCATTATTCCAACCTACCTCTGCTGCTAGTGTGCGGAATTCTATGGCATACTCGCCCACAGTCCGTTTGCCCTGTTGGATTTCCATTAGACGTTTAGCAGCAGAGGTGGTCCTACCAGGGATCTCAAATACTCTCCGAAATGTTTGCACAAATTCTTTGAAATTCCTTGTGCAAGGTTTAGCATTTTCCCATAAGGGATTGGCCCATGCCAGAGCACGCCCGGTCAATAAAGATATCATAAACCCCACTTTGCTGTGCTCATTGGGGACTGCATGATAGGTCAATTCCAGAAATATCTCAAGCTGATTGATAAACCCTCTGCACAAACTGGGTTCGCCATCATATCTAAGTGGCAATGGTGCGGAAGAGGATAGCCCTTTAACTGCAGCCACAGTGTTAATAGTATCATTCTCCGGTGTCGAAACTGGGGAGACCACCGGACTTGAAACAGGCTTATCGGTAAGTACCATACGCTCAAGAATAGTTTGGATGACCAATGCCAACTGATCCAAATTCTGCTCATGTACATCCATCCTCCAATGGATGTTCTGTGCGTTACCTTCACTCTTACTGTCTGAGGTCATGGCCCTTTTGTACTGTCATGGTTTGTTATGAATCTCAGACACAGACTAAGATAAAAATCAAACTTTATTGAAAAGTTTAATGGGAACCCCCATGGGTCAGTACATACACATGTATCAATTATACAATCAGGGTGCAAACAGTAGTAGCAAGATATGGCAGTATAGGCTCTACCGGCCTTGCCAATATACCAGGCAAGGCAGCCAGCAAGATGGTACAACAGAATGTAAATAGGCTCTACCAGCCCTGCCAATATACCGGGCAAGGCAGCCAGTAAGATGGTACAATAGAATGTAAATAGGCTATACCGGCCCTGCCAATATACCGGGCAAGGAAGCCAGTGAGATGGTAAACTGAATGAAAATAGGCTCTACCAGCCCTGCCAATATACCGGGCAGGGCAGCCAGTAAGATGGTACAACAGACTGAAATTAGGCTCTACCGACCCTGCCAAAATACCAGGCAGGGCAGCCAATAAGGTGGTTCAACAGAATGAAAGTAGGCTCTACCGGCCTTGCCAAAATACCGGGCAAGGCAGCCTGCAGGAATATGAGGACAGTGGAATAGCCCAACCGGTTCTATGCAATAGAGTCTACAACTGGTAACTGGAGTAAACCAGTAACATGTACTGGAGCAAATGGAACGCCCAGACGGTTCTTGTAACGGGATCAGCAACCGGTAATTGGAGTAAACCAGTAACACGTACTGGAGCAAATGGGATGCTCAACTGGTTCTATGTAACGGAATCAGCAACCGATAATTGGAGTAAACCAGTACCACGTACTGGAGCAGTTGGAATGCCCAACCGGTTCTATGTAATGAAATCAGCAACCGGATATATGGAGTAAACCAGTACCGCGTACTGGATCAAATGGAACGCCCAACCGGTTCTATGCACTGGGATCAGCAACTGGATATATGGAGTAAACCAGTACCACGTACTGGAGCAAATGGAACGCCCAACCGGTTCTATGCACTGGGATCAGCAACCTGATATATGGAGTAAACCAGTACCACGTACTGGAGCAAATGGAACGCCCAACCGGTTCTATGCACTGGGATCAGCAACCTGATATATGGAGTAAACCAGTACCGAGTACTGGAGCAAATGGAACGCCCAACCGGTTCTATGCACTGGGATCAGCAACTGGATATATGGAGTAAACCAGTACCACGTACTGGAGCAAATGGAACGCCCAACCGGTTCTATGCACTGGGATCAGCAACCTGATATATGGAGTAAACCAGTACCGAGTACTGGAGCAAATGGAACGCCCAACCTGTTCTATGTAACGGAATCAGCAACCGGATATATGGAGTAAACCAGTACCGCGTACTGGATCAAATGGGCAACCAAAGGGTGTCTCAGGCTGGTTTAAATAGGTAGTGCAAGGCGGGTGTTAAACAGGCAGCCAATGGGGAATACATACATCTGACTGACAGCAAGGGTGAACAATCACGGGCACCGTGATACCTGGATGGTGGCTGACAACAGTTCTGCTTAGTTTTAGTACTTTTATTATTTTATTATTAGATGTGGGGTGTCAAAATTCCCCCAATAGGCAGATTACCATTACTGGCTTCCCCTGGAGGATTGCTCAGTTATAAGGTGCTGTTGTGGACCCTTTGCAGACTGTGGAGAGAATCATGTAACCCATGTGTCTCTCTCTCCTGCAGAGGTCTCTCTGGGGCACCTTTTTTTCAATGGAAATCTTCTTGCTGAGTATCCTACACAGAGGCTTGTATCTCCTTACTCTCCTCCTCAGGTTAACCATTTACCTGCCAGATAAATTCTCTTTTGGGCTTTTTGAGGTGATTTATTAATCTGGGTGACAATATTTGGGTTCCCTTTACAGTACAGACACTTCTCCTGTTAGGGTGTTGAATTCAAAGAGACATGGGGCTAGGCCTAAGGCTAAGGACTCAGCAGTGTCTTTGACCCCCCCCCCCCCTTGGTTATTGTTTCTCATGCCAAAGAGTATTCAGGACATTTATTCCCCTCATGTGCTGTGGCCCTGTAACGGGTCATACAAATGAATACAGGACAGGTACTTATAAGTAATAAAACAGTGCGCTCGCTCCACTAAAAATTCACCTTAGTTCTTGATTCCGGATTCAGAAACACACTTGTATATATACAGATATAGTCCAGGAATCGAATTCTCTGGTGTGCAGCTCTTCTTTCAAGTGTCCACAGTCACACTTACTATCGTCTATACAAAGATACAAAAAAGAAGAAAGAGAGAGCAAAAAACACCTGAGAGTAGCAACTGTTAAACAACAATATGCATAGAAAAATAATATATATCTACTCACAAGATGTATTCTTGTAAGTAGTGCCCAATATCAACAGCTTATACGATCTTGTGTATCTCACCGCACTCTTCCCGCATCAATATCGTATCAGAGCTTCCAGGTCATAGATCGGCACAAATAATACTGTTCCAGCGTGGAAATATTGCTTATAAGATAAAAGAATTCTTCTAAGAGTAACTGTTAGGTTATGGGTGATGAATATCCCCCCAATTAGAATAACTCACCAGAACTCTTGTTGCATATGAATAAAATAGCCCGACCCGGCTCAGAATAAACAAATGCCAATGCGGAGAGGCTCAGTGATGGTCAAATAAATGCAGGAAATAATAACAATAATTTATTAAATATCCTCCAACGCGTTTCGTGAGTAAAATCCCACTTCTTCAGGGAGAAATTATTACAATATCATTACACATTGCCACAATTTATACATAAAAACATAGAACCTACCAGTAGCGTTTCTACCATGATCTCCTTCCAGAGGTTCTCCACAGCGAGGCCAAGGACCGAATCCACAACAGGACAAAATCCAAGCCTCACTCTGGAGTCAAAGTGTCATCTCCGTGTTGCCCCTGACAGGATGCTTGTGTTCTGTAATGCAATACTATGGAGTCACTACAGAAGGTGCAACTGGATTCCCATAATCAATGCGGTGAAACAGAAACATTTTAATAAAAAAGTCGCATCTATAGCATACATATATATAATAAAAAGCCATTTCACTGCCTTTTAAATACAAAAATACAGAAATTACTAATAAGACTGTGGCATACATATTAAACAATAGTTATCTAAATACTTAATCCAATATTTGCAAGAAAATAAGGAGATAAGCTAATGTCAATAATAAATGAATAATAAAACTATAACATACTTATTAAAAATAGTTCTCTAAGTTTATAATCCAACATTGACAGAAGAATAATAGTAAACTAATTGCAGTTGTGATCAGGCATATATATATACAAAAAAATAATTATATAATATATATACATGTTTTTTCGTGTTTCTTCATTGGAGGAAATTGCTTACCTCCAATTCTTCATTAAGACCTTGGGGTGATAGGGTGTCTAGACTGTAAATCCAGAAGGCTTCCCAGCGACATAGAGCAGAGAATCTATTTGGGCTATTCTCAGGAATCTGCTCTATTCCCATGATCTTAAAATTCTTAATACCTCCTTTAGAACAGGAGTTAAAATGTCTAGATACTGAATGTTCATTAGCGTTTTTACTGATTAAATACCTATGCTCTTGGGCTCTTTCCCTGAGGCTTCTGGTCGTTCTGCCCACATATTGTACCCCACAGCCACAGATAATAACATAAATTACATACGTTGTTTCGCAGGTGATCAAACTATTAACTTTAAATATTTTCTGGTTGGAATGGCTCTGTATAGAGCTAACTTTGTTCATAATGAATTTACAATTAGTGCACCTACTCTTCAAACAACTGTAGTTTCCTGTAGGGGCACCGCTGCCAAAGAGCCCCCTTTCTTCTGGGTTCTCCTTCAAACGTTTTGGTCTACTTCCAGCTATATGGCCCCTCAGGTTCCTAGCCTTCTATCACGGTGCCCGTGATTGCTGCATTTCTATGTCTATTACCGGCAGGGGGCTGCCACTGGCTGTCTGCCTTTAGCCTGCCTCATATTGCCTATTTAAACTGTGTCTGGGCACCCTTTGGTTGCCCTTTCGTGGTGTCTCTGATTGCATCCACTTCCACCATGCTACAGAAGCTTATTGGGCCATTTGCTGTGTTCCTGAGTTCCTGATTTCATCCCATTCCTGAGCCTCCTGTCTGCAGTGCTGGTTCCAGTGCCGGTTCCGGTTGAGTCTTCAGAAGTTGCTGTTTCCTGCTGCCTGTCTTCGTTGCCGTCCTGATCCGGTTGATCGTCCTTGCTGGTTCCTGTTCGTCTCCTGGCCCGGTTCCTGTGTCTTTGGCGACTTTCTGCTACGGTCGCTTTGGCGACATTCTCTGTTGGATTCCAGCGTGCTGGCTCTGGTTCGCTCCCTAAGCCTTGCGGCTATACAATTCTGTCTGTTGGTTCCAGCGTGCGGACGCTGGGTTGCTTCACAAGCTTTGTGGCTATACTATAATGGCTGTTAGTCCCAGTGTGCAGACGCTGGGTTGCTCCACAAGCCTTGCGGCTATATTATACTGTCTGTTAGCCCCAGCGTGCGGACGCTGGGTTGCTCCACAAGCCTTGCGGCTATAATATCGGTCTGTTAGTCCCAGCGTGAGGACGCTGGTTCGCTCCACGAGCCTTGCCGCTTTACTATATTGTTTGACGGTTACAGCGTGCGGACGCTGATTGGCTCCTTAAGCCTGGCGGCTATGCTATATTGTCTGTCAGTCCCAGCGTGCGGACCCTGGGTTGCTCCACAAGCCTTGCGGCTATACTATACTGTCTGTTAGTCCCAGCGTGCGGACGCTGGTTCGCTCCTCTAGCCTGGCGGCTATATTGTTCTGGCTGTTGGTCACAGCGTGCGGACGCTGATTCACTCCACAAACCTTGCGGCTATACTGTTTGGTCTGTTGGTCTCCAGTTTACAGACACTGGTTCGCTACTCAAGCCTTGCGGCTACACTATACTGTTTGTTGGTCACAGCGTGCGGACGCTGGTTCGCTCCTTAAGCCTTGCGGCTATACTATACAGTCTGTTGGTACCCAGCGTGCGGACGCTGGTTCGCTCCACCGCTAAGCTACACGATAACTTGTAGGATATCAACGCGCGGGTGTTGGTTCACTCCATGACCTGTGGGTTAATCTATGTCCTGCTGAAGGTTCCCAACGTGGGGGCGCTGGTTTACTCCCTGTCTCGTTACGCAGGTAGTCCTTTATTGCTGTGCGCTGTCCAGTCCTAGACAGCTAGTAGTCCTACAGTACATGGGTGATACAGTTATGGACTACCAGGTTAAACCACTGATCTTGCAGTCTATCGATTACTATTGACTGTCATTGCCATCTGACAGTTATTAAGATCACTGTGATTGATTCCTGCTTCTTTGGGCTGCCTTGCCCTGTATTGGTAAGGCCGGTAGAACCTTACGTAATTCCATCCTGAGGTTGCCTTACCCGGTATTGGCAAGGCCGGTAGAGCCTATATTGGTATTCGTTTGGGCTGCCTTGCCCGGTATATTGGTAAGGTCGGTAGAACCTTTTACATTATACCATCCTAAGGTTGCCTTACCCGGTATTGGCAAGGCCGGTAGAGCCTAAGCCTTTAGCATTCCGTTAGACTGCTTTGCCCGGTATATTGGCAAGGCCGGTAGAGCCTACTACTTGGGTTTCCATCAGGCTGCCTTGCCCGGTATCTTGGCAAGGCTGGTAGAGCCTTTTATTCCTTACTGCTCAGGCTGTCTTGCCCGGTATATTGGCAAGATCGGTAGAGTCTGTATTATTAAAGTCCTTCCATTTGGTCATTCTATGTATTGTACGTATGTGTTTAAAATCCCATGGGATTATCTTAATCGTTTCAATAAAGTTGTGTTTTTACCTAACCTTGCGTCTGAGAGTATTAACAAACCGTGACACCTTCTTGTAGATTACATTAGATTTATCTGTGATAACATCCTTTAAAAGAGGATCCTGTTTTAAGATTTCCCAATGTTTTTGGATAACCTTACTAATCTTCCCAGAAGCACCATTATATTGAGTAATTATTGCTGGTGGCCTCCTTTCCTTTATTTTTTCTGTTTTTTTGATTAGGATGTCTTCTCTTCTAAGTTCCAAAGCTCTTTTACTAGCTGCCTCAACTACTGTCATTTTATGTCCTCTTTCCAATAACTCTTTCTTCAGAACTTTACTCTTTTGTTGATAGTCCTCAACATCACTACAATTCCTTCTTAAGCGATGGAATTGTCTGAATGGTATATTGGAAATCCATTTACGATGGTGGCAGCTATCTGCTCGTAGATATTGATTCCGGCAGACTTCTTTTTTGTATATGGAACTTTTGATTTTTTGATGTGGGACACCTGTTAGCTGCAAATCCAAAAAGTTAATTGTCTCATAGTGGACTTCTGATGTAAATTTTAAACCCATATTGTTGATGTTAAATGATTCTATCAAGAGATCTAAATCACTTCTGGGCCCTCTCCAGGCTATTAGTATATCATCGATATACCGTCCATAAGAGACCAGGTTGCCCCCTCATCTGCTCATGGGCCATATTGTAAGGACTTCCCACAGGCCCATGAACAGGTTAGCATATGAGGGGGCAAACCTGGTCCCCATCCCTGTACCTCTTATCTGCAGGTAATAGTTATCCTGGAAACTGAAAAAATTATGGCTAAGTATAAAATATACGCATTTGATGATAAATCCAATTTGTAATTGAGATAGTGTACTTTCACTTTCCAGGAAAAACTGAACCGCTTGTAATCCTAAAGTGTGGTCTATACATGTGTACAGAGACGAAACGTCTAGAGTAGCCCACATAAAGTTTTCCTGCCAGTAGATATCTGATAACTTATTCAGTACATCCTGTGAGTCTGTTATATAAGAAGGAAGAAGAATCACCTGTTTCTGTAGGAAAAAATCAATATAAGCTGAAAGCTGTGCAGTGAAATAATTAATGTCCGAGATAATTGGTCTTCCAGGTGGGTTGTGTTGATTTTTATGAATTTTTGGAATATGGTAAAAGAAAGGTGGATCCGTATGCGGTGCATATATATATATACTCCAATTCCTGCTTGTTTAACACACCCATTTCTACTTTCTTTTATACTTAACCATAATTTTTTCAGTTTCCAGGATGACTATTACCTGCAGATAAGAGGTACAGAAATGGGGACCAGGTTTGCCCCCTCATATGCTAACTTGTTCATGGGCCTGTGGGAAGTCCTTACCATATGGCCCATGAGCAGATGGGGGGCAACCTGGTCTATTATGGACGGTATATCAATGATATACTAATAGTCTGGAGACGGCCCAGAAGTGATTTAGATCTCTTGATAGAATCATTTAACATCAACAATATGGGTTTAAAATTTACATCAGAAGTCCACTATGAGACAATTAACTTTTTGGATTTGCAGCTAACAGGTGTCACACATCAAAAAATCAAAAGTTCCATATACAAAAAAGAAGTCTGCCGGAATCAATATCTACGAGCAGATAGCTGCCACCATCGTAAATGGATTTCCAATATACCATTCGGACAATTCCATCGCTTAAGAAGGAACTGTAGTGATGTTGAGGACTATCAACAAAAGAGTGAAGTCCTGAAGAAAGAGTTATTGGAAAGAGGACATAAAATGACAGTAGTTGAGGCAGCTAGTAAAAGAGCTTTGGAACTTAGAAGAGAAGACATCCTAATAAAAAAAAAAACCAGAAAAAATAACGGAAAGGAGGCCACCAGCACTAATTACTCAATATAATGGTGCTTCTGGGAAGAGTAGTAAGGTTATCCAAAAACATTGGGAAATCTTAAAACAGGATCCTCTTTTAAAGGATGTGATCACAGATAAATCTAATGTAATCTACAAGAAGGCTAGGAACCTGAGGGGCCATATAGCTGCAAGTAGACCAAAACAGTTGAAGGAGAACCCAGAAGAAAGGGGGCTCTTTGGCAGCGGTGCCCGTACAGGAAACTACAGTTGTTTGAAGAGTAGGTGCACTCATTGTAAATTCATTATGAACAAGAGATAAGAGAGAGATAAGCCTGTTTTACATTTATATCTTTTTACTGCTGGAATATGGATATGAATAAACTCCACTTTTATTTCGTCTTCTTTTGTGTTCCTGTTGTGTGTGTGTACAGATTTTGTGAGTGTGGTGGTTACAAGAAGCCACTAAAGGAGCAGCATTGGGACAGTCTTAGTGGTGAAAGAAGAATTACATTGTCACAGTTTCGGATGCTAAAGAGAAGTGTGACCTTTTATAGACTAGAATTTATGTGTTCCTTGGCTCTTTACCTGTAGTGGCTTTGAGTGGGTATTGCATATATTGTTTATATCTATTTGATTATATACTACTATACAGTTCAGTTATATACCGGGCTCTCTGTCTGTGGTGACATTGAGCAGGTATTACATCAAAATATTTCACCTGTCTATTGTTATATCGTTTATGTGCATTATTGATGATATAGTATTGTATATGGCTGCAGTTTATTGGGCTCTTCATCTAGTGGGCCATTGAGCAGGTATTTGATTACTTCATTGTTCTATATTAGAGGGAAATCATAGCCCGTGATTGTGTTCATTGTGGGATCTGCAGCATTCATTTTTTAGAGTGTGTATGGTTATGGCCTATAGGGGTAGTTCTTGGAGTAGGGTGATGGAAGGTGAACGGCGGCTTAGGCTGCGTTACATCCCGGTTGACTTCTACTAGAGAGGTCCATTTACAGCTATATTCTATATTTTTATTATCTCCACATTTTTATTTGTTTTATATTTATTTTGAATAGCATAGAGGATAGTGGAATATCGTGGTGTTTAGAACATCAATAGTTATATTATACAGTTATATCTCCAGTGGAGTCCCTCCTGTTTCAAAAGAGAGTGCCACTATAGTTTGGTTAGTGTACATAGGGGTATATAGGATTTCCTATATTTGTGTATAGAATTCTAGTGATATATACTTTTTCTTGAAGGTTCGCTACGCTATTTGTGAAAGGAGAGAGATACCTGGGGATGGACTATAGAGTACTAAGGTCAAATAGATCAAGACTTCTCGATTTGACTCAAGATAATGTAGCATATAAGCCAAAGGTTGACCCTACTAGTCTATACAGGACATTAGAAAAATGTTTGGAAAGGGAGACCAGAGATTGGTATGATTTAGTATCCTTGGAGAAGTATCTGAAACATAACATAATTCCAAGAGACTTATGTGTATATAAAATTCCTACATTTATAAATTGATGACATTGAGTTTCTTATAGATTGGGAACAAATTCTTGAGGAATGCTCTAAAAAATTAATTAAGTTGCTAATTAAATATAGAGGAGAAAGTTTGGATAAGACACGACAAGAGATTGATGTAATTGAAAAAAGATTGACAGATATTGAGAGTACAGAAGCAAAAAAGGATTTACAAGAAAATATCCCTAAAAAGATTAATAATTTAGAACAAAATATTATCCACACTAAAAAGAAAAAATTATGAGAGATCAAATAGAGCAGAAATCTAGACAGGGAGGACAATTGAGGAATTTTATAAAAAGAAGCGAAGTAGATGAAAATACACATATATATCCATACAACCATAATGATACTTTTCGACAAGCTACAGGGGGAAATAATATTTCTTCAAAAAAGTTGAGAAAGGGGGAGAGGATTAAATTCCCTAGAGATAAAAGAACTGGGAGATTTCTCAATATAGTATATTACCCCAAAGGGAGTGTGTATCTGAAAAAAGATAAGAGCTGTGAGAATATGAAAGTTCTAGCTGAAAGTCCAAAGAGGTCTATACAAGATCAACATATAGAAGTATCGGCTTCGGAAGAGGTAGCAGGGTGCTCTTCCTCTTTTTTAGAGGAGGGTCGATTGGGGGTTCCCCGATTGAAGCATATACAAAAAGAGAGTGTACAGAAAGAAAAGAGAAGACCTCTAATACCAGAAGAGGATGTAGAGGAGGATGAGGAAGAGATACAAGGAAATGTAGCAAAAGTATTAAGAAAGGAGTAAATAAAGGTTGTAGTGAGAGGGGGATATTTAATTTGTCTTTGAGGGATGTCACGGAGGAAGAGGCACAAGTGTTGATGAAGGGCTTATCTTTTGCCCCATCTCAACAGCCAAACTCTTTTGAGATGTTCATTGATGTAAAGAAGTATATTAGATCCCTAGAAGTAAAACGTTTTTATTTGAATAAAGAAACAGATACACAAGCACAAATAAATAATAATTCTATAGCAGACATATATGGTGTTAGAAGATTGGAAGCATTAGATGATGATTATAACCCCATTGGGTGTACTCTTATACAAAGTGGAAAAAGGAGTAAATCGAGTTTTTATCCAGTACAGCATCAAGGAGAATACATTAAAGTATTTGAAAAATTAATTATGAAGCACATAGAAAAGATGTGTCAGAGAGATAAAAAAGCCCGATATAATTTAGATTTGAAAGAGCAAAAAGCATTGAAATTATTGAAGGAAGATCATAACATCGTAATTAGACAGCAGAGCAAATAAGGGCAGAGGGATCTGTATATTGGACATAGACGATTATGTAAGGGAAGCACAGTGATTGTTATCAGATCAGAATACTTATTTAAGGTTAAATAGTAATCCTACGAAAAGGTATTTCGAAGAATTGAGGAGGTTGTTAGAAAGAGCAAAGATTGATGGTATAGTAATGAAAGAAGAATTTGAGTTTTTGTAAAATGAGAACAGTACAATACCAATCTTCTACTACCTCCTAAAGCTCCACAAAGACCCGATAAGAGCCCCAGGCTGTCCAGTAGTATCTGGGATTGGGTCAATGATGGATAATTTGTCCAAATACATAGATCTCTATTTACAGCCTCTGGTGTCGTTGTTGCCCTACTACCTGAGAGATACAGTACAGGTGATCAAGAGTTTACAAGAGGTAGAGTGGAAGGAGACTTACAGGTGGTTAACGTGTGATGTCTCTTCACTATACACTGTTATTCCACATGGGGAAGGGGTACAGGTGATGAAGTATTTTTTAGAAAATGATGGAGTGTTACCAGATATATAGATTCAGTTTCTGGTAGATGCAGTGTCCTTTGTGTTAGGTCACAATTATTTTTTATTCCATGAAGATATTTATAGTCAAATTACTGGTACAGCGATGGGGTGTGCATTTGCTCCATCGTTTGCTAATCTATATATGGGCAGGTGGGAATTAGAGGCGATTTGGAATAACAACCCATTTTCGAACATCATTTTTTTTTTATAAAAGATATATAGGTGATATCCTGATGATATGGGAGGGTACGGAACAGAATCTTCAGGATTTTCATAGATATATCAATAATAATGAGTTTAATTTGTACTTTACGGTAAAGACAGATGCTGAGAAAATTGAATTTTTAGATTTAATTTTATGTTGTAAGGGTCCTGAGGTGTATACTAAGAATTTTGGAAAGACTGCAGATAGTAATGAGTACCAGCATTTTGAAAGTGGACATCATAGGAGATGGAAAGAGAATATCCAATATGGACAGCTACAGAGAGTAAGAAGAAACTGTAGCAAAGAGGGAGATTTTCAGGAAGAAGAACTGGTAGTGAGAAACAAATTTCTTGCAAAGGGATATAATAATCAACTGTTAGATAAAGCAGAAAAGAAGGTAAAAAGCATACCGAGAGGTGAACTTACAAAATATAAAGAAAAAAGGCAAAGTACAGAGAAATGGTTGCCCTTTTTTACTACAACGTTCAATCAAAAGGCCCACCAAATTGAGAAAATTCTTGAAAGACACTGGCATATACTAAAAGAAGACCCGTTATTAGGGCCTGTGGTAGGTGAGAGACCAAAGGTCTCATATAGGCGCAACACGAATATTAAATGATTAGTTGCACCAAGTGATACTTTCAAAAAATGTTGTATCAAGAAGGAAGAGGCTAGTGAGAATAAAAGTAATTTTCTAAAGGCAGGTGTAACGGTTTTGTAAGACACTCAGACCAGGAGGTTAGAATAAAACACAGTTTTATTGAAAAAAAACAAGGAACACTGCCCACTATAGGCTAAATTGGCAATGACAGGTAAATGGATATAGATAATGGATGCCCACTATCACGGTCCCCGTGATTCCCTGTCAATCTTGCTGTGTTACCTGTGCATTGGAGGAGGCTGATTGGCCCGCCCAGGGTGTTCCTTTTTATACTGCGTTTGGGCACTTGTCAGTTGCCCTTTCGTGGTGTTCCTGATCCTGCGCCTCGTTGCTGAGTTCCTGAGTATCCTGTGTACCGATCCGGCTTGTCCGACTACTCTACTGATCCTGCTCTGTGATTGACCCGGTTCTGGCTGACAACCCTGCTCCGTGATTGACCCGGTTCTGGCTGACGACCCTGTTCCGTGATTGACCCGGTTCTGGCTGACGACCCCGCTCCATGATTGACCCGATTCCGGCTGACGTTCCTGCTTCATGTATTGATCCGGTTCCGGTTGACGTTCCTGTCCTGTGTGCTGTTCCGGTGTTCCTGAGTTGCTCCGGTCGCTCCCGGCGACATTCTGAACTGTCTTGTGTCACTCTGATCACCTCTCTCTACCGAGCTGTTGCCTGAGGTTGCAGAGTCTTTCCGCTTTTACTGCTGAGCTGTTCTCTCCTAGATAATGGATGCCCTCTCAGGCACAATATAGAGTAGGAGCATATACTGTCACAAGACAGGCAAAATAAGAAACAGTAGTGGCACAAGGGTTAAAATCCTAGGTAGGTAATCAGTCTCTGTTGTGGTGTGTTTAGACAACGTCCAGTAGATGGTAAGAGCAGCAAGAGACTGTGGTGCAAGGTGTGAAAGCACCTTAGCAGTGAGACAGAACTGACACACTCCAAGGATTGGCAATGAGCGGGATACCCAACACTCTGCAAGAGCTGAATGGAACTAGAGCCAAAAGCACCCTTCCGGTGTGGTAACGGAGTCACTAACACTGCAAGAGCTAAATGGAACCAGAGCCAATAGCACCCTTCCGGTGCGGTAACGGAGTCACAAACACTGCAAGAGCTGAATGGAACCAGAGCCAATAGCACCCTTCCGGTGCGGTAACGGAGTCACAAACACTGCAAGAGCTGAATAGTACCAGAGCCAATAGCACCCTTCCGGTGCGGTAACGGAGTCCCAAACACTGCAAGAGCTGAATAGTACCAGAGCCAATAGCACCCTTCCGGTGCGGTAACGGAACCCTGTACACTGCGAGAGCAGAAGGAATCGCCCAACAGAATCACTCGGTGCGACAACTGCAATACTGTGCAAGTGAGGTGTTAAGCGGAAGCACAGTTAACGGAGGCCACAAATGCTCTGCAAGTGTAACGGAAGGCTCGGTATAACGGAGGCAACAGTGCTCAGCAAGTGTTAACGGACAAGCTCAGTAACGGAGGCAGCAGTGCTCAGCAAGTGTTAAAGGACAGGCTCAGAATCGGAGGCCACAGTGCTCAGCAAGTATTAATGGACAGGCTCAGTATCGAAGGCCACAGTGCTCAGCAAGTGTAATGGACAGGCTCAGTATCGGAGGCCACAGTGCTCAGCAAGTGTTAACGTACAGCCCAGTGTATGGAGGCAACAAGCTCTGCAAGGGTTAACTGGATGCTCAGTCTGCACAGTACTGCACACAAAAGTTCAAAATGTCACCAGGCGACATAGAATCAGGATCTTCAGCAGGAACACTCTCAGGACGACAGGATAACCGGAATCAGGCCATGGAGCAGGAACGTCAGCCAAGCCGGGTCAATCACGGAGCAGGAACCAGTAAGAATAGTCAGACGGGCCAAATCGGTACACAGGAACGCAGGAACACAGTAACGGTAGCACTGGTACAGGAACACCACGAAAGGGCGCCTGACAGGTGCCAGAGGCCCGGTATATGAAGGCCACACTGGGCGGGCTTAAACAAGCTCCGCCAATGGGAGCACACCACAGCAGAGAGTGACAGAGAGATCACGGGAACCGTGATAGTACCACCCTCTCAAAGACCCCCTCCCCTGGTAGAGGGTCTAGGTTTCTGGGGATATTTAGAGTGGAGATTGTGCAATAATCTCGGGGCATGAAGGTCCTTCTGGTCGACCCAAGAACGCTCTTCAGGGCCATAGCCCTTCCAGTGGACCAAATATTGCAATTTCCCTCTAAACCTCCTAGAATCAATAATGCTCTGAACTTCGTACTCCTCTTGGCCTTGAACATCCACCGGCCCAGGAACCACCGGGGTGGTAGTATAGCAGTTGCATACCAAGGGTTTTAACAGAGACACATGGAACACGTTATGAATGCGCATAGATGCTGGGAGTTCCAGTGTGTACGAACAGGGTTAACCTTGCGGATGACTTTGAACGGACCAATGAACTGGGGAGCCAACTTATTGGACGGCACTTGCAAATTGAGATTTCTGGAGGAGAGCCATACCCTGTCCACAACCTGGAAGGAGACCACTGGCAGCCGTCTATGGTTGGCATGCCGCTGATGTCGCTGGAATGACTGGCTGAGGGTCCTCTGAACCTGTGCCCAAGTGGAGCGGAGCTGCTCAATATGCTCGTCCAGAGCTGGAATCTGCTGTGACTGAAATGGGTCCGGGAGCAGGCACGGCTAAAACCCATAATTGATAAGGAACAGGGAGCTCCCGGACGACGAATTAACTGCACAATTCCTGGCAAACTCTGCCCACGGCAACAGGTCAGCCCAGTTGTCATGATGATCGGTCACAAAGCAGCGCAGAAACTGTTCCAGTCCCTGACTGGCACGCTCAGTGGCCCCATTGGTCTGGGGATGGTAGGCAGAGGAAAAGGACAATTGGATGCCCATCTGGCTACAGAATGCCCTCCAGAATCTAGACACGAACTGACTCCCTCGGTCTGACACCACCACTCTGAGAACCCCATGCAAGCGGAACACCTCTCTGGCAAAAACCACTGCCAATTCCTGGGCCAAAGGAAGACCAGAGAGGGGCACGAAATGAGCCATCTTCGAGAACCTGTCAACCACCATTAGGATAAATGTATACCCCCTAGACGCTGGCAATACTCCCAGGAAATCAATGGATATGTGGGACCATGGGCGTTCATTATTAGGCACCGGTTGGAGTAAGCCCACTGGGAGGTGTCTGGGGGTCTTGGCACGAGCACAGGTGGCACAGGCTGCAGTAAATGCGGAGCAATTGGCTCTAAGGGAGGGCCAACAAAATACTTGAGAAAGAGACCATATTAATTGATCCCTCCCAATGTGCCCAGCCGCCTTAGATGAGTGGTAAGTCTCAAGCAGACGGGTACAGAATGGCTCATCCACAAAACACTTGCCAAGTGTGGTTTCTGGGGGTGCCCTCGCCTGAGATGCTAAAATCTCTTCCCCCAGTGGCGAAGTGATACTAGTACGCACTGTAGCCAGGATGCGATCTGGCTGAATAATAGGTACAGGGTCTTCATCCCTCTCAATGTTAGGACTGAATTGTCTGGACAGAGCATCTGCCCTAACGTTCTTAGAGCCTGGCAGGTAGGACACTATGAAATTAAATTGAGAAAGGAACAGTGCCCACCTAGCCTGGCGGGAGGACAGCCTTTTTGCTTATGAGAGATAAGTCAAATTTTTGTGGTCAGTAAGGATTAAAACCGGGGTTCTCGTGCCCTCCAATAGATGGCGCCATTCTTTCAATGCGAGGATAATGGCCAAGAGTTCTCTGTCACCAATCTCATAATGGCTTTGGGCACTAGAGAGTTTCTTAGAAAAGAACCCACAAGGTCTCAAGGTACCACCTCTAGCAGGGCGTTGGGAGAGTACTGCCCCTACCCTGACTTCGGAGGCATCAACCTCCAATGTAAATGGCAGGGCGGGATTGGGGTGGGACAGTATAGGAGCAGATGCAAAAGTGGATTTTAAAGTCTTAAAAGCGTTTTCAGCTGCCTCGGGCTATTGAGAGGGATTAGCGCCCTTATGCGTAAGGTCAGACAGAGGGTTAACAATTGTAGAGAAATTCTGGATAAATTTCCTATAATAATTGGTAAAGTCCAAAAAGTGTTGGATAGCTTTTAACCCTTTGGGACGTGGCCATTGTAGGACTGCTGCCAGTTTCTCTTGGTCCATGGCAATGCCATCCTTAGATATCACGAACCCCAGGAAGGGTACTTTGGACCTGTGAAACTCACATTTTTCTAGTTTACAGAACAGTTTATTCTTGCGTAAACGAAGCAAAACTTCAGACACATCCTTGATGTGCTAGGTTAGGTTATCAGAGTGTATCAATATATCATCGAGGTATACGACCAGACAAGACTGAAGCATATCACGGAGGATGTCATTGATAAACTCTTGAAATACGGCAGGTGCATTACATAAGCCAAATGGCATCACTAAGTATTCGTAGTGCCCTGACCTAGTATTGAATGCCATTTTCCACTCATCCCTAGCCTTAATTCTGATCAGGTTGTACGCGGCCCGAAGATCAAGTTTCGTAAAGATAGAAGAGCCCTTCAACCTGTCAAATAACTCCGTAATGAGTGGTATGGGGTAGGCATTCTTAGACATGAGCTTATTCAATCCACGGTAATCAATACATGGTCTTAGTTTGCCATTTTTCTTTTTCGCAAAGAAGAAACCAGCACCAGCCGGTGAGGTAGACTTGCGTATGATTCCCCTCTTGAGGGCGTCCTCAAATGTAGTCCTCCATGGCCTTGTTCTCATTGCAGGACAAAGGGTATCTCTGACCCCTGGGAGGTACCACGCCCG
This sequence comes from Rhinophrynus dorsalis, assembly GCA_037306005.1. Classification (NCBI taxonomy): domain Eukaryota; kingdom Metazoa; phylum Chordata; class Amphibia; order Anura; family Rhinophrynidae; genus Rhinophrynus; species Rhinophrynus dorsalis. The sequence continues at coordinate 250,095,511 of CM074721.1, forward strand.
GAGGCAAATCAACAGCGCAATCATACGGTCTGTGCTGAGGCAATGCGCTAGCCTTTCCCTTACTGAATACGTCACTGAATTCACGATATTCAGCTGGCATGGAGGGAGAGGTACACAAAATCTTGACCGGGTGAGACAAACAGTGTTTAGTACAATACTCAGACCATGATTTGACCTCACATCTTTGCCAATCAAACTGAGGATTATGCAATAGCAACCATGGGAACCCCAGAATGACCGCATGATGAGGTGAATGAATTATTTGGAAACGTACTTCCTCCCTGTGGAGAGCCCCAATAGACATAGTAATAGGAGTCGTTTCCATAGTGATAAATGCCGGCTCTAACGGTCTACCGTCAATGGCTTCAATGGCTAAGGGAGTGTCCCTTTTGACAAAGGGAATTTTGTGCAGTTCGGCAAAGGAATGATCCATGAAGTACCCTGCTGCACCAGAGTCTACCAGAGCAAACACCTCCACAGACTGATCAGCCCAGGAAAATACCACCTGGATGGTGGGTTTCTGTGTACAGGAGTCTGGGGACTGTTGTACGCCACCTAGGGCCTGTCCCCCAAGGTACCCTAGGTGCGTCCATTTCCCGGCCGTACTGGACAGGTGCGTAGTAAGTGCCTAGCTTTGCCACAAAATAAGCATAAACCTTGCCTTTTATGGTGTGCCCGTTCCTCCTTTGTAAGTCTAGTGAACCCGAGTTGCATTGGTTCACCCGGTTCAGATGCTCGATCAAGAGGAATGGGAGGCGAGGGTGGGTTTAAAGGACTGCCGTGCCCATAGCTTCTGGATCTCGCCCTTCTAGCCAGGCGCCTTTCACGGATACGAGAGTCAATAAGCATGACATAATCAATGTATTCATCTAAGTCACTGGGTACATCTCTGGCAGCTATTTCATCTTTGATGGAGTCAGACAACCCCTGAGCAAAGGCTGCTACTATCTCCTCGTTATTCCATCCCACCTCTGCTGCCATTATCCGAAATTGTATGGCATAATCGCCCGCTGTACGATCGTCCATTTGTATCTCCATCAATCTTTTGGCAGAAGAGGCGGCTCTGCCAGGTACCTCAAACACTCTACAGAACTTCCTTACGAACTCGCTGAAGTTCTGAGTGCAGGGTTTAGCGTTCTCCCACAAGGGATTAGCCCATGCCAGAGCTTTGCCTGTTAACAATGATATCATGAACCCAACCTTGCTCCGGTCGTTAGGAAAGGCATGAGGCATCAATTCCAAGAATATCTCTAATTGATTGATAAACCCCTTGCATAGGGTCGGTTCGCTATCATATCTCAATGGTAACGGCGCCGGCGCCGTTAGGCCTCTGGGGGGAGCAGCAGGAACCACAGAAGGATTGTCCGGTGTCAGAACTGGGGGGACCACCGGATTCTGATTAGGTTTGTCAAGGTGTACCGTACGTTCCAGTAATGTCTGCAAGGCCAGTGCCAACTGGTCCAAGCGTTGCTCATGCACATCCATCCTCCAATGGATGTTTTGTGTATTACCTTCACCTTTACTGTCTGAAGTCATGGCCCTTTCGTACTGTAACAGTTTTGTAAGACACTCAGACCAGGAGGTTAGAATAAAACACAGTTTTATTGAAAAAAAACAAGGAACACTGCCCACTATAGGCTAAATTGGCAATGACAGGTAAATGGATATAGATAATGGATGCCCACTATCACGGTCCCCGTGATTCCCTGTCAATCTTGCTGTGTTACCTGTGCATTGGAGGAGGCTGATTGGCCCGCCCAGGATGTTCCTTTTTATACTGCGTTTGGGCACTTGTCAGTTGCCCTTTCGTGGTGTTCCTGATCCTGCGCCTCGTTGCTGAGTTCCTGAGTATCCTGTGTACCGATCCGGCTTGTCCGACTACTCTACTGATCCTGCTCTGTGATTGACCCGGTTCTGGCTGACAACCCTGCTCCGTGATTGACCCGGTTCTGGCTGACGACCCTGTTCCGTGATTGACCCGGTTCTGGCTGACGACCCCGCTCCATGATTGACCCGATTCCGGCTGACGTTCCTGCTTCATGTATTGATCCGGTTCCGGTTGACGTTCCTGTCCTGTGTGCTGTTCCGGTGTTCCTGAGTTGCTCCGGTCGCTCCCGGCGACATTCTGAACTGTCTTGTGTCACTCTGATCACCTCTCTCTACCGAGCTGTTGCCTGAGGTTGCAGAGTCTTTCCGCTTTTACTGCTGAGCTGTTCTCTCCTATACCAAACCATATTAACCCGTGCAGTGCCTGTAGTCTCCGTTTATGGGCCTATCCTTTACACTTGCCAACCCTCTGGTTACCCTTAAAGCCGTTTACCATCCTGAGCCTGTGCAGTAAGACCTAGCTTACCTAACACTTGCACAGCACTGTCCGTTCCGGTGTTCGGTGTGCACCGTGGCCGCGCTGGTTGGAGCTGGTAGCCTGTCAGCTCTCACAGTGTGGGTTTTCCGTGTGGCACCGGAAGGGTGTCCTGGCTCAGGTTTCCTAACGCTCCAGGTATTATATTATCCTCCGCACTACCCAGTGCTCCGGCTCTCATATAGCTTGTGCAGTGTCAGTCTATTTTGGCACCCTAGGGGTGTTTGGGCGCTATCCCGTTGGCACACGCAGGGTTACTACTGAGGGTACGTTAAGGGCGATTCAGGTTCTGGTCTTGTCAGCTCTAGCAGTAGCGTTCCTCCACGAATCCCACTGTGGTGGTATTGGCTCAGCTCAGGTCTGTTGGTGCGCTCCATTTTACTACCTTTGAGAGTGATTCAGTGCAGACACTATATTCTGCTTCTCACCTTCAAGAGACTGTTATCATATCCTGGGCGTTGGCAAATCAAGGACTGAGTTGCTTCAGTTTCTCCTCTTTAACCCTGTATGGCAGTATACCACTCTATATGTTGCATAACCTTTACTTGGTCTGTATTTTGCCAATACTGATTATACCTGTACTGGCCCCTAGGGACACTGTTCATTTATCATTTTCTCAATAAAACTGTGTTTTTACTTTCTACCGTGGTCTGAGTGTCAGAAAACCGTAACACCCTCTCAGGCACAATATAGAGCATATACTCTCACAAAACAGGCAAAATAAGAAACAGTAGTGGCACAAGGGTTAAAGTCCTAGGTAGGTAATCAGTCTCTGTTGTGGTGTATTTAGACAACACCCAGTAGATGGTAAGAGCGGCAAGAGACTGTGGTGCAAGGTGTGAAAGCACCTTAGCAGTGAGACAGAACTGACACACTCCAAGGACTGGCAATGAGCGGGATACCCAACACTCTGCAAGAGCTGAATGGAACTACAGCCAAAAGCACCCTTCCGGTGCGGTAACGGAGCCACTAACACTGCAAGAGCTGAATGGAACCAGAGCCAATAGCACCCTTCCGGTGCAGTACCGAAGTCACAAACACTGCAAGAGCTGAATAGTACCAGAGCCAATAGCACCCTTCCGGTGCGGTAACGGAGTCACAAACACTGCAAGAGCTGAATAGTACCAGAGCCAATAGCACCTTTCCGGTGCGGTAACGGAACCCTGTACACTGCGAGAGCAGAAGGAATCGCCCAACAGTACCACTCGGTGCGATAACTGCAATACTGTGCAAGTGAGGTGTTAAGCGGAAGCACAGTTAACGGAGGCCACAAATGCTCTACAAGTGTAACGGACAGGCTCAGTAACGGAGGCAGCAGTGCTCAGCAAGTGTTAACGGACAGGCTCAGTATCGGAGGCAACAGTGATCAGCAAGTGTTAACGGACAGGCTCAGTATCGGAGGCCACAGTGCTCAGCAAGTGTAACGGACAGGCTCAGTATCGGAGGCCACAGTGCTCAGCAAGTGTTAACGGACAGCCCAGTGTATGGAGGCAACAAGCTCTGCAAGGGTTAACTGGATGCTCAGTCTGCACAGCACTGCACACAAAAGTTCAAAATGTCACCAGGCGACATAGAATCAGGATCTTCAGCAGGAACACTCTCAGGATGACAGGATAACTGGAATCAGGTCACGGAGCAGGAACGTCAGCCAAGCCGGGTCAATCATGGAGCAGGAACGTCAGCCAAGCCGGGTCATTCACGGAGCAGGAAAGTCAACCAAGCCGGGTCAATCACGGAGCAGGAACCAGTAAGAATAGTCAGACAGGCCAAATCGGTACACAGGAACACAGCAACGGTAGCACTGGTACAGGAACACCACGAAAGGGCACCTGACAGGTGCCAGAGGCCCGGTATATGAAGGCCACACTGGGCGGGCTTAAACAAGCTCCGCCAATGGGAGTGCACCACAGCAGAGAGTGACAGAGAGATCACTGGAACCGTGATAGCAGGCAAGGGAATGTATAGGTGTGGTATTCATCCTCTTTAAGAAGGATGAATAAAAGAATCTACATTTACAGGCAAGAAATACCAGCTGAAACAGTTTCTCAACTGTAACTCTGAGTTTGTGGTGTACCTCCTCACGTGCAAGTGTGACAGACAGTACGTGGGGAGGACAAAGCGCAGACTGTGGGTTAGATTTGGGGAACATTTAAAAAATACTAAGAACTAAATGGATACACATAGTGTTCCTAGACACTTCCTTGAATAGCCAGAATGTAGAGAGGATGAGATTACCGTTATGGCGAGGTCAAGGGTGATAGGAGAGGAGGGGATAGGTTATTAAAGTTAAGACGGAGAGAGAATTTCTGGATTCACCAATTAAAAACTCTCCAGCCTGATGGTTTGAATGCAGACTTGGATCTGGCAGCGTTTATCTGATTCTCAGTTCTGAGGGGAGTATGGTATTGATCGGTTAAACATGCGTTTCTAGTCTGCAGGAAAACTATAGCCCAACCAACAGAGGGACAGATTAGGAGATTATGGTCCTGGGATTATTAGGTTAATGGAGAAAATGTATGATCCCTAACTCCATATATGAGTGAAAGAAATATGAGGGTAATGATCTGGATAGAATAAAATAGAGGTAGAAGGTTAGAATATTTTTATTTTAGATTATCTACTATTATGCTAGTATAGTATCGATAGTGGTTATAGGGATACATAACTGAGTTATATAATGTTATATATAATGAGTGGCAACAAGTGTCCAGCGCAGTAGAGTAGAAATCGCGCAACAGCTAGCTCCTGAGCCAAAGGCTACAGCAGAATGCAACAGAGCACTGACCCAAACTAGAGGCACAAAACAGTTGCAGGGTCTAATGGAAGCGCTCAGGAAAGTTCTGCGACTCCCTACCAGGAGTGAGCCCAGCTAGGTAACGAGAATGGACACGAGACGAATGAGAGTAACACAGCCAGCAATTGACAGTACTGAGCCGGTACCCCGAATGTGCACACCACCTGTGGCGGTTAACCAGTGTAAGCGGCTAGAGCAGTACGCTCAGCCTTAGGATGGCAAGCAAAGAACGCGTTATGCAGCGCACTGACAACAGACGCAACCGGAGAGGAGGCTAAGGGTTCAGCCAGGCACAGTCCGCAACCCAGTGGTACAGAGCGGGTGCTCAGACCTAGGAGGGAAGGCAACAACCGGTACTAGGCAGCAATGGAGCGGGTAGTCAGCCAGAAGCGGTCAGCAGCGTAGCGGGTGGTCAGCCAGATCAGTCAGCAACAGAGCGGGTTCTTCAGCCGGATCAGTCAGCAACAGAGCGGGTTCTTCAGCCGGATCAGTCAGCAACGGAGTGGGTTCTTCAGCAGGATCAATCAGCAACGGACAGCAACGGAAAACTGGAACAAAGTCAAACAGGCCAAGTCATACATGGAAGGAGCATACAGGAACCAACGTCAGATAAGGAACACCACGAAAGGGCGTCTACGTAACGACATGGCAGGGTATAAGAAGGCTGGCCCTGGGCGGAGTTACGTAGCAGTGCCCAATAAGAGAGAGACAGCGAAACCAGGAAGTAATAATGTCGCTGCAGACACAAATAGCACGCTACCGTGATAGTAGGTCTCCAATGGTTTGGCCCATAAGGCTTCAGGCACAAAGCATCTCCCATGCGGTTTCTCGGCAGGGGCCGTCCCCTGAGCCGCCAATATCTCAGACCCCAGAGGGGAAGTAATACTGGTACGAATGGTTGCCAGAATACGATCTGGCGAAATCACAGGCGTAGGATCACATTCTTCCTTAGACAAGGACCCAAAATGGCAGGACAGGGCTTCTGCCCTAATGTTTTTAGTACCAGGCAGGTATGATACCACGAAATTAAAGTGAGACAAGAATAATGCCCATCGAGCCTGTCGTGGAGACAAACGTATCGCCTCAGAAAGGTACGTCAGATTTTTGTGATCGGTGAGGATCAAGATTGGAACGGAAGTGCCCTCAAGTAGATGTAGCCACTCACGTAACGCCAGAAAAATGGCCAACAATTCTCAATCTCCTGTGTCATACATGGACTCAGGCTTAGATAGTTTATGTGAAAAGAACCCACACGGTAGTAAGGGCTCGTCTGGAGATGACCGTTGAGACAAGAGGGCGCCTACTCCCGTCTCCGACGTGTCAACCTCCAGAGTAAATGGTAGCTTTGGATTAGGATGTCTCAGAAGCGGAGCTGCTGCAAAAGCTGCCTTGAGGGTTTCAAAGGCTTGGAGAGCACTAGGAGACCATTCGGAAGTATTAGCACCCTTGTGCGTCATATCCGTAAGTGGTTTGACAATAATACAGAAGTGTCTTATAAATTTCCGACAATAATTGGCAAAGCCCAGGAATCGTTGGATTGCATTGAGTCCCATAGGAGGGGGCCATTGGAGCACTGCCGACAGTTTCCCAGGGTCCATAGCCAACCCAGAAGAGCAAATCATATACCCTATGAAGGTCACCTGTGACTGGTGAAACTCACATTTGTCCAACTTGCAGAAAAGATGGTTGGCCCTTAAGGGTGATAACACTTTCACAACATCTGTATGGTGTTGTTCAATATTTGGGGAGTCGATGAGAATATCATCCAAGTAGACAACCACACAACTCATCAAAAGATCCCTTAACACATCATTAATGAACTCCTGGAAGACAGCGGGAGCGTTGCAAAGACCAAAGGGCATTACCAGATATTTGTAATGCCCACTCCTGGTGTTGAACGCTGTCTTCCATTCATCGCCCTCTCTGATACGCAGCAGATTATATGAGGATTGTAGGTCGAGCTTAGTAAAGACCGTTGAACTTCGCAATCAATCAAATAACTCTGTGATCAGAGGAATGGGGTATGCGTTTTTGATCATAAGTTTATTGAGCCCATGGAAATCAATACACAGCCTTAATTCGCCATCCTTCTTCTTACAAAGAAGAACCCCACCCCTGCCGGGGAGGTGGATTGGAAAATGCCTGACAGGCGCCTTTCTCTTTCAAAGAAAATTTCTAAGCTGTACCCCTTTTCTGATGCAGCTTTGGTGCAGTGGGCGACACCTGCTCAGGTTGAGACCCCTATTTCTAGACTTTCTAAGTCTACTGCTCCACCCGTGGCTGATGCCATGGTACTCATGGAATTGACTGATAGAAAGCTGGAGGCTATTCTGAACTTTAACTTTGCTGCCATAAGTACTGCCTTGCGGCCTACCTTGGCCTCTGTCTGGGTCACTAGAGCCATTGCTTTATGGGGTGAAAAACTTACTGAGGCTATCCTTAAGGGTACCCCTAAGGAGGATATTTTACCCTCCTGGTCAACATGTCTGAGGCTCTTTTTGATGCTGTCAGACTTGCGACAAAGGCTTCTGCCTTCTCTGTTGCTGCCAGATGCACATTGTGGTTCAAGATTTGGTCTGCTGACCTTTCATCTAAAAAGTCACTGATTTCTCTCCCCTTTCAGGGCACATCTCTTTTTGGGTCTGAACTGAAGCAAATTATCAGTGAGGCCACTGGGGGCAAAAGCACTCTGTTGCCTCAGGTCTCAAATGCCCTAACCTGGCAAGGAAGACGCGTCTTTTCATCCACGCCAAACTGAAGCGCAAAGGCTGAATCCGTGTGTGTCTCAGGCCAGCACCCTGCCGCCAAGCCCAGGCAGCAATGGAGGTCAATACACACCTCCAACAAACTCAAATCCACCAAACTTTCTTCTGCATGAACCTCAGCATCCTGGTCCGCATCTCCCTGTGGGTGGGCACCTACAACATTTTTCAAACATTTGGGCAGGCTCTACTGAGGATCAGTGGGTTTTGCAGGTGGTTATGGGAGGCTACAGGATCCCCTTCATATCCCTGCCTCCCTTCAGATTCTTACATGACAGAACTCCGCTAGGCCAGGAAAAGCTGCGTCTTTGCAACTAGGCAGTGCAGGCTTTCCTGAACAAGGGAGTCCTGCCTCCTATTTCTCTTCCAGAGAGAGGTTTAGGTTTCTATTCAAACCTCTTTGTGATTCCCAAGAGGGACAGCGGCAGTCGCCCCATCTTGGACCTCATGGTTCTCAACTCTTTTGTGGTGACTACTCACGACAAGATGGAATCTTTGCGCTCTGTCATCGCAGCTATGTGTCTTGGAGAATTTCTGGCCTCTCTGGATCTGCAGGATGCCTACCTACATGTTCAAATTCATCAGGACAGTCAGAAGTACCTGAGGTTTGCTTTCACATCGGGGCACTTCCAGATCACAGCTCTGCCCTTTGGGCTCACTACTGCTCCTCAGGTTTTCGCAAGGTCTTGGGGCATTGATTGCCTTCCTGCACACCCAGGGGATTCAGGTGACTCCCTTCATGGATGACCTTCTGCTGAAGGCACTGTCCAGGGAACTCCTGCTGTCCACCACTACCTACAAAAAACAGATGGTAAGGAGGGGTGTTAGAAAGCACATGCAGGCATCTGTGGCTACTGTTGGTAGTGGAACAAGGCTTGGGGTGGGAATCATACAGTGTAAGTGTACCAGTGGGCAGTGTAACCAGGCTGGGGGGTAGACAATGTAAGTGGGGATCTATGTCAACCAGTGGGCAGTGGAACCAGGCTGCAGGGGTCAAACAGTATATGTGGGGGATCTGTAACTATCAGTGGATAGTGGATCTAGGTGGAGGTAGACAGTATAGGTGGGGGATCTGTGACTACCAGTGGGCAGGGGAACAAGGCTGGAGGGACGTCAGTGTATGTGGGGGGATCTCAGACTTGCAGTGGGCAAGGGGACCAGACTGGGGGGGGTCTAACAGTGTATGTGGGGATCTGTGATTACCAGTGTGCTGTGGAACCAGGCTGGAGTGTCATGCAATGCACATGTGGTTCTAAGGCTACCAGTAGAATAGGACTGGGGTGTCAGACAGTGTATTTGTGTCACTGTGACTCCCAGTGGGACAAGGTTTGATGTCAGACAGTGTATGTGTATCTTGATTTCTAGTGGAGAGTGGAACAAGGCTAGGGTATCAGACAGTGCATGTGTGGTTCTGTGAATCCCAGCAGTATGGTGGAACAAGATTAGGTTATCAGACAGTGTATGTGTAGTTGTGTGGCTACCAGTGTACTGTAGAACAAGGCTGGGGTAGCAGACTCTGTATGTGATATTCTGCAACTACCAGTGGGTTCTTTATGTCCCAGTGGCATGAGGCCTCTCAAAAGAGTTTCAGGGGGGAGGGGACAGCATTTTTTTTGTTATGGAAGGCAATCGTATCCAAGGTTGGTGATAGCACTCCAAATAAGAAGGGATACAAGCCGCCTCATAAAAGCATATACTTTATTACAAAGATAAAAAACAAACAAAAACAAAAGACACTGAGAGTTGGGACAAAACAAAAATCATACAGCTCTTACCTGCATGGCCAAGCCCATACCTCCAATGTTGTGGGATCGCCCCCTCAATCTTTTTTTTTTTTTTTTAATTTGTAGGCAGACCTTATATTCCCCAATTAGTAACTCTCCTGATGCTTACCCAGTTACTGATCTCACAGACAAACCCTCTAGGGGAGCAATACTGGGGCTCAGGAGCGCAGCATGCTGCCCTGCTTCACTCCTACCCATACTTCCGGGTAGAAGTGGGCAGAATCAGGGAAAGCCTCCACCTGTCACTAGTGACATGATCACCTGTGATGTGAGAAGGCTTTCCGTCATCTCATCCACTACTACGGGTCAGGAAGGGTGAAGCAGGAGAGCATGTTGCTCGTCTGTGTCACCAATATTGATCCCCCAGCATGATCAGCTGGGAGATCAACAGCTGATGGGGGCATCAGGAGGCATCTTGATGACCTCTATAAGGTCTAATAAAACAATAAAATAACCATACCCTGGGCCATATAAGAGTTAAATATACTGCCCGACACCAAAATAGTTAGAAAAAAGCAGGTATGAGAGGAGGTGTTTTGGAGACCGACCAGCACTGGAGGACTGATCCAGTAAAGGCCTACACCCTAGAGGCAGAAGTAGCCCCTGAAAAGTGTAAGTACCCATATTGAAGGGGGGAAAATGGAAATATAGAATGTTTTGAAAATCCATCCAGATCACACTTAGAGGGCTTTTTTGCACTGTCTCTTTTCTTCTTTGTGTTTCTTTCCTGAGTTCAAACACTCATGTGGAGGGCATGTCCACCAGCCCATGGGACAAAGCTGCAATTTCCCTAATAGGTCAAGAGGAGAAAAGATCCGGTGTAAAAAGAAAAAACAATTCTAACCCATTATCCACTACAAGGTTACTCACCTATACTATTGACTTTGTGTTTTATCGTTAGTTCTTGGAGTTTGACAATATATGAAACAACTGTGATTTGACATCTTATAATTATCCCCTTTATGATATCAAAGGTCTATGAGTTTTTGTAATAGAAGAAGGGCTTAGCGCTAGAAAAGTGAGACTATATCCTTGGTGGAATTGTTGACACTATAAACTGAACCAAGTTTCACAGTTTCATGGCTTTCCAAAAAACAAGTTGATAACCCATAAAAACAAACAGTTCAGTGAATATCGAGGACAGAGATAGTAAGACAAGCTTTGCATACATTCAGCTGAATGAGAATTAGTCCAACAGTATTAGTACTTAGAAAATAAAATAATATGAACTGCCAAAAAGAAGAAAAACAAAGTAGATCATAAATAAGCACTTAACTCCTCCAAAATTAAACCAATTAATAAGTAATAGAAAAGAAAATAGTAATATCAAAAATCTAAATGTATATTCATGCTATATATTACAATACTCCTGTACAAAGAAAGCAATAACGTGAATAGAGCCCCCCTCCCATCTCTATAGCTCACTAAAAGACAATGTTGTGGTTAAAAACACAAGCCTATCTATCAGTAACAAAAACTATATAAATATCCACCAAAAATCTTGAATGGTAAATACCACTAAGGAAATATATAGAAAAGAAGGAACCAATAAAATAAAAGCTGTGTCTAAATATCACTGCAGATAGTAGCAAAATCTAGAGGCACAATTTTGTGTAGGTTATTTCCATTTCCTTTCATCCAAGACCCTGTTGTGTTGCCTCTGAATCTTGCTACTATATACAGTAATATTTAGGCACATCTTTTAAGGAACTGTAATACTTCATTTTATGAAAGTTTAAAATTGTACATATCCTATATATTATAATTTGCTAAAACGTGTGTAACGACGCAGCTGCGGCTGATACAGAGCGTCCAGCTCTGTATCAGTCGCAGGGCGGGCAGTCTCTACCGAGCATGACTGCCCCGCGACCGACTGGCAGTGGCACTGTGGCCCGTGTAACAGGCTCTTCAACTAGTTAAAAAATAAATGAAATTATATAAGTCCCGTCTCTCAAACTTGTCTAGTTTAAGAGTTATAAGCTTCTAAAGTTCCCCCTCCTGCCCCTTTTACACACATCAGCACCCGACTAACAGACTGAGATCCTGGTCCCGGGAGCGGATAGCTCTTCAGCAGAGCCGAAATAGAGTTGTCTACAAAGAAATTCATTAGAATGGTCTACAAAGTGTGCCTGGTTTAACTCTTGAACTAGACAAGTTTGAGAGATGGGACTTACATCATGTTATTTTTTTATATGCACAATTTTAAACTTTCATACAATGAAGTACTACTGTTCCTTTATTTTTATTGTTCCCCCTTATCTATATGTTTCCTTAGTGGTATTTAAGATTAGGTTTTTGGTAGAAGGTTTATATAGTTTCAGGTACTGATTGATAGGCTTGTGTTTTTAACCACAATGTTATCTTTTAGTGAGCTATAAGGATGGGGGAGAGGATGGTCTCTATTTGCTATATCACTGTCTCTAAACAGGAGTATTGCTATATATAGCAAGAATAAACATTTATATTTTTGATAATACTATTTGCTTTTCAATTATTTATTGATTGGTTTAATTTTGGAGGATTTCAGTGCCTATATATGATCTACTTTGTTTTTCTTCTTTTTTTTGGTTCAGTGTTTGGATCTTATGGCACCCTGTGTATGCTATACACAGCAAGCTCCCCTAAATAATATATATTATATATTTTTGTGCTTGATCTGTTTGTATTATTTTTACAGAAAATAAAACCATAAACAGTAAAGGTTCAGGCAGATAGCGCTAGTTCCACTATTTGACCAGCAGGTGGCGCAAGCACCAAACTAACAGCGATCTGGGGAGCTGTTCGGTATGACCCTGCTGCGTACCCGTTCTAGGGGTTTCAGGAACTACAACTTCCGTACGGCCACAAAGCTCCCATCACGTAAGAACCCCTCAATCACCGCGCCCCCCCTTTTCGCTGAGCTTCGTTGTCTATGAGCAAGCTTGCCTAAGACGGTCTTCGTTGATTGGTTCTCACCATTCGTCCCTCCTTTAATCTATAGAGAAGATGGCGACGAGTGTTTTCGTGCTGTGAACTAGGTTGTGGAGCGCCTCCGCGCGGTTCACTCGTGCTTTGCTTATTTTGCTGCCTGGGGTCGGACATGTGGCCTCGGTGACTGAGGAGTGTTGGAACAGTTAAGGCCGGAGTCGGAGAGCGTTGACGAATACCGGATTACAGAGGCCTGATTTGCGCAGGTACCCACCGGGAGCTGCTGGAGACTCAGCCGTGTGAAGACTCAGGCCTGGGTGCCTTTGTGCTGGCGAGGGCTCGGGCAGTAGGTGTTGTGTCCGGGTGAGGACAGAGAAAGCGGCCTGTTTGATTTGCACGAGTGCATGATAGGGGGACGGGAGAGCGTGCGCTTGTCACTGGGTGTCAATAGGGCGGTATGGCGCTGGGGCCTTGTTTGTGCTTTTTATTATGTAGGCTGGCTACGTGTTTACTGTACTGTTTTCTATGGCTTCTAGCTTCCTGTCTTTAGCTGTTCTTCTATAACCTAAAGAATAGCAATGCTGGAATTATGAAAATTGAGCATTATTATTGATGTTATGGGGTCTGTAACAATTTGAGTGCCAAGGAGATATCCAAATGATTGCACCGCAAAGGGTTAGCCTTGAATGCTAAAGGCCTCCAAAGCATTGCGTTGATCAGCTCTCTGGCATTATAAACGTAGTTGGTAATGTAACTGGGTCATATGTATAGCGAGAAAAATGTGGCAATTATCAACAATAAACCCCAACAAAAATGCATTATATGTAACAATGAATTCCGCTTGAAAATATATGAACATACTGTGCGTCGAATTAGTTAATTTTAGTGATGCCCCAGAATTCCTTGACTTTTGTCCTTGTACATGTTCCCCAATGTGTGATTAACCATTCTATACAGATTCCTTTTGTGATCTGTGGTTTTACCATCCTTTCGTTTTTCTTAGTACTTTAAAACTTGAGCCATGATGGGCATTTGATTATATATTTTCCAAAGATGTGACCTTATGTGAGCACATCCTATCAAAACATTAAGCGGTTTTAGTCTTCTAGATACATTCTGTAGATCTGTCATTTGGCATCCCCCATCTAACATTCTTAAAACGCACTAAATTAACTAGTTGTTTAAGAATACTACTTCTAAAGTGTCTGTGGCATTTATATGTAGTGAAGCTTCTAGATCTGACTATCTCATGCTTGATGTGCCAACACAAAATACAATTCATTGGCATTGACTGCACACATATATAAATGTTTTTGAACAGTGGAGTATGTATTGTCTTATGATTATAGTGAGTATGGCTATGCAAATCACTGTCCATGTGCAACAAAATAAGATGCTTTTAATATGCTTCATTTGTCAGCCACCATCTGGTTAAAGTGATGGTATTGTCAAAATAAAGGATACTTCTGTTATTTATTTATTATTTTTAATATAACGTTTAGAATGTTATGAAAATCCTTTACCTTCATGTTCGGCTTAGTGTCAGATGGGCATGCATTGCAATGCATTGAGTACCCCTCTGGCACTCAACAGATTAAAGATACAGTTGTTTCCCCCATGCCCCTTTTCAGGACGTCACGCAGATCAGAAAGCCGGTCCAGATGGAGCGCGATGAAGTGCAGTATTGTGTCAGCATTAGAAAAATGTGCCGTCCTCTTTAAAACTGGGCACGGTTTTCCTTACGCTGACAGACACAATATTGTCCCACATTGTGTTCCATTTGGTCTGTGGACTCTCTCTCAGATATGAGAGGAGTCTGCATGAAGTCCTGAAAAGGGTCAGGAGTGGGAAACGTTTTAGCTGGATTTTTAAACCGAATATGACTGTAAAGAATTTTCAGAACATACTATAAAAAAATAAACGGAACAATAGTAGGTTTACTTATTTTTTGACAATACTATTCCTTTAAAGTGGGCTTGTAGAGTAAAAATTATGACTTATCAGCTGAGTGGCTCTAGGATGCAAGCTTTCAAGACAACTTCGGTCTCTTCTTCCGGGTATAATAAGAAGGCAGTCTTCTTTTTCCTGATGAAGTGACCAAAGTTGTATTGAAAGCTTGCATCCTAGAGCTTACTCAGCTGTTAAAGGTATTATTTTTACTCTACCAGGCTCTTACTTTTTCTATAACTAACATGGTACCACACTTTACCCATAAAGTGGACTTGTCCACCGAAGCCAAGTTTAGTTTTTCAGATAATTAAAATAAACATGTATATGGGACTAGCCATTTTCTCTTGCTTTGTTGCCTATGTTTTTCCACTCACCTCCTGTGGTCCATCACCAGTATGTGTGGGTCAGCCATTCACTGAAGGTTGTGTTGAGCCAGGCAGCCTTAAAGGGATAGTAATACTTCATTTTAGTTTCATGTTTTTTTAATGCCTACAAAATAAAATAAACAATATAAGTCTTATCTCTCAAACCTTTGTTTTGAGAGATATTCACAAGCAAAGTTTCCGTTCATGCCCCTTTTTCCTAGTGTAAGCCATCTCTTTTCAGATGTGGAATCTGATTGTAAGACCAGACAGATAACAGAAGGGGACAATCTTCTTCCTATGAGAACAATGAAAACCCTGCCCCCCTTGACAAGCTTTTCAGGTTTTTCCCTTAATTGAAGATTGTCCCTCTCTGCAGTCTACCTGGGCACCTCCCTTCTGATCTGGCTGAACAGTGATACATCAGTAAAAGGGGCAGGAGGGGGATACTTTGTCATTGAATTACTCTTGAACTATAACTCTGACAGAATTGAAATAACACTCTCCAAAGTCCAAATACTATGATGATTAATTAGAGCTGCTTTTATTATGAAACATTACTATCCCTTTAAACAAAATCTGGGTGAAAGATCTTCCAAAGGCCTCTGTATACAGACCTTCTTTACTGCCTTCCTGTATGCACAGTAAAGCTGCATTATGCTAGACTTTGAGTTCATGTAAGATGATAGTCCCTTGCGTGAAAAGCAAGATAACCCAGCATAATACCTTTCACAAAGGTGACAATTGCTTTGGAGTCATCCAAGTGAAAGATGCTTAAGAAATGCCACACTTGAGGTTCTCCCTAGATTAATTCATTGCACGGTGTGTGGAAATATTAATCCACCACAGAAACTAATTAAGATAGTGTCAACAAAAAAAAAGGTTAATATCACACTTGTTTATATTGTCAACAAATGGCTAGGACGATATCTGTTTAGTTTGTTAGGCGACAGGTCCAAGATTCAGTGGGTCATGTATCGTCATGTCACTAACACAGAAACAAGTTCCAAATACAGTTATCACTGACTTCTAGTTATTAAACAAAATAGTCACAAATGTAAATGATGCATACGTATCAACATATCACGAACATCTTGCTATTTTGTTTCTTAAAAGCTTATTTAGCCAAGGAGATGCATCCAAATGTGCTGGCGAAGGCTAATAACGGATTGCTATTTAGTGAAAATTCAGTTGGCAGTGTGTTTTACATGTGACAGCCTTACATGTATAATTATTTGTCCCTTAAAATCAGTTGCTAAACTTTTGTTAACCCCTGACTGGCGAAGACGCTTTTTTACGCTATAGCACAAAAAATTTTGGCCTCTTCAGTATTGCTTCCCCCCCCCCCCCCTTAGTCTTTACTGTGATGATTTGTACTCAGTGGATTTTTAACAGGGACTGTGTAAAGCTTCCCAAGTGTACCCTTTAGGAGAGTGCTGTACCGCTGAGATCCCTATGTCTCTCTTTATATACATATATGACTGTGTGATGTGTGTATGTGTATAATTATATTACATTGCTCCATGACCATAAAACTCGCATTTGTTTGTTTAAACTTCAGTATATATTTATAACTTGGTCTGTGTAAATTAACCTCAGTCTTGCTGCAAA
Organism: Rhinophrynus dorsalis; assembly: GCA_037306005.1. Classification (NCBI taxonomy): domain Eukaryota; kingdom Metazoa; phylum Chordata; class Amphibia; order Anura; family Rhinophrynidae; genus Rhinophrynus; species Rhinophrynus dorsalis. The sequence goes on from CM074721.1 coordinate 250,112,043, forward strand.
TCCTTTATTCAGCATCACAAAAAGCTGTCAGTAGCTCATGAAGTAAACTAAAATACATATTTTAATGTTTCACCCAACAGCCCTGCCCCCAGCACCACCAACCCCCAATCAAGAACAAGTGTCAGTCTTTGACCATTTTAATCTCTGGTAGGCATGTCCTCTGCCTTTCTCTGTCTCATGATCACATTGAGGAGAAGGAAAGGCAATGTTTAGGAACACTGCCTTTGTCATATAGCTCCAGTACATGTAATTGCAGGTTTCTGTGAGTGATTAGGAGGAAAAGGCCAAGTTCCTGTGAGTGGACAAGAAGAGAGGGAGGATCTTGTGACAATACCTGAATATTTGGTGGTGGGACAGTGACAGAAGCTGTAGAGGTTGAAAAAGAGAAGCAGAGCCCAATGATCAACGTGTGTTAGGTCAGAGTCTGGCTTTGCAGTACATGTTTCAGATGCAATAACATAATCTCCTGCACTCAAGTCCTGGGTGTGGGAATAAACAGTCAGATCAGGAAGCAACTTGGATCATGGCTGCCTACATATTACCATTCAGTCACACAGTATTTTTGTAGTGTTTGAGGTCAACCTCCTTTCTTTCTTCCTCTCCCCCAGTCTCACCAAACGCACAGAGAACAAATTTCCTCCCAACAAGACTATCTAAACTACACTCCAGTTTTAATTTATTTGTGTATCCTATCTCTGGAGTGCCAAAAATGACATCTTGTGAGTACCTGAAAGGGTGTGTTTGATTTAAATCACTACTTGGTAAGACTCGACTTAAAGGGATAGTAATACTTTAAAATTACTAATCCCAATATTTTAGTAGTAAAAAAATAAATTATTTGCCACCAGTGACACCTCTCAAACCTTTATGGTTTGAGAGAGATTCACTCGCAAAGTTCCCCCTCTCTCCCCTTTCCCTGAAGTCAGCGTTGTAGCTGACTGCAGGGAAGCCTGTCGTACAACTGTCCGGTGACTCTGCAGCAGAGCTGAGATCGTGTTAATAAAAAAAAGAAATCATTCACTTAAAAGGTATTCTATGTGTGCTTGGTTTGAATCATCAATTTTTAACTATATATCCACCCTGGTACCTGACACTCCTTTTATACTATGCCCATGAGAAAAGGGAAACTTGCCATGTGGTGGGGGAAATCCAAGGGGAACCATCACCTGTTTGTTTTTTGTTTCCATTTTGATTTGGGAGAAATGTTAAGTAATTTATTTTAAACTGTCCTGGTTTGGAGAAAATACACTTACTAAATACAAATGTGTCGTCACGTGCAGCTTGCGTGCATGCAGCACAAGCAGTAATGCCGGTGTTCCCCTGTGGCATTATATGCCTGCCCACCACCTTCCCATATTGTGAAAGGAGTGTGTATCTATGGGAGAAAGCATAAATCTATTAAATAAGGTAATAATTCTGGTGACTAGTGCTACTTCTTTAGCTTAATTAAGTCCCCATCTGGCGACTAGCTGCTTAGTAGCACTAGTCACCAGAATTATTACCTTATTTAATAGACTAGTTGAACAGCCCGTTACATGGGCCACAGTGCCACTGTCACCCGGTCGTGGGGCAGTCACGCGCAGTGGAGTCTGCCCGCGCCGCGGCTGATACAGAGCTGGACGCTCCTTCGGAGCGCCCAGCTCTGTATCAGCCGTGCCGCGGGCAGTCTCTACTGTGCATGACTGCAGCACGCGCAGCAGCATCTACTGCGCATGTCGTGCGTTACATACGAATTAGCGAATTATTATATAGGATTTATGCTTTCTCCCATAGCAGACAGTAGCACGGAGCATGGGCATCTTGCCATAGTGATGTCCGCGCACCTGCACTGTCAGTCCATTTTGGAGCTGGCCAGCTCCTAACAACAGCTCCTAGACCCGACTGGGACTGACAGCACAGGAGTCACTAAAGCAAGATGTCCGCGCTCCGTCTTGCCTGTCACCCATGGAAGAAAGCTTAAATCTATTAAATAAGGTAATAATTCTGGTGACTAGTGCTACTAAGCAGCTAGTCGCCAGATGGGGACTTAATTAAGCTAAAGATGTTGTGCGGTGGTAGTTCCGCTATAAACATACTGGGGTTGTGTGCCTCATTCATGAGATTTGTTTTGGGAGTTCTCTTCTCCCTGTAGTATAATGATTCTCTCTCTTTCTTTCTCTCTCTCTCTCTCTCTCTCTCTCTCTCTCTCTCTCTCTCTCTCTCTCTATCTATCTATCTATATATATATATATATATATATATATATATATATATAAATATATATAATTTTGACCATATCATAATTTTTATGCATATTTTCCAACTCCAAGCTGTATAAACTTGAATGCTTATTTGGGTTTTGGCCTGAGTGCACAGGGACGGTGGTCTTTCTCCTTCTCATCAATGTATTGGAACTTCGGGTGATATTTCATGCCCTTCGTCACTGGACGCCCCAGCTGGAAGAATGCCTAGTCCGGGTTTAGTCCGACAACTCCACGGCTGTGGCTTACATCAACAAGCAGGGCGGAACAAGAAGTCTCGCCGCTTGGTTATAGGTCAAGGCTATTTTGTCCTGGACAGAAGAACATGTTCCTGCCATATCCGCAGTGCACATTCCAGGTGTAGACAACATTATGGCGGACTTCCTCAGTCGGCACACGGTGGTCAGCGGAGAGTGGGAACTGCATCCAGAGGTGTTCAACCTCATTGTTCAGAAGTGGGGTCTTCCTTGCATTGGCCTGATGGTGCCAAGACACAACCGGAAGGTGCCAAGACACAACCGGAAGGTGCCAAGACACAACCGGAAGGTTCCAAGAACAGGAAGTCATGCATCCAAAATGACTGTTGCTTCTTGGATCAAGTCCACTAGTTGTAATGCTTTTGAGCTGGGGAAGAAGCCTGTCACTTTTAGGGTCACTGCTCATTCTACTTGATCTATTTGGGCCTCTTGGGCTTACAAGAATCAGGCCTCTGCTGATCAGTTATGCAAGGCTGCCACCTGGTCGACTGTGCACACCTTTTCGAAGCACTACAGTGTTGATGTGTTGGCATCGTCTGATGCCAGCTTTGGGAGGAAAATCCTGGAAGCAGTTTTGCCTGTCTAGGAATTTCTTGGTTCCTGGTGCTTCCTTCACTTTTGAGCCCCGTTGACTCTAGTTCAGTGTGCCGTGTAACAGTTTGTGGTGTTAACCCTGTTCAGTGTCCGTTGACACTTTATTATTGTTGTCTGTCTCTGATCTGATGGTTCATATACGCGCTGGTGACTTTGGGGGCGTTGCGCCTGGTCTTTGCCTTACTTCCCACCTCTGAGAAACTCGATGGTTGGACATCCCAAAGTTGTACTGGACGACAGAGAAAAGAGGATTTTAGTCTTGCCTGTTAAATCCTTTTTCTCTTAGCCCATACAGGTTACTGGTCTCCCACCCTGTAAAGAGACCATGCTTGGCTCTCCTGTGGCAGACCCTGTGGGTCCTTCAGGGTCACACTCACAGGAGTCTTCTTTCCTTCCACTATCTAGTCATAGTTAGTGTCTTAAATCATCCTGGAGTTGGCTGGCTAGCTGCAGCCAAGGAGGGGAGGTAGGCTCCACCCCCTGCAGTCATTTCTAGAATTGTTCCTGCCCACTTAAAGGGGTGGATCACCTACCCGATGTTACCAGTAACCTGTATGGACTAAGAGAAAAGGATTTAACAGGTAAGACTAAAATCCTCATGTAACGGGCCTTAGGCCGTTACTAGAGCCTTGTCTGGGCATGGCATTTATTCACCCCTGGGCCCAAGGATTATGGATATTGGACACTCTTGGACACTCCTTTGTGCCGGGGCCTACGATCTCTCAAGCCCTTATCCTGGACTAAGAGACTTTGGCTAGCCTTATGTGGATAGGCATCTGTGCCAGAGGAAAGAACAATTCAAGGCTTGTGTGCTGCAAACTCTTCTGATCTGCAAAGGGTTAATTATTTGAGTTTGAGCATATTTACTTTCAATATGTATTGTAGTCCCCCAAGCCTTTTGCTTAATTATTCAACCCCTGGCCATTGTTAAGGGATTGTATATTCTGGCCACTCAAGTCATTGTATTGAGCACTGTCCTGTGACCCTCTGCTGTGTAATTAATCCAATCATGTCTGCCCTATTATGTTTCCCTGAATCATTTGTTGTTGGTTCTTGGACCCTTTATGGTGACTGAATTATCCCTGTGACTACCCCATTGTGTTCTGCCCTACCAGGAGGAATTGTGATTGTATTAAGTCTCATGTGCTGTGCTCCAAGTTAGTGTGGTTTGAAACTGTATAAATATGCTGTGGGTTGTTGTAATAAAGAGTTAGTCGTCTTGAAGAACTAAGGAGTCCTAGTTTTCTTTATGCTCTTGTGGTTTAAAGTATCCTCTCTGATGCCCACCTGAGCTGGGTATCTTGCATTGCCGACCGTCTGCTGCCAGCTATCTGCGGATCTAATTTGGTATGCTGTCAGGCGGCGGCGTGGACTCCAGGCTCCCTTGCTTCCAGCGATCCTGTGACTGTTTCCAGTGACTGTCCATACTTTGACCGGTGCATCTGACGGAGCTTATCTGGCGTCAAGAAGGAGAGACCCGGGAACGACGGCAGAAGGCGACGCGGTCCCTTCTAGCTTCCGTTACACCTCATATTATAATATAATCTATAATTGCGCTTAGCTATATCTAAGACTTTGGGTCTCGCGGGGCCTCAGGGAGCTGATGACTATGAATTCATATGTTGGGACATAGGAAATGTATCAGTCCCAGGAAGACTTCTCATAATACATTTGAATCATGGTGGATTGGGTTGGATACGACACAGGTAAATAAGGGTTTCACCTTTTGCCTTATGACCTTGTGACTGCGCTCTATTAGTTCTTGCTGTGGATAATGTGGTCAAGTCCTTCCTGTTTGCCTACTAATATATCAGTATAACCCTGTAGGTTTTCCTTTTGGATAGTAATTTATGTATCCTCTCTCTAATCCAATCTTTTTGGATTGATCCTCCTATGGGGGATAGGGCCATAGCACAGATGTTCCGGAAGTGATCTTTCTCCTTAGTGAATTTCACATTGTTTACCCTTTCTTTAGTTTCTTCTGTCCCAACAGGAAGAGCTTTTTGATCCAGGCCTGCTAGTCAGATATGCCTTCAGGGTCTGGCTATTAGCGCTTCCCCTTAGGAATGAAGGTTTCTTTGGTAGATGATTTGTTTTAATCAGGATATCTTCAGGAAGGGTAAGCTTTTTCCTGTTTCAGGATATAGAAGTAACTAGTGTTTCTGGTGTATTCCTGGGCTCCATCTCCACATCCGACCGACCTTGCAAATTATGGAGAAGGTTTGCCAGTGCTGTTCCTGAATCAAACCGATCTCAGTTGGCATCTTCTACTCTTATTAAGCTAGATGTATGTTTTCAACCCTCATGGATTACTGGACAGGACCATGTTTGAGTCCTACTACATCAGCATTGGAGGGGGGGGGGCTATTCAGGATCCATTCCTCTCCCCCCCCCGTTCAGGGGGACTAGTTATTTATGCATAGTCTGCCTGATCTATCTCTGGGGCCTTTATGGCCTATATCTTTCTAAGCTCATGTACCATCTCCTTTCCGGTATCTGCTAGACATAATCTGTTTTTTATGGTATCATAAACCACAATACCTCTATCTCTTTAGAGGTTTTTCTTTGTCAGGCCTAGGTTCCAATGTTTTCCTAGTTGGTCTCTTTTTCTAGGGAGCATGCAGACTACAAGGCATTTGTCTTATTCCTTTCTCTGACGACATCCTCAGTAAGAAGAGACTCAAGGCTAGTCCTCAATTATAACATGGTATCGGTGTCTTGACCTGATCAGCTGTCTGCTGCATCATTTCGACAGAACCAATTCAATACAAACAAATGCATTGTTTGTACGTTCCTCGGAAAACTTAGTAGAAATACAGCATCCACACCATCCAACAAGGGATATCCAGGGCTGCTACAACTTGGCTTCTACGTTTGATAACAGGTCATATTCTGCAGAGCTATATCAATGACCTAGGCTCACACAGCAGTAGCCACCCCTGTTATGCTATGCTTCCTGTTACCTGGTTGTCGGTTTCCACTTTGAAGCATTGGGATGGATCTTCTGGCCTCAGCAGATGCCAGGTTTGTCAGGAATGTGCTGATAGCTACACCTCTTATCCAGGATACAATTTTTCCATTTAAGGGGACCAATAGTAATTGTTTGCTCAGCTGTTTTTTTGTCTCATGTTGTAACTTTGTGTGTGATGTGCTGTATGCTTGCGTGCCCTGTGATGTGCAGGTGATGAATGTCCAGGCATTGGGTCTTTTGGACAATATTGACTGCTGATCCCAGATGGCAGCTTTTTTGCTTCCTTAGATATCACATTGGTCAGTGTGTTAAACACTTGGTTTCAATGTTTGTGTCATATCACCTATGTGGCCACGTGGTATTCTAACTTCTGTATTGTCCAAATGTTTGTTTCCTTTGAAAACACCATTGGTTTATTCAATAATAAATTTAACATTGTATGTTTGGTTCAGTACTCTTAACTAATTTTGTTTTTTCTTCAAGTATCTGAGCTCTAATACTTGTACTAGTACTATACAGTGTGATTCATTTCTGTGAACTGTGACATCATTCATGAAGGTCTGTTAAGATCAATAAGTGTGGTTGAATTTGGTGCTTTTTTTTCCTAAGGGTGAAGAGTATGTTTGTTGCAGTTAATCATAGTCTGTGTCCACCTTGAGGAAAGTGGCAATGATTATGGTTTAAAGGGATAGTAATACTTCGTTTTAACTTTATTTTATTTTGTAGGCATTAAAAACATATGAAGAATGATATAAGTCTTATCTCTCAAACATTTATGGTTTATGAGATATTCACAAGCAGTTTCCCCCTCCCATCCCTTTTGCCTAGTGTAAGCAATCTCTTCTCAGATGTGGAATGCAGTCTATAGACCAGACAGGGAACAGAAGGGGACACTCTTATTCCTATGAAAACAATGAAATCCCTGCCCCACTTGACAAGCTTTTCAGGTTTTTCCCTTATCTTAATTGAAGATTGTCCCTCTCTGCAGTCTACCTGGGCACCTCCCTTCTGCATTGGCTGAACAGTGTTACATCAGTAAAAGGGGCGGGAGGGGAACACTTAGTCATTGAATTACTCTGGAACTACAACTCAGACAGAATTGAAATAACACTCTCCAAAGTCCCAATACTATGATGATTAATTAGATCTGCTTTTATTATGAAACATTACTATCCCTTTAATAAAACGGTTTACTGTTTCACCTTAGTTGAAGTCCAGTGAGTGCTGGTTTTTTGGGAACTCTATATTTGACTTGCATCTTGGCATTCACTACTTTTTCTGTGTGTGTGTGTGTGTGTGTGTGTGTGTGTGTGTGTGTGTGTGTGTCTCCCAATCTACAAAAGTGTTTTTGTTTGGCATGATTATCTTCAGCTGCTGTTCCACTGCAGGATGAAGGCCGCCTCAGCAAGCCTCCAACAACAGTTTTGGTTCTGTGCCTTTTGTTGCCAATGTGTACCAACAAATTTGATAGTTTTGTCTACCCATTTTGTCTCGTCTTCTTGGCCATTTAGCATCAAGTAAAATCCTCTTCAAAATTTGTTTGGCCCATCTACCATCAGGTCTTCTTATGTGGCCTGTCCATTACCATTTTAGGTGCTTTACTCTTTCAGTTTTGTCATGGACCTTTGCTGACAAATCCTTATTAAAACTTGGACACAATGCCAATGTTTCACAGCTATATGTAAGGACTGGGAGGACACATTGGTCAAAAACCTTCACTTGAGGTGTAGTGGTAAATGTCAGTTTTGTCGCTCAGTTTACATCATGATTACATCTGACATTTCCCGTTCGAGGTAAACCTACTTGCTAACTTCTAGTTATTGTCCATCTACTGTGATTTTTCCCTGTTATAGTGAATTTGATAAGCACAACTTGGGTTTTGTTGATATTCATCTTTAGACCAAAATTTTTGCTTTCCTCTTGTAGCTCTTCAATGCATTCTTGCAGTTCTTCAGGATTACTGGCAAAGAGTATATCTTCTGTACAATGTAAGTGATGTAGATAGGCTCCATTGATGTTAGGTCCTTTTTGTCCCAATTTAGTTTGCAGAAAATGTCTTCTAAACAAGCAGTTTTGGGGACTTTGTGCCTTCTTCTCGGACGTCTTTTTCTATGTTGATCTGGACTTCATTGTTGCCTTATATTGATACAATTGCATATTGTAATTGTAATACAATTGCATATTGCAATATCAAGGATATTGATGTAAGCTCTATCTATTCTTTGGTTGATCGGGGAATAGATTATTGCTTGGTTCTCTCCTGAGTTAAATGGCCTTTTAGTAGTCTGAAGGCTATGCATAATGGATAGTTGTATTCATTTTGTTGCTCTATAACTTGTTGCACTGTCTGGATGTGGTCCATTGTATTGCAACTGGTCCTGTTTTTTCCTTTTTTCTTGATAGTACCTTTGTGAAAACCTTTTAGACCACTGGTAATAAGCTTATTGGTCAGATTTTTAGATACACCTGATCACCTTTTGTGTAGTAGGATGACTTCTGCATTTTTCCATGTTTCAGGTGCTTTGCCAGAGTAGTAGCCATTTTTTTATATATATATATATATATATATATATATATATATATATATATATATATATATATATATATATATATATATATATATATATATATATAAAAAAATATAAACAATGTAATAAAATCTTAAAATCTGCAAACAATTGAGCTAGCAAAAATTGAAAACGAGAGCAAGAAAAATTCTGATAAATTCTACAAGTATATTGATAACCAAAAGGTTAAGGTTGATATTGGTCTTAAGGCTGAGACTGGTGAATTCATTAGTGATAAGGCTATTGCTGACACCCTAAATACATTATTTGTTTCAGTATGTACAAAGGAAGCAACCATGACAGGCTATGGGCAGATAGAAAAAACCATAGCATTTCCTCCATCATGTACATGTCTTACTGAGGACAAAGTCCAAAAGAGACTGGAAAATGTTATGGTGAATGAAGTACTTGGACCTGATATACACCCAAGAATACTTAAAGGGATAGTAATGTTTTATAATAAAAGCAGCTCTAATTAATCATCATAGTATTTGGACTTTGGAGAGTGTTATTTCAATTCTGTCAGAGTTGTAGTTCAAGAGTAATTCAATGACAGTGTCCCCCTCCTGCCCCTTTTACTGGTGTACCACTGCTCAGCCAGATCAGAAGGGAGATGCCCAGGTAGACTGCAGAGAGGGATCATCTTCAATTAAGATTAAGATAAGGGAAAAAACTTTCAATGGGAGCAGGGTTTTTATTGTTCTTATAGGAAGAAGATTGTCCCATGCTGTTATCTGTCTGGTCTATGGACTGCATTCCACATCTGAGAAGAGATGGCTTACACTAGGGAAAAGGGATGGGAGGGGGAACTTTGCTTGTGAATATCTCTCAAACCATAAAGGTTTGAGAGATAAGTCTTGTATTGTTCTTCATATTTTTTTAATGCCTACAAAATAAAATAAAATAAAAATAAAACTAAGTATTACTATCGCTTTATGAAACTTGGTTCAGTAATAGCAAGACCATTGTACTTAATATTTATTGATTCACTTTTATCAGGCATAGTGCACTGTGATTGGAGGAAAGCTGGTGTAGTTCCATTGTTCAAAAAGGAGCAAGATCCAATCCAGGAAATTATAGACCTGTGAGCTTGACTTCCATAGTGGATAAGAGATTCGGTTACTAACTGACAGTCTTCAGGACTATGTGAAGACAAACAATATTATTAGTAGGAGTCAGCTTGGTTTTATGAAGAATAAATATGGCAGGCTAATTTATGTGCACTTTATTAATGGGCAAGTAGTAATTTGGACAAGGGAATTTCTGTTGATGTAGTATACTTGGATTTTGCAAAAGCCTTTGATACAGTACCTCATAACACGGGTTACTGCATACATTTAAAAGGCTTCAGTTTTGGGCGATGATATCTGTACTTTAATTACGAACTGGTAAAATGATAGATGGCAGAGAGTTGGGACCTGCTGGCAGCAAGGATGTGAAAGGGCAGCAGAAGTTAAAATCTTGAGCAGGCTTTGATTTTTAACAACAAAAAAAAATTCTACCCTTTTCAGACACCCCCTGACTTTTCACTGACTGCCTAAAAATGTCAGCTCCTAGTTTTTAAGAATTTATTTTAAAGCAGGAGGCCACAGACTGAAGGGAGAGTCTGAGGGCAGAGCGAATATCATTGAGGTTGAGAACTGTAAGAGCCAGTTGCCAATACCAACACTTTGCACAGAAAAGCTTCCACTTCCAAGATTTACTGCAAGATCTAGAGCATTTTTTCCAGAAAATGTTGTCAGGATAATAATCTTTCCAGAACTTCTATCAATTTGACAAGGCTCTTGGATTGCCTTCAGAGGAGTTATGATGCTGGCCGAAGACCAGCCTCCGCTATCCACCTTCTGCCGATTTTGTGAAGCAGTTTCCAGAGGAAAATCTTGTAAGTCATTAAGGAGGCTAGACGAAGGATTAGAGAAATTGTGGCTCTGAATCCATTATCAGGTCTACCATGTTTTGAGCCTTTTGAACAATCCATTATTCAGGTCCTAACACTGAAAGCCATCTTTTTGACAGTCATAAACTCTGCTAGCAATTAGGGGTGCACCGAAATGACAATTCTGAACTGAAACTTCAGCATGCACTTGGCCGAAAACCGAAAATTACTTTTTTTAATATATAAAAAACAAAGAAAAAATATAGTAGAACAAGTGCACATGACGCAGTGAAAGTACCATGAGCTGAAGGTTACCAACCTGCCTGGAAAACAGTGACCATTCCATTTCCATTTACTCCCACATATGTTGTATCTCTTAGTGCTGTCATACAACTACTTTAGTTTGCTACCACTCAATCTCTGTCCTGCATTTACAGTCTCCACCTGCTGCCATATAAACCTGTTTCCACTCCTCACATTCACAATGGATCCCAGTTTTAATATCCTTTGCAATGGCCCTGTGTCTCCCCGATTTCAGTTCTCCATGAGTTCTGCCACTTTAAGGTATTTACTTCATGCCAATCTATACACTCCATATTTTTTCCCACCTCATTTGCAGACTCCTTATAATAATTGTGCATTTCTGTATCTGCCACCCTCCACATTAAAGAAGTGTGGGTCCTGCCACCTACCTCCCAACTCTTCTCTGTCCTCACCAGGAACACAGGCCATAGACTCTGCACAGGGACTTATGCTTTTCAGTGAGAATCGCAAAGGATTCTGCAGATTCCTACTGCAGTTGGCAAAAGTACAAGACTGCATTGCACACAAGATGTGGGTGGCCGGTGGATGCGACTTGATTCTCGGCAGCTTTACCGCAGCTAAGTTAATGATAGCGCTTACTCCGGTCTGTTTAAGCTCATCAATGCCGGTTCTCATTCAAACAACCCTCCTAAGAGCAACACCAAATAATATGCCCCTTTTAAGAGGCACTCACCAAATGTATGGAAGCAAACAAATATTAATGTAAATATAATGCTTTATTTCCAACGAGTTTTGCAGGTTCACGGGATAAAAGTTTTAGCAAATAAACGTTTATCCCGGGAAGAAGCAGGCTTGTGGACCCACAGAACACAGAAATAAAGCATTATATTTGCATTAATATTCCATACATTTGGTGAGCACCTCTTAAAAGGGGCATATTATTTGGTGTTGCTCTTAGGAGGGTTGTTTGAATTATTTCAGATACTGGTGCCGATATTTGTGAGCAGCTGGAAAGCTGACCCTTGGTGCACAGTGAGAACCGGCCTTGCGCTTAAACAGAGCAGAGGTGAAACATTTAGTAAGTGCAATCAGTACCCTCAAACTCTTCTTGATTAAATACCCTCAATGTTGCCACTCGGGAGGTCTTTTTTCACCTCTGGTCTGTTTGATTCATTAGAACAGTGAAGGAAAGCAGTGAAGCCAATGTGAGAGTTTCCCCGTTTCGGCCATTTTTTTTTTATTTTGACTTTTTGCCGAAAATGCCATTTTCAGCCGAAACATTTCGTCTTCCGAAATTTTGGTGTCAGCAAACTGCAGTCCCTCACTTGCAAGTCAACATTTGGTGATGCATCAGGACAGGGTAATCATTAAGTATAAACCTTCCTTTAGTATCAGAGTATTCTCAGATTTCCATTTGAACAAAGAGTTTGTATTACCCTCAGTTTGTTCCAGTCTGAAAGGGATAGAGGGTTTCACATCTTTGATTTGGTGAGATGCATCTCCTTCTACCTGAGGAGTAAGAACTTTAGAAAATCAGTGTCCATTTTCAAGGGAAATTCAGTTATATAGCAACCTCAAAGGCTTCCTTGTCCAGATGGATTACGCAGTATTTTCTATTGGTATACAAAGATGTAAACTTAATGCCTCCAGTGAAGCTAAAGGTGTATTCTATGAGAGCCCTCTCAACTTCCTAGGCCAGTGATTCTACGACCTCACCAGAAGAGGTTTGCAAGGCAGTTACCTGGCTTCTGATTTCTACATTTATTAGACCTTATCAAATAGATGTCGAGGCATCAGCAGATGCCAGTTCTGGAAGGAAGGTGCTCCAGGCTATGGTACCCCTTTGACTGGTAGAAATTCTCCTTTTTAGATTTCTCATGCACATGTATGTGCCACTTTGCATTTCTGTGGATTTCGACACAGAAGAGAGGGTGGAATTTACTTAGATATTTCCTTTTTCTCCGGTACCCATCTACAGTACACCATGCCCATGATTTTCTCCTGTGTCCATTCAAAGCACACCCTGTTCATGATTTTCTTTTTGTTTTCTTCTCAGCTTGGACAAAAGGAGACATAACCCACTTAGTATTGCTGTAGATGGACATTGCCATTTTTCATAACTAAGGGGATGTTCTGGACTAGATTAAATTTTTTTCAAACTGCTAGGTTTCATTATATTGACAGGTTTAGTGTATTTAGATGCGAACAGATGGATTTTGAGGCAGTGTTGAGAAGAGCCTGAAAAGAGTATGAATTCCAAACATATGGTGCATCTGGGGGAAGTTTTGAAGTTGAAAGTTTATTTTATTATTGGAGGCAGAGAAGTTGAAGATCATGGCTTGAGCAGTTAAGGTTTGATTTAGAGACTTGTACCCTGGAGCTAAATTATACAGAGCCCCACTCTGCAACCTCTGTAGGTATATTAAAACTGGAGTAGTCTGAAAACCAGCCTGGCAGATTAGTCGAGTAACAGCACTGAGTGATTAGGGCTGAGCATGCCAGCAGTATTAACAAGGAGCTATAACCAAGGGAATCATTTCTTTTATTTTAACATGTTACCTTTTTTAGATAGACTTCCCAGCTGAATGAAAGACTTTTATCTCTCTCTAGATAGCTTTTCAATTTTTACATTATATCTGCAGTTTTCAACTGATCTGTCTTTAGTTCATACTCCTTTCATTGGAAGCAATAGGCTATAAGGCCCCTTTCACATGGATGACATTTTCACAGTGAAAATCATAGAAGGGAATCATTGTGTTCTGTGGGGATTTCACGCATTGAGGGTTATCACACATTGAGGGTTATGCTCTAAGGCAGGGTTCAACAAATCTGTAGGGCCAGATCACCATGGCGGCAAGAAATTGGGACATTGCACCCATATGCTGAGTGATCATGTGTATATATATTAAAAAAAAAAAAAAAAAAAAAATCCAACCTCTGAGTGGGACATCGGGGACACCACATTGATCGCCTATCCTAACTCTGAGATCGATGCCAAGGTAGCATCAGGAGAAATAAAATAATCAAAATCCCACCCCCAGCCTGGCCCCAAGGAAGCCAAACAGTTTGACCCTCTGCCTTGTTCCCATGCCCACTGGTAGCCGGTTCCCCACATACTCATTGACCCCACCAACCTTGTTTCCTGTCCACTGGTAGCTACAGCTCCCCACGTAAACGTAATTTCTCCTAAGTGATAGTAATGTTTGGTTTTATGTAAGTGTTAAATTGTAGATATTAAAAATGTTGCAATCTTTTATAGTTTGAGATATACTATTATAAACTCCTCCCTCCCCTTCCAGATAACATCATGAGATCTTGTTCCCGGGACCAGCGGCTCTTCAGCAGAACCGAAATAGCGCTGTATAAAAAGAAATACTTCATTGGAACGGTCTACAAAGTGTGCTTGCAAACCAGGCCTTGTTCCTTGTTAGAAGAGTAACATCAATGAACTTGTTTTTTTTGAATATCTACAATATAACACACAAAACCAGACATTGCTATCCCTTAACCCCATGCCCACTGGTATCCAGTTCCCCACATACCCATTAACCCCACTAGTAGCTACAGCTTCCCATGTAAACTGTATGACCCTCTGCAGTCTTGTTACCTTGCTCATTGGTAGTCATAGATCCCTATGTATTTTGTCTGACCCCCCCCCCCCCCTTGTTCTCTTGCCCACTGGTAGCTAGAGATCTCCACTTACATTGAATGATCCCCTAGACTTGTTACCTTGCCCATTTGTTAGCCACGTATCTCCATATACATGGCCTGACCCCTAGCCAGGCCCCACTGCCTATCATGGCCACAGATCCCCCATAGATACTGTCTGACATCCCAACCAGCCTGGTTCAACTGGTATTCACAGAACCCTACATACTGTCTGACATACCCAGACTGGTTTCTCCTGTATCCACAGAACCACACCTTAACTCTGACAGTCCAGTCTTGTTCCATTGGTAGCACAAGAATCTCACACACTGTCTGCTTCCCTAGGCTTGTTCCACCAGACCCAGAGGGAAGGTTCTTCTCTGATGCAGTGTCTGGATCCTAAATTTTTGGTCTGTCTTCTAGAGTCAGAACAAATTTGTCAAGCCACTGCACTGGGTGAAAAGGAGGGTGGGCAAATTGGATCTGAAGAAATGGGGGAAAAAGAGGAAGCTGCAGACTGGAGAGTGTGTTCAATCACTGGGCCAAGCCAAGCCAGGCCTCAACAAAACCCCAGGCCCCAGGTTGCCATGACTAAGAATTGCTTCCTGGCGCCTAGGGTTTCTTCACTGCAGACTTTTAATTATTTAAAAAAAAAAAAAAAAAAAAAAATCATACTTCGGGGAGGGGGGCTTCCCCTATCCCCACCCACTCCTACCCTTGCTGGGTAGGAGAGGAAGCAGGGGAGAGTCTTGCACCTCTTCGTCACCTGCATTGATCTCCCAGAGATATTTGCTAGAAACTCAGTGGCTGGGAGGAGCCTCAGGAGGGGTCCTGCAGTCCCCCCAATAAGATCTGATTAATTTTTAAAAACAAAGGCCTCACTTTGAAGGCTAGAAGTGCATAGCTTCCAAAGTTTTACAAATAAATACAAAGGAATAAAAAAAAAAAAAATGCATGATAATAATAAATAAAATAAAATCCCTTCCCACCCTGTCCCCGTGGCAGCCATACACCATGATACGCCCTCCAGCCTTGTTCCCTTTCCCCCTGGTAGCCAGTTCCCCACATAAACTGAGACTCCACCAGCCTTGTTCCTGTCCACTGGTAGCCACAGATCCTCATGTACATTGCCTGATCCCCAGCCTTGTTCCCTTTTCCCACTGGTAGCCATAGATTCCCATACACACTGGGAGACCCCACCAGTCTTGTCTACCCTGCTCACTTGCAGCCACAGATCCCCAAATACACTGTTTGTCCCCTAGCCAGACCCCACTGCCTTTCGTAGCCATAGATCACCAATGCACACTTTATTCCCCCGCCCCCACACATACAAACACACCCCCAGCCTGGTTCCGTGTGTAGTCACAGAATCCCCCGCCAACCTGGTTTCACAGGTAGCCACAGAACCACACTTTACTGTGTGTGTGACAGTCCGGCCTTGTTCCATTTGTAGCCAAAGAATCAGATACAATGTCTGCTTCCCAGCCTTATTTTACTAGGCTGTGAGGGAAGGTTCTCCTCAGATGTAGTGTCTGGCTCCTAAATTTTTTAGTCTGGCTCTTAGTCAAACCAAATTTGTGAAGCCCTGCTGTAAGATACCACCTCCCTGCAGGGAGTGATTTAGTAAATCCATGCAAGCATACATTCTTCAAACCATTCCCTGCCCCTACATACTTGTGAAGGAGAAAGTCCCTCTGGCAGTGGGCGCTGTTGTAAGGGCTGGCAGAGATGCAGAAATCCATCATGTGATTTCGTTTTTTTTTAATTCTTGAATTTGCTCTTATTTTTCCACCCATCAATTCTAGGTCACGTTTTCTACTACTGTTCCTATTATTCTGAAATGTATTGCTCCTGTACTTTATTAAATCCTTTATTGTTCTTGAAGGTTTGTCTCCTCACTGCTCTCCTTTCTAACTTGGAGACTTTACTGATATGTTACTTAGACCATTCGCTATATTTGGCAGCTCTTTGAATAGTTTTTGATTTTAATGGTTTCCTGGAGTTATGGTTCAATCATTATTTACTTCATCCACTAGTTTGGCTTTTGAGTTCTGTTGTGGGGAGCATCTTTTAATTTACCTGGAGGCATGCCCATATATATTGTATCACATTTTTAATTCTTTTGAATATGCTTACATTTTGCATGTTACAGAAACACTATCTAATGTTAACTTACTTATGTCTACTTATATTTCTCTCTTTCTCTTTTCTTGTGTTTTCAGTTTCATCTATAACTGACAGAAATGAAGAACAAGCGATTTTGTACATCTGGTGCAAAAGACCAGCAACTTGATGATGAGGGTAAGCTTTAACTACACAGTCATGTTGTATTCACTGTACTTTTTATTTCACTCCTTGCACATTCACATCAGATGAAAGCTGTTGGGTTTAAGTTAAATTTAAAAACGGAAAGGGGGAAAAGATGAACAGTGTCAAATTTGAGCAGTTTTAATTCAGCTTCTACAATTAGTCACTAACATAGTGTTTTGATGAAATTGGGTATGAGCAGTTAAATTTTAACTAGATTTAATTTGCTTTCTGCAGCCTTATTCAGTAACTAGCAAAAGGGGCACGGCATTTCCCTTGGGTATTGAGTCCTTTGAGTACTTCAGGTGTATTGAACACATTGACAATGCTTTTAGTAAGTTTGTAGCAGTGAAAGAGTAAAGTGTTTGATAGGCAAAGACATATCCATGCACTGCAATGTGTTGCATACCTCTTTGGCACTGAAAGAACCCAACATATTGCCACTGAAGGGGTTTAAAGAAAGCAAAGGCAATGTGCAAACAGCTATCCACCACATTGCACTGCATATCTTTGTCTCTCAAACACTTAAAGGGATAGTAATACTTAAGTATTACTAATCCCTATATCAAAGTACTACTTAAAAAAAAAAAAAAAAACGTATTGCCCCCAGTGTCATCTCTCAAACCTTTATGGTTTGAGAGATGAGCGCTTCTAAAGTTGCCCTCTCCCTCCCCCTTCCCCATAGTCAGCGTTGTAGCTGACTGCAGGGAAGAAAGTCGTACGACTTTCAGGTGGTTCTCCAGTACAGCTGGATCGCGTTACTAAAAAAGACAACTTTCACTGAAATGGTCTTTTACGTGTACTTGCAAGCCAAGCACACGTAAAAGACCATTTCAGTGAAAGTTTTCTTTTTTAGTAACGCGATCCAGCTGTACTGGAGAACCACCTGAAAGTCGTACGACTTTCTTCCCTGCAGTCAGCTACAACGCTGACTATGGGGAAGGGGGAGGGAGAGGGCAACTTTAGAAGCATTCATCTCTCAAACCATAAAGGTTTGAGAGATGACACTGGGAGCAATACTTTTTTTTTTTTTTTTTTTTTTTTTTTTTTTTTTTAGTAGTACTTTACTTAAAGGGATAGTAATACTTCGTTTTAACTTTATTTTATTTTGTAGGCATTAAAAAAACATGAAGAATGATATAAGTCTTATCCCTCAAACCTTTATGGTTTATGAGATATTCACAAGCAAAGTTCCCCTCCCCGCCCCTTTTACCTAGTGTAAGCCATCTCTTCTCAGATGTGAGTCTGGTTGTATGACAGTACAGATAACAGAAGGGGACAATTTTCTTTGTATGAAAACAATGAAAGCCCTTCCCCCCCCCCCCCTTGACAAGTTTTTCAGCTTTTTCCATTATCTTAATTGAAGATTGTCCCTCTCTGCAGTCTACCTGGGCATCTCCCTTCTGATCTGGTTGAACAGGGGGGGATACTTTGTTTGTGAATATCTCTTAAACCATAAAGGTTTCAGAGATAAGGCTTATATCATTCTTCATGTTTTTTTAATGCCTACAAAATAAAATAAAGTTAAAATGAAGTATTACTATCCCTTTAAGTATTACTATCCCTTTAACTCTTTCACTGCAGCAAACATAGGCAAACCATTGTCAATCAGCAGTGAAGCCCTCAAAGGACTTAATCGCCATGTGCCTCTTTTGCTAATACATACATATTTCTTAAGCACTTCAGTTCCTGTGGGTTGTCCATTGCCTCGCAGGCAATAAATTTGTGCCCTAGCACTGGAAGGGTTAATGGTACCATCAAATTCCTGGTACCAGAGAGAGAGAGAGAGTCAAAGTTAACGCTGAAATATATGTTAGGAATTTTAACTGTGTGGCGGAAAGTGTTTTTTTTTTTTTTTTTTTTTTTTTTTTTTAATGCTTTGGGGTCAAAAGGGTTGTGCAGCATATTGGAAAAGCAATGCGTTTCACACCCCTGTAATCCGTAAAGGGATAGTAATGCTTTAAATAAACTTCAGTCTTTCAGCCCTTACAAATACAAATTCAGTAAGCTCTGCAGTATCTCTCAAGCCTGTATGGTTTGAGAGATAGCAGCTTTCAAAGTTCCCCAGTTCCAGCTGACTGCAGGGGAATCTGGTCCCGGGACCGGCGGAGGCTCTGCAGCAGAGCCAGGATGGCATTATAGAAATAGAAATCCTTCACTGAAATGGTCTTCCACGTGTGCTTGCAAGCCAAGGGTGTTGTAATTACTGAGAGTCCAGATTTAGGTAGTTAACCCATTGACTGCTACTGACACCCTGTCCTGGAGTCAGAAGTGAACATTTGATTGCTAGAGATGTCGACACACTGTAAAGCTATGCATGTTGAACATCCCTCTGACAGTCAAAGGGTTAACAGAGTGCACGTTAATCAGAAATGGAAAGAAAGTGTTAGTGGCTGCTCTGAGATTGCAGTGGTTAAATGCATTCTGTATTCTATGAGAAGTAATCTGTCTACTACCTACATTTTAAAAAGTAAGTGGAGGCAAGTTAATCTATTGAATGTATTCAATGTATTGTCCTGTTCTGAGTTGTAGACCCCCCTTAAAACTTTTAAGTAATATTCATACCTGGGAAGTGTCCGGATTTTCCGGTGACCACTTCATTACTCAGGCCATTAAGCTCTCCCACTCAAAATTAAGCCCCACCCCTTTCTAAGCAAATCACTTTTTTTTTCCTCTCCCCTCCAGGGTGTGTAGAACATCAGATTGGCAGGTGTGGTAATATGGCTCTTTTTATATGTGGGAACTTCTGCTCATCTGGTGGTAATCATGTTGAAAATGGGCGGCCCTTAATCACTGGTGGGGGTGTGACTTAATGATAAAGAACTCCAGTGGCGCCTGAAACATGAAGTGTACGTTGATCTGCAGTGTAGCAATTTTTTTGAGTGAATGTGACAGTGCCCTGAAAATGTATTAACCCGTTGAATGGCAGAGTAGAATAGAATGTATTGCTTTGTAAATCTTTGTATGCCCCCTGTCACTTTGGTGTGAAACACTTCACAGGTAGTTGTTTAGTTTCGTCCTTTTATAATACAGTGTAGCTGTCCTATGTGTGTGTTATGTATTGCTAGGAGACACGCAGCATATGGTACGGTGATGTGTGAAGACATTGTTTGTGCTACTGAAATATAATAGCATTATTAACGTTCTTCAACTGAAATGACGCATGAAGTCAAGTTAATGGGAGTTATATGTTTGTATTAAATTGTTAGTGGTGTGAATGTGAAAGCAGTAACTTTATGTATAAAATGTGTTTAGGTTATATTTTTTTAGGGAAAAGGAATGAGAAGACAGTCCTTGAAAGGACAATAAGTATTGTGTAAAGTGTCCTTCTAATAGAAAGTTTGTATGTAGATGTGCACGATTCTGTGAAGTTAGTTCGGCATGTTTTTTATTTGTGAACAGAGAGAGGTATGCAAACACGCCCCCATGTTAGTTGTATGCCACGGGCCACTCTGTTTTAGGCATGCGGTGTGCCTAGTAGCGTAACTGCCTTCATATGGTAGTGGAGTACAAATCCCAACACCTACTGGAGCGTGATGGGATTTGTAGTCCAACAAGAGCCCTCCAAGTGACAATGGGATTTAGATAAAGCAGCAAGAAGCCTGGCACCAGTGATTTGCACATTAGTTTAGCTCTGGTTGACAGACTATCCCCAGGTCACACTGACTCCCCAAGTGAGAGAGTGAAGTGGCAGTGTGTTAGCACGTCTAAAGAGTCGGGTAGTACCAGCTTAAGATATTGGTTTGATTTCAATGCATAAATTCGTTTATATCAGTCATATTGTAGTGCAAAAGCTGCAAGCCAGGCAACACTGGGCAGCTGGCTTTGCATGATGGGAAATGTAGTCCTCTCCTGAACAGCTCAGCTGTGCAGGAGTGGTGATGTACCAAGGGTCTGACACAATGAAGCAAGCAATCCCCAAGCTGTCCCCACCAAGTTGTAGTCGGCGGTCAGTATAGGAAGAGCCTACCTCCTCTCCTTAGCTTGCACCTAGCCAATCCCCAACCAGTAAGATTTGTTCCTTGGTCAAAACACAAGGCAAGAGAACAGTTCTGCTATAATTTTAGCTTTTTTATTATTTTGTTAGACATGGGATACCACCATTAGGCGAATTACCATCACTGACAATTCCCATCACCCAAATGTGGATAGCTCAGTTTACCAGGTGCTTTTGTGGACCTAAGCCCTGGGGGGACAATCTTGGCTGCAAGTTCTTTACCCAGGAGTTGCCCACTGAGACGACTTCTTGATATATTGTAATGTGAAGACACAAGACCTGCTTTAAAAAAAAAAAAAAAAAAAAAAAAAAAAAAAAATCACCCTTCGAGTGCTTAGGTCCACATGTCCCATGCTTCCCCCTGTGGCTGACGCATCTGCTCTGCAAGACTGGACTAACAAGATGCTTGAGACCTCTTTCAAGGCTATTTTTGTGACTGCTGGTTCTGCATTTGCTGCAGCATGGGTAAACAGAGCAGTGGCTGTTTGGACTGAACAACTCACTTAAGCTGTCCGTTGGGGCCCCTGCTGCTGACATGTTGCCGCTTCTTGCCAACAATGCTGAGGCTCAGCATTATGTTTCTGCTGCCCTGTTTGGCGTTTTGCATATGGTAGCCAGGGCATCTGCCATGTCTGTGGTAGCCAGATGTGCTCCTTGGCTCAAGATCTGGTATATGCTGTCCTTGCCCTTTCAGGGCACCTTCCTGTTTGGGCCTGAGCTCAAGGATCTGATCAACGAGGCCACTGGAGGGAAGAGTACTCACCTGCCAGTGGTCCTAACGAAGAAGGCGCCTTTCATAAGGAATAGGTTTTTTTCGTCCCTTTCAGGCAGACTCTCACCAAGGGACCCAAATGGTCCCTCAGGTTCCGCGCTCCTCATCCAAGCCTAAGCTTCGTGGAGGCCCAAGTCCTCCGAAGCCCATAGCTTCCAAACCTTCTTCTGCATGACTTGTTGAACCCGGGTCCCCACCCGCAAGTAGGTAGCCATTTACACCACTACCTCTCGGCTTGGGAGTCCTCTGTGGCGGACCCATGGATTTTGTAGGTGGTGGCTACAGGTTATAGGATCCCCTTCACCTCTCTTTCTCCTTCCAGGACCTTCTCTTCTTGTTCTCTCTTGGGAGCAGAAAAGCACCTCCTTTTCGAGGAGGCCATTCAGGCCCTTCTGGACAAGGCAGTCCTGGAACCAGTTCGTCCTCAGGAGAGGGTCTTGGGATTCTACTCCAACCTCTTTGTGGTTTACAAGAAGGATGGCGGCTGTCGTCCCATTTTGGATTTGAAAGATCTCAACTCCTTTATGGTCTGGTCGCAATACTGCCAGGAGTCACTGCGCACAGTGAAGGCGGCCATGTCACCTGGGGAATTTCTGGCCTCTCTGGATCTTCTGGATGCCTACCTGCACATCACCATTCATCCAGAGAGTCGGCAGTATCTCCATTTTGCCTGCGACTGAGGGCATTTCCAGTTTTCTGCCCTCCCCTTTGGCCTGACCACTGCTCCTCCAGTCTTCAACAGACTCCTGAGAGCATTGATTTCCGTCTTACGTCGGAATGGCATCAGGGTCACTCCATATTTGGACGACCTCCTTCTGAAGGCTTCTTCTCCAGAACTCATACATCAACGGGTACAGGACTGCATTCATGCTCTCTCCCATCATGGGTGGATCATCAATCTGGACAAGTCAGATCTTGTTCCTTCCCAGAGGATGGTCTTTCTGGGCCTCCTCTTCGACACTCAGAGAGGGATGGTGTTTCTCACGGACGAAGTGGCTCATCAGATGGCACTGAAGGTCCTGGCTATCCTATTTCAGGATCCATTTCCAGCCAAGAAGCTGTCATCCTTAGTGGGGAAGTTCATTTCCACCATAGAAGCAGTCCTGTTTGCCATGGCTCATACCAGGGAACTCCAGAGGTTTCTAATTCTGGCACTCAGGGGGCGGCCAGATCTCCTGGAGAGTTCCCTATATCTCCCTCTTCACGTGGAGCAGAGGCTCTCGTGGTGGCTCAACCTGAACAATCTCATGAAAAGCAGACCCTTCCTGGTGCCCTTCTGGACTACAGTAACGACTGATGCCAGCCTCTTCGGATGGAGAGCTGTACTGGGGCACTTAAGTGTTCAGGGTCGGTAGTCCCAGGAGGAATCTCTCCTTCTGATCAATGTCTTGAAGTTCCGGGCAACACAGTAAGGAGTGGAAAACAAATCAGCTCAGCAACTAAAACTAAGAAGATCTAAGAATTATGCCCAGACGGGACCAGTAAGGAGCAATCAGAATTACATAAGCCTGCTCCATCCAGAATTTCTGCAACACCATGGGAAGCAGAGGGAAATGAAGAAACACAAGTGCCAGGGGAAACTACTACGGAATACCCATAATATCCACTGAGAGCGGGTCTGGGAGCAAAAACAGGGAAATCTTGTGGTTTGACTGAGATGCTATCATTGTCCGCAGCTGGGAGACACCAGATTTGAACACTGTCTGGATTATAGTTCCAAATTCTTAGGAACAAGAAATGGACATTAAAAAAAAAATCCACCACAACTTTATCTACACTTGGAATATGAACAGCAGATTTAGCAAATACCATGTGCTTCCACCCAAGTGATAACCATCCAAACTTCTGGCCAAGTGGCTGCAAGCTGGATCAATCTTTGGTGGCTTATATAAGCCACCACTGTTGCTTTTTTAACTGAATCTGCATTGGCAGACCCTGCATTCAATTGTTCCAAGTTGATTGGGAATTCCTTAGTGCTTTCTGTAGCAATACATGATGTACCCTTTGCCTAAACATTTGATCCGTGGACCTGTCCTCCAAGAAGTCTCTCCTGTTTGTGGGTAAGCATTTGGTTGGGCCAGAATTGGAAAAGGTTATTAGCCATGCTACTGAGGACAAGCGTGCTCTGCTGCCTCAAATTACCCACAAGCATTACTCCTTTCCATAGAAGACAGGTGCTATTCGTTACCTCCACCGCTATGGTTATGTGGCCAGGGAGTCCATTACTTCAGCTACTCAGATGGACCCTACTCCAAAACACAAAATGACCTGGGCAGAGAAAGTCTACCCAAAAACTCTCAGCTGTCAAGTCTATCTGTGCATGACCTGCAGGGGTCGGGTCTGCCCCAGCCAACTGGTGGTTGTCTACTTCTTTTGTAACAATGTTTACTTTCTCAGTGGCAGACCATTGGGTGTTACTGGCAGTCTCTGAAGGTTATTGCAGAAATTTCAAATCCCTTACTCCCCGCTGCTGCTTTTTCCAGAAAACACAATTCCCTGTGTGGCTGTTCATTCTTAGAAGCAGTTTCTACTCTGGACATGCAAGTTTGGTGCCTGTTCCTCTGGAAAGATTAATGGGATTATATTCCAGACTTTTCATAATCCCTATAAAGAACAATGTCTTCCTACCTGGATTTATAGCATTTCCGTTTGTTTGTGTGTTAGTCTTCGCACTCTGTCATCACAGCCATGTGCCAAGGGGAGTTTTTAAGCTTTCTTGTCCATGAAGAATGCCTTTCTTCATATTTCAATTCATGCAGACCATCAATGCTTCCTTCATTTCGCCTTTCAAGACCTGCATTTTCAGATCATAGCCCTCCCCTTTGGACTGGCACTCTGAGGGTTTTGGCTGCCCACATTAGTTCTCTGGAGATTTCTCTTACTCCCTAACTGGAAAACATTTTATTAAAGGATCCCTCAGCAGAGTATTTCCTTCACCTTCAGACAAGCATATCTAAACTGGATCAGCACAGTTGGGTTATCAGTTTCTAGAAATAGTCTTATTCATCACAGGTTATAGTGTTTCTTTTTGTGAGATTTGACGCACTTCACGGATTAGTCTTTCTGCCCCAGAATCAGTCATGTTCGTTGTTAAAGGCCTTACTTTGCCCATCGACGACTGTGTGGGAGTATGTGAAGATGTTTGGGTATCTGGTCTCTGTCTTGGAGGCAGTCCCCTTTGCACAGTTTCACACTTCTTCTGGCTATTGTCAGGAATAGGTCCCAACAGTGTCATGTCACTCTCCAGCCGGGCAAAGTCTGTGTTCAGGTTTCCCATCTGACTCTGGATCAGCCATTGTCATGACAGATGACAGCCTAAAAGGCTAGGGTGCATCATTTGGCTCTCAGATGTTTCAGGTCCTTTGGTCTGAAGACTCTTCTGTCTGTCAGAGTGGTGAAGGTTTGTTTTTATTAGCCTTGCTCTGCTGGATTTGTCCCATCTTCTCCAGGGTCTGCCAATGCAGATTCAGTTAGAAAAGCAACAGTGGTGGCTTATATAAGCCACCAAATATTGATCCAGCTTGCAGCCACTTGGCCAGAAGTTTGGATGGTTATCACTTGGGTGGAAGCACATGGTATGTGCTAAATCTGCTGTTCATATTCCAAGTGTAGATAAAGTTGTGGTGTATTTTTTTTTTTTTTTTTTTTTTTAATGTCCATTTCTGGTTCCTGGGAATTTGGAGCTATAAACCAGACAGTGTTCAAATCTGGTGTCTCCCAGCTGCGGACAATGATGACATCTCAGTCAAACCACAAGATTTCCCTGTTTTTGCTCCCAGACCCCCTCTCTCTCAGTGGATATGATGGGTATTCCGTAGTAGTTTCCCCTGGCACTTGTGTTTCTTCATTTCCCTCTGCTTCCCATGGTGTTGCAGAAATTCTGGATGGAGCAGGTTTATGTAATTCTGATTGCTCCTTACTGGTCCCGCCTGGGCATAATTCTTAGAACGTCTTAGTTTATCAGTTGCTGAGCTGATTCGTTTTCCACTCCTTCCAAACCTCTTGACACTGGGTCCACTTCCTCAGAAATGGAAACATTTTAGCTTTAACAGTTTAGCTCTTGAGGCCAGCATTCTGAATGGTTTCTCCGATTCTGTCATCACTGCTATGATGAAGGCCCAAGTCTGTTTCAACTAAGGCCCATGATAGGGTTTGGTCCTTGTCTTTCAAGTGGTACAAAGACCAGAGTTCATGGTTGTGTCCCTTTTAAGCATACAGCTATTTTGGCTTTGCTACAGGATAGGCTTCAGAACAGACTTGGTCTCAGACTGAAATCTAGACATTGAAAAAGGTCAGATAGTACTATCAGAGGCGTGTTGCCACGTGCACATATTTTTGCAAGTGGTGGTTCATACTTATCCAGTCCTTCTGAAACCTCCTCTACGGGACTTTTACATGGTCCTTGAGTGCTCCCTTTGAACTGTCTTTTTTCCCCTTTGGTTTTACTTTTTTAAGAGAGCTTTTCTGCTTGCAGTTATTTCTGTCTGGTTGGTCGCTGGACTGCAGACTTTGTCCTTTAAACCCCCTCTCTGATCTTTCATTCTGATAGGGTGGTTTTACAAATCCCTTTTGGTTTCTCCCCAAAATGGATTCTGAATTTCATGTCAACCAGGAAATTGTTCTTCCTTTTCTGTCCAGCTCCATCTAATAGATGGTAGCAGGGACTTTGCTGTTTGCATGTAGTTGGGTTCCTGAAGTAGTACATTCATCTCACTGAACCTCCTCACAAATCAACTTTCTTTGACATTTCTGAGGGCCCTTGTGCAGGCCAAACTGTATCAAAGGTGACTGCGGCTTCTTGGATCAAGGTGACCATTTGCCAGGCCTATGTTCTTAGGAAGAAAACAATGCTATTTAGGATCGCTGCTCTGTCTCTCAGTGAGGTGGATGGTTCCTATAAGAACAAGATGGCAACATTTTCATCCCTTCAAACATTTTGTTAAACACTACAGAGCCAGTTTGTTTTAGCTGACGCCAGTTTTGGATGGAAGGTCCTATATGCCATTGTGCATGTCCTTCCAGTAACATATGTAATGTATGATAAATAAAACTATATCATATAGCAGAGACCACTTTATATAGTTTTTGAATAATTTTTACATAGTATCTGCAATTATCTCTTTGCTGAGCTCCATTTTAGGACTATTTAGATCTCATACAATAATCCATGAATGTTTTACAGGGATAGTAATGTCAGAAAATCTATATGCGACTGTTCAAGTTGTTGTTGTTGTTTTTTTTTTTTTTATTTAATGCATAGTATCTTTTGAAAATCCTTTATTCTTGAAAATAGTTAAAATTCTTTCCCCACCCTTTCCATTGCATCATGCAGAATTTAATGGGATCCGAAAGCCATTCTGGATGGATCACAAGGACAATATTGTGTAAGCCTAAGAACAAAAAACCCTTCGTCCCTTATCGAGATCTGTCCTGTCAATTGACCGGCTTTTGGATCTTGGGAAACTCTGCATGATGTGACTGAAAGGGGCAGGAGGGGGAAACTTTTAACTCTGTTTTCAAGAAGAAAATGAAATTAAGATTTTCAAAAGATGCAATGCAGTATAAAAACTAACCTGAACATTTGTGTGTATATACGGAGTATTTTTTATATTTTTTTTGTATTGACATTACCATCTAAGTCTGCAGGGGCATGTATCAAAATGAGCAAGATTGTATACTTTTTTGTGTGCATAAATCTATTAGTATCACCTTGTTAAGCTCATTTCATATATGTTATTGCTCCAAAAAGTTAGTGTTAAGGCCAATAATTCCTGATTTGCAGTTATTTGATCTTAAAACATGACTATAATGTTGCATCACTTCATATGCGGTGTAGCAGACACCATTTGCTTCAAAAATTGTGTTACTCAAAAATGCATGATATTGGTTCTGTAAATAGCACCAGCCTGGGCACCACTTTATATATGCACCTAGCAGCAAGTGAACGAGAAACCATCTCCTGGTTGTAACACCATGTAAACTTTCACAGAATGGTAAAATATCATTATCAACTCAGACTAGTGCAAGGTTCAAATACACACAAAACTCTACACAGATATAACAGACTGATCTGTAAAGGACACTTACCAAAATAAGTCCTTCTGTGGATCAGACGAAGAGAGAATTATTAGAGTTGAACTCCCCTTAAGAGTCTCTTTTGATTGCCACTTATGTGTCATTAACATGCAGTGCACTTTTGTTCTGCAGGTGAAACAAACAATGACTGCAATTGGACCAGTGTTGTAGCATATTGTGCGACAGACCGATGTCCCATATGTCTAAACTTTCTTCCAGAAGAAGTTGGCTTTCCAGAAAACTGTTATCATGCTTTCTGCGTGACCTGCATTCTTAAATGGTCTGAGGTTAGTATGTACACAGAGCGTCTTGCTGGTGTCTACATATCATGTTATGAACCTCTGATTACACTTTTGAGGGGAGCTTGATTTGTATTTAATTTTTGTATGTAGACTCCACACAAAACAAATGCAAGAATAAAGTTAAATTTGATTATCATTTGTGACCACTTGTGTTTTTATTCTGTCCATGTAGTGATCAAAGCACCACCTGCATGTGTGCAGTTTTGCAATTTAAAGGGATAGTAATTCCCAACAAAAGTATGCCCACATTTGTAGACGCAATAAAAAAAACTTAATGCCCTTACTCATATCTCTCAAACCTTTATGGTTTGAGAGAGAAAATAAAGGTCTCCGTTCCCTCCCCTTTCTGCCTGACGAGCTGTAAAGCTGTCCGAGGCAAAATCTACCAGACACGACACTTCAGGAGCACTGACGTAGCGATATCTAACTATAAATAGTTAATCGGAATGGTCTACAACGTGTGCTTGCAAACCAGACGCGCATTGTAAACCATTCAGATGAAGTATTTATAGTTAGAAATCTCGATGTCGGCGTTCCTGAAGAGCCACCACCTGATCCCGGAACAAGCATCTCATGCCGTCAGCTATACAGCTGAAGCATGAGAAGGGGGAGGGAGCGGAGAACTTTATTTTCTTATCTCTCAAACCGTAAAGGTTTGAGAGATAAGCTTAAGGTCATTAAGTATGGTTTTTATGGAGTCTACAATTTTGTACCTACTTATTATGGGACATTACAATCCCTTTAATGTGCCTCTTCAATTTTTACTGCATCTCAAAAACAAAGCTCAAGAAAAAGGTATCCTGCAGGGTAATGGATACTGTAGGGCTTTTGCATCTGTTACTACTATGTAATAGATACTGTAGGGCTTTTGCTGCTATGTTTTACCACTACAGGCAGTTTCAGTTGTTACAGTTCAAGCTGTCATGAAGTAGTGGAGCTGTTACTTTGACATTCTATGGTATATTGTAGCCTGTGGCTTTCCTCTCATATAGAATAACAGCAGGACAGCAGGTGAATTGTTAATAGTTCAATTAAAAAACAAAAGCCTTGACCTTTTAATTACCATTAGGCTTTATATAAATGGCCTCCTTCCATGTGTTTTAATTCACAAGGCTATTTATATATGGCCCTTTGTGTTTAAAGGATCTGTGATGCATCTAATAGACTTGACTAGTTGCCTCATCCAAAGATGTCCAGTGGGCGCAGCCTGGCATCCCAGCTTACTAATGAGAGCAAACAGCCAGAGCCACTCCTAAAGATAAGTTTAAAAAAAAAAAAAAAAAAAAAAAAAAATAATAATAATAAAAATAAATTAGTATGTTTATAAAATATATAACGTGAATGTATACATTTTAACTGTAAAGTGCTAAAAACATATAGAAAACACACGCAAATAGGGTATTTCCATAAATGGAAAAACTAGGTGAATTAAAATAGAGACAATATATTTAAAGTGGATGTATCACCTTTAAAAAATGTTGACCATAAGTTTTGTTGCTAAAGTGTTTTCTCTGTTGTCCAATACAGGTTACTGGTAGCTCCGGGTAGGCGATCCGCTCCTTTAATTGTATGCAGGAACAATTCTAGAATTGTATGCAGGGGTGGAGCCTACCTTCCCTCCTTGGCTGCAGCTAGTCAACCAGCCCCAGAAAGATTTGTTCCTTGGTGACGATAACACAGGCAAGAGAATAGTTCTGTATAGCTTTAGAAGTTTTTTATTTTTCTGTTAGAAATGGAATACTACAACCATATGCGGATCACCAAAACTGACAATGCCCTTAGATGTGGCTAGCTCAGTGACCAGGTGCTTTTTGTGGACCTTAAGCCCTGGGAGGAAAATCTTGGCTACAAGTTTTCCTCAGGAGTTGCCCATCGAGGCCTCTTCTTTAAACATGGTAATCTGAAGACAGAACATCTGCAGGAAAGGTGAGCAACCTTTTGAGTGCTGCAGGTCCACATGTCCCACAGTGCCCCTCCGCACAGGGCTTTTTCATTTGGAGTTCCTATTGCACACTCCTGCACTCATTGGATCTATCTGTATGTCTGTTGGGTGTTTTGGAGCAGGTTTATGTGGTACATAACCCTTTAGGTGCTGGTTTTGCATTCATGGGGGGGGGTTCTGACACTTTTCCTACTGGGTTCAGTGTTTTGTTGTTTTTTTTTTTTTTTTTTTGTATCCTAACATGTTCTAGTGATTCATGTCTCTTAGTTTTACACTTTCGGTTTTGTAAAATATGAGTAAAGGCGCACTTTACCGCATAGGTGCCATTGCTCCATTTACATCTATGGGACTGTACTGTTTGGGACATATCTTTGCAACCGTTTAACCTAGCGACTTCAGAGATGGCTCATTTTACTTGTTTGCCCTTGCTCTATCATCCGGTTCATGTTTCTAGTGTGTTGGGGGGCTCAGGGGGCTTTGGGCACTGTTAGGGTTACTTTTCTGGGAAAACTACATTTCCATGAGCTCTGCGCACTCGTTTCTGATTGGCTCCCGCTGCGGCAGCCATTTTGTGCTCTTTCCAGAACGAGTATCCTACGCAGAGCTTGGACTCTCTGCTGATTAACCCTTCACCTGCCTGATAAGTTTATTTTAGCAATTTCTGGGGTGAAGCTTTAATCCTACACACTGTAATTTCTTATACGGTAAGCTTATTTGACACTGTGAGAATGTCTATATACCGCTGGAGCTTGGGGCCAGACCTAAGACTAAGGATGCCGGGGTCTCTGTATCCCCTACCTGTCATTCAGGGTTACCTAGAGAATTCTCAGGTTCTTTATGCCCAGCATGTTCTGGTGTCCCTGAGTCTTCCAGGGACCACCAGCCATGCATTAGAGCCAGTTTGTGTGCAAGAGTTCAAGGCAGTCCCATCCCAGTTACAGAGGGTCTTTCATTCTTGGCAGACCCCATCCTCCATCAAGTCTTCCCTGCTAAAGCCTCAGTGAGTACCTGACGTGTCAGATTCCTCTGAGAAATGTTCTGTAGTGGGCTCCTCTCAGTTTTTTGGGGACTCTTTTGAGGCTGATCCTGAGCCCTCGGCTGAGGGCCTGATCAGGGCTGTTTTAAGTACCCTAAACATTCCCTAAGTGCAGGAGGTTCTTTCTGACATATTTCAGGAGCCTAAAAAGCCCCTTACTTGCTTTCCACCTAACCTCACTCTTGACCACTTTGTGTCTGAAGAGTGGAAGTCTCTGGACAAGAAACCTTCAGTCTCCCAAGAAATTTGCCAAGCTTTATCCCTTTTCTGAGGCTGCGCTTGCTCAGTGTGGTCATCATCCCAAAGTGGTTGCTCCTATCTCCAGGCTTTCCAAGTCTACTGCCTTGCCAGTGTCTGATGTGTCTGCTCTAAGGGACTGGAGTGACAAGAAACTTGAGGTATCAAGTCCATCTTTGCCACTGCTGGTTCTGGCATGCGTCCAGAATTTGCAGCAGCATGGATGAACTGGGCCATTGCGGTCTGGACTGAACAGCTCACTCTTGCTGTCAGTTAGGGTGCTTCTACTTCAGATATGTTGCGCCTCCTTGCCAACATTTCTGAGGCACAGCACTATATTTCTGTTGCCTTATTTGATGCCATCTGTTTGGTGGCTAGGGTTTCCACATTGTCTGTGGTTGCCAGACAGGCTCTTTGGCTAAAGATCTGGTCTGCTGACACTGCTTCTAAGAAAGCATTGGTCTCTTTACCTTTTCAAGGCAGTTCTTTGTTTGGGCCAGATCTTAAGGACCTGATCAGTGAGGCCACAGGGGGTAAGTGTACACTGCTACCCTTGGTTCCTAGGAAGCGTAACCAGTATTTTCTTTCCTTTCAGAATGAGACCTGTCCAGCGAACCATACGGTTCCCTCAGCTCCGCGAACCACCTCCAAGCCCAAACAGCAATGGAAGCCCAAGGTCGCTTCCAAGCCTCCTTCGGCATGACTCACCGAACCCGGGTCTACACTCTGCTGTGGGTGGTCGTCTGCATCACTGTCACAGCATTTGGGAGGATTCAGTGACGGACACATGGGTTTTACAGGTGGTGATGGAAGGGTACAGGATCCCTTTCGTCTCTCTTCCTCCTTTTCCACTTATTTCCTTCTCATATGCCTCAGGGCACAGAGAAACGCCGTCTGTTCGGCACTGTTCAGGCTCTTCTGGACAAGGACATTCTAGAGCCGGTTCCAGTTCAGGACAGAGGTATGGGTTTTTACTCAAATCTTTGTGGTCTCCAAGAAGGACAGCAGTTGTCGTCCCATTTTGGATTTAAAGGATCTCAATTCCTTTGTGATCCGGACTCATCACCAGGAGTCTCTACGAAAGGTGATTGCTTCCATGTCCCCGGGGGAATTCCTTGCATTTCTGGATCTTCAGCACACGTACTTACACATCACCATTCATCTGGAGAGCCGTCAGTACCTCCGATTTGCCTGTGACCGGGGACATTTTCAATTTTCAGCTCTTCCATTTGGTCTGACGTCAGCTTCTCAAGTCTTCAACCGTGTCCTGGGAGCCTTAGTGTCAGTCCTCCATCAGAATTACTCCATACATGGACAACCTGCTTCTGAAAACCCCTTCTGCAGAACTTCATCAGCGGGTTCAGCAATGCATTCATGCTCTCACCGATCACGGGTGGGTCATCAGTTTGGACAAATCAGATCTTGTCCCATCCCAGCGTCTGGTCTTCCTAGGCCTCCTCTTCGATACCCAGAAGAACATGGTGTTTCTCATGGACGAGGTAGCTCACCAGATCACCCACAGGGTTTCTGCGATCCTGGCTCAAGATCCAGTTCCAGCCAAGAAGCTGTCATCTGTAGTGGGGAAACTCATTTCCACCATAGAAGCGGTACCATTTGCCATGGTGCACACCAGGGAGCTCCAGCCGGACCTTCTGAAGTGGTCAGTGTCCCTTCCTCTTCATGTGGAACGGAGTTTGTAGTTTTGGCTCGACCTCTCCCATCTGCTGGAGGGCAGGTCCTTCCTGGTATCCTTCTGGACCATGGTGACGACTAATGCCAGCCTCTCCAGCTGGGGAGCGGTCCTGGGTCACCTGAGTGCTCAGGGTCGGTGGTCTCCAGAGGAATCTCTCCTTCCCATCAACATATTGGTGCTTTGGGTGATATTTCATGCCCTTCATCGTTGGACATCTCAGCTGGAAGACTGTCCAGTCTGGGCACAGTCCGACAACATCAATGCCGTGGCTTACATCATCAAGCAGGGCGCTTGTTGATCTCGCTGCTTGGTTAGAGATCAAGGGTATTTTGTCCTGGGCAGAACAACACGTTTCTGCCATATCTGCAGTGCACATTCCTGGCATAGACCACATCATGGCAGACTACCTCAGTTGACACACAGTGGACAGTGGAGAGTGGGAGCTGCACCCAGCGGTGTTCACCCTCGTTGTTCAGAAATGGCATCTTACTTACATTGAACTGATGGAAACGAGACACAACAGGAAGGTTTCGAGGTTCTGCTCTTGATGGAGGGACCCTCTAGCTCTGGCGGTGGATGCAATGTCCATTCCTTGGTTATTCCTTCTGGCATACACCTTTCCCCCCCCCCTCCCAGTGTTGCACAGGGTGTTAAGGAAATTACGACTGGAGCGCTGTCCAGTCATTCTGATTGCTCTGTACAGGCCTCGACAGGCTTGGTTTCCAGAGCCTCTGGATCTGTCAGTGGCGGAGGCATTCCAGCTCCCTTGCCGTCTGGATCATCTTGAACAGGGTTACCTTTGGAAGGAGGATGTTCATAGTCTGTCCTTGACGGCTTGGAAATTGAATCCTCAATATTGAAGAAGAAAGGGTTTTCCTCTGGTATGGTGGCTACTATGCTCAGTGCCTGCAAACCTGTTTCTTCCAAGATCTGCCATCGTGTCTGGTCGACCTTCCTATCTTGCTGTGCCGATAAGGACCTGTCTCAGGAATTTGATCTGCCCATGATCTCGGCCTTTTTGCAGGACGGCGTGGATAAGGGCCTCAGTTTGAGTCCCCTTAAAATTCAGATGGCTGCTTTCTCTGTTTTGTTTCAGAGCCACATGACTACCCTTCCTAATGTCAATGTTTTCTACCATGGTGTTGCTCATACTCGTCCTGCCTTCAAGATTCCTGCTCCTTTGTGAGATCTTAACTTGGTTTTGGGTGTTCTTCAGCGCCCTCCCTTTGAGTCTTTGGCTACTATTCATCTATGTCTCCTGACGTGGAAAATGGCCTTTCTGGCAATCTGTCCACCGTGTCGCGGAGTTACATGCTCTGTCCTGTAAACCACCCTATTTGGTGCTTCACAAGGACAAGGTGGTGCTTTGCACCTTTCACGAGTTTCTCCCGAAGGTGGTCTCTGAGTTCCACATCAATAAGGAGATTGTGGTGCCCTCTCTCTGCCCTGACTCCACCTCTGTCAAGGAGAGGGATCTCCACTTGTTAGACGTGGTGCGTTGTCTAAAGTTTTATGTACATCGCACTGTCTGTCAGGCAATCAGATGCGTTGTTTGTCATTCCTTAGGGTTCTAGGGCTGGAAGACCTGCATCCAAGGTGACTATTGCTGCTTGGATCAAGTCCACTATTCGTAAGGCTTATGAGCTGAGGAAGAAGCCTGTCCCTTTCAGGGTCATGGCTCATTCTACTCGATCTATTGGGGCCTCTTCTGCTTACAAGAATCAGGCCTCTGCTGATCTGTTGTGCAATGCTGCCACTTGGTCGTCTGTGCACACCTTTTCGAAGCCCTACCGTGTTGATGTGTTTGCATCGTCTGATGCCAGCTTTGGGAGGAAAATCCTGGAGGCAGTTTTGCCTGTCTAGGATTTTCTTTGGTTCCTGGTGCTTCCTTCACTTTTTAGCCCCATTGGCTCTAGTTCAGTGTGCTGTGTATCAGTTTGGGGTGTTACCCCTGTTCAGTGTCCGTTTATTGTTGTTGGGCTATCTCTAATCTGATGGTTCATATACGCGCTGGTGACTTTGGGGGCCTTGCGCCTGGTTCTTGCCTTACTTCCCACCTCTGGGGAACTCAATGGTTGAACATCCCAAAGTTACCAGTAACCTGTATTGGACGATAGAGAAAAGAGGATTTTAGTCTTGCCTGTTAAATACTTTTCTCTTAGTCCATACAGGTTACTGGTCTCCCACCCTGTCAAGAGACCATGCTTTGCTCTCCTGTGGCAGACCGTGGGGGTCCTTTGGCGTCATGCTTACAGGAGTCTTCTTTCCTTCCCACTATCTAGTCAATAGTTAGTGTCTTAAATCTTTCTGGAGCTGGTTGGCTAGCTGCAGCCAAGGAGGGAAGGTAGGGTCCACCCTCTGCATACAATTCTAGAATTGTTCCTGCCTACTTAAAGGGGTGGATCGCCTACCCAGAGTTACCAGTAATCCGTATGGACTAAGAGAACAGGATTTAACAGGTAAGAATAAAATCTTTTTCCTTCTTCCTTAAAAAAAAAAAAAAAAAAAAAAAAAAAGACGACCCACAATGACGTGTACATAAGAAATCTTTGGGATGATGTTTACATAACATTAAATGCAGTTCACTGGAGCCTCTCCCCATGTATATGATGATAGATGTGAATGCTTTGTTTTAAGCCTTATTTTCAGTTTATTTTATGGCAGTCCTTTTGGTAAAGACAGTACAAAATATGTTAAAACCTGTTTTCTATTTCACCCCTTGATAATAAAACAAAAAACTTGTGCTTTGGTGCCAGTAAATATAAGGAAGAGAATGGTTGACTGTTGGACAATATATAAAATAAGAAAGTGGAACAATTCTGTGGCAAACAAACTCTAAAAAGTGTGTGTGTGTGTGTGTGTGTGTGTGTGTGTGTGTGTGTGTGTGTGTGTGTGTGTGTGTGTGTGTGTGTGTGTGTGTGTGTGTGTGTGTGTGTGTGTGTGTGTGTGTGTGTGTGTGTGTATGTATGTATATATATATATATATATATATATATATATATATATATATATATATATATATATAATATATAATATATTCCCATAGGGTCTCCAACCTCACTGCAAATGGTTTAAAGGGATAGTAATCTCCCAGAAAAAAATATTTATCACATTTCCCCCCCCCCCCCCCCCTCCCTTCCCTTTTTTTTTCCTGACGTCAGCTCTGTGCTTGACTGCAGGGGAATCCTGTCCAGGGACCAACTAGCTCTTCAGCAGAGCCGCAGTCACGTTATTTAAAAAGAATGACTTCATTGGAAAGGTCTACAAAGTGTGCCTGGTTTGCAAGCACACTTTGTAGACCATTCCAATGAAGTAATTTGTTTTAAATAACACAATTGTGGCTCTTCTGAAGAGCCTCCTCGTGTTGGCCGACACGAATCTCCTGCTGCCAGCCTTACAGCTGAAGCAGGAAACGTCAAAAAGCTTATATCTCTCAAACCATAGCGGTTTGAGAGATGGGATTTTTTTGCATTCAGTTCAACTTTTTAAGCACTACAAAATGCTAAATATTATTTTCTGGACATTACTGTCACTTTAAAATCGGATTCCTTTGATGGGTATTTTCTTTTGTGTGGTACACTGTACTAGAATTTCTCATCTTTTGTCTTTGTGTATATATGGCCCTGTAGGTTTAATTTTAACTCTTTGAGTGCCCGAGAGGTACACAACACATTGCAATGCGTTGTGTACCCCTCTGGCATTCAAAGGGTTAAGAGATCTACAGTGTAGTAGCCATATTTTGCCTTCTAGAATAGATATGTATTTTGGTGGAATATTCTTATGCTGTTTACCAGTGCTGCTTGTTCTCTTTTCAGACTTCAACGTCTTGTCCCGTTGACCGTAAACCATTTCAATGTGTCTATAAAATAGATCGTGTTAAGGGATGTACTAAGGTAAGCGTTTACCATACACTTTAATTTGGCCCATTTTGTTACCATTGTTTTAGAATGTTTAAATGGGAGCTATACGCTAGAAATATGCTTAATTTTGCATTTCTTCCAGCCAGGAATTACTGCTGAAAAGGGAGTTGTGGGGGGCGGAGCTACTGCTGTACGGAACAGACGCATGCTGGTGAGGCTCCTAGGCCCAACATGCCTATTTCGCTATTATTTAACCTCTTACTGAGAGATTTTTTCTGAATTTTACAGCCTATTTCGGCTAAGCACCCAAGGCGGTGTTCCAGTTTGTGTTTGTGGTATTCTAACCGATTGTTAACCGTACGGAAACCGCAGTGCCTAGGCCCTGGTTTCATCCCGCCGTAGAGATTTCCTCCGCCTGGATGATGCTTCTGCAGGGAGGTTTGACTGTCCACATTCTGTTAAGTCACACGCCGGACATGTTTCTATGCTCTCAGCTACCTACCTCTCCCTCTCGATGTCTCACGAGGGGAGATATTTCCCATTTTCTGACTAAGGAGGAGCTCAGGACCTTGGTGGCGGAGATTCGGGAGACTGTGCAGGAAGAGGTTGCTGCTCTACGCACTAACTTACCGCGGCTGGTTCCCTATGGAACAAATCGAGAGGGCACGATGCAGAAGCAGATGCCTCTAGAAGCAGAGTTATGCCTGCAGGCTTGCTCTTCGAATTATCTACAGGATTCTCCTAAGAGCCTCCTCCTCGAGCAGCAATGGGAGAGGAGTTACACTGTCAATGCTGATATAACTAGCACTGACTCTGGGGAGGTGAGGAAATCTACTTTATGGTCCTTGTTTAGGGAGCCCTTGGAGTTTTCGGAGGAATGTGCCTGTCTGCTTGCCTATTTGGAAGAATTGGTGGAGTGGTCCATGAATTTATGTGCTTCAGGTGCACTAAAGATTATACAAGATGCTCATCCTTGGGACCCTGGGATCCACGTCTGCCAGTGCTGTAGTGCTGTGTGCTTACTTTCTTCACCTCGCTGCCGATATATGGAACATTGCTCTGAGCCTGGATGAGGGTAATTTACTCTTGCATCTTGAGGAACACTGGTCGCTCTTTTATGTCTGCTACCTTATACTGGGCAGTGTAGGGGTCCCCCTCTTGGGCCCAGAGGGGTAGACCCTGATCGCTTATTGTCCTTTGTCAAGCTTGGGATCTAGCATAAGTGTTCCTATATTCCAGAGACTGACCTAGTGTTCTGGGTTCAAATGCCCTATATGCCTCAAGAGAGACTTACTTGTTTTTTCAGTGTCCTTTAATGTATACCTGACGTGTATTTATGTTGTGGATCGCGGGGGAGAGCTGATTTCGGTTTGCTCCGCGATCTTCAATTTTCTGCTGCATTGATTCTCTAGAATAGTGTCTACTGCGAATACGGCAGATGTTTCTTATTCCTTACATAGTTATTCCTGTATTATGCTATAATGTTAGTATGCATTTCTACTTTACCGATACCTGCTTCTTTAGCTGTTTGCTCGGTTATGGTGTAAGCTTAGATATGTATATGCTGGCTCTGGGCCATGCATCTCTTTGGCATGTATATATACCAGTCTTTCACTATCCCTCCCCCCCCCCCCCCCCATGACCCCCTTTTTTGGAGGTCTCCGCGTGTATATCCGGCAGGATGACGGGTTATTTACCGTGTCCATTCTGTCCACGTTTATCTTCTTTCCTGTATCTTTCCTTCTAATTTGCTTTCCCTTTTATGTCTTCTCTTTCTGCTGTAGTCTACTTGTTTCTGTTATTTTATACTTCTCTTCTTGCTTTACTTCCTTGAAATCCGCTAAGAGTTCTTACTAGCCCATGTTTGTATTTAGCTTCCCGATGTTTGGGGAGAAAGCAAAGTCCTGCTTTAACATTTCAGATTTTTTCAATAGCTCTATTTTGGAATTGATTTCCTATGTTATATATCTGATCTATTTTAACCCCTTAAGGACCGGGAAAATCTGAGTTTGATTTGACTTAAGGACCGGAGCAATTTTGACTTTTTTGACTATGTCTTTGTTCAACCATATTTTCTCTTTAATTCCTTTTGTGCACCCACATAAATTATATACTGTTTTTTTAAGCACAAGTAGGGCTTTCTTTTGATACCACAATTATATGAATACCTCATTGTTTAATTTGATTAAAATAGAAAAAAAGAGGGAAAAAAATTGAAAAAAAACAACATTTTGCTTATATTTTCGTGTCAGGATTTGCATACAATTAGTTTATGACAAAAAAATACCCCTAAATATATTCATTTGCTTCTCCTGAATATAAGA
Source organism: Rhinophrynus dorsalis (assembly GCA_037306005.1). NCBI lineage: Eukaryota > Metazoa > Chordata > Amphibia > Anura > Rhinophrynidae > Rhinophrynus > Rhinophrynus dorsalis. The sequence continues at coordinate 250,151,005 of CM074721.1, forward strand.
ATACCCCATATACCTAGTATTTCAATCACTTCCTCACATTTACAAGGTAAATATTACAAGATGGATGCCATTATTTCCAACTTGTAATTTCTCAACAATTGGCATGTGAGCATCATAGCTTAGCTGACGGTGCCAGAACCAAAAATGTCCCACAGAGGTATATGTTTCTGAAAACTACACAACATAAGGTAAATAATCAGGAGAATTTTGGAGTTTTTCATGCAGCTATTTTTCCAGAAAAAAATTTCAAAATTGTGGTAATATTTTGTTTTTTTGCAGTTTTCACACTTACATTTCAATACTACTGTTGATATCAAGCACATGATAGGTGAAGATTTTTAAAAATGCATTGTTTAGTGTTCAGCTCCTTCTTCTGAATACGGCAATACCCCATATATTCATAGGTTTCTCAAGGTTTGGGAGAGCTACGGGGCCCAAATTGGAACATGCGCGTTTCCAGTTTCACACTTTGAATTTTCACAGCTTGCATCACTGGTGCCATGTCTCATTTGGGGCTGTGTAACAATGCTCCACTCTAACATTTCCCCCCAAAAGTATATATTTTTGGAAAGTAGACACCCCAGGCTTTCATTTTATGTATGTTTTCAATTTTTTTACGCAGCCATTTTACCACCAATCGCTCGTAAATCTTGACGTAAGTTAAAAAAACAGCGTTTTTCACACTTGCACTTCAATGTTGATGTGAATTTCAAGCACATGATAGGTGAAGATTTTTAAAAATGCATTGTTTAGTGTTTAGCTCCTTCTTCTGAGTACGGCAATACCCCATATGCATAGGTTTCTCAAGGTTTGGGGGAGCTACGGGGCCCAATTTTGAACAAATATTGAATTTTCACATCTTGGTTAACTGATGCCATTACTCATTTTGGGCTATGTTCCAGTGCTGCACTTTAGAATTTCCCCCCAAAAGTGTATATTTTTGGAATGTAGACACCCCCAGCTTTCATTTTAGGTGTGTTTTCAAATTTTTTACACGGCCATTTTACCACCACTTTCTCATAAACTTGACGTAAGTAAAAAAACAGCATTTTTCACACTTTGCCTTCAATGGTGATGTGAATTTCAAGCACAGAATAGGTGAAGATTTTATAAACTGAATTGAATAGTGTTCAGCTCCTTCTTCTGAGTACGGCAATACCCCATATGCATAGCTTTCTCATGGTTTGGGGGAGCTACGGGGGCCAAATTGGAACATGCGCGTTTCCAGGTTCACACTTTGAATCTTCACAGCTTGCGTTACTGGTGCCATGTATCATTTGGGGCTGTGTAACAGTGCTCTTTTTTTAAGATTTCCCCCCAAAAGTGTATATTTTTGGAAAGTAGACACCCCAGGCTCTCGTTTTAGGTGTGTTTTCCAATTTTATACACTGCCATTTTACCACCAATCCTGTGAAAATTTGATGTAAGTAAAAAAAAATTCAGCATTTTTCACACTTTGCCTTCAATTTTGATGTGAATTTCAAGCACAGAATAGGTGAAGATTTTATAAACTGAATTGATTAGTGTTCAGCTCCTTCTTCTCAGTACGGCAATACCCCATATGCGTAGCTTTCTCATGGTTTGGGGGAGCTACGGGGGCCAAATTGGAACATGCGCGTTTCCAGGTTCACACTTTGAATCTTCACAGCTTGTGTTACTGGTGCCATGTCTCATTTGGGGCTGTGTAACAGTGCTCTTTTTTTAAGATTTCCCCCCAAAAGTGTATATTTTTGGAAAGTAGACACCCCAGGCTCTCGTTTTAGGTGTGTTTTCCAATTTTATACACAGCCATTTTACCACCAATCCCTCGTAAACCATGACGTAAGTAAAAAAAAAAACAAAAAAAAAAAAACAGCGTTTTTCACACTTAGGGTTGGCGGCAGTATACTGGGCTGCATACAAATTGCTTTGGGAAACAATTTCACCTAAAATGTCTTCCCCCAAAAACAAATCAAAAAAATGATCATGGATGAATCCTTCCACATCAATTTGAATCCCTGGGTTGCCTGTGAATTCTGAGATTTGTGGGCATAAATTGAAACCCATTCATTAGGATCCGGAGTGGCAGGTGTTGGGGCATTTCTTTGGGCAGGTCTTTTGGCAGGTCTTTGGGCAGATCTTTTGGCAGGTGCTGGGGCAGTTGCCAGGGCAGCTCTTGGGGCAGCACTTGGGGCATTTCTTTGGTAGGTCTTTGGGCAGATCTTTTGGCAGGTGCTGGGGCAGTTGCCAGGGCAGCTCTTGGGGCAGCACTTGGGGCATTTCTTTGGGCAGGTATTTTGGTAGGTCTTTGGGCAGTTCTTTTGGCAGGTGCTGGGGCAGTTGCCAGAGCAGCTCTTGGGGCAGTGCGTCTTTTCTTGACAGAAGGCCCAGCGTCATCACTAGAGCTGCTCTCACTTTCTGAAAACTGCGCTATGTCAAAATCTGACGCAGTGTCTGTTGCCTCAGAGTCAGACGCCAAAAAGGCATATGCCTCTTCAACGCTGTACCTGCGCTGCATTTTGCCCACTAAAAAAACTTTTTTTTTTCTTACGCTATCCCTAAACCTAAATCTAACCCTAAAACTTACCCTAGCCTACGTATATCCTGAACCTACCTAACCCAAGTGAACTACCTATCTAAACTGCACTTATTATATATATTTTTTTTTGGGGGGGGTTTGGGGTTTTTTGAGTTTTTTTTTTTTTTTCTTACGCTATCCCTAAACCTAAATCTAACCCTAAAACTTACCCTAACCTACGTATATCCTGAACCTACCTAACCCAATTGAACTACCTATCTAAACTGCACTTATTATATATATATATTTTTTTGGGGGGGGGTTTGGGTTTTTTTTTTTTTTTTTCTTACGCTATCCCTAAACCTAAATCTAACCCTAAAACTTACCCTAACCTACGTATATCCTGAACCTACCTAACCCAATTGAACTACCTATCTAAACTGCGCTTATTATATATCTTTTTTTTTTTGGGGGGGGGGGTTGTTTTTTTTTTTTTTTTTTTTTTTTTTTTTCCCCTAAACCTAAATCTATCCCTAAAACTTTCCCTAACATACGTCTACACTAAACCTACCCAACTACCTACCAAAATACCTAAACTTTATTTAATATAAAAAAAAAAAAAATTTAAACATTTTTTTAAAAATTTTTAAAAAATCTAAAAAAATTCAAGGGGGATGGGGGGTGTCCCACAGATCAGAAAACACTGATCTGCAGCAAATTGATCACTCCAAGAGTGATCAGATGGGGGGCACTTATTGATCACTGCAGAACAGTGATCAAAGGGTTAATTTTCTTTATTTAAACTTTTTTATTTTTTTTTTTTTACAGGCACACTGGAACACCATCTCCCTCTGTCTCTCTCCACCTTAGCAGTATGCAAGGTGGAGGGAGGCAGAGAGATCTGACAGGGACAGTATTTACAAATACTGTCCCTGTCATTCAGGTTTTGCAACATGTGATTCGCTTTTGAAGCGAATCGCATGTTGCAGCAATGTTTCAGCCGCTTGTTACTAAGTGTCCCGATACCGGGATACTTAGTAACAAGCGGCTTGAACTCTTCCATCGCTCCGTGCGGCCGCGATGGAAGAGTTTAACCCTTGACGTACCAGGACCGTCAAGGGTCGTTCGGTCACATTTACCCTTGACGGTCCTGGTACGTCAAGGGTCGCTAAGGGGTTAAATGAGTGTACTATGCTAAGACAGGTTGACTCTTTCCGCTAATAAGTATATTGCTATTCGTCTTGTCTAATTATACATGCAATTGTACTTTGCTTCTTTGTTCACTATTTTGTATATTTCTTAATATTTCAATAAAGCATTTGAAACTTAAAAAAAAAAAAAGAAAAAAAAAAGAAAGAAAAGGGAGTTGTTTCCGCGGGTAGGAAATGCTTGTGAAACTTAGCCGCAGATGGTAAAACCCAGTGTGAATCCTGCCTCTGACCGCATCGTTCTGATGTTCCGACACATAATTCCAGCTGCACACGTGCATATATAGGCCCATATGCAGGCAAACTCGCTACTTTTCTTCTCACAGAAAAGTTTTGCTGGAATGGCCTTCTCACTAGTATTTCCATGGGAGGAGTAAGGCCTTGTTTTCCACTGAGTATCCTCACATAGCAGAAGATCCAAACACCTCCACTAATACACCAAGGCAATGGATTTCAGTCGTTTTGCTTATTGGAAACCCTTTAGTGTCACATAACATGCCGGGGAACCCTTAAAGTAAAACCTTTTAACCACTTAAGGACTGCCATCTGGGGGTGGTACTTTCTAGAGGACCATGGCACATTTTTTTTCCTGTAGATGTGTTCTGTTGTCACAGCAAGGTGTGCAGCCATACTGCAATCAGTAACTTCCGTGACTTGCCAGGGTCGTCACCAGTCCTTAACATCTGGACTAGTGTGATGGTCCTGGCACTTCACATGCCCTTAAGGGGTTAAAGCCCTTGGGTGATGGAGAGGTCTCCAGTGCATTGTGAATCAATGTGTTGTTGACCTCTCTTGCTTCCAAAGGGTTAATATGGTGGCAATATAAATTGTTTTGAATGTTAACAAGTACCAGTGACTAAAGACTAAATTAGGCAAAATGTATCCGGTAATAGTTACCAGGTACTTGAAATTCAACATAATTCAAAATGCACTATGTAAAATGTGTCACAGAAAGCAGACCTGCAATATCGTCCTAGCCTTTATTTTGTATGCCACTACTTGATTGTCCTGTATAACCCTTTACTTTTCTCTTGGGAACCCTGGGGTTTCACATAACAGAACCTGAGCACCACTGCAATAAGGGCCTCATTTCAAAAGGGGTGAGGAGCAATTCTAGTTAAAACCAATTGCTCCATAAGGAAAAAACAAATCTCCAAAAATCACATTGGTTTTAATGGGGCTTTTAACCTCTTAAATACTTTATACGTCCCCAAAGTATTATAAAACATGGCACTAAACACCATCTTTAACCTCTTCACAACCAGTGGTTCAGGCAAGTGACCTTCCCTTAAGGACCTCTTTGATCATTGTCGGCACACCAGTACGTGACGTGTACTAGAACACCCGGTGGGGTTCTGAGAGAGACCTCTCTGGTCTTGGAACAGTGAATTTCAGACCCCCCAGGAGAGTTGTAAGCACAAAGTATGTGAAGTGCCAGGACCGTCAAGGTCCTTAAAGGGATATTAAAGTCCCGAAAAAAAAAAAGTATAAGCTAATTGATAGGTGCAATAAAAAAGACTTAATGCCCTTATTCACATCTCTCAAACATTTATGGTTTGAAAGATATAAGAAAATAAAGTTCTCTGCTCCCTCCCCTTTTTGCCTGACGGGCTGGAAAGCTGTCAGAAGCAGAATCAGGAGCTCTGACATAGCAATATCTAAGAATACATACTTCATCAGAATGGTCTACAATGTGTACTTGCAAACAAGGTACATGTTGTAGACCATTCCAATTTAAGTATTTATCTTTAGATATCGCTGTGTTGGCACTCCTGAAGATCCGCCGCCTGGTCCCAGAAACAGGATCTCACGCCCTCAGCTATACAGCTGACGCATGAGAAGGGGGAGGGAGTGGGGAACATTATTTTCTTAACTCTCAAACCTTTATGGTTTGAGAGATGGGAATAAGGGCATTTAGTCTTTTTTTTTTTTTTTTTTTTTTTTTTTTTTCCCCCACCGGTCATTTCACTTATACTTTTTTCTGGACATTACAATCCCTTTAAGGGGAAAAATGGTGACTGTCCTGCCATGTCACTGGTCGTTAAGAGGTTAATAGGAAATCTTTTTTTATCCCCCCTATGAGTTAGTTGGATTGATCCATAATTGCTCCTCTTTTGTATGCAAGGCCCAGAGAGGTAAAAAGGAGAAATTCTGAAGCAAACGGGAGAAAAAAACATGCTTAGATCTGACCTGCGCCACTGTGAACATTCAAACAGAAACTGGAAGTTCCTCCAGTTCCAATATTTGTTTGTGTTTGCTCTTTTTTTACTTCACATACTCATTTTCTGCAATTTTCTTTCAGATACAAGTAAAGACAAGACCGCAGATAGAAACCATAGACAACTGCTGCATTGACAATCACTTCAGTTCCCTTAGCTGTGCAACTGGGCAGACATGGTGCAGGTCAGTAATTGGCCAATTCATGCAACGTCATTCTAATCTCAAGTACGGATCAAGGCCCATATTCACAAAGAAAAATAAATCTATTCTTGGACCTCTAGCTTTCAAGAGTTTTAACCCTTTGAGTGCCAGAGGGGTACACAACTCCATGCATACCCCTCTGTGATTCAGAGGGTTATTAAACCACCATTTAAATCAATTGGACATTTTATTTGCCTTCTATTTTGGTTTCACCTCAGAATTGCTTAATGTTTGTCTTGTTTTGTGCATATGGCCTAAGTTTATGGCAAATGCATACTTCCACTTTACCTGGTTTTTAGTATTCAGTGACAACTCTTGTAAAAAGGCATTATTATTATTTACTACATGGGAGATCTGGTCAAAGACCAGAGGTGTCTGCCTAAGGTCCTCAAGGGCTGACAATAGGTCAGGATTTAAGGATATCTCTAGTTAACCTTTGCATTCCAGAGGGGTACGCAAAGCATTGTGTTACCCCTCTGGCATTCAAAGGTTTAAGCATGGGTGAGTTAATTAGTGACTCATTCAGGATCAATCTGGGGAATCCTTAAATATTGGCCCGTTAGTAGCTCTTTAGTACAGAACTTTGTTAAAGCCATCAGACTATCGCACTCCATAAATAAAAAATAGTGCCACCTGGTGATCACTACACACGAAAAAAAAAAAAAAAAAAAATTTGAGCTGCAATAACTTTTGAAGACCTCTCAGCACTTGGAGTAACTTAGTTTTATTCAGAAGGATGCACCTTGTAGAATATATATCTTTTGCTCAATGTGTGGAACGTAAGAACCAGGCGGTAAAAAAAAGGCTTTCTGAGACAGACTCCCTGCATGTGCCACTTCACTCCGCTGAGACTTGCTCTGATTGAGAAAGTGCTCCCGCAAGGATGAATACAGGACAAAGCTTTTAGCTAGGTGGTTCTTTGTCAGGCAGATTCCTTTGGTGCTCTCTAAGCAGCTTTAGTAGCCTCCATTTGCTTACATTTGCTTTGACAGTGATTTCAAAGGCAGATATTAGCTTGATGGGTCTCTAGGATGGTTTGGCCTCTATCTGGTACTGTGGGCATCCTCTCCTGTTTTGGGTGAACGTGTCATGGAGGGTAACTGGGGAACCACAGTTCTAGTTTGTTTATGGGAAACTCCATTCCGAGGAACCTGTTCTTCCCAGGCTTTTTATAGACCTCTTCCATTTGGTCCCTGCTGGCTATGTGAAGGCTGCCTACGTCCCACTTGCTTGTCACATTAATCCTTTGCAGTCACATAAGTGCTTTTTTCAGTGTAAGTATTCTGCTTTCTCTGGATTTTCTCTACTTTTTTTAATCTCTTTGGGTGGTCCCTTGCTTATGTCAGACCTCAAGGGAAGCATGGGCAAATTCAAGGCTAATAAGGATTCAGGGCCCCTTTAACTCCTTTTTCCTCTATGTCCAATCCATGACAATGGACTGTGGGTATTGAATCCGCCTCCCAGCTGGAAGGACCAATAACTTGTAAAAACTTCTGCTCCTCCCCATTTGCTCAGTTATTTTGGTCCTGCCAAGCTGGAGGACGGAGGCCTGGAGCCTCAGAACTTTCCACCTGGGTTTTGGCCCATATATATTATAGGTATTTCCCTTCCCTTTCGGGGGCAGTTTAGGAGCAACCTGGATGCTTCATTTTTTATTTATTTTTTTTTTTTTTCTCTCTCTCTCTCTCTGTCTCTCTCTCTACCTACTATGTAATTTAATTTTACATTTTTCCCAACTAAAATTGGATTGCATACCCTTTTGGCTGCCTGTGTTGCATGGGTCCATTGACCATGCCTGTAACATTTGTATGATGCGAAGCTGAGCTGCCTGAAGCTTAGACTCTCCTTCGCTGAGTTTTCATGCTGCTCCTGAGCTCTGACCGCTGGGTGACGACGCAACTATTGTTGAGAGGCTAAACTGTAAGTTCGGCTAGCCTGTGTTCCAGCGCTGGAATGCACCATCTCTCCTTAAGAGGAGCATAGCGGAGGTGGAAAACAGTATATGTAAGTGCTTAATTTGAGTATTTAATGTTTACATTGTAGGAAATTCATTTAGTTTAACATGTTTTTCTTCTGATAGTCCATTTTAGTCTCACTTCTATATTCTGGCATAGAATTATAGATTGACTGGCTACTTTCTCTGTCTGACTACTTGATTTACAGTGTCCACTTCTAAAGAATAAAGAACCCCCTAAGGAAGACAAGCCTTCATCTAAATCCAAACTGTGTGCAGGAGGTGACACTAAGCTCCTGCCTTCAGAAACTGCTATGCTCTGCACTGAATGTTTAACAAAGATTTCAAACACAGATGTTGCATCTCAGTTTAAATATTTTCTGGGATGGATATAGACATCTATGCAAGAAACCTTCCAGTCAATGCAGGAATCCTCCAGGAAGTGTCAGAGGACTTTGGACCCTGAGGTGGGTACTTCATGCATGTTCGAGGAAGAAGACACCAGTGTTTTGGAACTGGAATCTGCTCCTCCTTCTACAGAGGAGGGTGAGATCACAGAGGAATCAGACTCCTTTAGCATTGACAAGGTAGATGGCCTGGTAATTGCCATGAGAGAGACTCTAGGCCTAACCAAAACTCAAAAGGATTTAAACGGCATAGATACGGCATTCATTGGATATAAGAAGGAAACACCAACGTTTCCAGTGCACAGTTCCATCCAGCTTATGGTAACTAAAGTATGGAAGATAGGAGACAAGCAATCACAAATGTCTAGATGAATGCAGTGCATGTATCAGTTTACAGAAGATACTAACACCTGGGTCACCCCCTTGAAAGTGGACGCAGTTGTAGTTCAAATTTCCAGAAGAATCACTCTGTCATTAGAGGATGGTACCACATTAAAGGATACTATGGACGAGAGCAGATATGGGACTTAAAAAGCAATTCTGTTTCATTGGCCAAAATACGAAGACTGCTACAGCCATGGCCTGCGTGTTTAGAACACTTAGGATTAAGCTGTCAGAGTTTGAGGAAAAATTAGACTCATCTGTCTCAAGATCACGCTTGTTGGAAGAATTGACGTCCATTAAAGACGCAGTGAATTTCTCCTGCGACACATCGCTGGACAATGTTCGTGGCCTGGCAAGATCTTCCTCTCTCTCTATTACAGCAAGACGAGCCTTATGGATAAAATCCTGGGATGCAGATGCAACATCTGAGAATAAATTAGTATCCCTCCCATTTTCCAGAAACAAGTTATATGGCAATATATGAAATTATTTGTCAGTCTTCCGGAGGAAAGAGTCTTTTTTCTTCTCTTTCCTCACCCCGACTGCATAGAAATTGTCCTCCTACCAGAGCTATTACATTTTGAAAACAGTCCTTTCAGGGCACACAACGTTAGACCTGGAAGATCTTATTACCAGAAACAGCGTGGAACAACGCAAGGGGCCAGATCTTGAAATCGCAAGGAGTTCCCGAAAAAGCCAAGGTTCCAGCCCAATCCACAATGAAACAAGATGGATCCTATCTCCCACTTCAGTTGGGGACAGCTGGAGCAGTTCAGAGAAGCCTGGGAGCAGATCAGTCCAGACAGATGGGTTTGTCAGATCCTGGAGATGGCATACACCTTGGACTTCAAATCTGTCCCGAAATTTCACAAATTCCAGACATCCAGATTCGGGAATCTTAGTGGCAAAGGGTATGAAACAGGCCATTCGGACTCTAATCCACAACAGTAATAGAGAGTGTTCCAGAAGCCTTCTGCGGAGTTACTCATAATCTTGGACTTAAAGGAGATCGACGTTCTTCTCAAAGTCAGGGGGTTCAAGATGGAAACCATCCTTACAGCTATCAAGATGGTTCAACCACAGGCTTTCCTAACCAGGATAGACCTCAGGGATGCCTATTATCTCCTGATATAGCCATCACACAGAAGATTCCTCAGATTCCACATATTCTGAGAACATTTCCAATATCTGGTACTGCCATTCGGCCTAGCTTCAGTAACAAGAGTGTTTACAAATGTCCTGGCAGTAGCCATGTCAGCTCTGCGTCGACAAGAAATCAGTCCTACTATATCTAGATGACATCCTAATAGTGAAGGACACAGAAGAGAGATCAAGAAACAGCACAGAGGCATGCCTGGACCTTCTGCAACAGTTAAATTGGCAAATCAATCTGGAAAAAAGCCAAGTGCAACCATCTCAAAATTGTATTTTTCTAGGAATTCAGCTCAACACTATACAAGAACTTGCAACTCTCTCCCAGGACAGACGAGTGGATCTTGGAAAGAGGGTTGAACTTTTTAAGATATCAGGAAGGTTGGCAAAGGATTTCTCCAGGTTATTGGGGAACCTGTCCTCAACATACCAAATAGTGCCCTGCACCAGAGCTCACAGTAGATGGACTCAACACAGTTACCTGTAGTATTTCAAACAGGAGCTTTTCAATGTTGCTCAAAGAATCCCAGACTTTACTACCATCAGACAGGAATTGAACAGGACGAAGACAGAGCGAGGGGAATGATACCTAGATATAGAGCTATACCAGGACATTGTACACAGTATTCGGTGTGCCAACGATAGATTTCATGGCCTCTGAACAAAACAGTGTCGGAAATTTCTATCATAATGGAAGACTCGCAAAGCAGCAGGCCAGGATGCTCTGTTACACCTGGAACTTCCCTCTAGCTTATCTCTTCCCTCCTCTTCTGACGGATGTGATACAGAAAATAGAGGGACAAGGCAGAGGTGATCCTGATAGCGCCAGACTGGCCCAGGAAAATGTGGTACTCAGACCTGAAGAGACTGTCAGAGAACAGGTGAAACTTCCAGTAGTTCCTCACTTGTTGTCACAGGGGCCTGTATTTCACCTGGATCCAGCTTTCTGGAAGCTGACGGCTCGGCGGCTGAGCGGAGTTCGTTAAAACTCAGTAGCCTCTCAGACCCGGTAATAGACACTATTGTAGCATGACTACATCTGTCTTCCAAGATCTATTACAGGATCTGGTCTATATTTTATTAGTGGTGTAAAGCTAGACATATGGACCAGAGTTCTTTATCTCCGTTAAGGATTCTAGATTTCCTACAAGAAGGATTTCTAAAGGGACTGAAACCTGCGTCGCTCACAGTGCAGCTTTCGGCTTTATCAGCCATTTTGGAAACCCCTTTCGCTGAACATTATAAGGTTAGAAAATATAAGACTGCAATAACAAAGATCATGCCCACTATCCTGAGATGTCACCCCCCCCCACACACACACACACACCCCTTGGAAACTGAATCTGGTTGTACAGCAATTTTACTCCCATGACTTCTTCAAACCTCTGGTGTCTATTTCCTTGAAACACCTGACGGTTAAGACAGTTCTCACTGATATTACTTCGGCAAGGCGAGTAGGGGATTTACAGGCCTTGTTATGCATCCCTCCTTACATAGTGTCTCACCAAGATAAAGTGGTTCTCTGACCGAAATATTCATTCAGGTCGAAAGTTATCTCTACTGTCTACCTTAGTCAGGAGATTATTCCTTCCTTTTGTCCTACTCCAGCCAATGACAAGGAATGGCGTTTGCACCACCTAGATATAGTGTGATGTCTGCAAATCTACCTCCAGAGAACTAAGACCTTTCGTAGTCAAATGCTTGCTTTGTACACTTTGCTGGAAAGTTCAAAGGTACTGCTGCGTCCAAATCTTCCACTGCTCGATGAATTAAGGATGGTATAAAACTTGCATATGAATCAGCAAAGCAGGAACCACCGAAGGGGATCAAAGCACAGGCTATGTGTACCTCATGGGCACAGAAGGCGGTTGCAACACCAGAAGAAATCTGTAGCGCTGTCACTTTGTCTTCGGTGTCAACATTTGTTAAACACTACAAACTTGATCTTCAGGCATCTGCAGATGCCAGATTTGGCAGGAAGGTGCTAGAAGCAGCCATTCATGTTACTAACTGACCTATATCCTCACACTACCTACTGGTGTTCTGCTTTGGTAAGTCCCCCAGTCCATTGCCATGGATTGGACACAGAGGAAAAGGTGAAATTTACTCTCCGATATTTTGTTTTTCTCTGTGTCTTTCCACTGCAACACTACCCTACTAATTCTCTACAGTAAGGTTAAGGTATTGTTCCAGTATTCTTACTATTCTGCTCTATGTTGACAAAAATATTAATGCTGTGAGCGCCTTGCCTGTGTCTAACATTTTTTTTTTTTATCTATTTCAGCTTGGTTAAGAAAATAACTGAGCAAATGGGGAGGAGCAGACGTTTTTATAAGTAGTTGGTCCTACCAGCTGGAAGGCGGCATCAACCACAGTTCATTGCCGTGGAAGGACACTGAGGAAAAAAAATGTTGGTGAGTAAATTTCACCTTACCCACTCTTCATCATGCCAGGTGGAATTTCCAAAGGAAGTTTCTGGTACTTTGCCCCACTTGCTCTGGGTCCCCATCTCTCGTGGGGGGGGCCTAACTGTTGAGCAGGAGCATGCATGGTTCGAGGCCCTAATTTTCTTCAGATAATTATATCCCCTCATCCATCAAAGGATCTTAGATTCTTGGTCCTTGATGCACCCTGCTCCTCAGAAAAGGTGCTTAAGTGATGATGATTGGTGATTCCACAGCTGATTATTGGGGATTAAGTGATTGATGGGGGTTCCACAGCTAATTAAGGGGAAACAGAGTATGAATTGGATTCATCCTTCTCATTGGGTATTCTTATGAAGAAGATCCCTGTCCTTCTCCTGAGGATCTTATACTGCACTCCTAGAGGACACTTAGGATACCAGAGGATTCTGATTCTAGTTCCTCCCTGGATGTTTTTAACCCCTTAAGGACCAGAAAAATGAGGTCGATTTCATTTAAGGACCGGAGCAATTCTGGTACGTTTTTTCTCTTTGTTCAACAGTGTTTTCCCTCTAAGTACTTTATTTTACCCATGAAAATTATATACCGTTTTTTTTTTACGCACAAATAGGGCTTTCTTTGATACCACACTTATATGGATAGCCCATCATTTATTAAAAGTAAAAAAAAAAAGCCATTTTTTTTTCCTCTTAGGATCGTTTGGCGCAATGGGTTAAATTTTTATGGAGACTGCATGAAAGGTATGACCGGTCAGTAATACCTACAAAATGGCCAGTTTTAAGTGGTCACTGTCCCCCCTGGGTGAAAATCCCCATGTCCCTTTTTCCCACTTTTATTATGATTAAATTTGGCGGTGTATATAAATGTATTACATGGCTCGACAACAGTCACACTTCCACTTTTGGTAATTGACATATTGTTTTTGTTAATTTTTTTTGGGGGGAAAAAGTCTCTCTCTTTTGGGGAAAAAAAATGTCACTTTCCCCCCCCAAAAAAGACACCCTTTTCCCCCCCAAAAAAAGACACCCTTTCCCCCCCCAAAAAAAGACACCTTTTTTCCCCCCCAAAAAAGACACCTTTTTTCCCCCAAAAAGACACTTCCCCCCCAAAAAAAAAAAGAAACCTTTCCCCCCAAGACACCTTTTTCCCCCCAAAAAAGACACCTTTTTCCCCCCAAAAAAGACACCTTTTTCCCCCCAAAAAAGACACCTTTTTCCCCCCAAAAAAGACACCTTTTTTCCCCCAAAAAACACCTTTTTTCCCCCCAAAAGAGACACCTTTTCCCCCCCAAGAGACTTTTTCCCCCCAAAAGAGAGACTTTTTCCCCCAAAAGAGACTTTTTCCCCCCAAAAGAGACTTTTTCCCCCCAAAAGAGAGACTTTTTCCCCCCAAAAGAGAGACTTTTTCCCCCAAAAGAGAGACTTTTTCCCCCCAAAAGAGAGACTTTTTCCCCCCAAAAGAGAGACTTTTTCCCCCCAAAAGAGACTTTTTCCCCCCAAAAGAGAGACTTTTTCCCCCAAAAGAGAGACTTTTTCCCCCCAAAAGAGAGACTTTTTCCCCCCAAAAGAGAGACTTTTTCCCCCAAAAGAGAGACTTTTCCCCCCCCAAAAGAGAGACTTTTCCCCCCCCAAAAGAGAGACTTTTCCCCCCCCAAAAGAGAGACTTTTCCCCCCCAAAAGAGAGACTTTTCCCCCCCAAAAGAGAGACTTTTCCCCCCCAAAAAAAGACACCTCCCCCCCCCCCAAAAAAAAGACACCTTCCCCCCCCCCAAAAAAAAAAACAAACAAAAAAAACACTTTTCCAAAAAACAGCCAGCTAACAGCCAGCCTCCAGCACAGCAGTGAAGGGGTTAATACCCCAGCTTCTGCTTTTTTACACCACTAGGTGTCTCCTCTCCTCTCTGCTCCTCTGTCCCTTACTTTGATAGCAAGGGACAGACGGCTGAGAAGAGACACTAGAGGCAGTGTAGAACACTGCCTCATTCCTTCTTTCACAATGCCAGTACATGGGATCGCTGCTGCAGCGATCCCATGACCCAGCACTTGTGAAAGTGGCTGAGACTGAATGTTCCAGTCCCGGAGCGTTGAGTCTCAGCCGGGAATTAATGATAGGACATGCACGCACGGTGCAACGCTGCTATCTGGACAACCTTTTAGCAAATTTGCCTTCAAAGAGCTGGCTGCGGAATTAGGTTCAGTCCTGAGTATGCGTTCTGGTGGGGGACCTTCATCTTTTGGATGCAGTGCAGTGCCTGAAATACCATATCCATCACACTCTGCCTTTTCAGAAATCAGATTCCCTGTTTATCATCCCTGAGGGCCTGTGTGTGGGCATGGTTGCGTCTAAGATGATAGAGGCTTCTTGGATCAAGGACACCATTCGTCAGGCATATGTTCTGCAATAGAAACTAATGACCTTTCTGGTTACAGCACATTCCACCAGGTCATTGGATGCATCTTGAGCCTGTTAGAATCAGGCCTCTGCTGAGCAGTTGTATAAAGCTGTGACATTGTCTCCCTTAACACATTTGTTAAGTATTATCATGTTAATGTGCTGGATTCTGCTGAATCCAGCTTTGAGCGGAAGGTCCTTCTTCAGGTCCTTGTGCCTGTGTAGTTCTCCTTCCTGATTGCTATTGGATCAGTAACAGAATCTTCGTGGATACTTTGGTATATCCCTTATGGTTCCTGTGTTCACTTTGGGGGAAAAGGGGATTTTTGTGTACTTATCAATAAATCCTTTACTCTTAGTCCATGTTGAACACAGGACTTCCCTCTCAAAGAAAAACCATTTGTTTGGGTCTCATGCAGGTGGGATGGTCTTGTGCTCTCTGTTCAGAGGATACCCTTTCTATTCCTGTTCTGTTTCTGGTCTTTCTGGGTTTTGCTATACATCCTATTGAGAATGTATGTGCAGGGTGAACTGGTACAGACTGGGATTTTCATCCTCACAGACCACTCTTTACAATTGCCCTGCCTTCCTGCAGAA